>UIDE01000008.1:0-600000 GCA_900497715.1 Magnusiomyces ingens NRRL Y-17630
ACTTCGGCTTATATCAACCTCACTTCCTCTGAAAAACTCAACCCCTTCAACTATCATGCTGGGCAACAAGATCCTCCTTGGTCTTCGTGCCATGAACAATGGCGTTCACCTTTATGTCGAAGCTGGTACTGTGTCCCCTGGTCCCAATGAATCACTCGATGATCTCACTGCCTCTCTTGACACCGTCGTTCACGATGTCATCCTCAACAACATTTCGCCTGAGTTGATTGAACAAGTCAATGATGTGGCAATTAGAGGCCGTGACCTTTGGCTTTACCTTCACCAGGAATACAGTCAGCTTCAACCTGCCGATGTTATTTCCCTTATGAAATCGCTTTATGCTGTCAATATTGAGTCTGGTCCCAAGTTGGTTTCGTCTATCCGCACTCATGTTGCCACCTGGCGTTCCATCTATCAGTCATTGTCTCCAGACTCTGTGGTGGCCTTCAACATCTTGGCCTCCATGAGTCCCAACTGTGAGCGCCTCATCCAGTACGCTTTGGAGCACGTTTCGATGGCAACAACGCTGACAACCTTGATATCAATAACTTTGTGCGCAACGCCGATAAGTGGGCCAAGTTGTTGAAACTTACGGGATCGCCCGCGACTCTTTCGACTGAAGCCTTCTCTGCCTCATCGAAGAGACACGGTAATCGATCTAGAAACAATGTTCTCACTTGTTTTCGCTGCAAAAGCGGGGCCACACGTCCAATCGTTGTCCAGCCAGCTGGGATGAAGCACAAGCCGCTCAACAAGATAAAGACAAAGATGACAAGGAGTCCAAGGATGGTAAGTCGTCTCGAGCTTGGTTTGCTGAAGCCGTTGATGGATTTACCCAGATAGTTGATGATGATTCGTTTGTGAGTTACGCATTTGAGTCCAAGACATCTGATGTTTGTTGAAGTTTGGTATCGATTGTTCCGAGTCGGATGATGATTCGGAGTCCGAACTTTTTGATTCTTCTGAGCCGTATAATGGTGATGAAGATTATTTTGATTACCAAGTTTCTGAGAGTTGCTAACTCAGAACTTGACGTTGTTCCAGCTGCAGACCCATTTTTAGGGTGCACTGAAGACCCTTGTTTTGTTTCCGAACCATGCGTTGGTTCGGGTGATGATCCTTGTGATCCTGAATCATTTATTGGTTCCCCTATTGTTTCATTTGTGCCTGAACCGTTAGTCGGTTCGGATGATGGCGTTTGTTTGCCTTGTTTTGACTTTTTGGTCGACCCAGTTGTTGACCCTTCACCTTGTGATATTATTTGTTTGGCCGACCCCGCTGTCGACCCTTGCTCCTCTGTCGTCGATTCCTTGGTCGACTCAGTTGTTGAGCCTTTTCCATCTGACGTTACGTCTTTTGGACCGACCCCCATTGTCGACCCTTCTTCCTTTGTTACCCATCCATCTGATACCAAGAAGTCCCGCCTCTCACCTTTATTTTACTTATTCGTGTTTGCCTTTCTGCTTCTGTCCTTGATTCTATTTGTCTTGATGCATCTGTTCTCCTTCTTGGATTTACGTCAGTCCGTCCATCAGGCTTTTGTTGCCGAGTCGGCCGCTTCCGCCGAAGCCCACTTGGTAGTGGGGCCTGATACTTTTGACTTTATCCATGATACCGGAGCCACCAGCCACATCTGCAACAACATCTCCTACTTCACTAATCTTCGTCCTACTTCTACTACCATCCGAGGTCTTGGATCTAGTAGTGCTAAGGCCGTTGGCGACATTGTCGTTGATGTTCTTGGCCAGGATGGCAACCCTTTTGATCGTGTTGTACTTCGAGATGTTCTGTATGTGCCTAACATTCCTCGCAATCTATTTGCCGCTCGTCGAGCTATTGCTGGTGGTTGTCAGTTCATTGAAAACCTTGACCACATTTCCGCCGTTGAAAACGGTACCACTCGGGTCCACGCCATTGCCATGGGCGACCTGTACTTCTGCCGGTTCCGAGTTGTTTTGCCTTCCAAACCCGTCCATGAGGTGTTTGCCGTTGAGCCTTCTGCCAATCTTTGGCATCAGCGACTTGGCCATGCCAGTGTGGAAGTTCTCAAGAAGTTGTCTAAGTCATTGTCTGTCAAGCCCACTCACTTTGAGGTGGTCGATAGTCACAAATGCGACGCTTGCTTGGGCGGCAAAGCAACATCATTGCCGTTCACTGGTACCACGGAAAAAGCCACTCGACCGTTGGAATTACTTGTGTCGGACTTGAGCGGACCTCATGTTGCTACCCCGGTTGGCCATCGCTACGTCTTGACCATTATGGATTTCTACTCGCGGTATTCCTACGTCGAGTTGTTGGTTAAGAAAAGTGATGCAAGTCTTGCGATTCGCAACTATATTGCACGATGCGAGTCTTATTTTTCCGGTGACTCTCGTGGTAATCGTGTGTCATACTTTCACTCTGATAATGGCGGCGAGTACATCTCCAAAGATCTTGAGCAGTTTTTTGTGTCCAAGGGCATCAAGCATACTTTCACAGTTCCTCATACTCCTCAACAAAATGGGGTTGCGGAACGTTTGAATCGCACGTTGTTTGAAAAAGCCAAGTCTATGCTTTTATATTCCCATGCTCCCGACTATTTGTGGGGTGAAGCTGTCAAGTGTGCCAACTATCTTAGGAACCGTCTTCCGAGTCGCACGACTGGTGGAGTTTGCCCGCTTCAACTTTGACCGGCAAGCCACCTAGTTACCAACATATGCGAGTATTTGGGTGTCGAGCTAATGTTGTTATTGCTGATGCCAAACGAGAATCTAAGCTAAGCTCAAACATTGACCCCGGCGTCTTTGTCGGGTACTCGTTGGATCGCACCGCTTACCGGGTTCTTGTGGATTCAAGCATTGTTGAGGCTCGTGATGTTTACTTTGATGAATCGCAGTTTCCTTTTATGAAGAGTGATAAGGAATTGTCTAGTAATGCTTCAGGCATTGCATTTGGTATTGGTTGTGGATCGGGGTCCATGTCAGGGCCTCGAGCTGATTGTAATGACTCTGGTACGGGATCTAGTGTTGGGCTTAATTCGATTGCCGGTTCTAATTCTAGTTCGGGTTCTAGTTTTGGGTCTCGTAGGTCTTTACCGGACGTCACTTCTGGTTCTGGTTCTAGTGCGTCTAGCACATCTGGTTCTACTGGTTCCTCTCCGACTTGTTCGCCGTCGCCGTCGCTGTCTTCGTCTCCTCGTTCTTCGTCTTCTTTGGTTGTTCATAAGCCTCGTTCTGTTCGTCGCATCTTGCCGTCGTCTTCTGCTCCTCTTGAGTCTCCTACGCTTCCTTCGCTTCCTAGTTCTCCTATTCTTCCGTCCTCTGATCAAGATCCTTCAGTTTCTAGTCCCATTGGTCCCTCTCAATCAGATTTATCGCAAGTTGGTTCCCCCGCTGGTGAATCTGATAACTTGAGTGATTCTGGGATTTCGCAACGAGGGGGTGATATCGGGTTTCACCCGGATGTCATTGCTTCGTCTCCCAGTCCACCATCAGTTGAGTTGGAAATCGTTCCGCTTGATCAAGAGCCACCTTCGTCTGATCTTGTCAAGTCTTTGGACCAAGCTGGAGTTAGTGTTGATACCAAGGATGATACTCAAGCCATTTTGCCGAAATCTCGATCCCGCGTTGTTGCAGTTCGCTTGCCTTCTGTTACTCCAGCCAAGCGCCCGAGTTCCCATGACTTTGTTGCCCCTCCGTCTAAACATCGTTGTGACGACTCTGCTAAACAACCTGCATCGTCGGTGTTCCTGCAAAACGACGGCTGAACAAGAGTCCATTTCTTATCGACGTCTTAAATCTCTTCGTTTTGAGTACGATGACGTGGCTTTACTTGTTTTTACCGATCCTACTACTTTTGAACAAGCCATGTCCAGCGAAGACGCCGAATTCTGGCTTGAAGCCTGTGTTGTTGAAATGTCGTCTCTCAAACGCAATCGCACTTGGGATTTGGTCGACCTTCCTCCTGGCCGCAAGGCCATCAATAGCAAATGGGTTTTCAAGATTAAGCGCAAAGCTGACGGCTCCATTGAGCGATACAAGGCTCGCCTTGTTTGTATTGGATTTTCTCAAGTTGAAGGCATTGATTACACTGAAACCTTTGCTCCTGTTGTTCGGTACGAGACTGTTCGGATTGTTCTTGCGATTGCCGCTCAGTTTGGGTTCCAGGTTCATCACATGGATGTCGAGACTGCATTTCTTAATGGCGATCTCAAAGAAGACATTTACATGCGACAACCTAAAGGCTTTATTGTCAAAGGCCAGGAATCCAAAGTGTGCCACTTGAACAAGTCTTTGTACGGACTGAAGCAGGCTCCACTTTGTTGGAATGAGAAAATTCATGGAGCTCTTGTCAAACTGGGATTTGTTCGAAATGAAAGCGACTACGGGGTATACACTAAGGGCCGTGGATCAGCCATGGTCATTATTGCATTGTACGTTGATGATTTACTTATTGCTGGCAACTCCACTCAAGCCATTGCCAATACCAAGTCGTCGCTGTCGTCGATGTTCAAGATGAAAGACCTTGGCCTAGTCGAGCAATTCCTAGGCATGCGAGTTAAGCAGTCGCCTTACCATATTACTGTGGATGTGTGTCGTTATATTGTTGATATGTTGGAGGAGTTTGGTATGCAGAACTGTTCCAGTGTCAAGACTCCTTTACCCACTCGTGACCTTTCGGATTTCTCTGAGTCTGACGCTGCTGCCGATCCTTCATTATACCGCAGTATTATTGGTAAGTTGATTTACGCTGCTAACTGTGCTCGTCCTGATCTTGCTGTGGCTGTTAGCTTTCTTTGTCGCTACATGCAGAATCCCAAGTCCATGCATATGGAAGCTGCCAAGCATACTCTCCGTTATCTCAAGGGTAGTGCGCAACTTGGTCTTGAGTATCGAGCTCAGAAAGTTTACAAGCTTGTTGGTTACAGTGATGCCGACTATGCACAGGACAAGCAGGACCGCAAGTCGTTTACTGGGTATGTTTTTATTCTTTCTGGTGGTCCCATCACTTGGGCTTGTCGAAAGCAAGTTAGTCCTGCGTCTTCCAGCGTCGAGTCCGAATACATGTCATTGTCGGATGCGTCTAAGGAGTGTTTCTGGATCAACCAGTTGTTGTCACTTTGCCAGATTCCAGTTCCGCTTCCTGTGACGATGTTTGAAGACAATCAGGGCTGCATTGCCTTGGCTCAGAACCCAGTGTTTCATCGCCGCACCAAACACATTGATGTTCGTTATCATGTTGTGCGTCACTATATTCGCAGTGGAGTGATCCATTTGGAGTATCTTGATACTCAAGTGATGTTGGCCGACATGTTCACCAAAAACCTTGGTCGTGTGAAGTTTGAAACACTGAGGGGTCTTCTTGGAATGAAGGCCGTAGGTGATTCTGCGACAAGGGGAGGTGTTGAGCATGCAATGTTGTCGCAGACTTCAGCATGTGAAAATTGTTGGGAAATAATGGTGGACGGGCTCTGCCTGTTTTAGGACTTTGGGTTGTTACCGAGGTGACTACTTCGGAAAGATAAATGTCCGGATGTTCCAGACCTTAGTAATATTTGTCATCCGCAAATGTTCTGGCCCGCATTACTAATAATAAGTGGCCTGACTAAATTTAGTAATATTTGTCATCCGCAAATGTTCCGGCCCGTATTACTAATAATAAATGGCCTGACTAAATTTAGTAATATTTGTCATCCACAAATGTTCCGGTCCGAATGAGTCATATCAGAAAACCAAAGACTTAATATTTGCCACTTTAAATTCCCTCAATTTCTCAACTATAAAAACAATAAGTTTTCCCCCGTTTATATTATTTTTATTTTTCTTTTTCTTCTTTCTTATACAACTGTTTTATTCAATATATTTTATCATATATATTTCTTCTTCGATAATAGTTAAACATTTATCATGACTACCCGTGTCACAGTTCAACATTTTCAACGGCGGAAATGTGGTCAAGGTTTTCAATGAACTGACAACCACCAGCAATAGCTCGACGAGCGGCAAATAGATTGCGAGGAATGTTAGGCACATACAGAACATCTCGAAGTACAACACGATCAAAAGGGTTGCCATCCCGGCCAAGAACATCAACGACAATGTCGCCAACGGCCTTAGCACTACTAGATCCAAGACCTCGGATGGTAGTAGAAGTAGGACGAAGATTAGTGAAGTAAGAGATGTTGTTGCAGATGTGGCTGGTGGCTCCGGTATCATGGATAAAGTCAAAAGTATCAGGCCCCACTACCAAGTGGGCTTCGGCGGAAGCGGCCGACTCGGCAACAAAAGCCTGATGGACGGACTGACGTAAATCCAGGAAAGGGAACAGATGCAACAAGACAAGTAGAATCTGTTGAGCATGCAATGTTGTCGCAGACTTCAGCATGTGAAAATTGTTGGGAAATAATGGTGGACGGGCTCTGCCTGTTTTAGGACTTTGGGTTGTTACCGAGGTGACTACTTCGGAAAGATAAATGTCCGGATGTTCCAGACCTTAGTAATATTTGTCATCCACAAATGTTCCTGTCCGAATGAGTCATATCAGAAAACCAAAGACTTAATATTTGCCACTTTAAATTCCCTCAATTTCTCAACTATAAAAACAATAAGTTTTCCCCCGTTTATATTATTTTTATTTTTCTTTTTCTTCTTTCTTATATAACTGTTTTATTCAATATATTTTTCTTCTTCGATAATAGTTAAATATTTATCATGACTACCCGTGTCACAGTTCAACAGGTTATGGGCCGCACTTCGGCTTATATCAACCTCACTTCCTCTGAAAAACTCAACCCTCTCAACTATCATGCTTGGGCAACCAAGATCCTCCTTGGTCTTCGTGCCATGAACAATGGCGTTCACCTTTATGTCGAAGCTGGTACTGTGTCCCCTGGTCCCAATGAATCTCTCGATGATCTCACTGCCTCTCTTGACACCGTCGTCCACGATGTCATCCTCAACAACATTTCGCCTGAGTTGATTGAACAAGTCAATGATGTGGCAATTAGAGGCCGTGACCTTTGGCTTTACCTTCACCAGGAATACAGTCAGCTTCAACCTGCCGATGTTATTTCCCTTATGAAATCGCTTTATGCTGTCAATATTGAGTCTGGTCCCAAGTTGGTTTCGTCTATCCGCACTCATGTTGCCACCTGGCGTTCCATCTATCAGTCATTGTCTCCAGACTCTGTGGTGGCCTTCAACATCTTGGCCTCCATGAGTCCCAACTGTGAGCGGCTCATCCAGTACGCTTTGGAGCACCGCTTCGATGGCAACAACGCTGACAACCTTGATATCAATAACTTTGTGCGCAACGCCGATAAGTGGGCCAAGTTGTTGAAACTTACGGGATCGCCCGCGACTCTTTCGACCGAAGCCTTCTCTGCCTCATCGAAGAGACACGGTAATCGATCTAGAAACAATGTTCTCACTTGTTTTCGCTGCAAGAAGCGGGGCCACACGTCCAATCGTTGTCCAGCCAGCTGGGATGAAGCACAAGCCGCTCAACAAGATAAAGATAAAGACGACAAGGAGTCCAAGGATGGTAAGTCGTCTCGAGCTTGGTTTGCTGAAGCCGTTGATGGATTTACCCAGATAGTTGATGATGATTCGTTTGTGAGTTACGCATTTGAGTCCAAGACATCTGATGTTTGTGAGAAGTTTGGTATCGATTGTTCCGAGTCGGATGATGATTCGGAGTCCGAACTTTTTGATTCTTCTGAGCCGTATAATGGTGATGAAGATTATTTTGATTACCAAGTTTCTGAGAGTTGTTCTAACTCAGAACTTGACGTTGTTCCAGCTGCAGACCCATTTTTAGGGTGCACTGAAGACCCTTGTTTTGTTTCTGAACCATGCGTTGGTTCGGGTGATGATCCTTGTGATCCTGAATCATTTATTGGTTCCCCTATTATTTCATTTGTGCCTGAACCGTTGGTCGGTTCGGATGATGGCGTTTGTTTGCCTTGTTTTGATTTTTTGGTCGACCCAGTTGTTGACCCTTCACCTTGTGATATTATTTGTTTGGCCGACCCCGCTGTCGACCCTTGCTCCTCTGTCGTCGATTCCTTGGTCGACTCAGTTGTTGAGCCTTTTCCATCTGACGTTACGTCTTTGGCCGACCCCATTGTCGACCCTTCTTGCTTTGTTACCCATCCATCTGATACCAAGAAGTCCCGCCTCTCACCTTTATTTTACTTATTCGTGTTTGCCTTTTTGCTTCTATCCTTGATTCTACTTGTCTTGTTGCATCTGTTCCCTTTCCTGGATTTACGTCAGTCCGTCCATCAGGCTTTTGTTGCCGAGTCGGCCGCTTCCGCCGAAGCCCACTTGGTAGTGGGGCCTGATACTTTTGACTTTATCCATGATACCGGAGCCACCAGCCACATCTGCAACAACATCTCCTACTTCACTAATCTTCGTCCTACTTCTACTACCATCCGAGGTCTTGGATCTAGTAGTGCTAAGGCCGTTGGCGACATTGTCGTTGATGTTCTTGGCCGGGATGGCAACCCTTTTGATCGTGTTGTACTTCGAGATGTTCTGTATGTGCCTAACATTCCTCGCAATCTATTTGCCGCTCGTCGAGCTATTGCTGGTGGTTGTCAGTTCATTGAAAACCTTGACCACATTTCCGCCGTTGAAAACGGTACCACTCGGGTCCACGCCATTGCCATGGGCGACCTGTATTTCTGCCGGTTCCGAGTTGTTTTGCCTTCCAAACCCGTCCATGAGGTGTTTGCGGTTGAGCCTTTTGCCAATCTTTGGCATCAGCGACTTGGCCATGCCAGTGTGGAAGTTCTCAAGAAGTTGTCTAAGTCATTGTCTGTCAAGCCCACTCACTTTGAGGTGGTCGATAGTCATAAATGCGACGCTTGCTTGGGCGGCAAAGCAACATCATTGCCGTTCACTGGTACCACGGAAAAAGCCACTCGACCTTTGGAATTACTTGTGTCGGACTTGAGCGGACCTCATGTTGCTACCCCGGTTGGCCATCGCTACGTCTTGACCATTATGGATTTCTACTCGCGGTATTCGTACGTTGAGTTGTTGGTTAAGAAAAGTGATGCAAGTCTTGCCATTCGCAACTATATTGCGCGATGCGAGTCTTATTTTTCCGGTGACTCTCGTGGTAATCGTGTGTCATACTTTCACTCTGATAATGGCGGCGAGTACATCTCCAAAGATCTTGAGCAGTTTTTTGTGTCTAAGGGCATCAAGCATACTTTCACAGTTCCTCATACTCCTCAACAAAATGGGGTTGCGGAACGTTTGAATCGCACGTTGTTTGAAAAAGCCAAGTCTATGCTTTTATATGCCCATGCTCCCGATTATTTGTGGGGTGAAGCTGTCAAGTGTGCCAACTATCTTAGGAACCGTCTTCCGAGTCGCACGACTGGTGGAGTTTGCCCGCTTCAACTTTGGACCGGCAAGCCACCTAGTTACCAACATATGCGAGTATTTGGGTGTCGAGCTAATGTTGTTATTGCTGATGCCAAACGAGAATCTAAGCTAAGCTCAAACATTGACCCCGGCGTCTTTGTCGGGTACTCGTTGGATCGCACCGCTTACCGGGTTCTTGTGGATTCAAGCATTGTTGAGGCTCGTGATGTTTACTTTGATGAATCGCAGTTTCCTTTTATGAAGAGTGATAAGGAATTGTCTAGTAATGGTTCAGGCATTGCATTTGGTATTGGTTGTGGATCGGGGTCCATGTCAGGGCCTCGAGCTGATTGTAATGACTCTGGTACGGGATCTAGTGTTGGGCTTAATTCGATTGCCGGTTCTAATTCTAGTTCGGGTTCTAGTTTTGGGTCTCGTAGGTCTTTACCTGACGTCACTTCTGTTTCTGGTTCTGGATCTGGTTCTAGTGCGTCTAGCACATCTGGTTCTACTGGTTCCTCTCCGACTTGTTCGCCGTCGCCGTCGCTGTCGCCGTCTCCGTCGCTGTCTTCGTCTCCTCGTTCTTCGTCTTCTTTGGTTGTTCATAAGCCTCGTTCTGTTCGTCGCATCTTGCCGTCGTCTTCTGCTCCTCTTGAGTCTCCTACTCTTCCTTCGCTTCCTAGTTCTCCTATTCTTCCGTCCTCTGATCAAGATCCTTCAGTTTCTAGTCCCATTGGTCCTTCTCAATCTGATTTATCGCAAGTTGGTTCCCCCGCTGGTGAATCTGATAACTCAGGTGATTCTGGGATTCCACAACGAGGGGGTGATATCGGGTTTCACCCGGATGTCATTGCTTCGTCTCCCAGTCCACCATCAGTTGAGTTGGAAATCGTTCCACTTGATCAAGAGCCACCTTCGTCTGATCTTGTCAAGTCTTTGGACCAAGCCGGCGTTAGTGTTGATACCAAGGATGATACTCAAGCCATTTTGCCGAAATCTCGATCCCGCGTTGTTGCAGTTCGCTTGCCTTCTGTTACTCCAGCCAAGCGCCCGAGTTCCCATGACTTTGTTGCCCCTCCGTCTAAACATCGTTGTGACGACTCTGCTAAACAACCTGCATCGTCGGTGGTTCCTGCAAAACGACGCGCTGAACAAGAGTCCATTTCTTATCGACGTCTTAAATCTCTTCGTTTTGAGTACGATGACGTGGCTTTACTTGTTTTTACTGATCCTACTACTTTTGAACAAGCCATGTCCAGCGAAGACGCCGAATTCTGGCTTGAAGCCTGTGTTGTTGAAATGTCGTCTCTCAAACGCAATCGCACTTGGGATTTGGTCGACCTTCCTCCTGGCCGCAAGGCCATCAATAGCAAATGGGTTTTCAAGATTAAGCGCAAAGCTGACGGCTCCATTGAGCGATACAAGGCTCGCCTTGTTTGTATTGGATTTTCTCAAGTTGAAGGCATTGATTACACTGAAACCTTTGCTCCTGTTGTTCGGTACGAGACTGTTCGGATTGTTCTTGCGATTGCCGCTCAGTTTGGGTTCCAGGTTCATCACATGGATGTCGAGACTGCATTTCTTAATGGCGATCTCAAAGAAGACATTTACATGCGACAACCTAAAGGCTTTATTGTCAAAGGCCAGGAATCCAAAGTGTGCCACTTGAACAAGTCTTTGTACGGACTGAAGCAGGCTCCACTTTGTTGGAATGAGAAAATTCATGGAGCTCTTGTCAAACTGGGATTTGTTCGAAATGAAAGCGACTACGGGGTATACACTAAGGGCCGTGGATCAGCCATGGTCATTATTGCATTGTACGTTGATGATTTACTTATTGCTGGCAACTCCACTCAAGCCATTGCCAATACCAAGTCGTCGCTGTCGTCGATGTTCAAGATGAAAGACCTTGGCCTAGTCGAGCAATTCCTAGGCATGCGAGTTAAGCAGTCGCCTTACCATATTACTGTGGATGTGTGTCGTTATATTGTTGATATGTTGGAGGAGTTTGGTATGCAGAACTGTTCCAGTGTCAAGACTCCTTTACCCACTCGTGACCTTTCGGATTTCTCTGAGTCTGACGCTGCTGCCGATCCTTCATTATACCGCAGTATCATTGGTAAGTTGATTTACGCTGCTAACTGTGCTCGTCCTGATCTTGCTGTGGCTGTTAGCTTTCTTTGTCGCTACATGCAGAATCCCAAGTCCATGCATATGGAAGCTGCCAAGCATACTCTCCGTTATCTCAAGGGTAGTGCGCAACTTGGTCTTGAGTATCGAGCTCAGAAAGTTTACAAGCTTGTTGGTTACAGTGATGCCGACTATGCACAGGACAAGCAGGACCGCAAGTCGTTTACTGGGTATGTTTTTATTCTTTCTGGTGGTCCCATCACTTGGGCGTGTCGAAAGCAAGTTAGTCCTGCGTCTTCCAGCGTCGAGTCCGAATACATGTCATTGTCGGATGCGTCTAAGGAGTGTTTCTGGATCAACCAGTTGTTGTCACTTTGCCAGATTCCAGTTCCGCTTCCTGTGACGATGTTTGAGGACAATCAGGGCTGCATTGCCTTGGCTCAGAACCCAGTGTTTCATCGCCGCACCAAACACATTGATGTTCGTTATCATGTTGTGCGTCACTATATTCGCAGTGGAGTGATCCATTTGGAGTATCTTGATACTCAAGTGATGTTGGCCGACATGTTCACGAAAAACCTTGGTCGTGTGAAGTTTGAAACACTAAGGGGTCTCCTTGGAATGAAGGCCGTAGGTGATTCTGCGACAAGGGGAGGTGTTGAGCATGCAATGTTGTCGCAGACTTCAGCATGTGAAAATTGTTGGGAAATAATGGTGGACGGGCTCTGCCTGTTTTAGGACTTTGGGTTGTTACCGAGGTGACTATTTCGGAAAGATAAATGTCCGGATGTTCCAGACCTTAGTAATATTTGTCATCCACAAATGTTCCTGTCCGAATGAGTCATATCAGAAAACCAAAGACTTAATATTTGCCACTTTAAATTCCCTCAATTTCTCAACTATAAAAACAATAAGTTTTCCCCCGTTTATATTATTTTTATTTTTCTTTTTCTTCTTTCTTATATAACTGTTTTATTCAATATATTTTATCACATATATTTCTTCTTCGATAATAGTTAAACATTTATCATGACTACCCGTGTCACAGTTCAACATATTGTTGATATGTTGGAGGAGTTTGGTATGCAGAACTGTTCCAGTGTCAAGACTCCTTTACCCACTCGTGACCTTTCAGATTTCTCTGAGTCTGACGCTGCTGCCGATCCTTCACTATACCGCGGTATTATTGGTAAGTTGATTTACGCTGCTAACTGTGCTCGTCCTGATCTTGCTGTGGCTGTTAGCTTTCTTTGCCGCTACATGCAGAATCCCAAGTCCATGCGTATGGAAGCTGCCAAGCATACTCTCCGTTATCTCAAGGGTAGTGCGCAACTTGGTCTTGAGTATCGAGCTCAGAAAGTTTACAAGCTTGTTGGTTACAGCGATGCCGACTATGCACAGGACAAGCAGGACCGCAAGTCGTTTACTGGGTATGTTTTTATTCTTTCTGGTGGTCCCATTACTTGGGCTTGTCGAAAGCAAGTTAGTCCTGCGTGTTCCAGCGTCGAGTCCGAATACATGTCATTGTCGGATGCGTCTAAGGAGTGTTTCTGGATCAACCAGTTGTTGTCACTTTGCCAGATTCCAGTTCCGCTTCCTGTGACGATGTTTGAGGACAATCAGGGCTGCATTGCCTTGGCTCAGAACCCAGTGTTTCATCGCCGCACCAAACACATTGATGTTCGTTATCATGTTGTGCGTCACTATATTCGCAGTGGAGTGATCCATTTGGAGTATCTTGATACTCAAGTGATGTTGGCCGACATGTTCACCAAAAACCTTGGTCGTGTGAAGTTTGAAACACTGAGGGGTCTCCTTGGAATGAAGGCCGTAGGTGATTCTGCGACAAGGGGAGGTGTTGAGCATGCAATGTTGTCGCAGACTTCAGCATGTGAAAATTGTTGGGAAATAATGGTGGACGGGCTCTGCCTGTTTTAGGACTTTGGGTTGTTACCGAGGTGACTACTTCGGAAGGATAAATGTCCGGATGTTCCAGACATTAGTAATATTTGTTGGAATACACGTCGGTCGTGTTTAAGACCCGTTTGTTGTCGGGCTCCACACTATCCACCGTTTGTTGCATCACGAGATTTTCCCGTATAATATCACCCAAGAGAGTAACTATAAGCGAGATAGTAGGTTCTGTGGTGTAGTGGTAACACGCACTCAGGCCATATGAGTGAGACTGGGGTTCGATCCCCCATGGCGCCGGTCATTTTGTGGTTGAACAATCAAGATTCCTATTTTAGCTGTTCAACAATATTTGTCATCCGGAAATGTTCCGGCCCGTATTACTCATAATAAGTGGCCTGACTAAATTTAGTAATATTTGTCATCCACAAATGTTCCGGTCCGAATGAGTCATATCAGAAAACCAAAGACTTAATATTTGCCACTTTAAATTCCCTCAATTTCTCAACTATAAAAATAATAAGTATTCCCCTGTTTATATTATTTTTATTTTTCTTTTTCTTCTTTCTTATATAACTGTTTTATTCAATATATTTTATCATATATATTTCTTCTTCGATAATAGTTAAACATTTATCATGACTACCCGTGTCACAGTTCAACAGTTTGAGCATCTTCTCCTCAAAATACATATTTGAAATAGAGATCCAAGGATACCTTCCTCCTTTGTAGATTCTTTTCAAATGGCTGCAGCTTCTTTCCATCTGAAAACACCAGTAGCATCGCGGGGCGGCTATACTTTTTATGCTTTGAGCAATGTGCAGGATGTGATGATGATTAAGAGTAGCATTTTTATAATACTTTTTATGTGGTCTCCCTTGAATATTAACTGATGCCAAACTCCTTCTAAACCGAGGACGAGAGGAGAAACGACGTCTTGATGATTGAATGCTTGAAGAAGTTTCAGGAGTCGGCTCTTCTGTTGCAGTAGTTCTAGGAACTTCATTATGTTGTGTCGATGTGTGATCATTACACAAATGAGGAGGTGTAAATTGTGCTGAAGGTGTTGGCAGCTGTCCCAGGTAAGGTGATTGTGAACGATCTCTAGAAGAAGATTCAGAATAACTGCGTGAAAATCTCCTGTATCTATGCTGTGAACCCCTTTGCGGTACTTCATGTGGGACATCGGGAGGAGGTTGAGTATTTTCAAGATTATCAGCCCCTCCATTTCCTGATTCACTACTCCCTTCAGCTTCTGCGATAAAAACTCGTTCAAAATTTTTAACTAGATTTTCTGCTGATTTTTCCAGACCAGCTACCATCTCATGAGACAAAGAAGTAGAAGCAACAGCTTTCATGAATAGATATAGTTCTGCCAAAACATGTTTTTGATCCAGTGTATATGTTTCGCATGTTGAACAGCTAAAATAGGAATCTTGATTGTTCAACCACAAAATGACCGGCGCCATGGGGGATCGAACCCCAGTCTCACTCATATGGCCTGAGTGCGTGTTACCACTACACCACAGAGCCTACTATCTCGCTTATAGTTACTCTCTTGGGTGATATTATACGGGAAAATCTCGTGATGCAACAAACGGTGGATAGTGTGGAGCCCGACAACAAACGGGTCTTAAACACGACCGACGTGTATTCCAACATCGCATAGCCAAAAAACTGCTAAATAAATTGAAAAAACGCGGCGAATCTGATAAGAAGTTTGATATTGAAGCGGGCTTCTTGAAATTTCGTCAGAAAAATAACTTGAACCTGTCCACTCATTTGGCAATTTATTAAAAGAATGAAATAGGTCATTGAAAATGCCTAAGTCATTCTTCGAAAGCTTGAAAACTCGAGCGCCTTCGGTACCAGCTAAGATACCAACCTTAATACGTTGGAAGATGTTTTCATAAAACATATGCATTATATCGACCGGAAATGAATGCTCGAGAATTATGGATCCAAGCTCAAAAAAAATAGATTTAGCCTTCATACCATGCTGATGAAGAACATTCATTTCCACATTTAATAGCTGTTCTTCGGTTGCTCCTTGAAATCGAGCCTGCTCAACTTTCGAGTGCACTTCCCGAAATATTTCATCGAGATACTCTTGGTTGCGCTGGCGGGGGTTGTAATTTTCGCGATCCAAAAATGAAGTAAAAGCTTTGTAGCCATCAATGTTAAAACGAGTTGCCATGCAAAACCGGCAAGGGTACCCGCTGTTGTGTTTGTAAAAACATAAGCAGTCATTTACTGCGGGTATGTCACCAGTTACAGCAACCAAATGACAATAAACCTTTTCCTCTTGACGAATATTGTTTTCATCAACGTATGAAACATTGAAGCCGTCGACACTCATGCCTTTGAAATCTTCAATGAGGTGTCGTAGAAAGCTATTGTACTCTACAGGAAGCTTATGACTATTTCTTCGAGTATCAGGATGATCTGTGCTCAAATTAGTAGACTGAGAACTTTGGGCTGTTTGTGTTCTTCTAGCCTGAGTATTTAAAGGCTGTGATTCAGACAACTGGGACATCTGAGAATGACCACTTCCATGATCTTGTGATTCTTCTGCAATAGCGCTAGGAATATTTGGAGCGTGTTGATCTCTATTTCCAGATGATTGAGTGAAATTAATCGCGTTACTTTGTACGATAAAAGATTTTGCGTCCAAGGTACCAATATCAATATCAATTACGTCTCTTTCCAAATCGCTCTCATCTTGATTAGATTCCTGTTGTAAAGATTGTCTTTTCGTGTCCTTTTTAGTTCCTGGAAAGGCACAGAGTGTTATACAGTTTGAAAGCTTCATACGTTCACTATCTGGGAACGCTAAATTAACTGCTTGGACTAAAATGTACTGGCCACGGATTTTTGTCGGTGTTATTCCATCAGTTTGAAGTAAAATTGGGAATTCGTATTTTTCTTGAAAATATCTATATTACGGTTAGTTTTTCAATTTATTAATTTTAGTTCATTCCACTTACTTTTGACCAAATGACTGTCTATTTTTGGCTTTTTTTTCCATATTTGAAAGACTTTGAAAAAGCTGTCCGGTGTAAAAGTTGGAGTAGGCGTTTTCGGGAGTGTGATTCAATATGAAATCTTTAGACAAAGCTTTTCTAAGCGAAGCATGTTGGAACCAGAGCCTGACCTCTTCACGCATGGAAAAGTACCAAAAATAATGTTCTTTGTTAAAACGTGCTTTGCAATGAGGACAATCAGGTTTTGTCTTGGACAAATCAATATAGTTGGCAATATTTTCCGGTGTAAACTCTGAAGTGAATGCAGCGCAGCGATTTGTACAAAAATAAATCTTGTGAAAAAGAGTCCCATATGTATTGGGGAGACCAAACATTTCGATCATAGTCATGGAATGAGCGCACAGCAATTCACGAAGATCTTTTAGGACTTTTTTTATTATCAAAATAATTTTTTTACCATGACTGGCTTCATATCCTGCCAAAACAAATTTTAGACTGGCGTGCATCTTTTTCATTAATAATAAAAAACTTTTGAAGTTCTCCGTTTCACCTGTAGTTGTTTCACCAGAATGACTGTTACTGGAACCCTCATTTGGATAAGTTGACAAGAATTCACAAAGATCTTCTATTTGCTTGCGAATGTCTCTATTCATTTCAGCATAACTGTTTGCTGAAAACTCATCAAAAATCCCATTAATGTAAGGAGAAAAATCTTCGTCGAGATTATCCATTCTGGCTTGATCAAATCTTAAAAAAATTTCCCTTAAATATTGTCAAAATTGGAGTTGGTTTTGAATCACAATTGCTTGATTTTGAAATTCACGCATTTAAGGTTGCTCATCCTCTTCCTCCTCCTCCTCTTCTGAACTGTCCCTTATAATACTTTCATCATCATCCCGCGGGATGTTTCATTTTCTTGATCAGAGCTGTCGCTAAAATCACGATGCTTGTTAAAGTAGTCATCATCTTTGTTTATGTCAGTTAATGTTTTTGGAGAAAAAAAAGATAACACATACCACAGTCTTCATCTTCATATAAGCTTAAATTTTGATTCGATTTTGAATTGTTACCTGAATTTAATTCACCATTGCTATCTGATACAAAAGATTCTGCGCTACTTTCATTATTGTTGTCGTTGTTGTCGTTGTTGTCGTTGTCACCGTCTTCAGATTCATTATCTTGCGTATTGGAACAGATTTCGTTGATTCTCAGGGTTTCCACAACTTCCTCAATATTTTGTAAAGCACAAGATCTTAAATGTGATTGCAACCGAGTTTCTGAATCCCTCATATCTTCTCCATGCATAAGAAATTCGGTGAACCTTGGAAAGATTTCATTTCTTTCAAAATTTCTTTGACAAACTTCTGCAAAACATAACACTTTCAAAGGGTCAAAATTGCCAAGATTCTCAAACAATGAAATTGCCTTCATGGATTGAGTAGGTGTTTTATAACCTCTATTATAATCTACTACCGCGAGTAACGCTCTAGCAGCTTTTTCATCCACAGATATATCGTTTTCTGGGTCTCCTTCAAAAAAACTGGCAGTTTCATGGCGGAGACTTGAAAGCAAGAAAAAAAGTTGACTAGTGATAAAGTCAACCAAAAACATTTGGTAAGCATCTTCTAGTGATTCATCAGATATCGTGCTTTGAGTAAAGTATTCATGATTTCGGAACATATCAAAATATTCATCTTTAAAAAGTCGGACTTTTTCAAAAAATGATGTAAATTTTTCAATATGGCGTCTCTCGATTTCGTCCAACGCTTGTCTTGTAAGTCTTGTGTAGCTCATTTTTATCAGAATGGTTGCTGTTTAAGTTCAAATGAGGGGTTTTTTTTTGATAAACTGTAGAAACTTTAATTTTACCAGTTTTAATATAAAAGAAGGGAAATTTACTTGTTTTTCCTTTTTTAAAACAGATTTAAATAAATTACAACAATGACCGATTACACAACCCCACAAAAAAAAATTGAATTTCAAGAGGCAATTTTCAAATATTACGAAAAGAAATTATCTAGTAAGATGTCTTTACTTTTTATTTTATTGCTTAAGCTAACGTTAACAGAGATGTATAAAAAGTACTCCGATGTTTCATGTGCCTTAACTTTTTGCTCCAGAGAGATTAATCAAACGAATCCGTATATCGATCAATCTTTAACGGACAAGTATTACAAATATTTACTTATTTTAGATTTAAACCGCTTTAAAGAATGTTTTCGCGCTCAAGATGAATTATCATTGATTCAAAGTTGGAAAAATGAAATTTATAACAGACGATCGAGATATTTTAAGATGTCTTCACAAAACTTCGGCATTCATAACCATTACATTTTCAGGGGGTTTAAGCCTTATTACCGAATATTCGCCCACAGATGTCCTAAAGTCAACCAACCGCCTACACCTTCAGAACTAGCTACTTCATTTCATTCACGCGTTGTAAGTTTCAATGAGCTTTCACTTCAATTCTAATTTAAATTTTTTAGTAGTTATCCAGGCTGTTCAGTTTTATCTCAAGTAAGTATTAATGTGGTGCAGTTGATAAGTTTAGGTGGAAATTGCTTACAAGTATAACATTTCTTTTTTTAATGAACAAAGCAAGCAAATTTCGAAAGTGAGCCGAATTAAACTGCAGTTTGGTTAATGTAGTTAAATAAATTAAATAAATTAAATAAATTAAATAAATTAAATAAATTAAATAAATTAAATAAATTAAATAAATTAAATAAATTAAATAAATTAAATAAATTAAATACATTAAATTAATATAACTGAATTTCTGTTAAAATAACTATAAAATTGGCACGTGATTTAACAAATAATTACACGTGACTAAATATCACGTGATATTAGATGATATCATGTCATGTGATTTATTTTGGGGATTTCTTCTCAGGTGAAATGAGAAACTCAAAAATTTTTGCCTAAGAAAAAATTACAAAATTTATTTACTCCCAGCCAATTTGAGTTTTGGACAAATTTTTATTAGAGTTTTACTTAGGTGTAAAATTTTTGAAAATGGCTGGGGGGCGAATTCAAAGGTGTATACTTTCGTTATTTACTACAGGTAAGATAGCTCTCCTTTTACTTATATTGATTCATTTTATTTGTTTATTTTATATTTATGTTATATAGCTCTTTTTATACATCTTTGATTCTAGTAAATTTATTAACAATATACTTTCGTTATTTACTACAGTTCCTCTAGAATCATGCCTGACGGCCCTGAAGATCAAACCTCCGGTGCAGCTCGTAATGCTGCACCTCACTCTGCTAATCCTTCTATCGTAAATCCTACTTTTGACCAATACTCTGAAAGACTCCAACGAAACTCTACTAATATACAAACTAATTACAACAACTATATGAATACTTCTCACGACCATTATATCCCTGATAACTTACCCAGAATGCACCCTGATAATATTGAATATGCTAGAGACCTAGCAGCTGCCTTTAATAGAACTCCTAAGAACCCCAATAACTTCTCTTTGCCCTATACCAAAGAAGAATGTGAAGCTATAATCAAATCTATTGTTATTTACACTAAACATATTTCAACTTGGAAGTTTGAATTCCAAACTTCCAACTTCTCACAAGATGGTGTATTGTAATGTTTGTAGGTGTTGATGAGGAATGTGTTGGACTTGAGAGTGATTTTGACTAAGTCGCAGTGTGAGAATTTTAAGCGCATCATGAGTTATAATGATGAGATTTTGGTTTGATTGGTGTAAGTGACGGCCCGTGGGCGTTTGCGTGAATTTAATCGAGAGTAAAGTGGGGGGGCAGGGTTCTTAGGTAGGTGGATCTTCCAAACTGTTGAAATTCTTTAATCTGGAGGGGTTGAAGACCGGAAAAAAAAAGAAAGGCAAGGGGGGGGTGCACACTAAGGCCATTTGCGTAAGAGAATGCGATGTTTGTTTTGTGTGAGAGACTTTTGTCCTTAAGCGATTCCCATCTTGAGCTTTTTTCGTAGAGGGTAATTAGTCTGTGGTTGTTTATCTATCTGGTTTCTGTCTTTGTTGCTGAAGGATAGGATAAAATATTGATAGTCACGGTTGTAATCTCTTGTGATGATATTGGGGTTTCTGCGTAGGGTGAGGAGGGTATTTTTGCTTTGGATTTCGCGTCCGAGGGGTTTTGCCTTGCTCGCTTTGAGACTGGGTTTTTTTTGTAAGATGAACTTGACTTTCCCTTTTGCTGTAATGGAGGCTGAGTCGATGATATTTATATTTGGGTATGCATCGTGGATGAGGCCGACAGCCTTGTGGGCGAGGATAGTCATGCAGTCTTTGCGTTTGGCTCTCTATCTTCCTATTTGGTCAGGGGAGGGTGAACTTAGAGGAAAAATCGGTGCTTGTCGAAACGATGACTACAGACCTGCCTCCAAAGTCTTTAACTGTCTTGGTGGTGTTCAAGGTTTTGTTTTGTCTGGGGGGAAGTGAGGTATTGGCAAGTGTTCAGTTTGCAGGAAACAAAGCGCAAGCGGTGTATCTATTAGGGTCAACTAATACCTGATTGGCTGAGGAGGCTTGGGAAATTTTTTCGACTTTTTGGTCCATGGCGCGAACGCTGTTCATGAGGTCGCTGAGCTGGTTTTTAAAGGCGATATTGAAGTGTTCTTGAATCTGTTCCTATGCGCTTTCGAAGATACTCTTGAAGACTCAGGTTAATTCCATGGCGATTTGCATGATTTCTTTGATTGAACGGGAGGCCATGTCACTTTCGGTGCAGAGGGGTATGATGCCGATTCCAGATGAATTGGTGTGGGTGGAGAGCTTGTACAAGGAGAGGTTTAGTATCATGGCGATCTCTTACATGGCATGGAATAGTGGGGGGAACGTATCGATAATGGGGATGTTGTTGGCCGCTCCTAGTTTGTGCTTGAGGATAGAATCCAGGATCTGAATCAGCATGGCAATCTTGCCTTTTTCATCAGGAATGAAGAGATCATCAGATCAAGAAATGTTTACCTGAGGGATGCCTGGGTGTTAGGAGCCCTAGGTAGCGAGTCCTTCGATGAAGATAGGGGTCCGTTGTTTGTGGACATGTCGGTTTTCCCGGAAAAAAAAATTTAGAAACTAGGATCATTTTTTTAGATTAAGTATTGGGTTTTTCTAACACCTTTGTAGAGTTTTTAAATTTTTTGCTTTTTTATACAACCATTCTTTAACTTTTGCATTAGCATCGGTATTCAACTAGTAATATATATAAATAATATATATAAATCATTAATCGTTTAACTTTTAATATTTTCAATTCAGAGTTTAAAATTTGGTAGTATCAAGCTGTTTTTGTTGTTATTTTTTTATTTTTATTTTTATTTTTATTTTTTTTTTGGGAGTGGTATTTGTGAGGACAATTGAACAAATAGACTTTTCAAATAAAACTAATTGTTCATTTGATTTTGTATTTAAAATAGATTTGTAGAATCGTTAGAAAAGGATTTAGGAATAGAGTGGCGTAAAGAAAAGGTATTTCAATTTTATATAAAACAAAAATATAATTATAATTCAAAGGAACATGAAGCAAAAATTTTCAACTCGAGAACCTGTTTTTAAACAACACAAAAATTTAATAGTATAAGCAAATATATAATTAATCTTGTTTATCTATTCCCTAAAAAGAAAATAAACCCAATATATATTCTCGGTGATTTCTCAATTTGGAGAGGGATATTATCTTAAATAGACTAAATATACGTAATTGATAATTTTTGCAACAAAAAAGCCCATAATGTGGAGTTAAAACAAAAATTTTATTCAATATTACATCAAAACGTAATACCATAAATTTTGAATTTTTATCATTATAATAATGCCAGTAAATAGAGGCCAGGGGATATAATAAATAGCAGAAATTTTTTCTTCTAAAGATCCATGTAGAAACAATTTTTTATAAATTTTGGTAACGGTTGTAACGATTTCCTGATATTTTTAAATTTTTCACCAAACCAATTAAAAAAGTAAATTATAACTGATGAATTACAAATTTAAACATATTATAAACTGTTTCAATAAAAAAGATATTAAAGGTATTTCTCAATAATCATGATGATGATGTATATAAATAAAGAAATCCAAAACCAAAAATTTATAATTTTTAAATTTTATTGTCATACAAAACTGGTATTTATTTAACTTTTTCAAAGGTCCATTGTGCATTTGTTATAGAGACTTCATTCCCAAGATTATCATCATAATCGTACCATTCATTTTCTTCCAAATCAATGGGATCAAAAACAGTCGGGCCCACTTGGACAGAACCTTCATCATCAAGAGTTCCTGCGACGCATTTAAACTTGCCATCAGGTACAAAAGCTAAGATGTCTAGGCCGCGGGTATCGATTTTGAGCATGAGAACTTTGGAGCCACTCATGTCGAGAGGGTATGCACGAGCAACAGAACTGTCGAATTTGAGGGAGATGCGAGACTCCTTTTTACAGTTTTTGCAACGCATCATGAA
Organism: Magnusiomyces ingens NRRL Y-17630; assembly: GCA_900497715.1. Taxonomy (NCBI): domain Eukaryota; kingdom Fungi; phylum Ascomycota; class Dipodascomycetes; order Dipodascales; family Dipodascaceae; genus Magnusiomyces; species Magnusiomyces ingens. The sequence continues at coordinate 22,850 of UIDE01000008.1, forward strand.
GTTTGCATCAGCTCGAGGACCGGCAGAGCCATCAGTATTTCCTTCAGGTTCTTCGTATCGGTTGACTGTAATCGGGTTTGGATGGGTCTCTTTACATGATGTGCAACTAAGATATAACAAAGATAAGAGAAGTGGCAAGGTATTAATAGTTGTAGGTTCCAAAAAAAAAAAAAAAAATAAATCAAAATAACATAGCATACCGGACTTTAAATGTATAGAGAAAAGGATCTTCAGGAGGGTCAACAAAAGACAGATCAGTGACATTATCAAGGTCTGCTGTAAGGAAAAGGCCTATCATTTTTATGGAATATGTTGTTATGGATGTGAAGATTTGTTGTAGAGCTTCAATTACCTAAATGGCTCATTTTGTTAGCGATGTTAATATAATGAAAGCAGTAAGCAGAATTTATATATATATAAAGTATCCAATTGATGAATAAATATTTTTAACTAAAAATGCCATACCTAAATGAATTATTTAGTTAGATTGTGTAGTTGATATCCTGATATTCAATAGGAAAATTGTTGGTGGTGTGTACTTTTTTTAAACCCTAACCCATGATTCTATTTTTTTTTAACTTTGGTGATAATGCTGGAATATTAAAAGTAACACCATGGGAAAAAAAAAAAAATTTAATTGGGCAAAAATATTTAAGAAATATATACAACTACAACAACTCCGTCATGTTGATTCGACAACCCGCGGTCAGGTCAGTTAGATCACGGCGCACATTAGCTTTGGCCAAAAGCTTAGTCTCATTTAATTCTGTCTACGTCAATGATTTGAACGTGGGAAACTTTACATCATCATTTTTAGATCGATGTTACTCTCAAGCTTCAAGAACAAAACGTACAACCGAAAAGGGGTTCAAGCGTATCACATCTAAGATCTTCCTTAAAAAGGACCGAATTTTGATGAGAGAAGCTCTTAAGTCACTTGAGTCGGATCTTGATGCATCAGTTTCAATCTTCGGTCGCACGTTGAGCTCCGATCGTGACTTGGCGCATGAACTTGGAAAGCCTGTAGTGCATAATATACGGTTGGAAGCTGCGGTTCGCATGATTGCAGATGCATTTTTACTCTACAATGTTATAGACTCTAAGCTTAATTCTCGGCGGCTTAATCTTCAGCTTGCTCAAGATGTTCAGTTTCAAAAGAAAAGTAAGAATATAGCAATGGACATGATAAATAACAACACCCTTGAAAAGGATCGCTTTAATTTAAAAGGAGAGGTGTCTAAATCAGTATATAAAGGAGTTCCTATGGATCTGGACCCACTTTTTATTGATGATAAACTATTAAAAAAGCTATCGAGACGGGAGCTGGATGAACTGCACATGTATTTGTCCAAGTATCTGCTGCATCGAGACACAAAAAACATACAACAGCTTTACGATAAGTATTTGCACACGTATATTCATACCCCAAGAAGTTCTATGTTTCTTTCGGATGACCAGCAGCAGCGTCAAGGATTTAAAGAAGGGCCGATTCAGAGTCGTGCACGCACGGCTCATCTTAATCGACTCCTAAGGGGTGCTTTGGCGGCGGCAGGTCCGCGCCCAGAGCGAATATTAAGCGAAGCTGCTCAGATTTTAATGACTTTTGGGGCATTACCTGATTTGGAGACATTTAACATTTTGATTCGACAGCTAACACTGTATCGGATGGAGGTACCTGCACGAATAGTTTACGAAGTGCTGAGCGTTGCTGAGCCGCGCCCGTTAGGAAAAGAGATATATAACAGCGTGTGCCGCTTAGCGATTGGGGCTGGTGACAGAGCATGGTTTCTTGATTTGGCGCGGGTTTATGATTTTAACAATGTGACGACCCGAGATGGCCAAGACTCGCCGTTGAATGATGAGTTTTGGAGGCGATTCAATCCCATAAGGATGTCGTCATACATGGCACACGAGTGGCTTGAATGTCGGGAAGAAGATTTGAAGCTACGGAGACGGTTTTTTGGGACAGATGAAGAGGATGTTATTAGGAACATGAACTCAACACACATTTACACTACTTTGATATCGGGATTTGTTTCATTTAAATGGCTGTGGTGGATTGACGGAGTCTTGCGCAAAATGGCTGCAGAGGGACTTCCCATACCTATTCAGGTTTTGACGCTGAATTTTCGAGCAGCGGCTCTGTCTCCCGACAAGGCCAAAGTGCAATGGACCTGGCAGGAGCTTGTTGATTTACCTGCGCGGCTTGCACAGGAACCAATGCATGACATTTATGGGAATGTTATTTCGCGAGTGTTTTATGATGAAGAGGTTTATCTTGCTGCGCGGTCGGCGGCATCAGCTATTGGGGACCGGAAGATGTTAATGGATATTGAGTCGTACAATGCTCAGATGACGGAGCGACGGTTAATTTCTGGACATTTGATGATGGAGGTACCACCGGACTATGCGCCTTTTGATTTGAGTGGAAAGAGAAAGAAGAATTCTGTTGTTCAAGTGGGAAAGAAGCTTGATGGAAATAAGCAGCCTTCACAAAGTTTTACAAGTGTAATTACTGAGTCGCTTTTTGCAAAGCCAAAGGTCGCCGAACCCACGCAAGAACGTAAGGTCGTTTCTATTAGGGTTGGATCGAGGTATGGAGTTGTTGGGAGCACGTACCGGGGCGTTCGGAACCTTTCAGCAGCGCAAGCGGGCCAAAGTCTTGCAGCTTGGCAAAGGGTAGCAGGCGTTGGAGAGGACACAGAAGCAGATTGGGTTGCAGCGCTTGACCAGGTGCGGCTACGGCAGTCGTCCGCGAGTCCTTCGCTGAAAGCCCAAAAAAATGGAGTTGATTATAAAAGGGTAGAAAAAGAAGAAGAAGGAAGGGTTTTATCAAAGAGTAAGGAGAATAAAAGAGATAGTGATGGAGCGTTAGGAGGTTCTCAGGCACATGATAATCGAGAGGCGGTGTTTTCAGAGCTTGAACCGACTTTTGTGGTAAAGAGAAGTGGCGCATCGCGACAGTGGTTTGAAATGTGGTGATCATTATAAACATCCGATATTGTTAATATATCTATATCTATATATATATATATATATATCCATTTGATTTTTTTAATTTTTTTTTTTACATTTATTCATAATCATATATACACGCTTAATAAAAAAAATCGCCTTAATGTCTGAACAACGCTGGAGTGATAATAGAGTCAATGTGGTGAATCCCGATCTTATCAACACTTCACAGCACCGGGTACCTCTTCGTCCTCTATCATATAATAACCTTCCACCTCTACTACCTAAGACTCCTACACGTCCCCCGCTTATTAATTCTGTACTATCCAATGAACAAATCGAATATATTGAGAAAAAGCTGATTTCGTCTGAAAGTTTTATTAGATTTATCGATTCACATTTAAAATCTAAGGTTGCTACTTTTAATGGTAACAGTAATGGTAGCAATAACGCTCCACCTCCAGACTATATCGATGAGTTGACTAATGCCAGCTCCATTAGTTTGAATTCTAAACTAGAAAACCAAGAGTTTAGCTGCAGGTGTGATGGATGCAAAAATCCAGCGTTTGGAACATGGTATCACTGCGACTCATGTCCTAACTACGATTTGTGTAAGAAATGTTTTAACAACGTCGATGGGCAGCCACACACTCACCGAATACTGCATGGCTTTTTACGCGTCAGATCTCGCGAGGATATCATCATGCCCGAGATTATGCACATGGACTACTACCCGGCAGAAACATGGGAGCGCTTGTATGGATTCAAGCAATCGGAGCACACGGGCATTATATGCAACGGATGTGGGCAAAAGCCAATCAAAGGTGAACGGTACAAGTGTGCTGTGTGCTCGGACTTTGATTTTTGTGCCAAGTGCGAGGCATCTCCTACTATAAATAATCATGAACCGTATCATCCCATGATTAAGTATAAATTCCCAATAAATTATAATAAAGGTCGACAGTAAATACAATTTTTATATATTTATTATATAAAAAAAAAAAAAAAAGGAAAAAAAAACCTCAACAAAAGCTTTCATCGGATTGGCCCTAACCCTGAAACAGCAACTGTTCAAATGCAGCTACCCAGAAAATATATCATCAAAAGCTTAATTCTTATCCCGATAGCAATCTACCCAACCCCGTGTAACCATTGCGATATCAGACTTAAACATGGTTTTTTTTTATCTATATTAATTTATTAAAATATAATAAAAACACACACTATCAGTTTTTATAATAATATTCTCATCGAGATGATAACAACGTAAACGCAGTCACAGACTCAAACCTCTCAACTGTCAGCTTAAGCGCAATCAAATAAAATTCAGTCGCAATTTCGGCCCCGTCAGGCTTCAACTCTCTAAGAGCCTGCCATGACTTGCGATCAAGCTTCCATACAACCGCATCCGTCTCAGCAGATACTGTTGCTGTTCGGTATGTCCCGCTGAAAAATGGAAGCTCACCACACGTAGTGCCCGCGAGAATAATCTCATACAAAGATCCTTGCTCAATTGTATCATAATCTGCCCGCAGCACTCCACTCTCTACAATGTAAAACCCAGTTGCTTCAGAGTCACTCTCGTAAAGAATGGTCCCCGCCTTGACTTGCTCTCGAACAAAATATGGACTCACCCGGTGCCAAAACGACTCCCGCTTCGTAGTCACGCCTTGAAACGTCTGTAGTAGCAACGGCAGCGGTTGCTTGTAGTGTTGCCACTTGGACGCAGATACGAGCACCTGAGGATCTTCCCGAAGAGTTTTGTCGGCAACAAGCTGTAAAAATGCCACTCGTGGAGACCCCACAATAGACATGGAATCTTGGGCTTTAATAGAATCGCTCCGTGAAACACTTCTCTGAGCAACATTCAAAGCCGCTTTACTATTGACATCATTTTCAGGTATCTCAATGCTCTTCTTATCACCAATGACTCCACCAAAGGAGCTCATATTAGCACTACTAGAAGTACTTGGTCTTCCCAGCTGACGAGTCCTGAGGTGATCCCGGCGAATGTAATAATCCTTCAAAAATTGGTTTTCACACCACTCCAAAGACGAATTCAGATTGGGGAACAACCGCACACGCATGCTAGTTGCCTCATTCTCCTCCTCTTGTTGAAACTGGTGCGTCGAATCAATCAAAGACTCTTCATCGGACACGTGATTGGTGATTGGCTTATTGTGTAAAACTTCTTCGGTATATGTGCGCTCCAGTAAGCCCACGGCATGAAGTGCTTGAATCATGTGGGTCTCATCGGGCGACGAGATAATCATATACACCGACTTGGTGTCAAGAAGTCGTTTCATGCGTGCAAAGGCCTCTGCAGCTGAAAAGTCAAGGCCAGTAACAGCCTCCATGTCCAAAATCAAGTATCGAATGGGTTGCTGGTAAAAGTACTCGTCGTCAAGAAGGTTGCGGACTGCCTGTTCAATGCGAACAATTGTACCAAAGAAAATGTTGCCAGTTAGCTTCAACACAAAAATCTGATCGCCAACTTCAAACAAAAAGCTTTGCAAGGCAGCATTGCGACGCACAGTAGACCTGGCGACAGCTCCAGTAAAGGTAGCCTTAATAGCACTGGTCTGGGAGGCTTGGATAGTAAAGGACGCGCATGCAAGCAAAATTCCCACAATAATGCCAGCAACGAAATCCCAGGCACCCATGGTTACGACAATAATGACAATCGTAAGATACTCAAACCTACTGACTCTGCCATAAGTATCAATGAGTGCTTCATTGATGAGCTCAATACCCAGCAAGAAAATAAGCGCACCAACAACCATGACTGGAATGAAACCAATCACCACAGGACCAGCAATCATGATTAAAAAAGTGGCAATGGCAAGCATGACGCCCGCCAGTCTACTGTCTGCACCTGAGCGGATAAAAAGAACTGAGTTTGTGTAAACAAGGTAGTTTTGAATGCTACCGCAAAGTCCAGAAAGTGCATTGGAGATACCATGGGCAAGCAGCTCGCGGTCAACGTCAATATTGTCTTCTCCAATTGAAGCGGCCAAGGCAGGAATGTTGATTGGGACATGAAGAATGCCAAAAAAGGTCAAAGCAAACATTGCGGGGATGGTCTTCAAGAGAGCAATGTAATCAATGGCTTTAAAATCGTAAAGGGTATAAAAGTACCACCAAGGCTCGTCGCTATTTTCTGGGCCTTGAAACAGCCAACCAGTTTTGCGCAAGTGTTCGTAGGAAAGATGAGGAACCAAAAGGACAGCCAAATGGAAAATAACAAAAACAGAAATAAAGTAGGAGGGAACGAGCAGAGGGTGGTGCGTGTACTTTTGAATCATAACCAAGATGAGAGCCAAGGCAAGAGGAATAGCCCACTTTATAAAGTTATCGTCCATGAAAAGCCACTTGAGCATAGCCCAGGAGTACTCAAAGGATCCGTCGAGGCGTGAAGAGACCTCCAAGCCAGTAACGACCAAAAACCAGCCAACACCACCAATGCATCCGACAAGAATATGGCGAGGGAAAAAGCCAATGATGGACCCGAGACGGGCGTATCCCAAAGAGAAAAACACAAGGCCCGTGACAACTGAAGAGAGTGCAAAAGCAGTAATTGTAGTTGCAACAACGGCGTGGGGTTTGTCGTCGCCAATTTCCTGTACAAGGGTAGTGGCCATTGTATGGAAAAAGGGCACAACCTCAATCATTTCGGAGCCAACGCCCGAGCCAAACTTGCTGCCACCCAGAGAATAAACGAGCTGTGAAATGACGCATGAAACGTAAAACATTGAAAGCCCAGCGGGCCCCAAAGTCGCAAAAATTGGGTTATTGAGGGGGAACAAAATCATGCCGTATGAAAGACCATCAAGAACGTTTAAAAGCACGCCCAAAATCACGGATGGCAAGTAGGAGAGGGGTTTTTTGACGCCATTCTCAATTACCGAATCGCGGGTCAAATGCTCGCTTGCCCACTCACTTGCACACTTTGCCCATGACGAGGGTCGCATAGCAGAGTACAAAAATTGGCGACCATAATTTGTACCAGTAGTTCCATTGAAACTGTTTGGATTAGCAGAGTTTCCACCACCATTGTGAAAAGTTTGGTACCCCAAGTGGTCTGATGAACTAGCGTCATGGCCTCCACTACCGGTTTTGGAAACGCAACCGGGTAGCAGTGGCGACGTTTGCTGGGCTGGAGGCGAGGAAGGAGACGGGAAGGAGGGTAACGAGGTGAGGGTATTTGGGTTGGTAAGGTCAGAGGCAATAGTAGTTGATGCTGCAGAGGTTAATGCCGCTTGAGGTTTGTTGGTGGTGGTAGACTGCGTTGCAGCTTTAGCGCTCTTTTGTTGTTTGACCCGAAAGGTACGAGCTGGGGTTGAGTAGGTCATTGGGCTTGTGGAGCTCACATAGGACGGGCTAGACGGTGCGCCTCCGGAAGGTAGACCCACAGTTGCGTCGGTATTTAAAGCAGTTGAGATAGTTGAAGTTGCTTCAGTTACAGGGGATGATGCGATTGGGCGTTTTGAGACGCCGATAGCCGAAGTTGAAATAAGGCTATCACCGGTGGTCGAGGGGCTTCCATCACCAGTAGGAGTTTCTGCAACCGGTCCAACAGAAGCTTGGGTGCTCTTGCCTTTAAGGATAGTCGAGAGGTAAGAGGTATTGCGATGAAGGGGAGGAGGGAGTACATCACTATTATTATTCTCGGGTTTATTAGGCCCACTCGTCACATGTAAAGAAGTGGGTGGTTGTTGAATGGAAGATGGTGACAAAGATGCTCGTAAATTTTTACTATTGTTGTTATCCAAAGAAGATTGAGTTTCTGCTGCAGCTGGCAAAACAGGTTCACCCAACGATTCACGTTCTGGCGAAGCTGACAAGTTCCATTTGGCAAGCGCATGGCCGCCATAGGAAGCAGCAATGGCTCCGCCTGCACCTGGAACGGCCTCGAACGATGAATGGTTGAAAAAGTTACTTGTTGAGTTATTGTTGCTGATACCTGGGCTGGAGCGACGAGGCATTTCGGCAACAGAGTGGAGGCTTCCAGAGCGGAATCCTGAGAGCATTGACAGGCTGTTTCTGCTTATGCTTCTTCGGCGATAAGACGCTGGGGCTTCAATTGAGCCGTCGCTAGCTTGGGACGAGAATGCGCCATCGCCACCCAGCCCGACTGAGCCTGTCATGAAGCCTGTTAAATTGTCCTCGAGGGCTAGTTCTGCTAGAGAAGCAGTTTCTTCGCGAACCGAAGAAACAGTAGTAGCCCCAACACCTGAGCTTGAAAACCCAGGGCCTGTATTTCCAGGGGAATCTTAAAAAAAAAAGATATACTTGTTAATAATGATTATAAAAAAAACCCCTCCCCTTTCCAAGGAAACAACAATAAACTTTTACTATACTTACCTTGATAAGTTGATCCGTGAAAATAAGACCTCGATGGTCTATTGTTATTCCACGAGGTACCGAGAACCGGGTCCTGTGTGCCTGAGGCTGCAAACCCCAAAGCAATGGAGTTGGCACGTCCGCGGGACCCAGGAGGTGGTGGTGGTGCGCCTGGTCTTCTTTGTAGCCAATTTTCAGAGGATGGTGAGTCCATAATATATATTTTGAATATATATATGAATGATTAATTGATGTTAAACGTATATATAAACGATATATACTATGATTTAAAAGAAAAAAGAGGATTTAAAAGGACTTTTAAAAATTTTTATAAAATTATATACATTTATATATAAATACAATTTTAAAAATTTCTTTTTTTTTCACCCAAAAAAAAACTTTCCCTTGTTAATTATTTAATCCACACACAAACCTTTTTTTTTTCCAGTTTGGCTTCAAGGCCTTATGGGCAACTGTCGCCGCCGTGTGGCCCACTTTGGGCTGCAGATTATGCACACAAGCACATCGCGCGCTCTTATCATGCACATACAAAAGTCGGGCTGTTTTTTTTTGGCTTCTCAGTGGGCTGTAATAAAATCCAACAAAAAAAAATTTTTCTCCGTCAGTAAACGTTTTCAATTTTATATTTTGACTGAATTTAATAATTACAATTATATTACTTCTACTATATACTGGGTCCAGAGTAGTCTGTATATTAATTATGGCTGACTCGGAGCACTGCCCTCTGTAGGACCCGAAACAGTTGCTGCGGTTGTCGCCGCACCCGGGGTAACCGATACATCTTCTTGAAGAGGCTGCTGCTGCATTGAAGACGATGATGATGACGACGGTTGCTGTTGTTGTTCATTATTATTGTTGTTGTTGTTATTCCCTGCAAGTGTGCTATTGGCAGTTCCCAGCGAAAATGGACTCGACCCGCCACCACTAATATGGTCGTACAATAGTGAAAACATACGCTCAATCTCAGGATGCTCCTTGGTAAATTGAAGCTCCCAAAACTTATAATTGTTATTGCGTAAAAGCTCCGTAAATGTAATAACAAGACCCCATGGATGTGGCCGATTGGAAATTATGCGCTCCAAAAGAACTCGTGTAATTAACTGACACACCTCATTCTTCAAATCTCCCAACCGCATAGTTCCATACGTCCCAAATAAACTCAACAACACACAGCTGTAAAAGTGCGTGTGGCGGTTCGGATACCGGAGTTGGTTGGCCATCGCCTCGCATACAAAGTACTTGCCTTCAATGCTCAGCCGCTCAAGAAGCTCCGAAATCAAAGACAAATGCGCAGAGTCCCGGTCAAATAACGGCGCCGTTTGACTCTCTTCAACTGGCTCCTTTGATGCATCCATCACAATGTAAAGCACAAGTGCATTAACTGCTGCGCTGTCAACGCTTACTGCATCAAACCCAATGCCTGATTCACCGTGAGACTTGGGCAAATACAACCCTTTGATAATGCCGCTGGCAAGCTTGTCACTAGGCTCCTGCAAGTACCGATCAACAAGAGACTTGAGACCATACAAAACCAAGTCATCAGCAGGATCAATGGCAATAGGCGGATTCTGTCGAATCTCTTGAAGACGATCCACCTTCAACCCCTGAGTCAGTGGGTTAGGCAACGGCGTCCCCTGAGGAAATGTAGACAAAATGAGATTGCGAAGCTGCACAAAGCTGGATGGCATATGCTTCAACAACGTCCAATGGTACTCCAAAACAAACTCAGGGAAATCATTCACGGTAGCATAAAAAACTCTCAAGGTGCTCTTGTAAATAGAAGCAATCGACTGTGGAAACTCCTTGCCCTGGGCATATAAGCTCTCAAATCTTAATAGAGCATCAAGCAAGTTAACCATGGGTCGCCATCCCTTCTTCTCAGGTAGAGAAAGCAACAAGGGCATGAAGTACCGATTCGAAACCAAAGAAATCCAGGAAAATGTAAACCCAGGCAAGCAAATAGGCTGCAAAACATAAAAGGATTCCGCAAGTGTCACATACGCATCAGCGGCAATAGGATCCTCGCTGCAAGAATGGGCAAAACTAGACAAAAATGTAGACAACAGCCTAAAATACGGCTGCTCGGGGAACTTCTCGCCGTGCTCCTCATGATCGTTGAAAATCTTAAGAGTTATCACTCCAAGCAAAAGCTTAAAGTACGCAATGCGCGACTCAATCTCAGTTCCCCGACTATTCTTGATAATAGCAACAAGCAACCGAGCCAAGGAATCAACAACATTGTAACGACTCGACTTTTCGAGTGTCAACATCTTATCCTCAGTTGCAACAACATTGTTAAACTCTTTAATGGATGACTCAATCGCAACTCGAATTAGCATCGTCACAGACTCGTCGTTAGTCAAGATTCCCCGCTTAGACAACTGGTACACAAACGAGTCCAAAAAGCGCTCCTTTAGACCCGACCGGTTCAAAAGCTGGTGCCACTCAGCAAAAATAAGACTCATTTGAGCACGCTTAGGAACTGAAGGTGACGACAAAACCATATTATGCTTCTCCAAATTACTCATCAAACAAGTGACCTGCTCCTTGCGAGGAGAAAGAGGCTTCTCTTGCTCTTTTTCCTTGGCATCAGAAGCATCTTTAGCATCCTGCTCCTTCTTATTCTTGTTGCGCTTAGTTTTCTTGTCTTCCGGTTTCTCCTTTTCCTCTTCTTCTTCCTCCTCCTCTTCGTCTTCTTCCTCGTGATCTTCATCCTCTGAATCACTGGGGAAAGCAACAGACTCAAGGGCCTCTAATGTATTGGCAAAGTCACTCTGAAAAGTTAAGGGCTTGGGTTTAATGACAGCCTTGCCGATAAGGTCACAAGCAAACTTGACCCAGTCAGCAGTCTTAGAGGAGCGAACCAGGGTGGCCAAGTGAAAATCAAAATCTGGCCAAGAAACAACGCCAAACTTAACAAGAGTAACAATAGCCTCGGGATTGCACTTGATTGCAGTATCGCCAGTCAAAATGAAAAGACTGACTTCACGCTGAGTAATTGGAGAAAGAATGGAAAGTTGATCCACAACATAGGCGAGGCATTCACGGTACAAATTATTTTCAAACTCGCCAAAGAGTGTTGTAAGAACCTCAGACGTCACCTTCTCAAGAAGAATTTCATTGCGGTTAAGTCCAAGACCAGAAACCAAGCCTCCAAGGCCAACAATAATCTTATCATCAGGCTTCAAATCTGACAATGTAGCCTCAGGGGATTTAACTGCAAGACCCTGAATACTAAGCAATTCAGTAATCACGTGGCTAAAGACTGAATCAATAAACTGATGAAGTTGATCATTAGGGAAGTCACTAGGGTTCACAAACCCTCCAAGAGTACGGGAGTTATTGGCAGCATCAGTTTGATCCCCCAATTGCTGCAAAGTAGGTTCTTGAACAAGAGGAGTCTGAGCTTTAAGCTGCGGCTGTGGCTGTTGTTGCTGCTGCTGCTGTTGCGGCTGCTGCTGTTGTTGTTGTTGCTGCTGCTGCTGTTGCTGCTGCTGCTGTTGCTGCTGCTGCTGCTGTTGTTGCTGTTGTTGTTGTTGCTGTTGTTGTTGCTGCTGCTGCTGTTGCTGCTGTTGTAAAAGTTGTTGTTCCTGAAGCTGTTGTTCAGTAGCAGTTAAAACAGGGTCAGAAAGTGGACGTGCATGGCCAAAGTGCTCATAAATAGCAAACTGTTGAGGTTGAAGTCCATTAGGATCAATTCGAAATGGCTCAGGCAATTGCAATGAATAATTGGCAACATCGGGGGCAAATGGAGTGCCTGTCTCACGAGCAATACGGCGGCGATTCAAATCATCACTTAAAGCAATATCAATGTCAATTCCCGCTCGGTCAACTGTAGCCTGCTCAATAATCTTGCAAATATTGTCAATGTTATCATTGATAGCTAGGTTGACTTGATCAATGGGATAGGTGCTTTCATTGCTGAATTGATTAGAATTAATGAATAACTCACGCACAACGCTACTCAGAGATTCCTTCAAGAGATCCTTAGCAGATGCCAAGGAATAATTGGCAGCCAGGTGTTTAATTAGGTTCTGGGCTGCAAGACGAACACGATTAGCGTCAATTTCATATGCAAAATCCTTGCGAATCAAGGATTGTGTAGCAATAGAGGCAACAGCTACAGAACGATCAACAATAAGACCAAGAGTGTCTGCAATAACTTTCTCAACTGCAACATTGAACAAGTGTTTCTTGCTAGGGTTGGTAATAATTTCAGAGTTACCAACAAGTTCCAAATTGGCCGCAAGCTCAATGTAGGCAGCTTCATTAAAGGGAACAATTGCTTGGAGTTGTTGCTGCTGTTGCTGCTGTTGTTGCAATTGAAACTGCTGTTGCTCAGGAGTTAGAGCCTTGTTTTGAGGAACGGGAAAAACAGGTTGAGCAGATAAAATAGCCATGTCATTATTAATGGCAGGGCTAGAAACCTGGTCTAGCATTGGAGGAGCAACATCCTTAGACAAATTGAGCTTTTGAAACTCGTTATTGATGCGGTGGTCCAAATCGTGATGAGCAACATAATTGCGAAGGATGAAAGAAGGTTCAAGGTCCTGCACCTTAATATTAAACTCGGCACAAAGGACCTCAATTTCAAATTTAAGAGGAAGTGTCATTTCCTTAAAATCATAAAGTTCGGCAAGAACTTTAAAAAGACCCATAGTCCAAGGATTGGGTAAATTAAAAACTTGGGAATTTTTAGCCCCATCCAAAACTTTGCAGACAAAAGGAACAATAACTGCAAGTTTTCCATGGTCAATGGCTTCGCACAAAAGCTTCTTAAAAGCAATATTTTTGTGCAAAATTGGCTTGTTGCGACTCAAGTGCAAAAGTCCTAACCATAAGCCCAAATTTTTTATATAGTGGCGGCGCTTGTCCTCACCGCCAGGAACTTGATTCTCGGGTGCATTCAAAAGTTTGTAAATTTCAAAGTACGTGACCTCGGAAAAGTAAAGATCTATGGCTCTAAATTCCAAAGCGTTGATAAGTTGAATGTAAATGGGATGAAAGTTGGGTTCTTGCTTGGCACGTTGGCCAATAATATAAGAAGCAAACCAGCGGAGATAGCTTGGAGTTAAAATCTCGCCAATTTGTTTTGATTTATCTGGCAAGTTATCAGGAGCCAAATTATTAATATGAAACATGATGCGTTCCATAATTGGAGCAGAAGGTTCATCTTGACGAACATCCTCTGGGATTTGACAGTTAAAGTTGATGGCAGTGAAAAAAACAGAAGAGTTTTGTTGGTTATCAATAAATCCACCACCCATAACCGCCGGAGCAGAAACAATATCTTTGATTTGTTGATAAAATTGAGGGTGCATTTGAAGACCAGGAATCTCCAAAAGCAAGTGGCAGTATTTGGGGAACTCGTGTAAGCGCTCCTTAAACTCAACTAAAGCCTGGAGACCAAACTTAAACATATTGGAATCAACAGGCTGACGAAGAGAATCAAGAATAAATCGAAGAGCAATAGATAAAGGCATGCCATCAATCAGTTGAAAGTAAACCAAAGAGCCAAAAAGAACAGCAGTAGTAGCAAGAGCATTTAAGGGATATTCTGGGAAAAACCGGTACTCATCAAAAAGAGAATGGACCATACAAGCAAAAACATCTTGGTCATGAGGATCGTGAGACTGTTTTAAACCCTGAAGCTTAGTGATGATTTCTCGAATCTCAATTTGTTGCTCGTACATTCTCTGATAAGAAAGCTTCATCTCGCATTCTACATCAGGAGGAAAAGAATTCGACTTTGTATAAGCCAGAATGGCGTCGTCATAGCCTTGACCAAAATTGATGAGACGGGGATAAGATTGAAGGCACTGGATTTGAATGGCCTTGTACTGTTCAAACTTTTCAGGAGGAATATCAATAGTGTTTAACAATTGAAGAGCCGCAGCAACAGAGCGGAGAGCAAGGCCAGTTGATGGAGAACTACCATTTTGGTTTTGAGTATACTCAAGTGAAGCCTTAAGTTCCAAAAAGTCAATGAGGGCACCAACAAAAACGGGATCACCATTAGCAGTCTTATCTTTCAAAAAGTTGGTAAAAGAAATGATGCCATACTTGTCAGCAGTAGCAGCAATTTCTAGTGTAAACGCAGGATGATCAATGGTAAGAAGATCAGAAATGATGTTAGCAATTCTAGCGGCATCAAAAATGTAACTAATGGAAAGAGGGTCCTTATTGTACTGATCAAAAAGACGTTGAACAAGATAATCCTTGTTGAAAAATGGAAATGCGTAAAATGTGAGTTCGTTATCGACATGACGAAGGAAAGTCAGCTCAAAGAGATTTTCAATGACACGTTCGATAATGGGGGGTCTAGGCTCTGGTAAGGTAAGAGCACCGAAAAAGAAAAGCTCTGAAAACTCCTTGCCGTGTGCATCCAAAAACTTGGTGGCATGGCCCTTTCCATCTTCTTTTGCAACAGACTCTAAAAACCTGTGGACAATAGGAGAAATGTTAAAGGGGTGGTATAAGAGACCAGCTCTGCGCATAATCGATTCAGGAGCATTTGCAAAAATGGGAGGAGTGAGGACCATAGAGAGATTGTGCTTATGGAACTCAAAAAGCTCCGGCGGAATATAAAAGGAGTTGATTGAAATGCTCAGCTGGATGTTGGGGTCATTCCAAGTGCGAGAGTAAAATGCCGCAACGATGTTATCATTAATCTTTGCAAAGAGTTTAGAAAAGTTGACCAGTTTGATTTGGTTAAGACTAAGAGACATTGATGCGCCATCATATTGAATAGGAGACTCCAAATAATCGAATACCTTATCCCAGTTGATGTTTTTTAGATTAGAGGCATCATGAAAAGCATCAGCGATTAGATTATAATCCCAGCCATCAGTGGTATTGGAAAGCACAATCAAGGCCTCGGCAATATCGGCATCAGTAATGGGGTCTGGAAGATTGCTAATTTTGTAGGAAAGCTCAGAAGAGGTAGGAATGTTTTTGACAGGAGGAGGATTTGGCAAAGGAATACCATCGGGGGTAGCCAAAGTAAGTCCCAATTGAAGTTGGAGCAATCCGCTGAGAGTGTTGATTTTGTTTTCAGCAGAACCCATGTTATTATAAGCAATCTGGAGATCAGGTGTAAGGTGATCGTGTTCAAGACGAGAGATAATTGCAGAGAGAAGCTTTCCTTTTTCAGTAAAAAAGAATGGAGGGACAGGATCCTGAGAGTACTGCTTAAAAAAGATGGAAAGAGAGTTTGGTGTAAGTGTTTGTGGATGAAGATCCTTGTTTGAAATAATATCAATCAAGCCAGCAAACTCCTTTTGAAGAATATCAAAAGCTTTGAAAGTAGTTAGTATTGATAAATAAAGTGAAAAAAAAACTGGCACATACCTTGTTGTTTAAAATAGTCTAAAGTAGTTGAGTTTTTAACAGAGAGTGCGAGAACAGATTGCTGGTATGAATCGAGCTGGAAGTAATTGAAGAATGAAATTAAGTCAAAGTTCTTGATTGGGTCACGGTCAGATGCAACTGAGACTGCAAAGCGGTAAGAAATAGATAGATCTGTACAAAGAGATTTGACTTCTTCAGTGAGGAGACGAAGAGCAAATGGGACGTGGTCACTCTTATTTCCAGATTGGGATTGGGTCTGGGACT
Source organism: Magnusiomyces ingens NRRL Y-17630 (assembly GCA_900497715.1). Lineage (NCBI taxonomy): Eukaryota > Fungi > Ascomycota > Dipodascomycetes > Dipodascales > Dipodascaceae > Magnusiomyces > Magnusiomyces ingens. Next base: position 38,783 of record UIDE01000008.1, read on the forward strand.
TGTTAAAGACTTGAGGAGAGCAAGTGAGAATGAGGCGTCTAAAGAATTTAGCGTAAACTTCAGGTCCGTTTTGATCAATAAGCTGTATATATATTAAAAAAAAAGTTAATAAAGAATTGAAAAGAGAAAAATTATTTTTATGGGGGTAAAGCCAAAAAAAAAATCATTGATGGTTTTTGGTTTTCACCCTTTTAAAATAATTATAAAAGTTGCCATTGCAACAAACATACCTGATGGATTTGTTTTACAGTATAATCCCAATTTTCTTCACAAATAGTAGTGGATAGCACAGTGAGTTGGGCCACAACAATCTGAGCTAACTCGGAAGACTTGTTGGAGGAAGGAGATCCTGCAGAAGAGATTGGAGAAGTGACTGAAGTTCCCTTGTTGCTGCTGGAGCTGCCGGTAGGAATGATGCTATTATTAAAGTTGTCGTTGTTATTGTTGTTGCTGATGCTGTTGCTATTAATATTGTTACTGTTGTTGGTGGATCCACCACTGTTGCCACCACCTACGCCCTGGGGCGTATGATTTATATTTTGAGTAGTCAACGGCTGAATGTTGGAAGATGTTGTAGAATGCGAACCCGAGTAATAACTGTGCGAGTTCTGCAATGTGTCAATGACTGATGGTCCCGACAATTGATGGTCAGAAGGGAGTTGGCGAGATATGGCTGAAGTTTGAGGGAAGATTGTGGTAAAGCTGTGGGGAGGGGGGCCCGACGTCTATATATATGTAAGTTTATATATATAGGTATTTATGTGTAGAACTGATTGGAAAAAATGGCGTGGAAAAGATGATACCAATCAGATGAAGAAGTGATCTATGTACGTGACGGATCTAGAGATGAAATTTAAAAGAAAAGAGTTAATATATATGAAAATATGATTGATATTGTGATAAATTTATATGTGTAGTTAATGAAGAAAGGCCAATAGAAAAAAAGGATAGTGAGTAAATTGATTATCAACATACCGTCTATGCGTGATAAGAAGAGAATGAAAGAGATGTGAAAATATATTGATCTTCAGATAAATTTCTTAGAGACAAGATAAAATCAAGTACTGAGGGTGGGGGGGGGTGACTGTGATGGTGAGAAATGAAGATTGTGGCGGGAATGATGATGAAAGATGATGGTGGTATGTAATTTAAGTGGTGGTGATGATTTTATATTAGTGGTAGTAGTTGTAATGGTGGTGGTGGTAGGAATGACTTTTTGGTTGATGGAAGAAAAAAAAAAAAAAAAAGGAGAGAGAAATTTTTGTGTGTGCGTGTCGACAACTATGTGGTGGTGGTGGTGGTGGTAATGTGAGAATTTTTTAAAGAGATGCCTACACAGGGGCGAGGGTTAGGTTTTGGATTTGAAATAATTTTCAGAGAGTGTTGTGGTGGTTGTGACTGAAAAAAAATAAAAAAGGGAGTGCGGTGTTCTAATAATAATGGGTTACTACTTAGACCTTGTTGCTTATGGTTTAAGTATCATTGAATTGCCACGCTCTGACGGTAGCTCTGTGACATTACACAAGAATAAAAAAGTTTTGTGTAACCTGTAAAGATTAGTTAAATATTATGTAATTTTTTTTTTTTTTTGGAAATTTTTTTTTTTTTAAAAAAAAATTGTCCTTCCTTAGAAAAGACCTTTTTTCCCTTAATCAACTAAACCAAAAAAAAAAAAAAAAACCATAATACATAAAGTATATCTGCATATACTTCCTAGTTTTTATTTAAAAATGAATTACGATTATCAACTCACTCCCACTTCGGGCGGTGGATCTATGATCCCTCAAAGCGCATGCACAGTTCTATGTTGTAACTGTGGTGTTCCCATTGTCGGTGCCGCCGGGCTCGTTATGTGTCAAGACTGTATCCGACTGACAACTGATATTTCGACAGGAATCCCTCGCGAGGCTACGATTCATTTTTGCCGTAACTGTGAACGGTTTCTCCAGCCTCCATCACAGTGGATCACTGCACAGCCAGAAAGTCGTGAGCTGCTAGCGCTGTGTTTGCGTCGTCTCAAAGGTCTGGGGAAGGTTCGCCTCGTGGACGCCAAATTCATCTGGACTGAGCCACATTCGCGCAGAATCAAAGTCAAGCTTACAATTCAAGGCGAAGCTGCACAAAACACTATTGTGCAGCAGAGCTTTGAAGTCGAATATATCGTCAATGCCTGTCAGTGTCCTGACTGCGCACGATCTTTCACAGTCAACACATGGAAAGCAGTTGTCCAGCTGCGTCAAAAAGTCCCCCATAAGCGTACCTTTTTTTACTTGGAGCAGCTTATTTTAAAACACAATGCGCATCTCGACACTGTCTCGATAAAGGAAAACCGTGACGGTCTTGACTTTTACTATGCTACGCCAAATCACGCCATCAACATGCTGAGTTTCCTTTCGGCTGTAGCCCCGGTCAAGTACAAGCGATCTGAAGAACTCATTTCGATTGATACCCACTCTGCAACTAAAAACTACAAGTTTTCATATTCCGTGGAGATTGTTCCCATTTGCCGTGACGATTTGGTGGTTTTGCCCCCAGATGTGGCCAATGGACTGCATAATATCTCACAGGTTGTTTTGTGCAACAAGGTCAGCAACACTGTACAGTTTCTTGATCCCAATACCTTGCAAACAGCAGAACTCACAGCACCTGTATACTGGCGCGCTCCTTTTGCTTCTCTGGCAGATTCGTCGCAGTTGGTTGAGTTCATCGTGCTTAACATTGAACCTTTGGGTCCTATGCGGGGGAAGTTTGCCCTGGCTGATATCGAGGTGGCCCGAGCCAGTGACATTTCCCGCAACACACAAACATTCCAGCTGCGTACACATCTGGGTGCGCTGCTTCGTCCTGGCGACAGTGTTCTTGGATACTATCTGGTGAACTCGAACTTCAACAGTCGAGAGTTTGACTCATTGCGTGCTGGAGTAGCCCCAGATGTTGTGCTGGTCAAGAAACACTATCCTGGAAAGAGAAAGAACCGTGGACGTAAGTGGAAGCTCAAACGTATGGCTAAAGAACATAACATTGAGGATGATGCACGGGTATCGAAGAACGATCTGGACAGAGTTGAGCGTGATTACGAGATGTTTTTGCAAGAACTTGAAGAGGATCGGGAGTTGCGTAGCAATGTCAACCTGTACAAGAGTAATAATGCACAGAACCATCTGCCTCGCAATCCTAGTAGCATGGAAGATGATTCTGATGAAGAAGACGGGGGTAACCTTGATCCTAATGCTCCTCAAGTTGGTCTTGATGAACTTCTTGATGATTTGGAAGATCTTAATCTTCAGGATTGATTGTTGTTGTCGTTTATTATTAAGAGTGGTTTTTATTATCGTTATCTAAGAAGTATAAGTTTTCAACGGATTCTTGTAATGAAAATGAAGAGATAGATTTAATTTGGAAATAAGCCATGCTCTGTGATGGGAATTACAGGGATGTTGCGTAGACTCGGGACTGCGGCTTTGACATGATTTTTAACATGACGAGGATTTTGACAAGGGGGCTATTATGGTCCACTAAAGAGGGAAAAAAACAGGGGAGAGCAAGAAGAAAGTGAAGAGACAAAAAAGGGGGGAATTTATTTAAAATATAAAAGGAATGGTAAATCCTTCACCTATTTTTTTTTGTTTCAATTGTCATCAATTTCTATATTATCTTTACTCCACCATCATCCCATAAATATTTTTAACCCTCAATTAGATTCAGTTTGTATTTTTATACTCAATGTGCACGGAAAATACAGATTATTACAAATGCGGCCACTTTAATGGCGTTATTATCGATACTTGCCGAGAGGCCGACAGAAGAATGAGGCCCTGCTCAAAAGTGGGAAAAGGCACGACCATTACACCATACGATTGCCCCAAGTGCAGACCCAAACCTCTACGACCTATGTCATCTTCATCATCATCATCGTCTTCTTTTTAAAAAAAAAGAGCTGTTGGTATCTTTTAAATGTGTTTTTTTGAATGTTAGGTTTACTGTATGCCTTGTATAATAAAAGTTATAATTTTAGGAGATTTTCTTGATTTTTTCATTCTCAGTTATTCCCGGACTCTGTGTAATTCAAATACTGCCATGAAAAAAAAGATAAGCTTTGTGTTGACCACAGCTTAAAGCGAGTTTATCAGGGTTAATACTCAATAGTAACAATCTGGTTTTAAAAAAGAAAGCGAGAGAATGGTTTCCATAATATTTAAAAATATATGCATACGCTTGGGCTGCCGTCTTAATAATATCTTCATATTGCAATACTATTAGCCGGAACTTGGCGTCGTTATCTTGACTGGGGAACAGAAAAGACCCTAAAGCTCCGTTTTTTTGTTTATTTGTCCAATAGCTCTATCACCAAACATCAGTATAAACAAAAAGCAACGTAATATTGTGACTGACAATAAAATAACTGTCTGTGAAAACAATCCCTGAAAAGCATCTTCCTTAGTTTTCTAATTTTTATTTTGTTTTTTTATATAAATCTATATTGTTATTAAAACTAAACTTGGTTTTTTAACATAAAACCTTCTTATCTCTTTTACTCAAAAGCCAAGTGCAAAAACCTGTAGGACCCTTGCTTTTCTTTTTTCTTGTAAGGAATCTCGTCTTGGATATTTTTTTGGGTCCTCACACTGCTTTTGGCTCAATAAAAGGTACCAGATTAATACTGGCATTATTTTTATTTTAACCTATGTAAAATAAAAAAATTTATAAGCTAGTCTAATCATAAAAATTAAAATTACGTGAATATAAAAAAAAGGAAAGGTTAATACAATGTTGAATCTGTTTCCTGAATAACAACAACTAAGTCCGATATAGTGTAACGGCTAGCACGGTTCGCTTTCACCGAGCAGTTCGGGGTTCGATTCCCCGTATCGGAGTATATTTTTTAAATGTTGTGTTTTACACGTTTGCTTAATTGTTTGCATTTTTTTTTTCTTTGAAAAATCTATAAATCATCTTGAGAGGAATGGCGATAAGATTAAAAAGGCTTCAAAACCAACTTTTTAAGTGAAAGTTTAAATTTTATATATACGACGATCGCTTCTCAAAATTTAAACCAATAGCCGAGTTTTACAACAACAGAAATTCATGCAAAAGAGAACAACGCTGTAACACTGAATGTTTCTATTTCATATAGGTTTTTATTGACCACAATATATCGTAAAATTATTACTCTTTTTTTAACATAAAATTTTGAAAAAGGTTGATGAAGCATGATAGTGAAAAAAAGGACTCTAAGAAAAAAAAAAAAAAAAAAAATATCATAATTAGGGGAAACTTAAGAATACATGTAGATCAACTACTAAAAGAATAATAAGTACAGCTAATAGGAGGAAATCGTGTTTAATGTCGAAATTTTATAAACATACATAGATAATAAAAAACACTTAATGTTACATAAAAACAATAATTGCTGATGATATCAAGGACACTCTAAAACTATCTACTTTGCATGTAAGCGGACGGGTATATTTATGAATTATATTCAAGACTTTTGGCTGGGTTCACAACGGAACCAATCACGTCAGAGAGGCCTGTAAATTAGGACTAAACTAATACGCAACAAAATATTGTATATTTAAGATATACAACACCCGTAAAGTTCCTGTAAGTTGCTTATGGAATCGACGATGCAAAATGTAAAAAGAATGTAGATCAGTGGTTGTATAGTTATATGCTGTTTCTTTGCTTGTTCTTTCAAAAATTGGAAAAATATATATATAGCAACAAAGTAATCGCTATTCTTCTTCATCTAACTATATAAATACGCATTTTTTTAAATATACTTCTTTTTATCCAATGTTAACATGCTTCTCCAACACTGAGAAAATAAGTCCTGAACCAAGCTTACAAGGAACAGATGGCTTAAACCCAACCATAAAAACCAACGTTTCACTATAATCATGTAATGAGTCACGTGATAATTATAATATCGGTTTAGATATTAAAACTTTATCTTTCCCTACAAACATCATTACTTGCGGACTTAGCTCAGTTGGGAGAGCGTCAGACTGAAGTCACAACTTCGGTCTCAGTATAATCTGAAGGTCCTGTGTTCGATCCACAGAGTTCGCATGTTTAATTTTTTTAATAATAATAACTTTGCGTTATGTTTTTTTACCAAAAAAAAAACTTTAAAAACAAGGAACTCTTATTTAGAGTTCATAAAAATACAGTTTGATTTTAGTGCAGTTTAATTGATTCAATACATGTAATACAGAGGATCTTTGAACTATAAGACTCTTAATTTGTCAGAATTTGCACAAAACCCCAGTTACCTAAAAGGATTATTATGGGCCTTAAATAAAAGCAATAAGTACTATGCACAGTCGACTCACAAATAATGGTAGAGAGAATAAACATCAAAAAACAGAAAACTTTTCATTTCAATTAGCGTTTGCTTTTTTCAGACCCTAATCAGTGCACTGAATCTCAATACGCTTTGGCTCAAAAAGAGCCGATGAGCAGGGTGACCCATTAACCAAATATGTCATAGTGTCAAATTTAAAACAGCAAAAACACAATTAATACCACTAACTTTAATTTTTAGAAAAATTTAGAAAAATTATATTTTGTAGTTTTTTATTGGCCAACAATTGAAAAACTACAAAATATCTCTCCTAAAGATTCTTGCAAAAAAAAATGACGACACCAGCAGGACTCGAACCTGCGCGGGAAATCCCAAAAGATTTCTAATCTTTCGCCTTAACCGCTCGGCCATAGTGCCCAATTCTAAAAAAATTGATCAACTGGTATTACAAATTTTGGCCCAAGTAATCTTTGATTGTAATATTCATTTAAATTTGCTTGTTTTTTTATTTAATAAAGGTTTTACATGTTTAAATTTGAATTATATATTTTTTTAATGTTTTTTTGGAACCCATTTTTTTTTTTTTGGGTAAGCATGTGTTAAAGCTTAATGAAAACCAATTTAATAAAAGTCTAAGGTTTACTTGGAACTAGAAATTATGCTAATTGATTTTGAAGAGAAAAATGAAAAGTAAACAAATATTGATTTAAATAATATAATAAAAGGAGGTTTTTTTTTAAAAAAAGAAACTTTTTAAGGGAAAATTCTAATAATACCAACGTCCCCTTATGAAGTGCTTAAAATCCAGATTCGCTCCGAGATACACAGCTAAAAACCTATAAAATTAGTTCATTGCATTAAAAAGAAACTCCCAATCTTAGGATAAATACAAATTAAAAAGCATTAATAACGATCTTTTCCATTAATTATATTTAATTTTCAAATGAGACTTTTGCAGCCCTAATTTTTTCAACATTGAAGCTCTTTTCAATTTCAAATCTTAATATCAAGGTGTTACGGCCTCTAGTGGTAATAAGTAAACTGCTGCCGGGCTCTAATGAAGCAAATTGTGACGTATGATTCAGCATAGCAAGTCTCCACCATTGATACAACCTTCCAGTGATTATACTTCTGATTTTGAACTCTGGTCTTTGCCCTGACATGTTGGTCGTTGCCTAATGGCTCCCATTCTGCTGCAAGAGTCTCTTCCGCCCAACCCTAGCCCCATAGATCACGAAATTCTTATAATCACGTGACACTCATCCAGTTAAAACTTTTTTTTTCCCCAGGCTGCCTTCAAACGCCCTTTTTTTTTTTTTTTTTGCCAGCATCAACAACATCCAGTTTAATAAAAAACAAATGTCTGCATTTCTAGCCCGCCGCCCAGCATTCAGCCTTCTTTCTACACCGTCCACTTGCAGATTATTTGCACTCTCGTCCTCGCGGCAGTTCCATGTAACCCCGAGCGCGTCTAGTGGACACTCCAAGTGGTCGACCATCAAGCACGACAAGGCCAAAAACGACGCGGCACGCAACAAGCTGGCCACCAAGTTTGGTGGTCAGATCACGGTGGCGGCACGTGTTGGCGGAGCCGATCCCACAAACAACGTCCGCCTGGCCATGGCCATTGAGAATGCGTCGCGGGCAAACGTCCCCAAGAAACTCATTGAAAGCGCGATCCGCCGCGGCGCCGGGCTTGACAAGGACGCGGCCGGCTCGAAGCCCACCGAGCTCTTGGTGTACGAGGGCCTGGGCCCCGCAGGTGTTGCGTTTGTTGTCGAGGCTCTCACCGACAACAAGTCTCGCACTGTCTCGCAGGTCAAGGCCGCTTTTTCCAAGGCCCAGGGCAGCATGGCTCCCACAGCGTACATGTTCCACAAGCAAGGCTGGGTGGAGTGTGTGCCCAAGCCCGGTCAGGAATCGGCAGACGACGCTTTTGATGAGCTTGCGGAGATTCCAGGTGTCGAAGACATCTCGTCACGTGCTGCCGACGAGGGGGCCGAGGAAGATAATGGCCAGATTGTCTTGGTGGTAACCGCACAAGTGGCCGACACGGCTCGTGTGGCCGAGGGCATCAAGGCTGCCGGTTATACCATGAAGGATATGGGCATTGAGTATGCTCCAAATGAAGATGCTGCCATTGTAGAGGCCGAGCTTGACGAGGAAGTTCGTTCTGCGGTTGGCAAGCTTGCGGGGGCTCTTGATGATCTTGACGATGTTATTGAGATTTACACAAATCTCGTCTAAACCTTCAAACTATTTTTTTTTTCTGTAAATAATTCCTTTAATATAAATATATAAGTATATATAAATTTATTCCGTTCGATATAAACCAAATGGCATTAAACTGGCGTTGGGATCCGAGTCCCCGATATACATGTAATTTTCGAAAAATTCGGCAGCCACAGAATTACCACCTACAGCTGCTGTATCTTCGGCTATTGGGTCTTGCTGGCCTGCAGCAAAAGACCCATCGATGGCTGGGATTGATGAGGCTTGGGTTGTAGAAGCCACTGTAGCACCGGTGATTGAAAGAGTTGTTGGTAAAGAAGTCGGTAAAAGTTGTACACCACTCATTACCACAGGTTTAACAGCGGATACTTGTCTAAATGGAATTGGAGGCGATCTATCATCAGCAGGATCCACATCTGGCTGGTAGCCTGCTAAATCGCTACACCCAGACTCAGATGGGGTCGGCATGAAAAACTGTGAAGGTTGATATTCTGATTTTTCAACAACCGTGCTATTACTACTGCTGCTGCCGCTACTATTTGTACCTGAGCTTGAACCTGCTATTGTTGCGGTATTAGAATTACTACTACTTGCTGATCCATTTTCAATTGCATTTGCAATTGCAGCTAAACGTTGTTGTTGCTGTTTAGAAGATTTTTGTGGAGTTTTGGATACTTTTGATGCACTTGTATTTGGAGGCAGGGCAATTTTCGATTCTTGCTGCGGCGGTTGTTGCTGCTGTTGGACAGGAACTAAAACTGGAGTATAAGAACCATTTGCATCTTGTTGATACATGACGTGGTATTGGGGTTTGTTATAAGAAACAACTGATTCGTCTGTACCAAGGGTAGCAATGGCAGTTGCTGTTGGCGCGGGAGTAGCGGTGGCAGTAGTAGTAGCGACACTTGTAGATGCTGAAGCGGATATTGCTGGCGGAGCAGCAAAAGTTAATGGTGGAGCAGGCATGGTGATAGTATCTGAGGGTAAATCTGAGGAAAAGGATTTGAAGAGTGGTTTTGGATCAAACTGACTGAAAGGATCGTTGGGGTCAAGCTGAGTCACATAATCTAAAGGAAAATCACTTGGAAGGCCGTCCTCGTCCCGCGGGGTTTCTATATTTTGTTTCGGCTGTTGCTGTGACTGCTCATCTTGTATCAGACCCGCCGATGTGGGAGTCGCAGTGGGGTTTGTGGTAATATTGGCAACTATTTCTTGAGGAGGAGCTGGAATTACTGGGACCATAGGAGTAGCTACTATCGGTGTTTGGAGTGCACTATTAGTGGATGCAAATTGTGATTGGGGGTATGCATAGATGGGTTGAGATATCGTGTTATTAGGGTTAGGAGTAGTGGCAGCAGCAGCGGCAGCAGCGGCGGCAGCGGCAGCAGCAGCGGCAGGATGCATTCCTGGATGTATTGTTGGATGAATAGCTTGAATAGTTGCAGGAGCTGGGATTAAAGGCTGTTGAACTGCTTGAATTAGGTGGGCATTTTGAAACAAGTTTTGTTGCTGCTGTTGCATTAAAGCCGCTTCAGAGGTTGGGAAAAATACCTCTTGCCCCGAGGGGGTTATAAAAACACCATTTGATTGAAGAATTGGGGGCTGTGGGTTGACAATATACGATAATTGAGGGTTTGTTTGAATCATCTGTTGTTGAGCAAGAGGGTCGTTTGTAACGAGATGGTGAGGGAGAAAGGCTGGTATTTGATGGTGGTGATGGGGATGGGGGCCTGGAAGGGTATGATGGTGATGGTTGAGTTGCCCATTTTGGAGAGGTACTTGTTGAGGGAAATGGTGTTGTAAGTTTGGTGGTTGTGGGGGTTGTGGGAGGGCTGATAGGGGAGTTCCTGAAACAGCAGCCGCAGGGATAGGGTAGGAAGCGCCGGCGGTATATGGAGGGATTTGGAGGGATTGTCCTGAGGGGAGGGTGATGTTGGTTAAAAGAGACGATGCGTCGGCGAGGTCAGCGAGGTGCCTTGGGAAACGGTCAATGATATCTGGGAGTTGGTCATGGAGGGTTCTTGTGCTATCGTACTGAAACGAGATTGCTGGTTCTCTGACAGGGGTGGTTGAAGAGCGTTTATTAGAGAGTTCCTTTTTGAGGTCACGTTCGAGGGCATCTTGGAAGAGTCGGTCGTGGTTGACGGACCACCAAAAGAAGATTTTTTGTTTTTTTTGTGTGCGGACGCAGTTGTTTCTGTACAAAAAGTCTAAGAATGGGGATTTTGGTTGTTCGAGGACGGCATCTCCGTCGCACTTGAGATTTCTGAGGTCTGAAAAGATGCCCTCTTCGAATTTTTTACGGTTTGTGATTTCGCGGCCAAAGGCTTCGAAGCGGAATGTGAGGCAGCGAACAATGTCTGTTCCGGTGATGAAGTAGAGGGCGTTCCAAGCGACACAAGAGATTTGGTCTTTGTTTGGTAGGGTGTGTCTGTGGATACCTTCTCTAGTTTGTAACTTTGTTGGGGCTGTCAGGAGAAAGAATTTTACTATTTACATGTAGTTAGAAGGTGTTTGGATGTGGTAAAGAGACATAGGTTGACATACATTCTATTAGATGGTTGAGGGTTTCCGAGAGCGAAGCCATGGAATCTGATGATAGTTGTTGTTGATCAGGGTGCACTTCATCTATAATTGTATTTCCAGGTGCTTGTCCTGGGATGTGAATAGGCATTGACATTTGAAATGTTGAAGTAGTTGAACGGGAGGAAGAGTCCATAAAAAGAGCGGTATATATTTTTTAATTGCTTTTAGGGCAAGATGAGGAAGTTGAACAAGTGGCGAATATGAAACGAATGGTGGTGTTATTGTTTATAATTATTATTATATATTATAATATTCTAATTCTGTTTTTGGTATTGGTAGTAATTTTGTTTTTTATCTAAACCAAATATATATATATATATATAAATTTAAGGGGTAGTAGAAATAATTAAAAAAAATTGGAGAACGCGAGAGGGTATTTATACTTTTTTTGATTTCCAAATAATTAAGGAAAAAAAAAACCCTGGCTTTATATATAGAGATTTAATAACACACAAGCTTGTTAAAATTTAAATGGTGATAGATATGACGCGTAAAGGGGAAATGAGATTATTGACAAGACTTGTCAGAAAATAAATAAAAATTGTTTTTGAGGCTCTTGGAAGGGTGGGGAGGCGGGAGAGAAGAAGGACAGGGCAAAACGACAAAAAAAGAGGCGACAAGGGTGTGCCTGAGATTTATTTGTCATCAGTGACTAACCATTACCACATAATGACTAATCTTTACTTACCCCGAAGTAAGCAAGTAACTTACTAGTATCCTGCACTTACCGACAGGCATAAGGCTGCTGCTTTCACGCCTGGCTGCCTACATGACGCGGATTTTTTTTTTTGGCTGCAAACCCAACCCAAAGTTCCATGTACTCCCCCTCTAAATATATATAAAAAGAACCTTGCAACCATCATCATCACCACCAATAGTTTAAAAAAATTTAATCAACCCCATATATATATATATATAATAAAAAAAAAAAATGAAACCTGTGGTCGGAGTACGTATTTAAATATATTTATACAACTATCATTTCTCTAATACCACAATTTCCTTCAATATAGCCCTTCAGCGCGTACTTTTGTACAGGCCTCTCCATCTTTGGAGTTATCATCCTCTCAGTCATTGGAATCCTCTTCTACGTCGGACACGAGTCTATGGTCGGCTCCATCACAGACCCCTCCGATGGCAAGGCCGTGGCTTCCACTGTCTTTGGCGCCGTCATTGTTTACGCCCTCTTTGCTCTCTTTTGCGGTTGGCAAATCCACGTCATCAAGACCCAGGACCGAATTAGAATATAAAAAACCCCCCCTTTATCTTCATTCTCCATCTTCATCTCTCTTTTGTATAACTACTAATAGCATAACCAATTAAATTAATCTTACACTATTTTTCTATTCATTATATCTACATATATACACCTTGCTTAACCTTGGAGGAATGGGCAGCCAAATTCCCCAACTTGGCCACCGCGTGAGCCAATGGAGTCCCAGAAGCGTAACTTTGAATCGCATACACGTACGAAAATAACAAAATATCCAATGGCCCAAGTCCTTTGAACTCGCCTTCACTCAGCACATCCTCATCCTCTCCCTTCTCGCTCCCTTGCTCATCTCCACCCCCACCAGCCCCAAGAAACCCCTCGGGCGCTTCGTCAAGCAACGAGCTAAACACCTGGAGCGCGTCTACCGCTCGCGCATAAACCTCCTCACGAACAGCCTTGCCCTGCACAGACGAGGGCGAGAAAAACGCCTCGGCGGGATTGCGCACCTGCGTGGGAATCCACCCTCTCCACTTGCCCTTGAGTGTGTCCACAACCGCGGGGTACCGTGGACGCAGAGCCTCCGCCAGCTCCAGCGTCCAGCCGTCCTGTACGTGTCGCTCCACAACCCCTGGCAAAACCCCCCCAGCACGCTCCGCCCCTTCGCCGTAAACGTGCTCACGCACGCCAGCTGGGGTTTCCGCCGAATCAAGCATCGTAAAGATCCAGGCATCGTAAACGGCCGTGTTCAATAGCGACGAATAAAGAGCTGCCTGCCCCGTGGCCGCCGAGCCACTTGCTCCGAGCCCACTGGTCAGAAGGCTGCGACGTACAGCCGAAGGTGTCGAGTACACGGCGCGCTGGCGCTTGGTGCGGCCTGTTTTTTCGTCTTGTGTGTATTTCACGTCCACGAGGTATGGCAGTTGCTTGGGGCCATTGCTGGGAGCACTATGGACTGAAACCTTTGAGAGCTTTACTGCATCTGCGCCCTTGAGACGTAGTAGTCCCAGCAGTTCAATGCCTGCAGGATCGGTAGGCAGTCCGCTGTCTTGGTCGATGTTGTAGACATAAAGTGTTGTTTTTCGTTTATTACTATCTTCTTCTTCGCTCTTCTTGTCAACATCAACGCCACTATCCGAGTATGTTGCCAAGGGGAATTGATCAAAAATCACCCTCACGGGTTCCGGCACTTTAAACCAAGATCGGGCTGTTGTTGTCGTTGATGTGGAGGACATTATTGGTTGACTAACAAAAGGGGTTTTTTTTTTTCAGCATATTAAGGAAAGCTCCCCATAGCAATAACTTTTAAATATCGTCAGACCCTAACCCTCAATATTATTTTAATATCTCAGCTTTTGATTTTTCTATTTCATTCTTTCTCAACATTTCTTTAAAAACAACATAAAATGTTAAGAATCCCTAAATACTCCGTCTGGAAAAGACCTGTGACTTGTATGACAAGTCTCAGACGGTCCTACTCCACTGAACTTACCTTAACCGATCCTCTCCAGATTTATGAAAACAAATTAGCCCGTGGCGAACTGTTCCGCGATGAAGCTCAACATAGAGCCGCTGTGGAGTACGTCAGATCAGAAACCCCCAACTTTCTTCATTTTTCTAACATCTTCACCTATAGACTCCAGAAACTTTCCTATAGACTCATAGATTATGAACCTCCAGTCAACTTTAAACAGAGAATCCGCCAACTCTCTGATGTTTTGGAAGTACGCTACTAAACCTTTCATTACTTTTTTAACTACTAACTCTTCTCGTAGCAACACGAGCTCAAACAACAACAAGAAGCTGAGCTCCATCCAGAAATCGAACGTAAAGCTTGGTACGTACCAGACGAAGAATCTACAGAGCTCATCAAACAACTGTCTGATGAAGAAGAGCTCCTCAACTTTAACTCTCCTCAAGGTCTTCTCGTAAGTTCTACTCTTTCCCTCTCCACCTCCCCACTCAAAATCACTCAAATTAAACCTTCTCTAACATTCAAACTCTAGCTCTATGGTGAAGTGTAAGTCTATAGCCAAAACCCATTGATCTCCATTCCCAATTCTAACATCTCCAAGTGGCTGCGGAAAGTCAATGCTCATGGACCTCTTTGCAGATTCGCTACCCCACGTCTCCAAACAACGCATCCACTACAACAACTTTATGCTCTCTCTCTATGGCCATATTCACCAAATCTCGGAAAAACGTCGCCAACAGGGCACATCTGGCTCTAAGCTGCGTCTTGAAAACGACTTTATTCTTCTCCAGCTTGCCGAGAAAATGATTGACCGCAGTACTGTTCTTCTTCTCGATGAATTTATGCTTCCAGACATGTATGTTTTTTTTTCCTTCTTATTTGAAAATCTAACCATTTAAGTGCCGCTGCGAAAATCGTCCAAACCCTCTTCGTCTTCTTTTTCAAACTCGGAGGAGTCCTCGTGGCCACATCCAACCGTTTACCCGAAGAACTTTATTCCACCGACTTCCGCAAAGCCCAATTCCAAACCTTTTTCCGTATTCTTCAAGCCCGCTGCGTCTCCCACGACATGCGCTCCGAAAACGATTGGCGTGCCATTCTCTCCGATCCCGCCAAGCACGAAGAACTGCTCATCAAGAAGCAAGAAGCTCGCGACGAATTGGGCCTCGAGTCTAAGCCAAATGACACTGAGTTCCCAGACATTGATTACTACCATGTCCTAAATGGCGACAAGAGCGCCGAAGATAACTGGGCCTATGCAATCCAAGAAATTGCCGAAAACTACCAAACACCCAACCCAGCCCACGTCCTTGTCTACGGCCACCGCGTTAACATCCCCTGGCAAAACAAGGGCGTCGCATACTTTGACTTTGAGGACATTTGTGGAACATACCTGGCCGCCGCAGACTACATCTCACTGGCTTCTAGATACCACACATTCATCATTGACAATGTGCCTGCACTCAAGATCCACCAAAAGAACGAGGCCCGCCGCTTCATCACGCTTTTGGATGCCCTTTACGAATCTAAATGCAGACTGCTCATTCGTGCCCAGGCCTCGCCTGAAGACCTGTTTTTCGCCGACGTGCGTGACAAGATTGATCAAGAAGAGGAAGAGGCCTCGTCTCTCGAACAGGAGATGATTTCCGAGGTCCACCAAGACCTCTCCCAACCGTTCCGCCCCAACGTGGCCTCCTATGAAAACAATGACCGTGCAGAGGAGCCCAAAAAACCTAAACGTGAAATCAACAACAATGACGAAAGCACCTTTTCTTCGGCGTCGCCTATGGAGGACGACCCCTCCAAAAAGTTTTTCCCCGCAAATATCCCGGAACCAAACTTTACAAAGGTCTCTGCATTCACCGGCGAGGACGAGCGGTTTGCTTACAAGCGCGCCGTCTCGCGACTCAAAGAAATGACCGGCTCCAAACGCTGGGTCGAAGACGCTCACTGGAAACCCCTCGACCCCGAGGCCCGTCCCTGGGAGTCCTTTGAGGAGGGTGTGCCCTTGTCTGATGACTACTACTTGGGTGTTTCCTCCAAGGGATCTTCAGCTAGCTCCTCGGCAGAACCCTCCCGCTCAACCGGTCTTGCCGACCATCTTTTGGCCGATGAGTCCAAGTACACCTCGCCCTTCCGCAAGCTACGCGATGCGCCACCAAAGTTTGACGCAAAGCACTTTTGGGCTCTAGTTGAGTGGGGACCTGGCGCAAAAATCAAAGACCAGCATGCACGTGAATGGATCCAAAGCAATAACGGATACACTCAAGAAAAGAAAGACTAATTAGTGGTATATATTTATATAGTTGTACATTTATTAAGCAAATTTCACCCGTCCCCTACAATTGTAATATTTACACTCTACAAATCTTTAGACTTTGGAAACTTGAGACTGTATACCAAATCAATCACCGGCTGCGCAATTAATTGCTTGCCATCAAAAAACCGCCCACTAAGACCCCGGATGGCCTTCTCACTGCTCTCCAGATCGGCAAACTTAATGTACACCTCTCCCTTGGTCCCACTTGCCGCATCCACGCTCAAATGCACCACATGGCCGTACTCCTGCTCAAGCTCCGAGCGTACCTCGTCCTCAAGCTCTCGCACCCACGAGTCGCCCGACTCTTGTGTAGCATCAAACATGTTTTGCACAACAATGCACCGGGATGCTTTACGGGCAGCCGCTGAGGCCCCCGCGCCTCCTGTGGAGTTATTAATCGAAGATGGTGGTGGTGGTGGTGGGGGAAGCGATGACGGGAGCTTACTAGATTGCTGCTGCTCAACATGAGGCCCAAAGTTATCTTCGTTGCGCATCAGCTTACGCATCAAATTCTCACGGGATACCTTGCTATAGGAAATGCCTGCAACGTCTGCATCGTCCAAAAGTGAGGCGGACGATGCTCCCACAACATTGGCCCCCCCAACACGATCAATTGCCGGGCCATTGTTCTGGAATGCAGACCCCGTGAATGCCTGGCCCTGGTATCCGTTTCCTAAGCTGGAGCCCACGCTTGAGCTCGAGCTTGGTGTAGCATGCGCCAACGAAGATGAAGATGAAGATCCGCCGCCCATACCAACGCGCAAGGTGCGCCCAGCAAACATGACGCCTTGCATCTGGGAGCGCGCCTTAACGGCAGACGCCGTATCGTAGTACTGCACAAAGGCATATCCTTTTGACTTGCCGGCGGGATCGCGTTGTAGCTGGATAAAGTTGATGGATCCAAATGGTTCAAACAGCTGCTTAAGCTCGACTTCAGTGGCGCCAAAGTGAATGTTGCCTACATAAATGCGGGATTCCACAGGACCAGTGGGGGCGCCAGATGCACCTGTGAGATCCTCGTGGAGAGAGGGACTAGCTGCACCGTCAGTGATTGACAGAGAAGATAAGGAGGATGGAATATGCGACTGTTGTTGTTGTTGCTGTTGCTGCTGGCGATTTTTCTCGGCTTCAGTATACTGAACAATGATGGGGATGCCCAAAAGCTTTTCGCCAGACATGTCAATGGCACGAGGAACAGACTCAGCATGGCGAAACTCAACGTACCCGACTCCCTTGGACCGCCGTGACATTTTGTCTTTGACAATTGATGCGTCCCGTACGGGGCCGGCTTTTTCAAAAAAGTCAAAAAGATCACGCGTCCGAAGTCGGGCAGCAAGTTGCTGCACAAACACGGTTCGACGGTCGCGCTCAGCCAGGGTTTCTGCACGGCTGCGAGGGGGTGAGCGACTACGACGGTCATTTCTTCGGCGATCGCGGTCACGGTCGCGGTAACGATCTCTGTCACGGTCGCGATCACGGTCGCGATCTCTGTCACGGTCGCGATCGCGGTCACGATCATGATCTCTGTCACGATCATGATCCCTGTCATGATCGCGGTCTCTATAACGATCACTATCTCTCTCTCGTCGATGAGATGACCGCGGGCTTCTGGTTCTATCTCGTGAGTGTCTAGACGATGAATGACGGCTGCTATGCTCACTACGCCTGTGTCTGGATGACGAGGAATGTTCCTCCGTGTCACTACGGCCGTCTGCTGAGCTTGACCGATGATTTCGACGGCTAGAAGAATGAGAAGAAGACGAATGACGGGAATCTGTAGACCTGTCGCGGTCTTTTCTAGAAGAAGGTCCGGCCGAAGCCGAGGAAGAGGAAGAAGAAGAAGAGGTTAGTGAAGTAACTGTCGATTGTTGTTGTTTTGAAGACTGGTCCAGGGAGAAAGATACGGTAGCAGCGGGTTCGACGGCGGCTGTTTCAGAGCTCGGTTCGCCTTGAGGCTCCGGAGGCGAGGGATTGGGTGCTGGAAGGTCCTGAGAGACTTGTGACATTTGTTGTTTTTTGTTTTGAAAAAAAATATGGGTGTAGGGCAAAAAAAAAAAGAAAAAAAAATTAGTTAGCGCGTCTCAAACCAAGAGAATACAATAATCAACGACGAGAGTAGAAACGATGACAATGACGACGGCAAATTGGCTTTTCTGACTGGGTTGGAGAGGATTTTTAAAATGATTTCATGAGGAGTAATTTTTTTTGTTTTGAGTGTGGTGGTGGTGAAGTTGGTGGTGGAAGGAATTTTTTTTTTAGCAGCGCCATTTTAGACAGCACGGAAAATTTCACGTGACACAATATACGCACAGGAGGATGGGATATACCTAGGGAGCGGCATTTGCAGACTGCAGCTAACAATTGTTAAAGAGCTCAAAGCTCGGGAATTAACGTGAGACTGGTGTGGAAAAATAAGAAAAAAATGGACAGTAGAAATGCCAACGTTTTCAAGGATTAAAATTTAAAAAAACAAAAAATATAGCGATGCTTGGTTTCGATCCAAGGACATCAGGGTTATGAGCCCTGCGCGCTTCCTCTGCGCCACATCGCTCTGTGATTGTTGTAAATTACTTTAAGTCAGAAAATATAAAGAAATCCTATTTAAAAGTCACGTGCCATTTACCGCTAAGTTCATTTGACCGATTATGTTGGTGAAGACGCCGTCCATTAAAAAAGTAACTTCCATTCTATCATTACATTATCTACTCTTAGGGTGAGCATGCGGAAGTATGCCATATTGGTACGCGGGGCCGCCTGACGCCTGGTGATCGACTTTCCAGTTAAGTCTGATTAGCCACTCCGGCGATTGCAGCATGTATCTCTGGCAGGGGAACGGAAGTGGGTCTGCAAGGTTTAAAATCAATAGATCACCCTGTTTCTGGCAGGCCTGAAACACAGCTCGTTGTTCGAGACCCCTAGACAGCCTGATAAGATACACCAAATTACAGCAAAAAAATGAGTGAAAACTTAAAAAGATAGCTTGTTTTCATTCAAGGATTAGATATATGTAAAAAAATATGATATCAGCGCCATTGCAATTCTTCATGGTCTCGCTCTATATGAATTTCTATTGGATATATCAATGTTTTACTCTTCAAAAAAGAGATAAAACATGCAATCTCTTGTAGGTTTAAAAAAACAAAAAAGATAGCGATGACACCCAATGTCACACACGTCTACAGCTCAGTAAACAAACAGACAAAAATCAAGAAGTTCTTGACAATGGCCAGTTGATTAAATGGACTCCCCAACAGGGATATCTTTGATTTCTCTGCTGAGTGCTGTTATTTGTTAGTTGGTATCTGAGGGACCTAATTGTGAATACCGTCTGGTAAGAACTAAAAAGAAAAAAATGCTATAGTACTGCTAATACACATAAATATTTATACACATCTCTTCAAATATCCTCTATAAATAAACAAATAGCCTGAAATACTCTCATTCTGTTTTAATGCCCCTTCTATCATTGTTACAATGTTCACATAGTTTTCATGGAATCTTTTGTGCGGCCTTTTTTTTTTTTAATTTTTAATTTTTTATTTTTTCTTTTTTCTTCTTACTCAAAAACACTTTAAACAACATTTTCAATATGAGCTGCAGCACCACCACCAGCAGCTCCTCAAGTAGCTCTGGCGATTCTTCTTCCAGCAACAGCTCAAATAGTAATTCAAATAGTTCTAGAAGCCTCCCAGATGAATTGCCTGGAACTGCTACTGCTGCCGACGATACTACTCCCTCTGAGACTCGCACTACCACCAATAATACCCAGGCATCTACGACCACAGCAGCCCCCAGCATGAAGAGAAACGCAGCAAGCGCACCACTACCAATCACAGAAAACTACATTATCCACAGAACCTACACTGAGGTGCCAAGTGAGCTAGACACCGAAGAAAGCGAAGAGTACTCGGAAAATGAAGAAACAGATGCTGCAGACGAGGATATTGATAGAGATGAGACCCATGAAATAGATACAACCGATAACGATAATATTCTCAGCAAGCTCGTTCAGAGCCCTTCCAGCCAACTCAACTCAGAAGTCGATGGCGCGCCCGCCGACCAAGATGAACCATTTGTCAACTACAAACACCTCGACGAAACAACCCCAGATACCCTCTCCGAGTCTAGCTCAGACAAACCCATCCTGCCCACCGCACAGCGGTCGCTTTCATTGAGTCACGTCACACCCAGAGAAAGCATTGGCGAAGAACACCTGTCTCAGGATCTCCAGCTACAGTCATCGCCTACAACTGCACTCTCCTTTGCAACCGGTATAGGCACTGGGTTCACAGAAATGCCATTATATGACTACGGGTTGAGCAACAATGACGTCGATGAGGAAGCACACACCTCGCATATTTCTTCCAGCGAACCTCCCACGGAAAATCACGGGCTTTTGGAAACTGCAAAGCGTAGTATATTTAGCGGGTTTGGGTCCTTCAAAAAGAAAAAGGGCCCAAAGTCAATCAGTAGCGTGGAAAATCTCCAAGGATCAGCCATGAGCAGAAGCAGCAGTACCCATAGTGCACTCGCTGGAAACAGACGCAAAAGCATGGCAGCTTCTCCATTCAGCGCCCCAGAGGATCGAGTCGGAAGTCCTGAACCAACCCTATCGATCGACCATACTTCAGACGTCGCCACGCTCCTCTCTGAAGTGCTTGACAGCGACGATATGGCCTTACCGCAACAAGACATTCAACCTTTAGAACTAGAGCCTGAGTCGCATACAGACGCTGGACTTGCATACCCACACTCCATCACCTCCCTCAATAGCGAAGCTGAAGAAGCTTCGGACCACGAAGAACCCCAAGAAGGCCAGGAAGAGCAAGAACTCGCCAAGTTCCTTTCCCGCAAAAAACAGTACTTTATCTTATCTACCGCCGGTAAACCAATCTACTCAATGCACGGATCTGACGAGCTAGTCACTGGCTACATGGGCGTTTTCCAGGCCATCGTATCCTACTTTGAGGACAACTCTGCTACCGGATCAACCAACTCGCGCGAGGGGCTCCAGGTGCTGCGCGCCGGGAACACCATGTTTGTATTTGCAATTGAAGATCCTCTTATCCTCATTGCCATCGACAAGCTGGGCCAAACAGAGCTGCAGCTGCGTGCACAGCTCGATCTGCTCTACACCCAAATTCTCTCCACGCTGACAAAATCGCAACTATCTAAAGTATTCAGGGGCCGCGCCAACTTCGACTTGCGCCCACTGCTTTCAGGAAGCGAGGTCTTTATGAACGCCCTCACTAAGGAAATGAGCTTTGGGTCGCCCGGCGTCCTTCTTGGGGCCCTCGAATGCCTACGTCTACGCAAGTCCATGCGTGCCAAAATGCACAACATCTTATCGGAGCGTCGCAGCAAATCTCTGCTTTATGGTCTCATCGTTGCCGACTCTCGGCTCGTGGCTGTCATCCGCCCCCGCAAGCATTCTCTGCACCCCCCAGACCTACATCTCATTTTTTCCATGCTCTTCAACACCCAGTCCTTTTCCAAGGGAGACGGCGAACACTGGGTCCCAATCTGCCTCCCCAAGTTTAACGCCACGGGCTTCTTGTATGCCTATATTCATTTTTTCGCGCCGCCCCAAGTCGCTCTTGTTCTAATAAGCGCCGATAAAGGTGCCTTCTTCGAGCTACAGACAGCCAAAGACGGAATAGTGGCCGATCTCAATTCTCACAACCTCATCACCCCTATTTTAAGCTCTCTCAGCCGTGGCAGGTACCGCACTGTAGAGATTCTTGGAACCCCTCACCTGGCATACAGCAGCGCTGCACGACCAATCCAGCAACAAGAAGCATCAATCCAAGGCCCTACCTCGTCATGGATCCCTGCAAGTTCTCTTGCTCCCTTCACCGTCCGTCATTTCCTCTACAAATCCCGTCAAAACGTCCAATTTGTCATGCCCTCCTTTGACCCCCACTACATGGACACGGCTGCGCGCCATCGCCTTATGATTCTATACCATCAACTGCACGGCGCACTACACGGAGGCTCACGATCAGGTGGCGCCGTCGGGTCTGGGAACTCCATGGGTGGCGGAGCCGTCGGCCTTCGCGTGTATCATGTGTCGCGTGGAGAAGGTGGCATTCACGGGTCGGCCCTCGCGTGGCTCACCCCAGCATTTGAGCTCTACTGCGTCACGGGCAGTGCCCATGAAGGCGTGGATCCGGAAACCGGGAACGGCGCATCCTTGGCACCTGTCACGGTCAATACCAAAGATGCCATGTTACGGGCAGTCAAAACAATTGTTGGATGGATAAAGTCGCACGAGGAGCGTCTGTTTATATTTGGTGGTGCAGTATTTTGAATTGAACCATGTTAAGTAGAATGCAAAAATAATAATAATTATAATAATTTTAAACCCCCCATTTGGCGTCCATGCTCAAGGTAAAAACACCGTTGGGACCACTGCGCCATGAGAGAAGTGCCGGATGGCTCACATATGCACGTTTCTTACCAGAAATGCTTGAACCATCTCCTGCTTCGTTGGTGGCTGGACTTCCAGGGCCTGCGCTGGACTCGTCTGCGGTAGAAAGAATTTTATTGCGACTTCGCGACGCGCGTTTTTTCAGCAGCTTATCAAGCGTTTCTTGTTTTTCCTCCTCAAGCCGTCGCATCGACATGTTTTTACGCCGTCGTGCAAGCTCTGCGCGCCGTAGCGCTTGCTCTTCTTCAGTCAGCTGGACCTTCTTGTTGCTGTTGTTGTTGCCGCCAATACTTTGGGACTCGGAAAAAACCCCTGCATCGCTGACAGGCTCAGAGAAATCTTCAAGTGAAGGGTCATGTCGTGCGCGTTGTCTGGCTGTCATCCGGGACAAATCTGGGGTTTCCCCTCCAGTTTCATCGTTCATGGATTCATCTTCTTCATCAAGACCCGCTTCATCCTCCACATCGTCCTCCATATCGTCCTCGTCATCTTCATCTTCATCCTCATTCTCCTCATCTTCTGCTTTACTTACGGCCGGAACTGTCCGTGTTCCACGAACCCGTGAAACTGGCTGCTGACTGTGTTCCTCCTCGTCTTCGTCTTCGTCTTCTTCTTCATCGTCTCCTTCCTCCTCATTCCCATTTTCATCGTCTTCTTCCAGCTCGTCTTCTTGTTCTTCCTCCAAATCATCTTCTTCATCTTCGTTATACGAAACAACTGCAGTTTTCCGTCTACTCGATCCACTGGTGATCCGTTTACTGACCCCGGAGGACCCCGTCGATGTCGAGCTTTGGCCTGGTCTCCGGCTTAAAATGCTTCCACGGGGGGTCTTGAGAGTGACTGTAACATGTGGCCTTGACGTTGTTGCCGCCGCCGCTGATGCTGCTGCCGCCTGTCGACTACTACCTCCACTACGCGTTGATGATGTAATTGGACCACTAGAAACAGAGGCCGTTGTTGCAGGAGTGAACCTGCGAGCGGTATTCATGGCAGCCCATCCGCCACCCCCGCTTGGCCGCGCACTAGGCTGGTGATGTGGTTGTGGGGATTGTATGCCTGGGGTTTCAGATCCACTATTGTAAGAGGAGTCTGAGCTTGGAGAATCAAGGATCCGTGCTCGGGATGCTCTTTGCACAGTTGCCGATTTCGGAGGAACCATATTGAGTGCTCTTTTTTAAAGATTAGGTGGTACTGTCTATAGAATATAGATAGTTGGCGTCTGAATAAAGCTTTTGGCGATTTTAAAGAGTTTTTGAATGTTTAGGAGGTGAACTTGACGCTGAGCAAAATTCAATCACGTGTTTTTATGTAATGATTACCAATATATTACATACTTCTTAAGTGCCGAGGCTTCTTCCTCCACACCTTTTTTTCTTTTCTCCACACTGGGAATCTCCTTCCTGTACCTTTTTTTTTTTTTTTCAAAATCACCAGCAAACCTTTTCAAAACCAATCTTATCCCCCTCGTTTTCTCAATAACAAATGTCTGCTCAACTGCAACCTCTGCGACTGGTTTTCCCCGAGTCCTCCAGTTTTGTGCCTAAAAAGGCCTCGGCCAACCGTGCCATTTCATTCCGGTACCTCGTTATCATAGCCTACATTTATGGCGGCGTCCATGTGCTTGTGTGGCTACTATCACGAACATTAGTCACACCGCTTTTTCAACAACTTGTCTATGACCGGTGCGAATACCACGCCAAATTCTTTGAGCTATTGCGTGATCTGAATACAAGACTTGCAAAGTTCGTTCCCTTCATTCCACCAACAGCCCTAATCACATATGAAACTCCATCCGGATCAAAGTATGCTGACGCCCAAACACAAACATACTCAGAAGACGAAGAGACTCAACCCAATGCCCCATACTCTTATACAACAACCGTGACTACAGAAAAAACAAAGAAACGAAATAAACGTACTGCCACAGTCAAGTTTGGCAGCGGATCAGACACAGAAAATGACCCAAATGCAACTAATGTTGAAGACGAGCAGGAGGATCGGCGTAGCCCCGCAGAGCGGGCAAATGCTGACACAAAAGAGTTTGTCGAGACAGTCAAACATATAAGTACACGAACATCTGCTCTTGATACGGCGTCCATAGTAGGCCTTTTCAACCCAGTTAAAGTCCAACTCAACGAGTTGACAGATTCCGTGCGTGCACTCAACGTGGGCGATTCGGCAGCTCTCGCAGATGCTCTTCGCCTTTCCAAGTCCAGTAGCCTGAAAAACCGCAAGATCAAGCTGGACGATGTGCGTAAGGAAATCCGCAGCTTTAAGGGCTCCTTTCTTAGCGCAAGGAATTTCCCCACAGTTCGTCGGTAATATTTACAATTGCTCTATAAATACACAAGTTCTATCAAAATACTTGATTGCAGATTCCCTTAACGGGGCCGTCGTAGTCATCATCATCACCACGACTCTGTTCTTTTGTTTTATTATTCTCCGTTACTCTTCTTTTCTTTTTCTTTTTCAGAGCCGGTTTCCGCTCATCTGGTGCTTTGTAGTTCTTCGCCTCAAGCGCTCGTTCCTTTTCACGAGCCTCCATCTCCAGTCTTCGCTGCTCACGTCGTTCTTCCTTCAGCATGGATTTCACGCGCACTCCACGACGCGACCACTTTGCTGCCATCTTGTCCATTTCTTCGTCCGTTGGCTCCCATTTGCTACGCAAGATACGTCGAATCGATTCGGGCGAGATTTTAAACATGGTTGCAAAGTCGCCTGCATTCAGGTGTGGCGCATGTTGCTTAAGCATCCTTATACCTTCAATTGCTTCGCGTGACAGTTTCTTTTTCGGGTCCCACCGCGCACCTCCAAACTTCTCACGTAAAGCGTATAGTTGTCGTTTCCAATCGGGAAGACTCTTATCCTTGCGCCAACCTTCTGGGACTCGCTTGCTTTTAGTTCCAACATCTATTTCTTCCTCCAGTAACTTATCACGCTCGATGGTCGATAGTAACCGAGATTCCAGCTCGGGTCGTCGTTGCAAAACAGACAAAGCTTTCCGGTCAAGTTTTGAAAAGATTTTGGTTCGTGTTTCGTCGTCTAGTTTTTCAAGAACACCCGAATATGACTCCTTTTTGCGAGCCAGTCGTTCCTGAAATCCTGTGCTAGGTGTTGATGCATTTTGCTTGGTATCTATATGCTTTTTGGTGGCTGATTCTCCCTCCATTTCGTAGCTATCTTCTTCATCCTCTTCCTCAAACTTCCCACTATGCTTAAATATCGACCTTCCACCCGGCCCAATTTCTATGATTCCATCTTCCACAAGGGTATCGATGCTCGGAAGTTTCCATGTTTTGGATGAACTTTTAGATGTAGATCGGTGGTTGCTGCTGCTCTTGACCTTCTTCGGGCTGGTAGCTTTTAATATGGGATTAGTTGTGCTAAAATGCCGGCTGTTGGCACACATTAATCCAGATACTCGAGAAACCCTACCACACCATCTCAGAGTCCCGATCATTGTCAATTTATCTATTTGGCTTTTTTTGTTTTTTTGGGGAGATTTTTTTTAGTGGTATAGGCAGCAAGAGCAGCTGAAAGTATCAAATACTTTTCTATAAGCTACTGTAATGACTGAGATGTTTGTTGAAATATTAGCTCTAAAATTTTACGAAAATTTTACAAATTAGGAAATCGAACCAAATCATGTGATCATGCTATTATCAAACCCTTTAGTCATAATAAATAATTTATTATATAATATATAACATGTGACACACACGGCTAAATATGACGTAAGATCTTATTTATTTATCACGTGTAAATATATTTATTTTTTCCTATAACAGCAGCAGCAACAACAATAATCAATCAAGTATAAAAAAAAAAACAATCCCGCCTTACTCCTAAACACACATTCCACTTAAAACACCCCGCCCCTATTCTACCAATCCCAATTTGCAACCAGTCCAATGAATTTCATCAGAACGTTGCTCAACACCCCTGAGAAGGAGGAATTGGTGACAATTCCCTCGGGTGCCTTTTACCTCAAACGCTCTCCGCTCTCTGTCAAGGGACAAAGTGAATGTCTATTCAAAGAAGCCGTGGCCACCTTACGCCGAACTTCGAACCCCTTCAATTACCAGCTTGCCATTCAGCGAGTCTATGAAGAAGGCGAGGAGGTGTTGGAAGGAACTGATGATGATGGAGGTAATGATGACGATGTCAGAGAAAGCTCTGAAAACGATGAATGGGCCTTTTTACTAGATGCTTCACTTCACCTTACTTACACCGCCAATCCAGAAGAAGCTGTTGTGATTGTGTGGCGCGACCTTGATGGTGATCCAGGTGACCATTTTGAGTTTGTGTGTGATAAAACTACTCGTCCTAAGCTTTATGATCAGTTTGACATCACTGCTCGTCGTTGTCAGTACGAACGCAAGTATAACAAGTCTTATGAAAAGGCTTCTGACGAAGATCTTGAGGAGTTTGATTTCGAGCCTGATCAAGTTCCTATCATTGAGCAAACAATCATTAAACCAGAAACACCAGTTAAACCTGAGACTCTCGTCTCTACCGAAACACCAATCAAGACGGAAGCTGAAAAGGAAATCAAATCTGAGAAGGAAACAGAGGCTTTGGAGTCCTCGGCTACTAAGCCTACTTCCAAGGAAACCACCAAGGAGACTGAGCATAACACATCCGAACCGTACAAAACAACTAAGCCTGAAGTTACTATCATTGAACCAGTCGAAGGTACTAAAACTTACAATGGCGAGGCTTCACTTCATCTTTACGACTCAGAAACCGGAGTCTTTGTTGAGCAGCTGAAAAAGGCCGATGTGTCTATTTACGATCAAGGTGGCTTTGAATACTGGCTTGAGATTGATAGTGATACCGAAAGACATATTGGAATGAACTTATCTAACGACATGAATCCTGTCTTTAACTACGACCACTTGTCTTTTATCTTTAACTTCTTTGCCGAAACAGCTGCATTTTCGTGGCTTTTGAAGTTCTCGTCCTTTGAGGAACTGGAAAAGTTTCAAGAACATTTTATGGAGTCGCTTTGGGAGGCTATTAACAAAACCAAGTGGGTCAAAGTCAAGTCTGATGACAGAGACTTTTTGGCTGATGCCTTTCATGGGTTCTCTATTGAGGATGCAGAAGAAGAGGAAGACGATGAAGATAACGAAGATGATACCCCTAGCAAGTCAATCAAAAATAGTATTCAGTACTCTGATGGTGTTGGGGAGTATGATGATGATAAAGACCACAAGAGAATGCAAGGCAAGGGTATCAATAAGGAGCTTGCTGTGGGACATGTCAATGACCGCACCTATGTTGTTCGCGATAACATGCTTGGTGTTTTTAAGCAAACTGACGATGACGAGCTTGAATTCCAGACGACTATTGAAAATATCTCTACGACAAAGGGTAAATCTCTCATGCCCAGTAAAATTATGTTGCATACACAGGACAGATCTATTCTTTTACAAGATCCTGAAAACCTCGGCTCGCTTTACCGCATGGATCTTGAGCGAGGTGAAGTTGTAGAAGAGTGGAATGTGAGCGATTCACACAAAGTTAACGCCTTTGCTCCGACAAGTAAATACGCACAAAGCACAGATGAACAAACAATTGTAGGTGCATCTGATACCGGTATTTTCAAGATTGATCCTCGTCTCTCTGGCTCCAAGCTCGTCGATAGTCAGCTCAAGAATTATGCCACTAAGATGAAGTTTAGTGCTTTGGCAACAACCGAACAGGGACACTTGGCTGTGGCAAACAGCAAGGGTGAAATCAGACTTTACGATCGTTTAGGAATCAACGCAAAGACCTCGCTTCCAGCTATGGGTGACCAAATTATTGGAGTTGACGTCTCGGCAGATGGCAAATGGATTCTGGCCACATGCAAGACATACCTTTTGCTCATCGATGTTGGTCAAGAAAACGGCAAGAGCGGGTTTGTCAAAAGCTTTGGCAAGGACGTTAAGCCTCGACCCAAGCGCTTGCAAATTTCGCCACAGCATTTGGCCCAGATGCAAATGGAGACTGGGAAGCCTTTGTCGTTTACTATTGCACGTTTCAATGCTGGTCAAGATACTCGCGAACAGTCTATTGTGTGTAGTTCGGGTCCATTTGTTATTACATGGAGCCTAAAGAAGTTGTTAAAGGGTGACACTGCTGACGCTTATCTTATCCAAAGATACTCGGATATCGTCACGGCAGACAATTTCAAGTACGGGTCTGATAAGAATGTTATTGTGGCACTTGCTGACGATGTTGGTATGGTTGATCGACGTACATTCCACAAGCCCACGCGTGAATCGCTTGCTACACCGAGTCGCAGAATCCAGCCTTTATCTCGCAATAGCATTGTTAACAGTCCTTATTAGTGTGTTTTGATTTTTTTATTATTTTGGGTATTTGTTTTTTTCTTCTATTATTATGTATCATTTCTTATGTAGTTATTAATTTTATCCCGTGAATTGTTTTTTAAATTCTTCCACAAAGAGTTTCCGAAAGACTTTAATTTTGTTAATCCGGACATTTAGTCGAGCTAATGAAAAAAAAACCGTTAGATAAAAATTGTTTTATAAAAATATAAACTTACTTTTGAGGTACTCAGGTGGAGGCGGCGGAACAGGCTCGCCACGCATTTTGGCATTGGTGTACCTGACAAATCGATGGAATGATGGCGATCCCAGAAGCTATGATATCGGTCGTGTTAAAAGAAGAGTCCACAGCAACTTTCAAAATATTGATTCCAATATAGAGGTTTTTTTTTTTTACAAACAGGCATACCTTTTTCACCAGATACTCGTGTGCTGCTTGTCTCCACATGGTCGCATTGTTCTCAAGTCTAAAAATATGTTCACTTGGATGTGACTGTCAGTCTGTGAGTGGGTAAAAGAAATCAAATGGTGGTACCCTAATGATTTAAATTGTAATGAGCTGTTTGGAATCACATTTAATCTTTTAAGGCATCTATATAAGTAGTATATATTTTTTAATGTAACAAAAAACTGAACATTTAAGAAAAAGTAAAAAACAAGGGCTCAACCGGGAATTGAACCCGGGACCTCTCGCAAATTGCTTAGGAACCCTAAGCGAGAATTATACCACTAAACCATCGAGCCAAACTTATTAAAAACTACAAAATTTAATTATTTTAAAATATTGCAATATAAAAAACACATAAATTTTTTTATTTTTATTTTATTTAAAGAGTGGGACCGGTTAGTCGAGTTGGAAAAGACGTTCGCTATATGCGAGAGGCGTGGGTTCGAGCCCCACACCACCCACTCTTTAAATGGTTTGCGGGAGCTTACCATAGTCCGACATAAAGGGCCTAACCGCCGACCGTCCTGTCAGTCTAATTAGCTACGCAGGTGATTGCGGGCCGTATCTCTGGCAGGGCGGAATAAGAAATAAAATCACGGTTTTCCGTGAAGCGTCTGTGAAGATAAGTGGAAATTGGGTCGGGAAGGTTTGGGATCGACATACTGATTCACCCCTGTTCCTCGTAGGCTGGCATCAGGGCCCATGCGCTCCGGGCTATCCGAGACGTCCAGACCGACACTTGTACTGAAAAGGTACTACATGACCGACACACATTAGTTAGAAATTAATAAGGATAGCGATAACGCTGATGTTATATACTTCTATAACCCTTGAATATAAATAAATAATAAATAAATAAATTTATTTTATTTGTAAAGAGTGGGACCGGTTAGTCGAGTTGGAAAAGACGTTCGCTATATGCGAGAGGCGTGGGTTCGAGCCCCACACCACCCACTCTTTAAATGGTTTGCGGGAGCTTACCATAGTCCGACATAAAGGGCCTAACCGCCGACCGTCCTGTCAGTCTAATTAGCTACGCAGGTGATTGCGGGCCGTATCTCTGGCAGGGCGGAATAAGAAATAAAATCACGGTTTTCCGTGAAACGTCTGTGAAGATAAGTGGAAATTGGGTCGGGAAGGTTTGGGATCGACATACTGATTCACCCCTGTTCCTCGTAGGCTGGCATCAGGGCCCATGCGCTCCGGGCTATCCGAGACGTCCTGACCGACACTTGTACTGAAAAGGTACTACATGACCGACACACATTAGTTAGAAATTAATAAGGATAGCGATAACGCTGATGTTATATACTTCTAACCCTTGAATATAAATAAATAAAATAAATAAATATTATTTTTTTATAAGCCAGAAATGTTTTATTTAAGTTTAATTTTTTGTTAAAAATTTAAAACTATTTAGTTTTGAATTTTTTTGGAAAGACCTAGCGATCCTGGAAGAAAAGGTTAAAAAACGTAAATTTATAGTTGGACCAAGAAGGACAGAAATAATGTTAATGTCATATATATCTTTATAACTATTGAATAACAGAAATTTAACAAAAATACTTTATTTTAGATGGCGACTCTCCTGTACACTTTGGCAATTTTGAAATGAGATGATACAGTCAACAATCATCTGCATAGCCAATAAAAAAACTATGACAACCGAGGGATTCGAACCCTCGCCTCCGAAGAGATAGGAACCTTAATCCTACGCCTTAGACCAACTCGGCCAGATTGCCTTACTTGATATAGTTGACTGCTTTTACATAAAGTAACACCATTTTAAAAATTTCTATTTATAGTAATTTTTTATTACGTAAAAATTACATCATATTTTATTTTTATTAGACGTAAAGTTAAGGTTTGCGACATAAAGGCATTGCCATTTAGGGACATAACTTAACGTGCTTTCCATTCACAATTTCAATTCATTTTAAACTGTCTTCTCGCTTTTTAGTTTCCTATCTCGAAATTTTGAAAGCTTATTGTTTATTTTTTTTTTTTTTTTGAAAGTTATAAAATGACAACCTTTAATTATTCTTGTTGTTTTCCAATCTTTTGTAACCGACTGAGCACGCCATTTTTAGTACGACTTTAAAAATCTCAACTAAAGCGCTGAGGACTCCGACAGGGATGAGGGGTTTCTCACGTCATTGCCCTCAGAATCACAAATTACATTTTAAATACATATTTTTTTTGATTTATATAAATTAACCAAATCTCAAGCTTCTCCAGATGTTATTTTATTATCTATCTCTTCTCAAAAATCTACATATCAATTCAATTAATTTTCTTATAATCTAATTTTCCATAAAAACAAATGACTACCAATAATCATACAAATGTTCTTCTTACTGGGGCTTCCGGTTTTGTGGCTATCCATACACTGGACATTCTTTTGAAAAAAGGCTACTCTGTGACCGCTACTCTCAGATCTCAAGAAAAGGCAGATTATATTCTTGAAACGTTTAAAGGAAAGTCTCTTAAAACGGTAATTGTTAAGAATATTGCAGCGCCTGGTGCTTTTGATGATGTTTTCAAAAATGATACATCTATCACTGCTGTAATCCATACAGCTTCCCCCTTTTTTTCGGCTAAAGCTGATCCAGTCAAGGAACTCCTCGATCCGGCAATCAAAGGAACCAGAAACGTTTTGGAGTCCATCAAAAAATATGCACCTCAAGTAACCACGCTTGTTGTCACTTCCTCTTACGCTGCAATTCTCCATGTTTCTAAAAAAAATGACCATTCTTTTATTCAAAATGAAGAAACCTGGTCTGATGTTACTTGGGATGATGCTGTGAATAACTTGGAAGTTAGCTACCTTGGCAGCAAAAAGTTTGCAGAACAAGAGGTTTGGAAGTTTATCAAGGAAGAAAAACCTAACTTTTCTGCAACCACTGTGAATCCACCCTTGATTTTTGGTCCTTTACTTCAAAATATCAACTCTCCTGAAGAGTTAAATACATCTAATTCTATTTTGTGGAACATAATTATTAACTCTCCAGCAAATGACACCAGCGATAACTATGTTGACAATACCAGTCCTTGGGTTGATGTCCGTGACGTGGCACTGGCACATGTGCTTCCACTTGAAAATGAGAAGCTTGCAGGAAAACGTCTTCTTATATCTGGGGGTTACTTCACTGCTCAGTCTATTTTGGACATTGTCAATAAAAACTTTCCCACTCTCAAAGGAAAAATTGCTGTCGGGCAACCAGGGACTGGGCTTAAGAACCTTGAAAAAGTTTCTCAGCTCGAAAATCATGTTACCAACGAGCTTTTGAATTTAAAATATCACACTCTTGAGGAAAGCATAGTCGATACCTTTAAGACTTTTGAGAAACTGCCGACCAAGGATTAACTTAATTATAAAGGTTTAAAATGACGTTATTTTAAGGTACCAAATAGTAGCAATATATTTAAAAAGAAATATAGAGATTTGAATCATTGGTAATGTCTCAAGGTCTTTTTACCAATTTCCTTAATCATATGAATACCTTCTAACCTGTGATTTCACACAGCCTTGGATGGAGTTTGGGTCACCAAGAAATATTGATTTATAAACTAAAACAAACGGGATTTTTTACGGAAAAATATATATAAACCTATTTAAATATTATTAAAAAATGGAATCATATTTAACTTTGGGTTTTCAGACTAAATCTGGGGGGAGTGTGAACTACGGAACATGGATTTACATTCTAAAATTTTATTTAAACAAATTAAATGTTAAGTTTTTTTAAGCTTTTTCCAAACAAGTAGAATAACTCTTTAAACTCATGAAAAATTTAACTTAACTCTTAGCCGATATTTTAAAATCAGTTTCGGGAGTCAATGCAAAATCCTAAAATTGACGCTTTTTTTCAAAATAAATGAGAGCTATCAAAAACAAACGTAACAATGTGGGATTATAACAATAAGCAATTGTACCTGAATCTTTCAATAAATCAAATTTTTAGTACTTTCTGAGTGAAATTATTTTAAAAAAAGATCTTAATGGTTTAAGGATCTGTCAAAACAAAAGCAATAACAGGTCTGAAAACTAATCATTTGATAAAAAAATACTCCAACTCAATTTTTTAAATATATAATTAGTATTTTTTAAATTAAACTTGATTTAAATCCAAAGTCAATGCGACTATTTTTAACATTTATGTTTTACCTTAAAAGATTTTGGTCGGTAAATATGATCTATTAAGTAAAAAAATAAAATAGCAACGTTTTTTTGCTCTTTTTCCAAGATAGATTTAAGTCAATTTCAGCATTAGAAGTTGAATCTAAAGTGAACCATTTTTTAAAACGTTGGAGATCTTTAAAAAAATTAAAGACAGTTATAAAGTAAAAAAAAACGTTTCACTGGTGGTTGGTTTATTGTTTCATTTAACGGGACGAGATCTATTTTTTTTAGTATTATACTATTTTGCATGAATATGACTTTCAAAAAATATGGATCTAAATGAAATATTCAAAAATCTCAAAAGAAATTTTTTCTGGGGTTATTCATATGGGTGAAACAGAATTAACATACAGAACTTGGTGTATTTTTGATTAAAATAGATTGTGGGGATGGTTTTTTAAAAATTGATAGAATATTGCCAAATTTGAATCTATAACGTTTAAAAATGATCTAGGTATGATTTTCATTTAAAAATACAAGTTCTTAAAGTTTTTTTAAAGATTTAAAAAAATTATAAAAGGAATCAGTTTTCTTCCAATAATTTTTTATTTTAATCTATCCATCTATCAATCTATCTATCTATCTATCTATCAATCTATCAATCTATCATTCCTTTTATTTTCATTCAATTTACTCTCATCTGCTTTTTTACAATTTAATATGAAGTTTTCCACAGTTTTTGTTTCCATTTTTGCTGCCTACGCTTTAGCAGCTCCAATTGCTAAAGCAGATGCAAACCCTGAAGCTCTGGCTGCCCCTGAAGCCTTTGCTAATGCTGAGGCAGTTGCCGAAGCTGGAAAGAAAAAGAAAATGAAGAAGATGAAGAAGCTCATGTTTGGTTTAACTTGCGACCAAAACGCAGCTGGTACTGGCACAACAACCACCACGGTTACTGGAGCTACTGGTGGTGCTGGTGGTGCTGGAGGAGCCGGTGGTGCAGGCGGTGCAGGTGGAGCCGGTGGCTCTGGTGGTTCTGGATCAGGTAATGCTGCTACAAACAACAACAACAACTCTGCTGGCAACAATAATACCAATAATAACGGAAACAACAATAACAACAGCAATCAAATTGTCATTTATGTTGTTCCAGGTGGCTACTTGTCTCCTAACTCTTCCTCTGGATCGGTTCCTTTCACAGGAACCATCATTAACGGCGTGTTGTATGGCAATTCTCCTAGTAACAATGGTCTTGGAAACGTTGTTGTTAACAATAATGGCCAGCTCCAAGTTGTTGATGGAAACACTGGTAGTGCCCCAACGTGGGTTGTTAGTGGTAATGGTATTTCTCCCACAAATCAACAAGTAATTTCTTGTCCTAATGCTCAAGGAGGAACTTATCTCTACTGCGGCACAACTTGTCCCAATGGTAGCTCTGCCCTCCCAGTTACACTTGCCACTGATAACACAGTTTCTCCAATTTAAGCGTTTTATACAATTTTAGCGAAATAAGTTTACATCAAAACTAAAGATATTTTAAATCAAAAATGAAAAAGAAATCAGCTAGATATTAATGCAAAGAAAAATAACAAATAATACAATAAGATATAGTTTAAAATAAAGTTTTTTTTTGGAAATGTATAATCTTTTTATCTTGTTTTTGACACAAGTTACACTGTAGACCCCAAAAGCCTCACATTTACTGATTTTCCCTCAAAAATTTCAATTATATCTAAATAATTATTATTACTTTTTAGATTTTTAAATACTTTTTTGTAAAGAAATTTAAATTAATGTTGTTATTTTTATTTTTCTTTTCCAATAAACCAAAAAAAACTTTTATGACACTCATAAATACAGATTATATATCTTGCATGTATACCTTAATTCCATTAGATAATTAGATTCATGCAAAAATTTACATAGTTTTTTTGATATATGGATCAAATCTGAATATTTAAAAATTTCAACATAAAAATTATACGTTAGATATCATTTCAATTTTTTTTAAAAAGTCCGAAAAGTATGTTGGAAAATCTATATAAAACAAAATGGGTTTATCTTATGACTTGTAATAATTTTTTTAAATAACATAAAACATGGCGCATTCATTTTTTAAAAATTCAAACCCATGATTTATTTTTCGCAAAAACAGATCCAAAGCGGGTATTACCTCATTATAATTTATCGACTATTTAGGAAAATATTGCACGGAACGAGGTTTTAAAAAATCTTGTTTAGGTTTTTTAATTGTCTTAAAATCATCTAGTATTTGCATTAATGCAACGGGAACAAAACAGCCTGGACAATTTAACACATCCGCACCTATTTGTTAACCGGTGGCTGATTTGTTTTTAATTTAAGACAAAAGCTTTTCTAGATTTATGAATAGTTATAACGGTTAATAATAATTGTGAACAATAATAATTTCTTTGATTAAATTTCCTCTGCAAAAAAAAAAAAAAACTATATAAAGACAAAGATTTCTTTAACATTCCAGTTTTTTTTCTCGCTATCACATCATAATCCTTTTTATCTTTCAATTCATTTTATACTTTCATTATTTTATTATCCTTTTTTTTCTTACTACACCAATATATATTTTGCTACGAACTTTACAAAATGAAATTTTCTACTATTGTTGTTTCCCTTTTTATTGCTAACACATTAGCGGCTCCAATTGCTAATGCCAATGCCATTGCTGCCCCAGTTGCCAATGCTAATGCCGAAGCTGGATGGAAGAAGAAGAAAATGATGAAGAAACTTATGTTTGGTCTTACTTGTGGTGACAATACTGGTACTACTACAACGACCACCACAACAAACACAACTGGTGCGGGAGGAGCAGGAGGTGCTGGTGGTGCAGGTGGCTCTGGTACTGGCGGGTCTGGTGCCAATGGCTCTACAAATACCAACGGCAATACCTCGGGAAATAATAATGCCAACACAAATGGAAATAATAACGAAAATAACAACCAAATTATCATTTATGTTGTGCCTGGTGGTTATCTTTCTCCTGGATCAGAAGTTTCAGGGTCTGTTCCATTTACCGGAACTGTTATCAATGGAGTTTTATATGGAAACAGTCCTAACGGTGGAAGTCTTGGAAATGTTGTAGTTAACAACAATGGCCAGCTTCAAGTTGTACAGGGCACTTCAGGCTCAAGTACTGCTCCTACCTGGGCTATTGAAAATGGAACAATTGTGCCCAATGGCCAGCAACAAGTGATTTCTTGCCCTAACAGCTCAGGTGGCACTACTTTGTACTGTGGTACAACGTGCCCTAGTGGTGAAACTACCCAACAGATCAACCTTTCGGCTGACCACTCTCTTTCGCCCATTTAAATTTTGATTTAATTCAGTGTTACCTTGCTAATTTTAAGTTTTTTAAGTTTTTTATTATTTTATGCTTTTGTTTACCGATAAATATTTTATAGTTTTTTAGAGAATTAAATCTTATAAGAGAAGATTTACTTAGAAGTGGGCAACGACTTGATTCATTTCAAATTTGATATCGTATAATTTTCATCTAAAGTGCAAAAATAATTTATTATATTTTCAAATTATTTAGATTTTGAATATAACAAAAATTTGGCGTAATGTAAATAGAATTTAATGAAACTGTGAATATAGAGGTCTTAAAGGGAAAAAGAATCCAGTTAAAAAAACCAAATTATTCAATTTAAAAAAAAGTTTATAAATAGATGTCAAATACATATTTTTTTCATTAATATCAAAACAAAAACAAAGCATTAGTATTAAAAATTTGATTATTATTATATTAATTCAATATTCCATTTACAAAATGTATGGAAAAGATAGATAGTGGAGAACTTTCAAATAACGTTAAATCTTTATATCTAAACTATCTAAAGTTAAAGATTTTAATGTGAACGGTAAAATTTAAAGATAACTTATGCTAACGAGAAATGAAACACGTAAAAAATTCTAGGTGCCCTTTGTAAAAGAGCCGGGAAGTAGTCTTAACTGATATTTCAAAACTAAATGAAATGATTCAATATGTATTATTTAAGTAGACACTATTAAGAATATATATTTTGGTAGATCATAGTTGCAGTTTTTAATGATAAAACATATTTTATTTTGATAGAGTGACTAGCTAATAGGGAATAATATCAAACGTTTCTATTTAACATAAATTGTTGAGGTCACTAATATAATTGTGATTTTAACCCAGAAATCTAGAATTGTACCAATCTAAATAGATGTCATTAAAGATCTTGAAATTCAGTTTTATAAAAAAAACATCAATAAATCTATTTGGGTTTATACAATTTACCCAGTTTGTGTTTAAAGATCTCTTAATATCATTGTGACAAAACTAAGTTTGGATCACTTAGACAAATATATATCAAGAGATCTTCTTTTCCGAAACCTAAAACAGTATTGAAATAACTAACGGTCAAAAAACCGTTAATTCATGCAACGACAAAAAATATTTTTTCCAGAAGACATTTTTTCCGTAAAAATTTGTTCTAAGCAATGAAAAAATCTCAAGTGATTGGTTTAATTTCTTCTTTTGGGAAATAAAGAATCGTAGATAGAAAAAAATCTATTTTCCTATGGAACTACAATATAAAATGAAGAGATATCCCTGAGTGATTTCATTTTTTTTTTTTTTTCATTATCACACAATCAACTTTTCTCATTTCATTCACTCTTCTATCATATTATAATCTTTTTTTCCCCATATTTTTATAATCTTTACTCTTACATTAAATAATGAAATTTTCTACTATTGCTCTTTCTATATTTTTCACTTATGCAATTGCCGTTTCATATGCTGACGCATCTGCCAATGCGGAAGCTAATGCTGAGCCTGGCTGGGGAAAGAAAAAGTCTATGAAAAAGTTGCTTTTTGGGCTTACTTGCTCTGATGACTGGAGTTATGACGATTATGGATTTGGTGGATTTGGATCTGGTGGATTTGGTGGATTTGGATCTGGTGGATTTGGTGGAGCTGATGGAGCTGGGGGAGCTGGAGGAGCCGGAGGAGCTGGTGGAGCTGGAGGGGCTAGCTCTGGGACTGCTTCTACCAATACAAACAACAACAATGCTGGCAATACTAATACTAATGGTAATAGCAATAATAATAGCAATAGTAATCAACTTGTTATTTACGTTGTTCCTGGTGGATACTTATTTCCCAACTCAGAAGTTTCTGGCTCTGTTCCCTTTACTGGCACTGTTATAAATGGTGTTCTATACGGCAATTCTCCATCTGGAAATAGTTTTGGAAATGTTGTTGTAAACCAACAAGGTCAACTTCAAGTTGTTCCTGGCTCATCAACCATTGGAACAACACCAAATTGGGTGGTTGAAAATGGTACTACTGTTCCTAGTGGCCAACAGGTCATTTCTTGTGTTGATGGAAATACTGTACTTTATTGTGGTACTGCTTGCCCTAGTGGAGAATTTACTAAACAAGTTAACCTTTCTGCTAACCATAGTCTTTCTCCCATTTAAAAGATAGATGTTTTAATTTTATGTGAAAAATTTGTTTATTCGATTATAGTTATAGAAAATATCTTTGTAGAACCTCATTTTATAAACCTCATTGAAGTTTAAGATTATATAAAAAATAGCCATATTTCGGTAATACTATTTTAATTCTGAATGCTAAAAATCTTAGGAGTTAATTTTAAAGTGCTTTCCAAAGAAACATTTATTAACCAGAAAAAAAATAAAAATAAAGGTTAGCATCCTTTGGACCAGCTTTTTATATAACTGGAATGAAATATTTGATTTCACTACAGGTTTGTATAACTATCT
Source organism: Magnusiomyces ingens NRRL Y-17630 (assembly GCA_900497715.1). Taxonomy (NCBI): domain Eukaryota; kingdom Fungi; phylum Ascomycota; class Dipodascomycetes; order Dipodascales; family Dipodascaceae; genus Magnusiomyces; species Magnusiomyces ingens. The sequence goes on from UIDE01000008.1 coordinate 78,041, forward strand.
GATTAATTTTTTAAGAGTAATAAAAGTAAGTGACATTACGTAAAAGTTATAGAAGTGTATCATCAATTTCCACCATCCTTTTTCATTTAACCATAATTTCCATTTTTCGTTAAGCTTTTTATTATTTTAGATTCATTTTTTTAATAGCCTAAAAACAAACTCTGACTGCAGTTTGCCATGAACAGAATGCTAATTGCCCAATATTCTCAAATTATTGCAACTGGTTTCAAAGATTTATTTTTTTTCCATGAGGAGTAGAAAACATAAAATTCGTAAAATAAGACATTTTATGAATATATATATTTGCATTTCATGAAACTATTTTTTTTACAGATGGGTTCATTCAAGGGTTATAAAAATATATTTCACTTCTATTTCTGATATAGCTATAAGTATCCGATTTTTTAAATAAAAAAATTATCCACCTTTAAAAAGGATTATTCAATGGCGTGAAAATTTCTGATATTATCAAAAAAGTGACAGAAAGTCAAAAATTTCGCTTTTTGGACGAAATGTGATATTAAACTATTTGAAGTAAATTCATTTGTATATAGGAATTTTTAATGAAGGCGTTAAGTTTCTGGGTCATTAGTATAGTGGTAGTATACCTGCTTCGGGTAGAAACTGAAGCTCGTACAATTCATTTGTATTTGCAGGTGACCCCGGATCAAACCCGGGATGACCCCAGCTTTTTTTTATAAATCATCACAAAAGGTAATTATGATATTTAAGGCTTTTACGCTTTTTAGCTGAGATAAATAGTTGTCAGATTAATATTTAAAAATAGAGAGCTTTAAGAAACGAATGCCTGGATTGTTTGTTTTACATCTTGACTGATCAACTTCAATTGCAGTCTGATTTATTTACATAATTAAGAACTGATCAGTTAAAAGGTCACATTATAGATAGCTTTAAACATATTTATAAATGTCTATGAAAAATAGCTTTCTTTTTCTAAAAACAAGTAGAATCTGAAATCATTAAAAGGTTTCGCATATATATTAATAAAGTGAAACCTTACGGAACGAGTATTTCAAAAGTGACGCACAGGAACTTCAGATGTTAAAAACGGCTGTCTAAACCGGGTTTATCGTCTACATTGATTTTTTTTTAGAATCAATCCCGCTGTTTAAAATCTTGTGGATCCGTATTAATGCAGCGGACACAGTTGCAAAATGTTTTTTTGTGAGATTCATGCAAAGTTTTTTATTTTGACGAGCAGCATCGATTTGAAACTTTGTACAGAGCATCTCTTTCACTTAAAAATACTTCTAAACATTATCAATAATAGATGAGCTGACAAAAAAAGTATAAAATAAGGTCAATTTCCCTTGAATTCATTTTTTTTATTTTGTTCTTTTCTCATCATCAACTTATCAACTCATCAATTCATCAATTTATTCAGTCATCTTTTACTCCTTTTTTTAACACATCAAACTTATATCTCATCTATTCAAAAACAATCAAAATGAAGTTCTCTACTATCGTTGTTGCAATTTTCGCCACTTACGCTTTAGGTGCTCCTGTTGCAGAGGCAAATGCTAATCCAAATGCTGAAGCTCTTGCTCTTCCTGTTGCATTTGCTGCAGCTAATGCTGAGCCTGGCAAGAAGAAGAAGTGGAAGAAGATGATGTTTGGTCTTATGGGTGGCAATGCCGGTACTACAACTACCACTACTACTACTGGTGCCGCTGGCGGTGCAGGAGGTGCTGGTGGCGCCGGAGGGGCTGGCGGTGCAGGTGGTGCAGGTGGTGCTGGTGGTGCCGGGGCAGGTGGCTCTACTTCTAGCAATAACAATAACAGTAATGCTGGAAACAACAACAATGTCAATAACAACACAAACAACAACAACAATGGTAACTCAAATGGAAGCAGTAACAGCAATCAAGTTACAATCTTTGTTGCTCCTGGTGGTCTCTTGTCTCCAAACAACTCTGTCAGTGGATCCGTTCCATTCACCGGAACTTTGATCAATGGTGTCTTATATGGAAATTCGCCTAGCATCAGCGGTCTTGGAAATGTTATCATCAATAACTTTGGTCAGCTCCAAGTTGTTCAAACTGCCAACGCTGGAACCACACCTACTTGGATTATTCAAAATGGTGGTATTCTTCCTAATGGTCAAAACATTACGTCTTGCCCTGATACTCAAGGAAATGTTTTCCTTTATTGCTCCAATACTTGCCCTGACGGCTCAACTGCTAGTCCTTTTGACTTAGCTGCAGACTACTCCTCTTCTCCTCTCTAAAAGTCTTATAAATCAGAAATAGATGGTAGCTGGCTACATTTATTTTTACATTTTATTTTTTTATAGTTATTTTTTGTCTTTCTATTTTTCATTAGTTTAAATTTTTTTCTTGCTTGTGTTATTTTTTTCTGTATTTTTTCTCAATAAATGAATAAAATTTTTATTATCCTTATTTGGTTCATTTACAGCCTACAAAAGCTTTTAAAAAAAATTCTTTACAAGATTCTTCATTCACTGAAAAAACAAAAAAGGATTCAAAACATAAAAGTTTAAATCTTTTTGTAGCTTTCGGTAAAATTAAAATTGATTGGAGAACCAAAAAATCTTCTTAAAAATTTACAATAAATAATTTTTTTAATCAACACTCAAAATATATAACTAATTTTTTTTCAAGTTTACATTAACTGGAAATCAGAGCCACCCCCAAAAATAATTTGGCAAGCATTCACGGATCCAAGCTCTATACGCATCATCTCGTTCGTTATATAAATCAACATTAAAAGTTGTTTCATGCTTGTCATCTTCCAATAAATCACGACAATTTGAACAAAACCAAGAAATTGGGTAATTCTCCTCTATTTCATCAAGAGTCAGTTGAGGAGTGAGAGAGATTGAGGATGTATCCGAATCATATTGGTCGTCTGAATCAATATCTTCCCATGGATCATCCTCATTTGATGATGAGTCAGTTGTTGAAGACATGAAATCACAATTTTCAACCTCCTCAAAAATCATGTTGTTAATCATAGACTCATAATTATTATTGTCATCATCACTTTCATAAAAATAACTGTCACCATAGTCATTTTCATCATCATCCAAGTTTCCATATCCGGAATATTCAGAGTTCTCTGAGAATCCATCATCCTCTAAATCTCCATCCTCCATGCAAAGTTTTCTGCAACGAGGACATCTTTTTCGAGGAGGTATTGGATTTTCCTTGTCAATAAATTCAGAGTAAACTTCTGAAAAGAAAAAATCATATGAATTAGGAACCGATATAGTACCTGGTGGATATTCGTTTGGTTTAAGTTTTAATCGACCAATGCTTAAATCATGTCGAAAGTCAGAATCCTCTTCTACGTAAAATTTTTTTCTTTTAGTGGTTTCAGTACTAGTGCTTGTTGGAATTTCAGCATCAGCACGAAGCCCTTCAAGATCCAAAACAATACGACCGGTTATATCAGAAAGAAAGTTTGCAGCGTTATCAAGACGGGTTATAGGATCAAGGTATAGGTAGCGAGAATAGATGTGGTCTTCCATGTACTTTTGCGGCCGGCAAAACCATTCACGAAACATAAGCTGTTTAAGAGATTTGTTTTTTCTAACCATATTGTAAAACTGGGGTGAATCAAGAACCATAGGAGCTCCAGAGCTTTTGTAGCCAGCTGCAAGATTTAAAAACTCTAACTGGGAAAGATTTGGGACAATTTGGCCAAACAATACTTCAGTAAAACACAAATAACTAATGAATTTGTCAAAGTTATCATCTGTTCCAGAGTTGACAGGGTTGGAGGTTTCCAAATCGGAAAGAAAAGAAGAAGGGGAAAAAAGAATAATATTGATCCAATATAAAGCATGTTTAGTGTATCCATCAATAGAGTGATAAAAACCCTTTAAAAAATCGGAAATATTAAAAAAGGGAATATCAGAAGACGAAAATAAGTTAGCGGCAAAAATATGATCTAGGAAACCCTGGTTTTGGGTAAGTTTAAAAAGAATTCCCAAAACTGGAGCAATTTGACTAGAAAATATAAATTGAAAAGATTCTCGCCGGTTGTCGTTAAAATACAAATTTTCGCCCGTATCCACTTTAGTTATAAAAGAGTCGGGAATTTTGTGAGATATAGTTAAAATCTTTAAAGAAGTAAACAGGGGCAATTCTCTGAGAAGAAGTTTATGATAACGATGTTCGTGACTCAAGATTCGATAAGACAACACTTTTTTGGGAGGAAGATTTTGCGTGATAGTTTTGTGATATGGTTCAGGATCTTGTGGGGATCTGGGTGGAAGAAAGTACTCGTCAATAGATACAATTTCAAGCCGAGGTAAATTAAATAGCTTCCAGAAGGAACATATAAAAGTCATAAGACAGGATGGATTTGTATCTCGGGCATTATTCATTCCAAAGATTTTTTTTTCGGAGGAAAAAAAAAGATCAGTAGGAACAAAAATGTTACGGTTAACACTGTAGAGATGGGTTAAAGGCACTGTAAATTTAGGGCTTTCATCAAAATACGCTTGAGTGAGATCGTCCAATTCCCATAATGAAAAATCAATACCAAGAATACATTGATTCAAAGTATTGGGTAATTTTTCTAAAGCCAGAAGAAAACTGTGTAGTGATTCAAAACCAAGAGTAATGTAAAGCGAAAGAACAGAAAGTCTGGGCAAGTTACGTAATGCTTCTGTAAAACGGCTCATTTGAACCTCGTCTTGATGCAGCCGTATATGGATATTTTTGGTACCTGTCAACATGGATATTGTACTATGAAATCCTTTTTGTGAACTTGAACCACAATCATTTAACAAGTCAATTTGGAAGTTTGAAATAGTTTCGAGTTTTATGGGGGTAGTGATCTTCTCAAGTGATCTCACTGAACGCAGAGTCAAATCTTTAGGTCCGATTTCATCAGCAAAAAAATTTAAAATATCCAAAGTGTCGTTATTTAAGCTGTGTTCTTCAAAGGTGAAATAGCTCTCAAATCTAAATGAGGTTGGATCTCGAGAAAATCTTGTCAAAATACTTCTAGAACTATAGTTAAACATGTCTGAAACGGCTAACGTGATATTTACAACAGTCAGCGCTGGGTATAAAGCTGCGTCAAATCTTGAGACGCCTTGAGGAAGATCACCAGACTGAGCCTGAAGAAGTAGCGCAGAACTGCTCACGTACCAGTGAGTAAACTTGACTTGTCGAACAATCTCCTGACAGTACCAACTAAAAAGACCAGGAAAAAGAAATGTTTCCAAAGGTATAGCTCGAGCATGTTTTGAGAGAGAAAAATCGTGATACTGGTAGCTAAGGTTTTCCCAGACCACGCGGGGCACAAGAATGATTCTTTGAAATGATAAGGGTCGATAGATCCGCTGGAGAGTTGAGCAAGTCACACTGAGTGCGGTTTGATCTAAGACTGTGAGATACTGTGACAGATTATTGTGGATTTCTGATGGAAGTTTAGTTAATGAAATCTTCATGGCTATAACTTATGATAAAGAATAAATCAAAAAAAAAAAAAAAAAAAAAAAAAGGGTGGGAGATGCCTCTTTTTAAAAAAAGCAAATAAAATTAGACGATACAGAGGATTTCAATAAAAATCAGTCATTTCATAAACAATTTGAATGATATGATATTGATAGTGGCAGTTATAGTGCATAAAATAGATGATGGTATGGGAGTTTAAAATTTCTTGAGGCTAAACATAATTCCACAGATGTATTACTAGGGGAATTCAAACAGGTAAAAAGTAATGCGATCCAGGGAGGTTGGGTCCAAAGAAAATTTAGGTAATAATGCAGTCTAAAAGAACATAAAAAACTCATAAATTGACTTTTCGAAAAGGTGAATTTATTTTTTCAGCTTATGTAGACTAAAGTCTATTGATTTTCAAATTCCAGAAGAGATTCCAATTCCGGGCCAGTCTTGCCATGTAAAGCCGCACAATCGTGGTTGTCTAATCATCCTTCCAGTCTATTTAGTCGATCAAAATAAATAAATAACTAAAAATATTAAAGGAATAATGCATTTAAATTCTCATTGAACCTAGATCACTAATGCCAAAGTTCATTTGTTTTCACGGAGTAAAAGACTGACTGGGAACTAAATGGAAATCACAAATCTTAGTGGTTCCGAAGACTTAAAAAAATAACAATTTAAGGCCGGGTAACTTTGTTAACCACACACATGCATTTTACATAATAAAATCAAAAACCTACGAAAAATTGCCATTTCCACGTCATCACTGGCTTTATTGAATCACCACCTTCACCTGAATACTGTCAAGCCAAATCAAACAAGCAATAATGATCACCGACAACCAGCTTAATACCATTGCTATTTCATTTGGAATTGCTACCATGGGTCTCATTGTGGTGTTCCATCTCATCACCAGAAACACGCAAGCTCTTAGAGACGCCCCTGCTGTTAAGAAATAAATGCCACAATGTTGACAGCCTTTTCAAAGACAAAAAAAAAAAAGAAGCATGTCATCTAATAGAATACTAAATAATATATATGGCCGAGCTGTGCTTGGCTATTTCAATTGTTTTTTTTAATATATCCGTTTCAATTGCTGTTTTAATACATCTCTTCCAAATATCTTCAGTAAGTAATAGATGCCATAGATAATGCTACAACTCAACTAACCAGGTTCCAGTATAAATAGTAAATATATACCAAAAAAATAAAAATTAAATAAACAATTACAAAGTTCTATGGTATTCGCTACGGGCAACATCGGTCCAAATCTCCTCCTCGCCTAAGATATACTTGCCATAAGCAATCATCTTTTCGAGCTCGTGAGCAATCTCAGTAAAAGTTTGTGAAAACGTACTTTCATGGACAATGGCCCAAATGTACTGCGACTTTTCAAGAACGGAGGCATGTGGAGGCAATGGAATGGTAGTTGCCATGGAATTTACCGTTTCTGTTGGTTTCAGCGTTGCGTCCTTTTCGGTATCGTTTACCAGTGTTGTAGGAGCTATCTCTTCGTCTTTACTCCCGCTTTCACACCATTGCACTCGAGTATTGGCAATTGCATTCTCACTACTGTTTTTGCTCTCTGTAGCTAAATCCTGCATGGTTTTCTCATCGCTGGCTGAGCTTGAGGTGGCGGCAACTTCGACTGCCATTTGGGCAGCAGCAGTTACTGCGGCTTCGGCCGAATCATGGCCTGACAAGCATGCTTCATCTTTATGATTTTTAGTCATAGATTCCATTTTGTTTTCTGTTTTGGAAAGTTTGGATGAAGTTTTAAGAGCGCGTAGGCGCAGTTTTTCAATCTCGTGCATCCCGTCAAAAAGAAGTTTTCGAGAAAGCGCTGGCGAAGGCATGTGACTGAGGATCTTGTTTTTGGACTCAAAAGCGCTGGAGAGAAGATGTAAAAGATAAATTACTGAAGCCACAGCATCACGACGCAAAGACATGAGTGTAATCTTAGTTTCGGCATTGGTATCCTCGTAGCGATGTACATTGAAATAAATTGAAGAAATACGAGCCTCAGAAATCTTTTGCAAAATGACTTGGCATGAACGTAAAAGCTTAATGTATGGGACCTGATCAAAGTCGCCGCGCAACGAGGGCTCGTGTCTGGTCATGTAAATCATTTCTCGATATGCATCTAAACTTATTCGCATTCGGGCCTCTCTAACTTCTGATAAGCTTAAAGCCATTGCGGTTGGGTCATCTCCTACATCTTTGTAAAGGTAACGATCAGTTACACTTTGATAGCAGTTGCTGAGATGACGTAGCACAATAGCCATGGCCTTGCGCACTTCCTGACGTGCAACAAAGGGCCAAAATATCCAAGAAATAACAATAGAACCAGCAATACCAATAACAATGGCACAGCCTTGTGTCCATGCTACCGTTATAATATCTCGTCTTGAACTATGTTCTTCATGTACTCTGACAAAAATCGTGAGAGATGTGATGGTAAAACTGATGCAAGCAAGGTTTCCGGACCGAGGGTGTAAAGAAATGACGAATCGATAAAACGCAGGAATCACTAAAACGAACTGTTAGAAATAAAAAAAAAGAACGACTTGTGCGATAAACTTACTGAAAACGGCACACATGACACATAAAACATAAGGGTTTCCGTAATGGGCCCGAAAGGCAATGCCAGCCCAGACGACTCCAAGAACCGCACAAGTTGTTCGCACAAATAAATCATGCAAATTTCCGCCCACTCGAGGATGCATAATAACCACAGCAACAAACGGTGCAATCCATAAATTATAATCGTTGAACCAGTCACGACTATGATGAATCCACCCAGGAATACAAAGAGAAGTCACAATAATGGAGGTACGGATAGCATATCTCGACTCATAACCTTGCAAGCGATGAACCATTTTCCAGATCCGGTATCGTAGTTTGTGTTTTTCATCGGAGGCAGTGCTGGTTTGTTCCTCTTCTCTACGCTTTTTCTCTGCGTCTGTAGGAGTAAGTTCGTCCTCTGCAGCTAAAACGGATTCTCGTCTATGAGCAATGCTGATTTCGTGGAGCTGCTCAAAAACCTTTTCAATATCAGCTTTGGTGTGGTAAAAGTAAAAGGCCGACTGACCTCCACGATCGTGTGTGGTTTGGCGTGTGTTTGTTTTAAGGGCCCGAGAAAGGGGATAGCTTGGGAGTGAAATGTGCCATTTGCGCTTGGTTCCAGCCGCATCAACAAGCTCATCAATAACATGGCCAAGAGATCGACTCATGTCATAAAGATAGTGAACGTACACAAGAACATTAACAACAGGAGTTGCTCGCCATTCAACATTGACGCCTTCATTGGAAGCTTTTTGTAAAAGTGATTCTGAAAGCATGTCTAAAGCATATTGGCAGTTTTTCAAATCAGTCTGGGACATCATTAGCTCGGTGCGGTAGGTATTATTTGAATTTTGGTACCGTGGAAGTGGGTATTTCAAATACTTTAAAAATTTGTCGATATTATCAAGAGATTTTAATGTTGCTTGAATGATTGCAGAAGTTGGTTCCTGGAAGGTATCACGAATAAAAATATGAGATCGGCGAATGGACGAACCATTGGCTCGAGAACGGTAATGGGCATCATCTGATCCGGTAAGAGTGCTGTACTCCTCGTTTGACAAAAGAGGGCCATAAAGATAAGTAGGGCATGGAACAACACGAATACGACCAATAAACATCTGGATTGCGTTTCTCAGCTGAATCGCTTGCTTATTGTTGATGGTAGAAATTGTAATTTCATTGAGCATTTCTCGAAAAACAATAGACATATCATTAGAGGTTTTGTTTAATAATTCAACTTCTTTTGCCAAAGACTCGGGATCAGCTTGAGATATTGCTACTATAGTAATTTTGCATTGCTCAATGGCATCAAGAAAAGAAGTAAAGGCTTCTTTATGGAAAAAGTCTGGAACGATGAGTAAGTTGAGAACAAGAGTTAGAGCAACCCCGAGTGCATATGGTACTGCAAATAACCGTACACGGTACCAATCACGAATCTCCGAAACATTGACAACTGCCATAAAAAGATGGGCCATGTGGAATGCAATCATTCCGTGGTACAGCCTAATGAAACTAGCCCGAACCCAAGCTGCCAAAAAGGTCATGAATACAACCGATACTGCCTGGAGGCCACCGTAGCCAGACTTTGCAGACTGTGTGGAGGTAGAAACAAAGTAGCTTAGCGAACCAACACTGAGACCAAGGGCTATTCCACCTGCACATTGTATAAGGATCTCAATCTGAGAGCCTGATGAGTGTGCTGCTTGGTGAAGAACACATGCTAGTGGGAAAAACAGACGATAGTGACCGAGCCAGTTCCCGACGGGACCAATGACACAAAGAATGTAAGCCACAAAATAGGTGATGAAAGCTTTGAAAAGCTTTATTCCGTTTTGTGGAGGCATCATACTGTGTACCACCTGTCTCAAAGAATTAATTGCCGAAGAGTATATGGAAGGCGATTTTTCTGCAATGGCCATTGCCTCTGATTCTTGGGCAACCGACTCGTAAGCCAGTTTTTCAATAAAAGAGATTGGCGAATAAATCGCATCAAAAAACCCGTCGCGGAATTCTTCGAGTCCAAATCCGCTGCGTACGACTGGCATTCCGTCGCCGCCAATGCCTCCTCCAAAAAGCATGCGTTCAAGATATGACTGTGGGTTTCCTTTATTTTTTTTCTTCTTTTTGTGAGCTTTCTTTTTTCTTTTTTTCTTTTTTATAGCAGCGTCATTACTGCCTTTGGTGTTGCAATTGTTATCTTTGATTGACGTGTCGCTGCTACTTCCATCATCACTACTATCACTACTACTAGTACTGCTGCTAGTACTGCTGGAGCTGCTGGAGCTGGAGCTGCTACTACTGTCATCATCTTGGCTGGCCAAACGGGAGTGGCGGTATTTTTGTCGCCGACGGTATGGCGAAAGTGGACTGTCCTCGTGGCTGAAAAGACTCACAGTTGAGTGTGCTGGTGTGATACGACCCGAACTTCTTGTTCGGCTATTTGCACGGCTTCTTGCGAGAGGAGAAACCGCAAGGTGGGGGGGTACGCCTGCCGATTGCGAGGGGGACGCAAAAAGTGCGGACGACGAATGCACACCATAAGAACCACGGTAGATGTTTGAATCTTCGATATTAAATGATGGACTCTGCGCTCGCAGGGGACTGTCATTTGGACGGGGTAGGCCTTGCTGGGAAAAGGATACCGAGGACTGTGGGTGGTGGGGTAGCCGAGCGGGGCTTCCTGGTGAGTGTGGGAAAAGCCCTGGGCTAGAGGGTCCGCTCGGGCTAGCCGGTATCGCAGACGATGGAGGCTCCGAGGTACTTGGAGAGTGTGGTTTATGGGAGGAAGATAGAATTTGAGCTGGAGTTTCTGTGGCCGCAGATGTGGGAAGTAGTTTCGAAGACGGAGCGTTTGTGGTGTTCTTTGAAGAGTTTAGGGGGTCAGTTGAGTCTTGAGTTTTGCTCTCAAACTCCAGAGTTACCTTTGGTAAATCCCTTTGTTTGTCTATGCTAGGATTGTCTTTGGTGGACATTTGGAGAGTCGAAAGGTGGTGGGTTTGTAAGGTTTGTTATCTTGAGAAAAAAAACTGTCTATTTTAAAAAAAAAAAATTTGAAGGCAAAACGCAGAGATAAATCCAAAACAACCTTAGATGCTACAACAAACACGTGCGGCTGTGCGCTAATTACTTAAAATTACCTCGAGTTGTCACTTGCTGAGCTCCCAAAAGGCCCTAGGGAAGCATGTTGTATAAAAAACAAAAGGAAAAAGATTTTAAAGAGCATTTTTTACAGTTTATTTTCAAAGAAAAGACAAAAATAATGTTTCCTTTTTTTTTCATTGAAAAAGTCAATTGGGGGTAGAGAAAGAAGTAATTAAACTGGCCTGAAAGCTCCTTTATGCAAGCATAGGGCTTCTGAGTATGGTTAGAGCTGCCTTAATGGGTATTTGACGGTGTCTTTGATTTCCAGTTCATCAAGATCGAACCCTTAAATTTAATTTTCCAGTTATGTTTTTTTCATCTTTTTTTTCATAGGTTTGTTACATGTTTGTTGCTTTTGATTATTTTGAATTATAACAGACTTAGTTTTGTCCCATAAACGCTTTTTTGGCTTATGTCTAACCAATTGACATTAATAAGATGTAAGTTTTTTTTATAGAAGAACTCTTGAAATCTAGTTTGGTCCTGATATAAATTGAATTTTCGCAGTCCACGTATACGCTCTCTTTTTTATTTCTATTTGAATAAAAAAATGCAAGCCATTTCGTTTCATAGCGAGTTAGACAAGATTATTAATAGAGATAAACATAAGAGTATATGGATGGATCTTTTATTTTATCTTTTATTGAGTAAACTTTAACTTGTTATGTTTGAATTTCAACAAATACAAGAATCAAAACCAATGTGGTTTGAAGGAAATAAATCAGAGAAAGACTTGTTCTACTAACCAGTAGTTACTTCCCAACATCACAGCAAGTTAACAGCCTCTTTGAGCTCTACTCGATGGCTGTTTATTTCGTTTTGCTATATCTCCATAAGAGCTGATTTGAATTTCTATTTTTTGTTTTTATAGCAATATTTGTAAATGAATTTAAATCGTTTTTTTTCCTTCAATAGATTTAAACGTTGATAATGTAGAGAAGTATCTTATTTAACTTTTTTACATATCACTTTCTCAAAAACAAATATTGTCGATAAGTCCTTTCAAAATGAGCTTTCTCTTATTTTTTCATGTTCAAATACAAACTTTTTCAGCCTAGTCGCCAGTTTACTCAATCTGGACTACATAAGCCCTCAATTTGATCTAACAAAACGCCCATCACGTGCAATACAGTAAGATTCCAGCTCAGTGACGAAATTTTCAAAATCCACAGCCATTTCAATTTCAGCGAATGTTTTGGCGAGTTGAAATCAATTGATCAAAGAATTTTCACTTTATAAATACTGAAAAAAATTCCCAGTTTGAAATAAAAATTTCTTTTTTTATATTAAAATCAAAAACCTTTATTTTTTTTTTCAAAAATGTCCAAGCTAATCAAAGAGGAAAATGGAACCATTGTTCACACGTCCCCATGGAACTTAGATGTTTCCCAAATATCAAATCAAAACCTCGTTGATTTCATTTTCAGTACTCCTGGATATCAAGAAAACTTTGCTGACCCCAATCACAAGTTATACATAGATGGAACTGACTCTGACCACTATCTGACTGCCAAAGAGCACCGTGATTTAGTCGGACGTATAGCTTATCTTTTAAAAAATAAGTACGGTATCAATGTCGGAGACACTGTTTGTTTGTTTCTTACAAACTCCATTTATCTGCCTGCCATTCACCTTGGCATTCTTTCGATAGGAGCCGTGATATCCCCAGCTAACATTGCTTATCTTCCTAAAGAACTTCACCACCAACTTAATGTCACTCAGGCCAAGTTAATTATTGCCCTCGAGCGCCTTCTTCCAGTTGCTGAAAAGGCAGTAAACGACTTGAGTCCAGTTAACGTCCAAAACATAGTACCATTTAAAGATTTCGTTTCTTTGATTAACGATGATACTCTACCCCAAAGCCCACCCATCAAGTTTACTGGGGACGAGTCCCAGCATCGCCATGCTTACTACTGTTTTTCTTCGGGGACATCTGGTATTCCCAAAGGTGTCATCACCTCTCATTACAACATAGTTTCTAACATCAGCCAGCATCAAATTTCCATCCGGGGGAAAATTTACAAGCCCAATAACACATATTCTGCTATTCTACCCCTGTCTCATATATACGGGATTTCGGTTTTTATATATTCTATCCCCAGTATGTATAAAACTAAAATCATTGTTTTTGAAAAGTTTCACTTTGAAACCCTTCTTCAAAAAATTGGCGAGCACGAAATCTCGTTTTTGCACATTGTTCCCCCAATGGCTGTTTTATTTGCCAAATCACCTCTTCTGCAGAAATACCTTCCATCTGTGAGATCTAATCTAAAAGGTTTAATCACAGGCGCTGCACCTTTGTCCAAGTCCTTAATTGATGAAATTGCAGTAAGATTGGATAATGGCATTAAAACTACCCAATCGTATGGCTTGACAGAAACATCTCCCACAACTACATTTGCCTCTTTTACAGAAAGTGGAAGTGATTACAACGTTGAATCATGTGGTTGGCTTTTGCCAGGACTTGAAGCCCGACTTGTTGGTGAGGACGGTAAAGACATTAAGGGGTTTGGACATGAAAATCGAGGGGAAGTATGGTTTAGGGGACCAAATGTGATGAAAGGTTACCTTCGAAATCCAAAAGCGACTAAAGAGGCGTTTGATGAAACTGGGGAATGGTTCCGTACTGGCGACGTTGGTGTTGTTTCTGAAGATGGCCAATGGTTTATTGTTGATCGCTTTAAAGAGCTTATCAAGTCAAAAAGCCATCAAGTTGCTCCCACTGAGCTTGAAGGAATTCTTTTGCAGCATCCCGATGTCGCCGATGCTGCTGTTGCTGGTATCTATCTACCTGATAAAGGAACTGAGCTTCCAAGAGCATTTATTGTTCCAGCTTCGGCTTCTATTGATCCTCTTTCTATCAAAGCCTGGTTTGATCAGCAGGTGGCTCGATATAAACAACTTTGGGGTGGCGTTGTTGTTCTTGAAACTATTCCCAAGTCTCCTTCTGGAAAAATTTTAAGACGCCTTTTGCAGCAAAGAAAAGACGATGAAATTTTTGGTTATCTTACTGGATCTTTGCAAACTGCCCAAAAGTTATGATTTATTAGAGTAATTTCTGAGAGAACCACCATAGAGTTTATATTATAAAAAGCTATACATTTTATATAGACAGTTTTAGAAATTTAAGCTTCATAGATGAATAGCTTACTTGTATCATCAGTAGTGGTTAAACGGGTTCAGGGTTCTATTCACAAAATATATCAATCTAAATACTGAACCATTACAATTTATATTTTACGTTTTTTTATTATTCGGCATTAAGTTATCATTATTTTTTTAAAGTTGATATAAATACGTAAATCTATTTTTTTTTTTTTTTGCATGCAATGTAGATAGTAAAAATGGATTGACTTCAGGAAATGATTCTCTTAATCCTTTTGTAATCTTAAAAGTGTTTAAATAAAGATTTTCAATTGCTCAAACTATCTGTATTATATTTTAAATTTTAATTTAATAAATTTTAAAATATTTTCTTATTTAAATTAACAAATTTATTTATTTATTTATTTATTTATTTATATTCAAGGGTTATAGAAGTATATAACATCAGCGTTATCGCTATCCTTATTAATTTCTAACTAATGTGTGTCGGTCATGTAGTACCTTTTCAGTACAAGTGTCGGTCAGGACGTCTCGGATAGCCCGGAGCGCATGGGCCCTGATGCCAGCCTACGAGGAACAGGGGTGAATCAGTATGTCGATCCCAAACCTTCCCGACCCAATTTCCACTTATCTTCACAGACGCTTCACGGAAAACCGTGATTTTTATTTCTTATTCCGCCCTGCCAGAGATACGGCCCGCAATCACCTGCGTAGCTAATTAGACTGACAGGACGGTCGGCGGTTAGGCCCTTTATGTCGGACTATGGTAAGCTCCCGCAAACCATTTAAAGAGTGGGTGGTGTGGGGCACGAACCCACGCCTCTCGCATATAGCGAACGTCTTTTCCAACTCGACTAACCGGTCCCACTCTATCATTAACAAATTTGTTTGTTTGTTTGTTTGTTTTTATTCAAGGGTTATAGAAATATATAACATCAGCGTCAACGCTATCCTTCTTGTTCTACCTATATAAGTATCCATCATTCTTTGAACTTTTTATTCAGTTTCAAACATGCTTCTCCAACAGCCCGAAAATAAATCCTGATGCCAGCTTACGAGGAACAGGGAGCCTAAGCCAAACCTTCCCAATCTATTTCCACTTGTCTTCATCAACGCTTTTAAAGTTTATTTCTTATTCTCTCCAAACAGAGATAAAGCGTGCAATCTCTTGCAAGCCAATTAGACTGTTTAAGAGGGTCGACATGTCCATTTCAGGAGATATCCTTCTGAGTCCTTTTCTTTTTTCTTCCAACAGAGGACACTCAACCAGAATGTGTCTAACTGTTTCCAGCTCGCCACATTCACAGTCGTAGCTATCCTTTTGAATGCCGAACTTTTTGAACCATGCGCCAAAATTGCCATGGCCCGTGCGGAATTGAGTAATAAAGCTCAAGGTTCTGCGACTATCTTTCTTCATAACCACTCCCGTGGTCATTTTAGAAAGATTATCAGAACAAGGTGTTTCTGCCGTAATATCATGGTACCATTGATCTTTCTTGCTATGCCAATACGCGTCTCGCCATTTTTCTATCGCTTGCTTCTTGAGAATCGCAATAAGCTGACTCTGAAGTAGCTCACGAGTAACCGGTCCAAAAACTGGTTTCTTTCTCGTTTTCATCAAATTCTTTATTACCACTTTTCTGTCTTCTTCTGCCTCTAAATAAACCGAGGTTAATTTAGCGATAGGAGAATTCTCAATTAAGGTCAACAAATGTTCCTTTATTGGATTAGTGTTACTGATGTTCAAATGAAGGCGGATGGCCTTTCTTGCGATCATAAAATTTAGTCTGATGCTATATGGCATAACACCGGCTTCTTTCTGTAATACCGCGATAGGAGTAGTACGATAAGCACCAACTACCCTTCTTAATGCCATGTTTTGAGCAACTTCAAGCTTATGAATTTCACCTTTAAGGATTTTGTGAAACCAAATTTCCATGCCGTATTCAATGATTGGTCTAACACATGCGATATACAAAGACCTCACAGAAGATCCTCGCATACCTCTAAATGTTCCACCAAGTCGCCAAATGGCTCCTATTGCTTTCCTTGCCTTGGTTATCTTACTCATAATATGAGATTTGAAATCCAGGGTATTATCAAGAATGATTCCAAGTAACTTGACTTCCTTTTGGGGTTTGAGGTGTTCTCCATTTGGTAGAGTCAGCTGTGCTTTTTGGTCGTTGGCTTTAATATTTTTTGCAAAATGAATAAAACCCAATTTATCTCCAAGATCAATTTTTGTCATTCTTGACTTTGCCCATTCACAACATTTAGCCAAAATGTTGCTGAGTAGCTCAGTGTTTTTGTCTATGGTGCCTTCAACTGTGATTGTAACATCATCAATAAATCCAAAAGCTTTTCCTCCCCGTTGCTGGATAGCCTTATACATTGGCGTGGAATATATTAGGAACAGTAAGGGGGATATAGGAGAGCCTTGTGGGATTCCAGTACTGATTTTTTGAACTGGACCTTTTCTTCGATCCATGAGCATACTGGCTTCTCTCTGGCTAATAAATTGGTAAGTCCAACTTATCAATGCATTGGGTAGCCCCATGTTTTCCATTGTTTCAGCGAGTATGTTTCTATTTACATTATCAAAAGCACCTTGAATGTCAATCAAAATAGCAGAGATTTTTTCTCGGCTTGTTTCGATTCTTTGGACAAGCTCCAAAACGGCATCCGTAGCACAATAGCCTTTTCTGCCTCCATATTGCTCTGGTGGTAGAAGTTTAACGGTAAGTTTAGTCATTCTGGTTTGCATGATCTTTTCCAAAACCTTGGAAGGTATCTTAAGCAACGATATAGGCCTGTAAGCTCTAGGTTTAGAGTAATCAGGTTTTTTAGGTTTGGGTATTACCACAATAATGCCATGTCTCCAGACTTTTGGATGATATCCAAAGTTGACACAAGCTTGTAGTAGTTTAAAAATCTGATTTGGTAGTCTTTATTCTTCCATGCCTTTTTTAATACTAAGCCAGTTATGCCATCATCTCCAGCAGCTTTATCATTTGGGGTATTCGCCAAAGCAATTTCGACTTCCTTAATATCCAGTTTAGGCCATCTTGAGTCATCATCAATCTCAAAATGTTTGTCCGGGCCATGATCAATTTCCGGCAATAAAGCCTTCCAAATCTCATGCCTTTTTTCCTCAACTGTAGTTGTAAGGGTGCCGTCTTCTTTTCTTATTTGTGGTATAATGGTATCGTTACCTTTGGGGTTAATGTATCTTAACACCCTCCAAATGTCGTTTTCTTCCAAACCAGATAAAAATTTATTCCATTGTTCAGAACTAGCTTCACGCAAGGAGCGGTCAAAATCTCTTGTTGCTTCTTTTGCTTCTTGTATTTTTTGCTTTTTTAAGGCAAAAGTTGGTTGTCTAAGACGAGCCTCACGTTTAGCTTTAAGCGCAAACTCTAACTTTTTCCTGAGTTCGGCATTCCAATATCGTTTAGATTTTCGGACTAATTTGATTTTTTCCATTGAAGAAGCCATGGCTTTTTTAATGACATTTTCTAGGATTTCAGCTTGACTGTCAATTTGGTCTAAACTTTTCAGAGCTTTGTCATGCACATTAAGAGTTTTAATGGCATTCGAAAGTTCTTGTTCAAATTTATCCCAGTTGGCTTGTTGAATATTTAGTCGTTCAATTGAGGTTAATTTTTCTTCCTCGTGTTGGTGTTGAAAAAAGGAAAGATCCCATTCAACAATCGCATGATCACTCAGCGAGTTTTCATCAATTTTCCTGAAGATAATTCTGTGAAGTAAATTTACAGAACAATAAACAAGATCAATAGTGGTTTTGTTTCTATAAGTTTTTCTGTTTGGTGGAGTGATTAACATCATGTCATTTTCATGAAGCCAATCCACAATTTCATTTGTATCAGCATCTGGATTACTTTCGGTTTCCCACTCCCTATGATGTAGGTTGTAGTCTCCCGCAATAATCAGCCTGTCATATTGTCCTTGGACCTCTTTCTTTAGAATTTCTAAAGCTGGAGGTTCAGGGAATTTTTTCGATGGTTTAGGTTGGTTATAGACATTTACAAGTGTAAAATCTTTAACCATGATGGTAACCATATCTGTATTCGTAAGTTTTTCAATTTTTGTAGTAACAGCTCTGAGGTCAGAGTTGGATCTTATGTAAGTGATAGCTCGGCATGGAGTATTTCCATTTTGTGCAATAGCATAAATGGGGATCCATTCTTTGTGGTTAATAGGACCATATTTGCTGAAGTAAGGCTCCTGTAACAGCAAGATATCAGGTTCTTTTTCGTCTAAAATAGTTTCGGTAATTGATTTCGACTTATGACAATTTAGTTGGAAGACTTTATAAATCATTAGAGGTATTCGTAATAGTTGAGGTTTCTTTTGGAGAAGATTCCAGCTGTTCTTCAGTTTCTGAGTCATCCATAGATTCTTCTGTGGGTTTCTCATTTGGAGCCTTTTGGTTTTCTTGTTTTTCATTTCTGTGTCTTAGCATCCTGTATTCCGTACGGATTCTTCGGAGCTGTTCTGGTGTCTTAGGTCTGTTGACATAAGGTGTAACTTTGATTTTAGTATACCGAATTACCAATTTATCAGCACATTTGGCAAAGTCACTGACGTTTCTGAAGCAAACTAAAATAGTTTGAGAATCGTGGTTTTTGTAAATTACTTTAGGTTCGTTATTGAGTACAATGTGGTATTCTCCAAAAGTGTATAGTGCATCTTTCACTTCCTGGATTGTTGCCTCTTCAGGCACACCAAGAAGTTTTGCCTTATACCATGGTTCAGTGTCGAGAAGAGAAAAGGTAGGATCAATTTGTGGGATCCATTCTGCGGCACGGTCTGCAAATTCTTTGTCATTGATATTGACATACAAGTTACCTTTAGTGGTAAATTCCACCATTTCAGCAACGTTTTTCTGTGCAATGCTGTCTATCTTAGCACCAATGGTTTCACGGCGAATATTATTGGCAGTTGCAGGGATTCTAATGCAAACCCTATAGATAGGTTTTGCATTGGCTACTTGTTCTTCGCGTTGTTGTTTCTGAGCCTTCATAATGTCTTTCAACTTTATAGGGTTGGAGTTTGATGGTCTGGTAGTCAATTTGTAAGGAAGAGTATCAACCTTTCTCACTGCGCTCTTAATTTCTTGTTTAGCGTAAGTAATTTCTTTTGAAGCAAGGTCAGTTTTCGTGGAAATGGTTCCCACCTGATATTCAATTCCATCGATTCTTTTTTCGAGATTTTGAGTAATTTCCTTAACATGGTTAATTTCTTTTTTAACCGTTTGCTTGTTTTCGGCAGCTCTTTGGGTCCAGTCTGTGATAGCTAAGTTAGCTAGCTCCTCAGCTTTTTGGGAATTTCTAACGCAATGGTCGTGATTGGCTTTAACATCTTTTTTAATTTGTTCAATAGTGATCTTTTTGACTTCGCTATGTACTTCTTTAGATTTCAAATTATCAACTTCGGATCTTAATGTATTCCAACTTCCTTCGAACTGATCAAATTTAAGGGAAAATTCGGCAAACTTGTTTCTGAGAACAGCATTTTCAGCGGTCAAAATTTCGCTTTCCTTTTTCAATAATTCATTTTCCTTTTTCAAGGATTGGCAATTTTTTCCCATGTTATCATATTTATTGTTAACCTCAACCAGGATTTCAGCTAAGGAATTAACCTTTGCTACAAGGGTTTCAGAAATACAATTAACGGATTCAATCTCATGGGTCGGGGTTATCGTAATGTTGTCAGCCATATTAATGTCAATGTCACGTGAGTTATTTGCGTCAATTTCGGTATCACCACCACTTGAAAAATTTTCGGTAGGGGAATCTGGGTCTGAAGTAGTATCAAGCATCTGACTATCAGGATCATTTTCCTGATGTTCATGGTCAGGATGTTTGTTCAAATGATCAAGTTTCTTTTGGAGTTTGTCAAGGTTAGCAATTTTGTCGATTTTATCATCGTCTTTATGAATTTTTGGTGAGGCCTTTACATGGTGAACGTCGTGAGAATGATGTCCCTTCAAATGAGAAACACCTTTCTGCTTTAGTCCAACAGCAATAGTCTTTTCGATATCATTAATTTTGGTCTGTTCAACATGATTATCAAGGTTGTTAATATCGGCACGAGGGTCATTACCGCTAGGCGTGGTTGGGTTGTTTTTATCGGGGGGGTCTGGCATTTTTCCAATTAGATTTTGCTTAAAAACCAATTTTAAGTAATAATTGTTCACGTGATAAGAATTATTTTATTAAAATTATTGTGTATTAATTGACCATATTTAAATTATTTTAATAAGAGTTATTAGGCACTATGGCCGAGCGGTTAAGGCGAAAGATTAGAAATCTTTTGGGATTTCCCGCGCAGGTTCGAGTCCTGCTGGTGTCGATATTTTTTACACTGTTATCACATTTATTTTTAAAATGATGATATTTTTGCAAATACATTGTTGACATTCGTTATTTGATTAGATATGTAATAAATTGTTTTGATAACAGCCAACAAATAACAATAAACAATTTAAAAAAAATAAGACAGCTTATGATTTTCACGCTTGCTTCGCACTATGCTGAGATAATATTCTGCTTGCTTACTTTGTTGATTATGAATTCACTGGAAGCTCTTTTTCCAGTGGATCATCACAGCATTTTGGAAAATCTAGCTGTTGGGATACGGATTAACAAGTTAGGGTTTAAAAATAAACATTAATTACAAAAAAATTTTATTTGCTGATTTCACTCTGTACCATTAATTGTTAATTCGATGTAATCACATATTGCTTCCTGCTTTTATTCAAGTATAATAGCTGACCAAGTAATTCAGTTTAGAGCTCTACACAATCCCTGACAGATTAAGAGTCTCATAGTTCTTAGATCGTTAGTGAGCGTAATAGAGTGTTATTGTTCCAAGTGATAAAGAATAAGTGCAGATTAAGTGGCATTATATAATTAGTTTGATTGTAGTGAAATAAAAGTCTGAAAGAATGTCTTCAACAACAATAGAAGAAAATATACCTAAAGACAAAGTAGAGGTTTTTACAACAATTGAAGAAGGTTCATTGAAAGATATTTACAAATACAACAAAAAGTTCAATGTGAATGTCTATGAAGGAGGCTGGGTTGAGTTTGATCATGAAATTGGAAATATAAATATCTTGCCTAGTGAACAGACTCCAGAAGGAAAGACAGTTATTGGTGCTGTAAAAAGGCATAATGAGTTTTCTAAAAGTTCTAATCGCATAAGTGTTTTGAATGATATAATTGAAGAAGTTCAGGGAATACTCAGAATTGATATAAACCACAAGTTCTTTGATAATCAAGATACTGTGAAACAGCTCATGTTGCTAGATTTAAGCAATGTATGTTTAATTTCAGGTGAAGAAGACAGGGATGAATGCAGTGAAACCGAAAAAAAAGCCAAATTAATGACAGACAAGATCACTGTCATAGATGATTCAGAGTATGAAGGAAAAGAAAATCAACCAATAATAGTGGAAAAAGCAAAAGAACTAAAGATTCAAATTAAAAGTATAAAAAATGAACTGCTAGATAAGATTGCAAAAGACCTTGGAATTGAAACCTCAGAAGAAACAGCAGCGTTATTTATATACACAGTTTCTACATTGTGGGAATTGTGTCAGATTGGAACACTGCTAATCAATAAATTGCTTGAAATCTTTCCTATGGATAAACCTTGGACACCACAACAAGGTTTTTCCCAAATCATTGATAGCATGAAGGCTTGTATCAAAGGTAAAGTATCAATCAGTTCAATTGCTTTGGTTGCTAGAAATGCTGGAGCAGCGTTTGGTGTCTACTATTCGGAACCTTACAAACAGCTATTTGATAGAACTGATGATTTCATAGAATGGAGAGAGATATTTGGCTCTCTTAAACATGAGAGGAGTTGAATCGAGTCTGATTTAAGAGACTATGCAGATGATTTTGAAGATTTAGTTGTGATGGTGCGTTGCTATGTTCAACACTTGTCGGCAGCACACTTGGCATTTACAATAGGTATAAATTTTAATCAAGAATTCACCGAAAAACATGAGTTTTATTCTTCAACCCTAAATTTTGACATGTTCTATGAAAAAGTCCCTCCTTAATTTGTGGAATTCACAGAAAAAGGAGGTAATTCAGATATGTTTCCAAATCAACTTAAAGAATACATTGATTGGGTGCTTGAAAAAGGAAAAAGATTTAATGGTTTTGGCAAAACGAAATTGATGAAGTCAGAACATCCACTCTATCAAAAAGAAGACACTGAAAGCTTATTAATTGCAGTTAAGAAAGATAAGTATATTGGAACAAATCAAAGAGTGTCAGTGAACCAGATGGCAGTTGTACTAACAGCTGTGGCAAAACAAGAAACTTTTCCTCAAGGTCCAAGGGTACAAAAGAAATCTATACCAAAGAACCCAATTAATCAAACTAAGGTACAAACCGTTGTTGTATACTATCAAGTTTCTGTAGGAGACAAAATCAAAGAAAAGAAAAATTTAAATGAAGTTTATGGAAAACTTTCTACTGACCTGCGAAGATGGTCAGATGAGCAAATGGTATTAGGCTTAATCAAATTAATGGAAGCCTTTCCTACTGATCAAAATTTTTATTTGCCTCTTTGGTTACCCCAGGGAGAATTTATTTTGAGGAACCTTGACTCTGACAACAATGTTATTAAAGATGTAAAATCAATCAAAAAGGATGGCAAATATACTATGACAACTGGTAAATGCTATAACCAACTTAAACAAGCCCTGGGTAAGTCAAAGGTTAAATTTGGTAAATCATCGTTTAAAAATAAGTTTTTGAGAAAGCCTGAATCAGACTTAGCCAAGGTATCCAAAATAGTGGTGACTCCTGTTACATTTTGACAATAGGAATAAATAGTATTTAATTACTATTTATCAAAATGTAGTGTACTATGCAATAACATCCTGGATATTAAAAAAAATTAATTTTGACCATTATATCCGTGATAACTTACCTAGAATGCACCCTGATAATGTTGAATATGCTAGAGACCTAGCTGCAGCCTGGAATAGAATTCTTAAGAGCCCTAAAGACTTATTTTTGCCTTACACGAAAGAAGAATGCGAAGCTATAATCAAACACATTGTTATTAACACTAAAAATATCTCAGCATGGAAGTTTGAAATTCAAACTCCCAAATTCTCACAATGAGATACGCCAACTGAGTAATCATTGACAAGTTTGGCTCTCGAAAGGCAATTTGTAGTGTAACGATAGGAGATCTGTTTTTTATGCTTACCCTGATAAAGTGTTTCCAGAAGAGTTTGGCAAATACTAATAAAGGGTTCTTGTAATCATGAAACTGATAACCAGAAAGGAGTGATGGGATACGGATTAACAAGTTGGGGCTTAAGAAATAACCACTAATTACAGGAAAGTTTTATTTGCTTATTTCATTCCTTACCATTGATTGTTAATTCGGGTATACTGCTTCCTGCTCTTATTCAAGTATAATAGCTGACCAAGTAATTCGATTTAGAGCTCTACACAAATCCTGACATAAATAACCTATTTTAAGTTTCAACATTTAATCTCATGACAGATCATGACCGTTTTACAAAATGGTTTGAATATTTCACAAAGGTAGTAGTTTAGAAAAAAAAATTGCAAAGAATTTATTTTACGTGCAATGAATACCAATGAAGAGGATTAAGATGGTTTGGTTTTGTCATCTATTTTTCAAGTAACCATGAATCTGGATATTTTGTTTGGGTTCATGAAGAAACTTATTGAAAGGGCATGAAAAGTTGAATAAAATTTAGACTATTTTTTAAGGCTAAAAAAGGGAAAGCAATGGCAATGCTAACAGTACACCTTCCATAATAAACTTTAAATTTACATCTCTGATCATTTTGACTTCAACCCACCAAAATCTACCCCAAACGTCAAAAAAAAGGAATCATGATGAAGACAAAAAATAAGAATAACTGCCTCGAGCCGGATTCGAACCGACGATCTCGTCATTACTAGTGACGCGCCTTACCAACTTGGCCATCAAGGCTGTTAATTTTTGCATTTATTTGATTAGAAATGAGTAAAATTTTGATTAAATCACGTGATTTCAATTTATTTTTTAGACGATTTTTTTATTAGTAGAGTGGGACCGGTTAGTCGAGTTGGAAAAGACGTTCGCTATATGCGAGAGGCGTGGGTTCGAGCCCCACACCACCCACTCTTTAAATGGTTTGCGGGAGCTTACCATAGTCCGACATAAAGGGCCTAACCGCCGACCGTCCCGTCAGTCTAATTAGCTACGCAGGTGATTGCGGGCCGTATCTCTGGCAGGGCGGAATAAGAAATAAAATCACGGTTTTCCGTGAAGCGTCTGTGAAGATAAGTGGAAATTGGGTCGGGAAGGTTTGGGATCGACATACTGATTCACCCCTGTTCCTCGTAGGCTGGCATCAGGACCCATGCGCTCCGGGCTATCCGAGACGTCCTGACCGACACTTGTACTGAAAAGGTACTACATGACCGACACACATTAGTTAGAAATTAATAAGGATAGCGATAACGCTGATGTTATATACTTCTATAACCCTTGAATATAAACAAACAAACAAACGATTTTTTTATTAAAACGGTTTGAGCTACTCAGCAACATTTTTTTGGCTAAATGTTGTGAATGGGCAAAGTCAAGAATGACAAAAAGCGATTTGGGAGATAAATTGGGTTTTTTTCATTTTGCAAAAAATAATATATAGGTAGAACAAAAAGTTTGTTTGTTTGTTTGTTTGTTTGTTTGTTTGTTTGTTTGTTTGCTTCTATTCCAGGGTTATAAAAATATATAATATCCGCGTCAACGCTATCCTTCTTGTTCTACCTATATAAGTTTCCATCATTCTTTGAACTTTTCATCCCGTTCCAAACATGCTTCTCCAACAGCTCAAAAATAAATCCTGATGCCAGCTTACGAGGAACAGGGAGCCTAAGCCAAACCTTCCCAATTTATTTCTTATTCTCTCCAAACAGACATAAAGCGTGCAATCTCTTGCAAACCAGTTAGACTGTTTAAGAGGGTCGACATGTCCATTTCAGGAGATATCCTTCTGAGTCCTTTTCTTTTTTCTTCCAACAGAGGGCACTCAACCAGAATGTGTCTAACTGTTTCCAGCTCGCCACACTCCCAGTCGTAGTTATCCTTTTGAATGCCGAACTTTTTGAACCATGCGCCAAAATTGCGGTGGCCCGTGCGAAATTGAGTAATGAAGCTCAAGGTTCTGCGATTATCTTTCTTCATAACCACTCCCGTGGTCATTTTAGAAAGATTATCAGAACAAGGTGTTTCTGCCGTAATATCATGGTACCATTGATCTTTCTTGCTATGCCAATAAGCGTCTCGCCATTTTTCTATCGCTTGTTTCTTGAGAATCGCAATAAGCTGACTCTGAAGTAGCTCACGTGTAACCGGTCCAAAAACTGGTTTCTTTCTCGTTTTCATCAAATTCTTTATTACCACTTTTCTGTCTTCTTCTGCCTCTAAATAAACCGAAGTTAATTTAGCGATAGGAGAATTCTCAATTAAGGTCAACAAATGTTCCTTTATTGGATTAGTGTTACTGATGTTCAAATGAAGGCGGATGGCCTTTCTTGCAATCATAAAATTTAGTCTGATGCTATATGGCATAACACCGGCTTCTTTCTGTAATACCGCGATAGGAGTAGTACGATAAGCACCAACTACCCTTCTTAATGCCATGTTTTGAGCAACTTCAAGCTTATGAATTTCACCTTTAAGGATTTTGTGAAACCAAATTTCCATGCCGTATTCAATGATTGGTCTAACACATGCGATATACAAAGACCTCACAGAAGATCCTCGCATACCTCTAAGTGTTCCACCAAGTCGCCAAATGGCTCCTATTGCTTTCCTTGCCTTGGTTATCTTACTTATAATATGAGATTTGAAATCCAGGGTATTATTAAGAATGATTCCGAGTAACTTGACTTCCTTTTGGGGTTTGAGATATTCTCCATTTGGTAGAGTCAGCTGCAGTTTTTGGTCGTTGGTTTTAATATTTTTTGCAAAATGAATAAAACCTAATTTATCTCCAAGATCAATTTTTGTCATTCTTGACTTTGCCCCTTCACAACATTTAGCCAAAATGTTGCTGAGTAGCTCAGTGTTTTTGTCTATGGTGCCTTCAACTGTGATTTTAACATCATCAATAAATCCAAAAGCTTTTCCGCCCCATCCAAAAAGAATAGCGTTGACGCTGATGTTATATATTTCTATAACGATTGAATAAATACAAACAAACTAACTAATAATAATAATAAAGTTCTCTCGATAGCTCAGTTGGTAGAGCGCGGGACTGTAATGGTTCATTGAAATCCTGAGGCCGCGTGTTCGACTCACGCTCGGGAGATTTCTTTTTAGATGGTGATCAAGAATTTGATGAAATCTGAAAAGTAATTAGTTTTTGGACCGGTTACACGTGAGCTACTTCAGAGTCAGCTTATTGCGATTCTCAAGAAACAAGCGATAGAAAAATGGCGAGACGCTTATTGGCATAGCAAGAAAGATCAATGGTACCATGATATTACGGCAGAAACACCTTGTTCTGATAATCTTTCTAAAATGACCACGGGAGTGGTTATGAAGAAAGATAATCGCAGAACCTTGAGCTTCATTACTCAATTTCGCACGGGCCACCGCAATTTTGGCGCATGGTTCAAAAAGTTCGGCATTCAAAAGGATAACTACGACTGGGAGTGTGGCGAGCTGGAAACAGTTAGACACATTCTGGTTGAGTGCCCTCTGTTGGAAGAAAAAAGAAAAGGACTCAGAAGGATATCTCCTGAAATGGACATGTCGACCCTCTTAAACAGTCTAACTGGTTTGCAAGAGATTGCACGCTTTATGTCTGTTTGGAGAGAATAAGAAATAAATTGGGAAGGTTTGGCTTAGGCTCCCTGTTCCTCGTAAGCTGGCATCAGGATTTATTTTTGAGCTGTTGGAGAAGCATGTTTGGAACGGGATGAAAAGTTCAAAGAATGATGGAAACTTATATAGGTAGAACAAGAAGGATAGCGTTGACGCGGATATTATATATTTTTATAACCCTGGAATAAAAACAAACAAACAAACAAACAAACAAACAAACAAACAAACAAACAAACAAACAAACAAACAAACAAACAAACAAACAAACAAACAAACAAACAAACAAACAAACAAACAAACAAACAAACAAACAAACAAACAAACAAACAAACAAACAAACAAACAAACAAACAAACAAAAGGGGCATTTACTTAAGTCCAAATTTTAGTCATATTATTCTAATTATGAAAAATTGGTTGACCTTAAGAATTCTTATGTTGTGATACGAATTTTGTTATATATACTAAGAAATGAAAAGAAAAGAGTATAATACCAGTAAATAAATTTTCCCATTTCCACTATAAATTTAATTACACTACTTATTTGACAGTAACTTTGAATCTCATTCTTGCGATATATATATTTAGGCTATGTAAATTTTCCATATCTTTGTATGACTATCTTTTTTTGAACACTTATAGTTTTAATTAGTTTTACTGTATATATATATTTTTACTTAGTAATTTTTTTATTGTTCATATGAGCAACACAGGGATTTTTAGTATTTAAATCCTATCTTCACGATATTATATTGAACTTCACGTTCAAAATTGGTAACCATCGTGACTTTTATGCCATTGAACACTGAATTTTAATTTTTTGTCTGTCTTATATATGAACTACTTAATTTTAAATAATTGATGACTCTAAATTGATAACATTTATTTCAACAGAACATAGTTGAGTTATAGGATAAATTAAACTGAAAAATCTTACACAATGTAACAGCTTTTTTTAATTAAATCTTATTATCATACTTTTCAAGAATATGCTTATGTTTTCCTAACTTTTTTCTTAACTTTTTTCTTATTTTCTCAAACTCTTTTTCAACTTCAAAGATGGATTTAAATTTCGGGATGTCATTCAGTGAGTCTTTAAGTAACTTATAAAGTTTTTCTTTCTTTTTATCTTTTGAGTTTAATCTTCGAATTTCATTCTTTATCTGTAAGATGAATTTATCCACATTTTGTTTTTTAGAAATCAAACGGTTCTCCTCGTTATCATTTTGTTTTTCCTCTTCAGCTTCTTGATTCATGCGTAAAACTTTGTCTTCTAGAAGTTCATAAGAGCTGTCAATAGTAAGAAATTTTTCATTACCTCCTACTTGCTCGGTGGCTTTAATGGTAAAATTTTTATCTTCGTCAATACTGAACGTCAGAGTCACACGTGCTTGGCCTTGGGGCAGTGGGGGAATAGCAAGGCTCAGTCTTTGAATGAAACTGTTTTTTTTTGCAAGTGGTCGCTCCCCCTGGTATATTAAAAATGTAATATAGCTCTGATTATCACTAGCCGTGACAAAGGTTGATGATTGCATACATGGAATTTCCGTTTTTTTGGGAACTATAATACTAAACTTTCCGTGCTTAACATTAACACCAATTGATAACGATGTAACGTTTTTTATTTTAAGTTCCTCAATGTTGCTCCCTATGTTACCTGAATTAAAAGCTGCCTTTATTGAGGCCCCAAGTGCCACAGCCCTACTAGCATCAATATCGTGGCAAATCTCCCTTTCGGGAAATTTAGTTGTCAAAAGATTGTTAAAAATATAGGGTATCTTGCTTGAGCCGCCCACCAAAACAATCCGATTAATATCACAATTTTGAATATCAGCTTGTTTAAGTGCTTTTTCTATAGTTTCATTTATGCTTTGAAATAGATACCAGCTTAGGTTTTCAAATTCAGAGCGATTTATACTGAAATTATAATATCCCGCACAGTTTATATAAACCTTCTTTGTAACATTTTCATATTGGCTTAAAGATATTTTTATTTTTTCACATTCACGGAAAAGTTGAACTTTTGATACCGGGTCTTTAGAAACATCGATTTTGTGAGTTTTGTTAATTCCTTTTTTAAAATGGTTGTAAAGACATGTGTCAAAATCAAAACCACCCAGATGTGAATCGCCTTCTGTTGCTAACACCGTGTAGCCACCTTTCAAATAATTTATTACAGAAACATCAAAGGTTCCACCTCCAAGATCAAATACAAGAAAATTTTCACCAGAGTCATTGAAACCTGATAAAATTCCATAGGCAATGGCAGCCGCGACAGGCTCGTCAAGAATTTTTACCTCTTTAAAACCGGCAGAGAGTGCCGCTGATTTCGTAACGTTTCTTTGTCGCTCATTAAAATATGCGGGGACAGTAACGACGGCACCAGTAATTTCTTTGTCAAGAGAATCCGTCGCGTTGTTTCTGATTTCCGCCAATAACTGAGTGGCTATCTCTATTGGATCAACAATCAAACTTTTATTGTCTTCAAAAATCAAGTTAAATGCAGCCATACCCTTATTATTACAAATTATTTCATAGGGAAGAGTTTTGGAGTCTTTTATAAGTTTGCTATCATCATACATAACTCCTATAAATCTTTTTGAGTTCTTGATTGATGTGTGGGGGTATATCTTTGAATTTTCTTTACCGGACAAGCCAACATGGGGAGTTAACTCGGAAGAATAAGTAACAACAGAAGGAAGAAAATCTTTACATTCGTGTTCTATTGTTTTGAATTGGAAGCCTGATTTATAGTAGCAATAAGCGGCGCAAGACATGGACGTGCCCAAATCAATTCCTATATGGCAACTAGAGGTGTCTAACATTGGGAAAAAATCAATTGGGGCAAAAGATTTTTTGAATTATAGGGGAAAAAAATAATTTGAAGGGTTTAAATTTACTTTTGGGCGGTGGGGGCTAAAGTTTTATATATTTTAAGAATTGCTCTTTAAAACACTGGATTAGCCAAAAAAAAAAATCAAGAGGCTAAGTACTTGACAATAACGTTGTTCACGTGACATTTGTATCTTTGTGAGAAAATAGAGACTTTTTTCGTTAAGTTGAATAGAAGGATCGTTAAGAGACGAGCTCTAATGGTTGTTATACAAATGTAACATTGCAAACTAATGTCAAAGTAGCCAGTATGATGGTATTGAATTTAACAATTTGGATTATTTTGAATAGACTTTTTTTTTCAATCCCTTAAATTTTGCTGACAGAACTTTTAAACTGAATGAGAAAAAGGATTCATTCAAATATAAATGAATTGAATGCTCTGCAGTGTTGATTCATAACTGAGTTTTATAACACTTATCAAACAAATCACAGTACATTTAGAGAGGTTGGGATCAGCCAAAAAGATGGAAATTCGTCTTTTAAAGAAAAGAAAAAGTTTGTACCAAATGCATAAGCCAGGCCAACCATAATGGCGCAAGTATCTACGGTAAATCCGTCCGCAGGCACCAGAATAATTAATGACTCAAGCAAATCGTTATGAGCCTTATCAAGTGAGAGTGTTGAGCTATCATTTTTGGAATAGTTTTGTTGGATATACTTTTCTAATTTTTCTGCAAAAAATCTCTAGCTTGAAACAATTTGAATCAGTAGCAGTATTTTAGTTATGGATAGGCTGGGTATACTTGCCAAAAATACTGTACATTTATTTACAAAATCCATCTAATAGAATGAGTTTGCATCCAAGTTTATGTCAAATCTTAACATTTGTCTAAAAGATGTAGGCAAGGTTGAAGACAAGCTTAAGGGTTGCAATAGTCATGACTTGAGTGATGGCAGAGAAGCGGAAAATGGTGGGCTCGGTGATATTTGTTAACTTACTAAATTTTAAAACTCTGCCCAGTTGGGCACTAAACTTTTAGAATAATATAAATCCAAATTAATGTTTGTTTGTGATATTTTAACGAGATTTTGAAAATCCATATTGTTCTAAAATTCTTTTTTTTTTGAGAGAAAGTTCGCCGATCTTCAAACGAGTTTACATAAAAAAAGCTGTCGGTCGGATAGAACCTTACCGGTTTGGTATTAAAAGGAAAAAAACAATTATATTCGGATAAACATTGATGTATGCACCAGATCTTAATAGAGTTTAAAATATTGAAGACTCATATGATGCAAGCTAAACGAAACTAAAACGCTATTTCGGAGCAGTGATAAACAAGCTTAAAACTCCTATAGTTTTTATATTTATTTTGAAATCTCTCAATATATTTTTTATCAACTTTTAATGCAATCATAACTAAAGCAAAGCACCCAAGTTAAAAAAAAAAATAGCGACACCAGCAGGACTCGAACCTGCGCGGGAAATCCCAAAAGATTTCTAATCTTTCGCCTTAACCGCTCGGCCATAGTGCCAAATCACGTGCTTGTATAATGTAAGGTTTAATTTTTAACTTTAGTCATTTAAGTTTAAATCACGTGATATTTTAAAAATTGGTTGTATGATTTCAAAAAAAAAATAAGATTCGTTTAATAAAAATTGGGGTTTATAGTTAAACAAAGAGGGATGGCGTAAAGCTAATGTTATATGTCTATAATCCTTGAATAAAAACAAACAAACAATTTGTTATTTTTTATTACTGTACCCCAATAAGTCAATCCTGCTACAGTGAAGACTACCTTTGAATAATACTTTCAAAAAATCGAATTTAACAATAATTATACTCACCGACTTTGAAAATACTATGGATACTATCAAAGACCTCGCCAATGTATATGATAAGCGTCTACCAAATCGTGGCCGCATTAAATTACTTTATACTAAAAAGGAGTGTGTGCAAGTTATTAATTAAATTATTAAACGACATGGCTAAGCCAGTTAACTTCTGGAAGGTCGACATTAAACCTCCCAGAGTCTTACTGTCAAAATCAACCGAGTCTACCGGCGACTAGAACATCTCTGGATCTGGTTCGTTTCTGTGGTTGTTGTTTTTCAAGCGTGGTTTCGGTATGAACTAGTCCTATTCCTAGTCTTCTTCTTATTTACCGAAGCTCTGCAGTCTTTCGTTGGTACCGAGGCCGCAATGGCCCTCAATTGACTGTAAGACTGTAAGATACGTACGGGCTGCATTTTATAAGCGGAAAACAAGGCTGGGGGTCCATGACTCAAAACATAACTGATTTCGGTACTATTGATTTCCTTATTGGCCGGATATCCCTGGACTCTGTCACGGAAAAGTAAAATTTCGTATGCTCTTTCGACATAGTCCAACGGGGACTCATTCGAGCGATTCGCCAAGTGGTTGCATTTTTCGAAAGCTTCCAAGATCAGTTTTTCATTACAGATTTCTCTGGCTAATTCCCTACTTATGATATTCCAGTGTGTGTCCGTTTTATAACCCATGTGTACCATCCAATCAGTAAACTGCGGATTCGTTAGAAATCTACTTGCCAGAGCAAAATCTAGCGCACGCAACACCTGTGAGGTTTGAGGGAATCCAGAGTAGTAAGAGTCCAAAAGCTCCAAGTACCCTAAAAGTTTCTGGGGGCTAATATAGCTCTTGCAGGGGGGGGCGGGGAATATTTAAAACCGCAATTTGGCATATGGACTCCAAGAAGAATGTCTGGTCCACATCATTAAAGTTCCGCGTATCTATTTTGTTCTGTTGTTTAGAGTGGTTTACAGTCTTTGAGGTAGAACTCATTGTCAGGATTTGTGTAGAACTCTAAATTGAATTACTCGGTCAGCTATTATGCTTGAATAAGAGCAGGAAGCAGTATATGACTACACTGAATTAACAATAAACGGTAAGGAGTGAAATAA
The DNA here is from genome assembly GCA_900497715.1 of Magnusiomyces ingens NRRL Y-17630. NCBI lineage: Eukaryota > Fungi > Ascomycota > Dipodascomycetes > Dipodascales > Dipodascaceae > Magnusiomyces > Magnusiomyces ingens. The sequence goes on from UIDE01000008.1 coordinate 110,980, forward strand.
GCAAATAGATTTTTCTTGTAATTAAATGTTTATTTCTTAAACCCGAACCTGTTAATCCGTATCCCAACACTCATACCGGGCATATTGTAAAAAAAAAATCGAACTGGGCCTAACTATTAAACGTTGGTTGGTAGGTGATTGTATCAAGGTTAACTAACTAAAAATACGATGTCGAGTAGCTAGTGATACGATATCCAGAAGTTTGCTGGTGTGTGGGTTTTTTTCTTATCAGGGTAACTACAGTGGAAACTGAGCATTTCAAACTGAATTTTTTTGGAGTGTTGCTGTTGCTCGTTGTCATTCAAAGATTATAAGTATAAAGTAAAACTTTTTGTCATAATTTGTTGCACCGTTTCCGTACAAGTTTTGGCCTAGGTGCCTCGAGCAGCCTCGGAATGTGGGGGTCGTGGTGCGAGCCTACTAGGAACTGGAGCATCAGTTTACCAAAACCTACCCCGACTGATACCCACTAATCTGCACAGATGCCTAAGTGTTTCTTTGGTTTCACCTGCCAAATATGGAGCCCGCCCTCGCCTGTGAGGCCCATTAGAGTGAACTGGAAAGTCAGTCACTTGGTGTCAGATTCGTCTGTGAAAAATTTGAAGCCATGCCTGTTTACTTTTTTTTTAGAATTACATAATCTCATTCTACCTTATGTCTACTGTACAAGTAATGTGCTCATGTTTCCATGATTACATTAGTTTGGAATATCTGATGCCAGGCGTGAAGGACAGTGGGGACTGGGTGTTAGTTTTTTTTGGAGGGGAAGCTTAGACCGATTGTTTCTTGGTCAGAATAGAACTGATAATTGTGGAGGAAGGCCCAGTGGTAACTCGGCAATTATAAGTTCTATTCTGATTAGCAAAATCAGCGGTTTAAATCACTTTCGAGATTATGACAAATGAGTTTTTCATGAATAGTGACGAGGTCCTTTCGTTACGAAGGTCAGGGGGTATGAACCCATAAGATGGGCAGGTGGTGATGTGGTGCGGATTTTTGGGTTCGAGCCCGCATTTGAGGCATTTGTCTTGTATAGTGTTTTCGTTCTTGGTGTGGTTTGCAATGTATTGCGCGAACCTACCATGGCCAGTCTTAAGTTGTATGATTCCTGATAGGATATATCTGGGGCCCAGTAGGGCTTTTTCGGAGTGGCCTGTTTACTTATGGCAAGCTTCTTAATTAAACAAACCAACTAGTCGCGTGATTATGTAATTTTTTGTTGGTTTATTTTTTTTCAAGAGATAGAAGCACATAGTATCAGCATCATCGCTATTCTTCTTGTTCGTTCTATATAAGTTTCCATCATTCTTTGAACTTTTCATCCCGTTTCAAACATGCTTCTCCAACAGCCAGAAAATAAATCCTGATGCAAGCTTACGTGAACGGGGTGCCTAAGCCAAACCCTCCCAATCTATTTCCAGTTGTCTTCACCATCGCTTTTTAATTTTATTTCGTACTCAAAAATTTACGTATTTATTTATTTATTTATTTATATTCAAGGGTTATAGAAGTATATAACATCAGCGTTATCGCTATCCTTATTAATTTCTAACTAATGTGTGTCGGTCATGTAGTACCTTTTCAGTACAAGTGTCGGTCAGGACGTCTCGGATAGCCCGGAGCGCATGGGCCCTGATGCCAGCCTACGAGGAACAGGGGTGAATCAGTATGTCGATCCCAAACCTTCCCGACCCAATTTCCACTTATCTTCACAGACGCTTCACGGAAAACCGTGATTTTATTTCTTATTCCGCCCTGCCAGAGATACGGCCCGCAATCACCTGCGTAGCTAATTAGACTGACAGGACGGTCGGCGGTTAGGCCCTTTATGTCGGACTATGGTAAGCTCCCGCAAACCATTTAAAGAGTGGGTGGTGTGGGGCTCGAACCCACGCCTCTCGCATATAGCGAACGTCTTTTCCAACTCGACTAACCGGTCCCACTAAAAATTTACGTAAGTATTATGTAATTTTTAAAAGGTTTAGACGCGTTTTTTTCTAATGTTTGCAGTTTCATTTTTTTCAAGTTATATGGGCGTCTGGTGTAGTTGGCTATCACGTTCGCTTAGCATGCGAAAGGTCCCCGGTTCAACTCCGGTGTCGTCCATTCTTTTTTCTTTACAAAATCTCACTAGATTTAACTTTTTGCAAAGATGAAATAATTTTAAGTGTAATTTGCATTTCACGCTGAACTTAAAAGATTTAACCACGTAAAAGGAGCCTTAAGTCTGCCGAAAGCTTTTTTTTTTTATCTTGTTTTTTAAATAAAATTCAAAATATCCATTATCGAAAATTAATGAAATAGTCATAAAGCTCATTTAAATCTAGTCTCATCGCTCGACATAAGTGATAGGAGATGGTTGTAAGATAGTTAAACTACCAAACACTTTTGAATCTCTTGAATTTCAAGTTTAGTTAAGTTTTAAACTTAATTTATTCATTGCAATATCTTTTTCTTTTTCTTTCAACCACCACTTTTACACTTAAACATTTATCCACACAGCCATAAAAAATAATTCCGATAATACAATCTTCAAAAGGTTACAAAAATATGGTCTCTGGCGGGATCGAACCGCCGATCCTCGCGTATCACAAGGAAGTTGCTTGTTTATTAGCACGATGCCTTAACCAACTGGGCCAAGAGACCTTCTAATGCTTAGAAATATAAGTACATGCTATGTTTTAATCAATAGCAAATAAAGTATATAAAGTTCAATCGTATTTTTATGTATTGAAATTTTTTTGAAATGACCACGGATGTAGTTATAAAGAAAGATAATTTCAGAACCTTGAGCTTTATTACTCAATTCCGCACGGGCCATGGCAATTTTGGCGCATGGTTCAAAAAGTTCGGCATTCAAAAGGATAACTACGACTGGGAGTGTGGCGAGCTGGAAACAGTCAGACACATTCTGGTTGAGTGTCCTCCGTTGGAAGAAAAAAGAAAAGGACTCAGAAGGATATCTCCTGAAATGGACATGTCGACCCTCTTAAACAGTCTAACTGGCTTGCAAGAGATTGCACGCTTTATGTCTGTTTGGAGAGAATAAGAAATAAATTGGGAAGGTTTAGCTTAGGCTCCCTGTTCCTCGTAACCTGGCATCAGGATTTATTTTCTGGCTGTTGGAGAAGCATGTTTGAAACGGGATGAAAAGTTCAATGAATGATGAAAACTTATATAGATAGATCAAGTATAGCGATGACGCTGATTTTATAAATTTTTTAAAAACTTGGATAAAAACAGATAAAGAAACAATTTTTATTAAAATTTTTATTCAATCTTAAAATTTTTGAATAACGTTAATACGGAATAAAAAACTTCAATTAAAAATGAAAAATAAAATGGATAAGACAAGAATATATATATTTTATAATACATGAACTTAAATAAACAAATTTGTGAAATATAGTTTTATTTTGTTTCTCAGAAGTAGCTTTTTTTAAAAAGTTATTCAAAAAAACTAATTTTATTTTGAATTATACTGGAGGTATGTAAACGTTGCTAATCATTGATGTGGTTATTCTTTCTTTTTTTTTTTCTTTTAAAATTTAAAGTTTGACTTTCTTTTCATTTATCTTATGATGGCTATATAACTGTTGTATGCCTTTATTTAATAAATGACGTAACTGAATTGAAACTTCCATCTTGAATACCATCGAACTTCAACCCACCAAATGTCAAGAACTTGAAAAAAACAAAAAAATAAATATTAATTGCCTCGAGCCGGATTCGAACCGACGATCTCGTCATTACTAGTGACGCGCCTTACCAACTTGGCCATCAAGGCTTAACTTGAAAATGTAAACATAAATTACTATCACCAAGTCTTCTACAGCTAAATTTTTTGATCACGTGACTATTTTGGCATAATTTGGTTAACGTGTTTTTATTTTGATTATTTCAGCTTCTACTCTATCCATAATAAAAACTAAGGTTATATCATAATATGATTGTTTATTCACTTTGGTGCGTTTTCATTTGGTTGTTATTGTTTAACTTTATGGACTGAGTGCTGGAATTAAGGACTGTATTAACCACTGAGAGCACAGGACATTTCTGAAATTTCGAACAGCCAAAATAATCAAATCAAAAAAAAAAAAATAGAGTAAGATACACCAATTAAACTGATATAAAATTTAAACTTATTTGATAATTTATAATGTGCTACTTTCTATTACAACATCAATATTATATCCATATATAATCATTAGTTAATATCAATCAAAAAGATATGTACTAAAAAGACCCATCCGAATGCAAAGTGAATTGAGTCATCAGATCATGTGGTGTCATTATGTCAACTCATGTAGCGCTGTCATTTGATTTAAAAAAACAGGGCTTATCCCCAAAGTATGATTTTTTTATTTTGCAATATCTTAAGATTGATTGTGGGTTATAAAAAATAGCTATTTGAGTGAGTGTCATTGGGACAAACTTAAAGTTCCAAACATTTGAAAATATAACAATTTTGTAAGAAAAGCTATTTTTGAGCCTAAAAAGGGCATTTTACCACAATGAACAAGAAAGAGAATATTATTTAAGATATATGAATAAATATTTTTTTTAAAAAAAAGGTTATTAATGAAAAAAATAAAAAAGTAATTGGACGACACCGGAGTTGAACCGGGGACCTTTCGCATGCTAAGCGAACGTGATAGCCAACTACACCAGACGCCCATATAACTTAAAAAAAATAATTTTTAGACTATAGAAAAAAAGAAGCCTTTGTAATTAACACGTGACTAAAAATTTGTGATATTATGAATATTGTTTTTAAATTTGCAATGTTCGATTTACAGACTTCTACAAACTTTCTATATTTTGATTTTTGGTACCTTTGATGAAATTGTCTCTCAGTTTAACTTAGTGTTGTTTTTAAAGATAAAGCATACATGATTAGGGCGTGAATTTTTTGCCATAATTTCGACTGTGTTTGACAGAGTAATCAATTCCTATTGTTCACTTTAAGCCTGTTTTAACGACCCTTCCAAAAGTATTCCAAATTGACCGTTCTGTTTGTCCGGATACTTCCTAGATTTATTTGATCTACATTGTTTAGCAAAGCTTCCAATATTCGGAGTGCTTCCAGCACACCATTACTCTTCTTCCACAAGTGCTATGGCCTCAATCTCGAGCGGAACTCCCAGTGGTAACGCCGAGACTTCGACCAAACTTCTTGCAGGCTTATTGGAGCTGAAGTATTCTGCATAAACCTCGTTGACAGCGCCAAACTGCTTGATATCTGTGACAAACACATTTACCTTGACGACGCGCTCCAGGCTCGACCCCCCAGCCTGCAGCACGGCAGACAGGTTGTCCAGCACTTGTCGCGTGTGGAGCCGGATGTCGTCGCTTTGAATTGGCGCTCCGGAGGCAGTCAGCGGAATCTGGCCCGAAAGATAGAGCACCCCGCGCGCGGATATCGCCTGGCTGTAGGGGCCCACTGGCTGCGGGGCGTTGGCCGTGAGCACAGGAGCAAGCTTGGACGCGTACCGGGGCGCGAACAAGGAGCGTAATACGGATGGACGAGACACAAGGCGCAGTGTGTGTGCGGAGTAAAAAAGTCGGGACATTGTGCGAGTCCGTGTAATGGCTGGTGGTGGTGGTAAATCAAAAGTCTCTGGGGAGCTGCGACCCAACAGTCTGCGTCGTGTTAGAGTTGGGCTTGCCGAAAACTTGCCGAGGCTCCTCTTCACGTAAAGTGGCTTTTTTTACCTCCTTTGAGACGACCATTTTTTTCGTCCTACAGTAGAGCAGCCTTTTTTTTTTCCCCCCAGCATCACATCTCTTTTCCATCTTGGCCAAATCGATCTTTATATATAGACATATTTTCATCTAGTCAACAATGTCAGTCCTCACACCCGCTCGCTTGCAGACCCTCTCAACCTCATTTCCGCTCTTATCGACCAACTGGTACTACCTGGCGGCCGCAACCTTCTCCATATGCAACGTGCCTGAGGAGGTGCCTGTTATTTTCGAGTACATGCTCCAAAAGACCGGCTCCGACAAGGACAAGTTCGAGATGGTGCAGCAGATCCGTGAGGCCATTCTCAAGTCGGCTGCTCTGGGCGGCCTGCCCAAGGCAATCAACTCCCTCATGAAACTCAAGACTGCTACCCCGGAACCCCTCCGCGAGACCCGGCTGCAGCGCACCCCGGCCCACCAGCAGGGTCTTGAGGACCGCGGCGCTACCTTCTTTGATCAGGTCTACGGCAAAATCAACAAGCGCGTCATGAGCCAAATGTCAACAGCATACCCGGATCTTGGCTACTATGCCCTCAACCACGTCTACGCCCCCCTACTCTCATACACTGGTATTCTCGGTCCAAAGGAAACCAGTTTGGTAGTCATCGCCTCACTCATCCCCCAGGATGTCAATCCCCAGCTCAAGGGCCACCTTAAAGGAGCCCTCAACAACGGTGCAACTAAGGAGGAGGTCATGCAGGTCAGAGAAATGGCTATTCTGATAGCAAAGTGGAGTGGTGTAAACTGGAAGAGTGAAGTTGCAAAGTTGTAAAGGAATTTATAAAATACTCATACCCATGACCTGGACATTATTAACTTTATTTTTTTTCTTATATATAATGAAATCAACACTATTCTTATTTTTATTTTTCTTGCCTCGTCTTCTCTTTTTTTTTTTGACTACCTCATGGGGTCGCTTGGAATTGACGTCTTGCATGAGTCCCAAGTTCTGTCGAGTAAAAGGTCAATGGAGTCTTGATCTTGGGCAGACAGTATGCTGATGATCCTCCCCCAGTTTTGGCCGTGGCCTGAATCCCACTCAGAGGCCATTGCGCGGCTAAAGACATGCTCGCCTTGTTGGTATTCTTCTTGTCTTCTTCCTTCATCATCATGAAACCACTGCCACTATTCTCACAGCTGGTTCTCACTATAGGTGGAGCCGGTGCAATATAACTGGTATCTAAGAAACTGCTAGACTCTCCAATACCTCCTCGAACACCTCCCCCAAGCGCATAATTAAGCGTCGACATGCCTGGCCAGTGGTTTTTCCAGCTTATTGAGCTATTGTTGTTGTTGTAGCACGCACCATTCAAAGCACAACATGTCTCAGGTTGAATAACAGCAGAAGAAGAGGAATATCCAGTTTGCAGCTCGGGAGGTTTGATAACTTTGCACGCCAATGCATATGCCTTAGTCCTGATATGTCGCTTGGCTCGTGCACCAAACCCACCTGCGGATCCACTCCAAACAGTCCCACCTGCGTCCAATGTTCCTCCACTTTCTTCTTGGTCTTGATACTGTTGAGACTGTTGTTTTTGCTGTCGTAGGCGCTCGTTGCGATACGCGCGAATTGTTTGTCGGGTAATCTGACGCGACTTGCGCTGTTCGCGAGCTTCGTCGCTACTTGATTCCGACGCCGTTTCGTCACTAGTCCCTGGATACGGGTTGACAACACGCTTTCGGGCGGCTCCTGAGACGGGGTCCTTACGCTCGACCAATGTTCCTGGGAGGTACACGTTGCTCAGCCATTTTTGGACCTTTTCATTCATGGGCATATTTTTCTCTTCTCGCGACCAAAATGTGGCCGAGTCAACCGGGTGTGCAATTGTCTTGGGGAGCGTAAGAGATGAGAACTGCTTCTGGCTCATCTGCTTCAGTTGATGGGTATCGGATAACTGGGGATTGGTATAGTGCATGCTAATTTCGGTATTATACAAGTCCAAGGCCTGTTGGCGTTGGCGGGCGTTTTCATTATCAGTTTCAACCTGAGTATTACTATTATAAGCGTCTTCAGCTTCATCGTCATCTAAATCATCCTCGTTGTCATCTAAATCAACATCTGCGTCGCCCTCATTGTCAATATCTTTAGAAGAAGTTTCTTGGGTAAGTTTTTTAAATCTGCGCGAAAGTGTTCTATAGCTTGCACGTGAATAGTAATCAACATAATTTGGTATTGTTAGAGTGATATCTTATAAATCATATGCAATACTTTTCAAAAAGGTATACTCAGAAAGCGAGCGCTTGCTTTTTTTAAGTGAGACCCGCTCCAAATGCTTGTTCCAAGTGACAATGTTGGCAAATGTGTCTGCGTTTGGTGATTGTGTGTCCAGAGAGAGTTTTCCAAGAGCAACCATGTCAAGTCAAATCAAATGAAGCAAAATGAAGATTCAAGGGTTTAATGGGGATGGGAATATTTTTATCTTTCTTTTTCGAATGAGTTTATGAATGATGATATAAAAGAATCTGTGGTAAACCTCTAGCTTTTTTCTTTACAGTTTTATAAAATCGCAACAAGATCTCTGTGAATAACCATGTTACTTATAATAGCTACGAATTACCAAATGCATTTAGTGAAACCATGAGAAAAATTTTATCCCAGATCTTAAAAAAAAATAACAAACGTCACCATAATTTTGGATTTCTTTTACTTTTATATTGAAAAAAAATTTTACACAGGTCATAACACTTACTGAGAAGCAGCGGCAACAGGCTCCTCGGCAACAGGAGCAGCAGCCTCGGGCTCCTCGACATTGTAGGTAATGACAGAGGGCTCGGTGGGGGCAGCCTCCTCCTTGGGGGGGTGGATGACAACAGTGTCGGGGAGAGTGGACTTGGGAGAACCAAACTTGGCCTCGGCAGCAGGGTCTCTCATAATCTTGACCTTAACACCAAGCATACCCTGCTTGAGCTGGACGTGACGAGTGGCAGTGTCAATGAAGTCTCTGACGGGCTGACCAGAGTGGATCATGAAACCAGCACCAAACTTCATGGACTTGGCACGGGCAGCTCTCAACTTGCCGGAGACGACAACCTCGACACCCTTGGCGCCAGACTCCATAACGTAGCGGACAACACCGTAAGCGGCTCTGCGGATAGCCAGGTTGTTGAGGAGCTTGTACTTGAGAGACTCGCACTGAGCAATGGCAGAAAGACCACGCTGCTGGACACGCTCGGCGTAAAGAGCAAGGGCCTCCTCCTTAAGACCGAAACGCTTTCTGACAAGAGTGGTGAGCTCACGGATTCTGCGGCCTTGGGGACCAAGAACCTCCTGGGTGTGGGTGGCTCTGATGATGATCTCAGTCTTGTTGGGGGTGGTTCTGACCTCAATGCCGGAGTAACCCTCCTCGGAGAGCTCGCGGGTGAAGAACTCGTTAAGCTCGGCGTAGAAGACACCGTCGGCGACGTGTTTTCTCTTCTTGGAAATGATGGTGGCAGACATTTTCGGGAAGCTGTGATGTGTGTTGTGAGCACTACCTAGTCGTCAGAGCGAATGTGTGAGTCTACTGAAGGCACTAAGGGGGGGGGGTCAGAAGGGGAAGGGAAAAAAAAAAAAAAAAAATTTCAGGCCTGAGGGGGAGGGTTGAGTGTAGGCAGATAGGCCAGTAGGTCATTTTTTGGAATATGTGAGTCTGTAATATAACAGGGCTAGGGTAAAACGCGTAAGGCGCGTGAATACACGCGTCTATTTTTTTAAGTTGAGTTTGTAGAGGCACATGAAAAAAAAAGCATTTGACGATGAGACGCGAATGTAACAAAGCTGTAACAAGTTAAAATTGAAGTCGATGTATATATTTGAGAACGTCTGGGTATTTAGTAGCATTGGGGGTGACTGTGAACAAACTAAAAATTAGGGTTATTAGGGCTATTGTATTTCATCGTTTGTCAATTTCCATCTCAACTCCTTAAATGCAACAACATAAATCAGTCAAAAAGCTCTTTTAATATTGAAGATTTAAAGGTTTTGAGCAAGTCAATTGATTTTCGACCAAAGCCACTATCACATCCATCATCATCACGATCGTCATCTCCATCATTACTGTTTTTACTACTACTGTTTCCTCAAATATTACCAGCCGTGCAATCATGTCAGTCACCAAGAAATACTCACGCCGTCTTTTGTTGTTTTTTAAGATACAGTATATATAAATCAGTGTCTGTTAAATTATAATTCAAAATGATATTTGATATGTAAAAGGGAGATTAATCATTTGGTTGTTGAAAAAAGCTCAAAAACTTATATATACCCATCAATTACTACCCAGCATATAGCCAATACTTGATATCTACCATACTTTTAAACCACCCAATATATACTCCAACTACTGATTACCCAATATCCATTTGGAAAGACAAATAGAATAAATAAAAAAAGATCCATTAACTATCATAACAACCTCTTCTAAGTCTTCCGATGCTCCACTTGCAAATCCTTTTGAATCGGCCCCTCAGGGCTTTACTCCATCTTGGCTTTACCTGATACTCCTGCACGTGACCCCTTTAAACTATTGTCTCCTTCACCACCACCAAACCCGTCAGATTTATCTTTGCTATCGCCACCAAACCTTTTATTTACTGTTTTAATTCAACACCCTTAGAATATCCAAAGACCTGTCTTATAAATATATATATCATAGGCCGTTACATATACCTTATTATTTCAGTTACTTCCCTTTTTTCATCTTTTTTTATTTATTTTAAACCTTCGTCCTCCTCTATTTATTCTCCCATGCCACCTCACGCGTGTTGGTCTATCCTCACATGCAATTGAAAGCCTACCGATTACACAAGAGCATAAAAGCTCCTTTTAAAAGAACCACAAGCATAATCATTAGCAGTAATAGCACTGGCAAATTAGTCAACTACATCTGGTCCATCCCAAAGTGACACAGCCTTATCTCGTACCACACTATATAACCTACAATAAGTAGACGCTCAATAATAATATTGTCAAACAAAAAAGACATCATCGTTACGATCATCACGAACAATGGGCCCTAAGGCCTCTCCAGTAACCAAAAAGACCCCTCCTAAGATGCAGACCCTCCAACAATCATCGGGCTCTTCCATAAATTCAACTCCAGTGTCTGCAGGCGGACACCATACAAACATTCGCTTACAAACCCCACCAACAATAGCCTCACCACTACCCCTCTCTTCGGGACCAGATAAAAAACCCCCAGCAAAATCCTCCTCTACAAACACCTCCACAACAAAAAAGGGCCGTAAACGCAAGCTTCCACCCGGTGAAGACAAACAAGGAAATGGCTCCAGCGCTGGCGCTGGAAATAGTGGAACCCCCAACGCCGTTCCTGAAAAGCACCATGGCCCCGGCCGTCCCCGCAAAAAGGAAAAGTTATCTCATGAGGGACAAGGAGTCGCAAGCCGAGCATCAACGCCTTCAACTCCATCATTGGCTACTAAAACAGCAGGCTCTTCAACTTCAAATACTCCGACAAAATCAAAGACTCCTAAAAGCGGATCAGCCAAATCTGCCTCTAAGAAAAAACCGCCGCCGAAACCAAAAAAGCTAACCAAAAAGGCTCAAGCGGCGGCTGCTGCGGCTGCAGCTGCTGCGGCTGCTACTGCTGCGGCTGCTGGAACAACAACAACCATTTCTGATACTCTTCCAGCCACCACTACTGGAGCTTCAGTTACATCTCAGCCTGCAATAGATACAGTTGCTACTGCTTCAATACCTGGATCTACTGTCGAACCCTCAATCAAAGTTGAATTGGATTCTCAATCCACTGAAACCCCGGCACTTTCCGCGACAACAACAGCAACCTCAGCTACCCCTGTGAAACCCAAAAAGAAGTATGCTAAGCTTACCAAAGAAGAACGCGAGAACCGCAAACTTCTTAAAAAACAAGCTGCCGAGGAAGCCAAGCGTGCCAAAAGGCAGTCAAAAATTAACAGTAAAAATGCGTCAAAACAAGCCAAAGAACGACCCCCTGTGGATGTGGAAAAGCAATGTGGCGTACCTCTTGCCAACGGCGGACTGTGTGCACGTTCGCTTACTTGTAAAACTCATTCAATGGGAGCCAAGCGTGCAGTCACTGGCAGATCCAAACCCTATGATGTGCTTCTTGCGGCCTACCAAAAACGCAACCAAGTCAAGTTAGCTGAGCTCTCTACACAACAACAACTAGAGATGGAGAACGAGGCTTTATCTTCTAACAACCCGTTAAATGATGACGAGGAAGCCGAAGAGGTCATGAATGGTGTTTTGCATTCACGTCCGGTTCCTTTGGAGCAACACGTTATGGTGTCGATTCGTCAAAAGACTCAGTTCTTTCGGATGCGAGAAATGCTTTTCAAGGGAATCAGAAAAACACCACCCATGCAGTCGTTTTTGCCGCTTGTGCAACCACAAGCAAACAATGCTCGGCAAATGTCTCAAAGCGAGGGTGATTCCTCACAGCAACCATCTTCAACATCTCAGCAACAGTCCTCGCAGCAGCGTCCCAAGCCCATTAGTATTGCAAGTGTCATGGCAAACACTACAGCAATACAAGGACGGGCTTTGGTCAGAGATCCTGTGACTGGAAAGCCATATGTTCGTCCATCACAAGCATTTTTTGCTGAGCATGCGATATTTAATCAAAAGATGAGACAAAAACTTCTTCAGCATCGCCAACAACAATTGCAGCAGCAACAACTACAGCAGCAGCAATCGCAGCCATCCCAACAACAGCAAACGCAACCCGGCCCAATCCAGGCCCATGGAATGTTTCAATCATCTTCAAACGGTCATTGATGTCAAAAGTGGTATAAATAAAAAAAAAATAAATTAAAAAGTATATAGTATGCAAAAAAACAAAAAAAAAAATCAAGAAATAGTCGAACTTCTCCAGTTGGTGTAATTAGCCCGTATTGTACTTGAATGCCAACATAGTCGAGAAGTGTATGGAATTAAAATGCCGCGTGAGTTGTTCGAATCGTCATCTTTGGGCTTATACTTGAGCGTCATGAATTTCATCTTTTTGGGGCGGTCAAACGCCAATTGGTGAAGCCAAACAGATGACATCCAGTGGCCAAAAATACAGCGGAGACTTAGGTCTGTAACTGTTTCCAGCTCTAAGATACGCTCAAACATGGCCTCGTAGAAGCATATGATTTTAAGTTTCAAAGAAATGGGGTCTCCATTCACGTCATTCTCTGGGGTCTGACGCGCGTGCCAGGCACGGAGCGTCTTATATGGGTGATTGACAATCTGCGTGTAACAATCCAAGGCCACAGCACCACTCGTCATATCAAAGAGCCCGGCAATAAAATGGGCTTCGACCTTGAAGCGGTCCAAAAAGTCGGCCACCTCGTCAAAGTCCATGCGGCCATTGGCAGCCACGTACTGGTTAACCATTCTGCGCATGAGGCGTTTTTCCTGCGACCCAAGGCCCAGCGGTTCGGCGCCAAACTCCACCCTCAGGGTGGTGAGGCTGGGGAAAACCGCTCCAGAAAGAGCCTCGAGGCCTTTACAGAAAAGAGCATCCGACGCCTGTTCGATAGTCAGCGTCAGCGTGGAAACCTTGGGCCAGCACGGGTCGGGCGCCCCCGATTTGCGAGCGGCAACAAGAGTAGCTCCCAGAGTCCCCAAGCTCACCGTGAGGGTGCAAAGGTTGGGAAACTCAAACAGCTCTAGTCCGCCAAATCCAAGAAGGGCAGAGTGAGCCAAAAGCTCGTTGCATCCGCTTTTATAAGGGATAACCAACTCTGAGACAAGGTTGGAGGTTACAGAAAGCGATTTTTTGTTTAGTTTGAAGCGGTCTTTTAAATTCCATAATAAGGTTTTGTCTTCCTCCTCTTCCTCCTCCTCTTCTTCCTCTTCTTCTTCTTCTTCTTCTTCTTCTTCTTCCTCTTCTTCCTCTTCATCCTCTTTTTCCCCGCCTTCAAACAATTCGCGCAGCCGAATAGAGCACCGTTTAATTGACCGAGGGAGATTCAACAAATTCTGTTTAGCTGAAAGACTTATTAACAAGCTTGTGGGGTTCGAGTCTGTGGTTCCGCAGACAACCAGCGTGAAGTTCAACTCTTGTAGCCTGGGGAAGCGGCAGTGGATGGAATCGATTAGTATAGCATCGAAGCCGCCCTGGCCCCCCACATCAATCGTAAGGCGCTCCACACCCATCATCCATATGAAGTTACTTGGCTGGGTGAACTTGATGGGGTCCCAGCAACCTGCACGGGTCTTCATCTTCTTAAGCTTCTGTTTCGCCTTCTCTTCCTCCTCTTCAAATATGCCCACAATTTTCAACTCCTTGACAAAACTCGAAGCTTGCATAAACACCGCTAGAGCCAAGCAGCCGCCTGGCGCCAGCCGCACAGTCAGCCCTAAAACCTCCACACGGTTGACCATGGCTCGCAGTCCAAGCGACTCGTAAAAAGGGCTTTTTGCAAACTCCGCCAGGTGCTTTGAGCGTATCTCGGGCCCAAACCGAATGCCACGCAATTCGGGGTAGTGTGTGGTCAGAACCCGGGAATCAAGGAGCAGCTTTGAAGCGTAGACCTTGTGTTTGGCGTCGGCAAGAATTGTAATGCGGCTCACGCCCTGGTGGCAGACACTTTCGGGCGGTGTCAGAAATTCTTTGAGAGACACGCGACACGACAAAACTTTAACGGAGGCAGACGCATGGTACTCTAATAAAACCACCTTGACCGGGTCGTACTCCAGCTCGGGTTGCGCCCAACTACATACTCGAGGAGGCTCCTTAAATATGTTTATGCTGGGACCTTCAAACGTGGGCGGATTCACAAACGAGCAAGAGTCAGTAGATTGTTTGGGAGCAGGAGGGAAGGGAGAAAGAGAGGCCAGTAGTGAGGCCTGGCGAGAAGTTTCGGCGGCTCGTTTTTGGTGAGCCTTTGCTTTTAAATACCTCGTCACACGCTGTCTAAACACCTTGATGCAAGGTCGGTATCTGCGAATCTGCTCCCTTCCTATGGAACAAATCAAGTTTTTTTGTTCATTGTTGGATTCACGTGCAATTCCTTTTCTTGAAGGGTTCTTGTCAAGGTTTTTGAGATGTTGCTTTTGCTTCGTGTTGAGGCGAGTAAAGTGTTTGTCGAGTGAGCTCATGTTGGTCAACTTTGAAGGCTTTTCGGGTTTCTGGATGAAATTCTCTACTTGGCACCCTTCAATTTGGCAAAATTCTTCCCAAGAGCTTTCTTCTAGCGCATATTCATCTTCTTCCTCCTCTTCCCCTTCTTCTTGATCGTCACTCTCTTCATCATTTAAGTATTTGGAATAGTTAACATCAGGCAGCCTTGTAAACAAGCTGAAGCGGTTATTACCTCTTTCCAAAGCCTCACGCGTGATCCCTTTCAATATAGGTGAATATAATTCATACTCACCAAGTTCCGCTATCCAATCATTGTATTTTTTTCGGGGAGACACTAAATGTGTATCAATTGTCACGTCTTGTTTTTCTGTTTTGGACTTCTCTGGGTGGTCCCTACTTTGGTCAATTTCTTGAGTTCTAGCTTTCTCAGGATACGATTGGCTATTCAAGGATCCAAATGACCTAAGGCTTCTATCCATGATTCGTAGGTAGACACGTTTCAAAAATCGATAATATTTCAAAACAGTTTTTATGAGCGCAGGTCTTTTGAATAAGACCTGCTGGAGAGTGTAATGGACTTTCTTCTTGTGACACATTCTGCGGTAGGGTCGTGAAGCATGTTTAAAGGGCTTGATGCGGACATAAAGACCAGTCATTTTGCAAAAAGAGGGCATTGTTTTAGTTTAAACAAGATAAAGTTGATTTGCACTTTAAAGAATATAGGTTATTTGGTTTCTTAGTGAAGTTGCTTGATATGTGATTTTGTAATGAAAAAAAAATTGACAAAACGCGAGATTTTACAACTTATTTATACCAGATATTAAAAAAAAATTATATATTGAAAATAGCTTTTTAATTTATTTTATAGCATTTATGTGATATGCTTGTTGAATCAATTTTCATGCAGCTTCCATGAAATTACACGACATACTTGTATATGGGACTCAACGGTCTTCTGATAGGTATGACTGGTTAATGCGCATACAATATTTATCTAGAGAGTGGGAGGAGAAAGTATGAGTCTTTGGTTTCTCAATGACGAATATAGATAAACGAAAATTTATGAGTCAATCCCTCATGTTACTAAATAAGCACTCAGTCAGCTTACACGTTGATCATGATGAGCCTTGTTTCTCATTAAAAATACAAGCCACTTAATATCTATCATTATCATAAAGTATTTTATTTCATTTAATTGTATTTATTATACAGAATGGACATGACATCATAAAAATCTTCTAAAGTTCATTTCTTGTTTTTCTCCGTTTCTTTTCCTTCATTGTAGTATTTTAATTCTCTCGTTATATCCCCCTACTTCTTAAGTTTGATATTCTTTTAAAATTTAGGTAAAGTGAACAACAAGGGGAACAACAATTACAGCAATCAGTGCAATAATGCCAATAACCAGACACACCTTCATTTTAGTGTTCTTGACCCACATTCTCTTTTTGACGTTCCGGCTTTGCTGGCGAAACTGGCCCGCAGACTCAGCCAGGTTGTTTGCACTCTCCTCGAGCTGGTTCAGTTGGTTCCCGCGGTCAGCCATTTTCTGGACGTTGTCTTTCAGAGTGCTGACTGTTTCGTTCAAGGTGTTTTGAATCTGCTCTGTGCTCGTGGGTCCGGCCATATTTGGTCGTTCCTGCAGAGGAATGTAGTTTCCGCTTTGGTTTGACATTGTGGTAAGATGGATTTTAATGGTGACTCCTTAACAAAAAAAGGGGAACTATTTGCTATTCAGATGGAAGTTTTGGTGCGTGTGTTTGATGGGTTTTTGAAATGTAGCCAGTGTCTGGGTATGATATATATGGATAATGTAGTTGTCTAAGTATAAAAGGGGTGGGTCGGTCAAACGAGGCAGGGCAGCAGCTTGTGTGGTATTTATATTTTTAAACTCTCAACCCACCACCGCCTATTTTAAAGGAACCACTCAAGTGGCTGAAAGGTTTCGTTCTAACAAACACAACACAAAAAAAAGCCCGTCACCACCACCAAGCCCCGTTTTTTATTTTATTACTTCTACCCAACCTACACTCGAAGCTGTGCTTTTTTTTGTTCTTGAGCCCGGTAATGCTTTAGTACAAGCCTCTTTAGAAATATATATGCAATGCTGCTGACTCCAAAACTGCTCAGATCTCACTCAGCGTATCACAAAGCCTTGGGGACGTGCACGCCTCCTCTCTTAATCAGCGTCTACTGCGGCTAAGCGTGCGGCTACGCGCGATTTGGCTATCGTCAACAGCTTCAGCTGCTGCTGATTCGAAATTGAGAAGCATCTGGATATCAGCACATATATTGACTATATATCTATATATTCCAGTATAGAATGGTGTTTTTTTAATAAAAAGATAAAAAATAAAATTTTAGCAAAACCGCTTGTTATTGGCTGTAAACATTATATTTCAAAACTTCCTTAATTACGTTAGAACCTAGTTACTCTTATTATAATTTATGGTTGCTAAATAGCTAATACATGTCCTTACTAAGCTAATGACGTAATAAAAACTTCTATCTAGACCGTCCAACATCAACCCACCAAAATCTACACGAGAACCACAAAAACTTAAGGAAAAACAACCAAAAAAATCAAAAAGTAACCAATACATGCCTCGAGCCGGATTCGAACCGACGATCTCGTCATTACTAGTGACGCGCCTTACCAACTTGGCCATCAAGGCTTTACTTAAAGATGTGGGGTTAATAGTACAATAAATATAATCTCATAAAAAATTCCATATCAAGTGACAATTTTTGAGTTTTTTTTTTTTTGAGTGGGACTGGTTAGTCGAGTCGGAAAAGACGTTCGCTATATGCGAGAGGCGTGGGTTCGAGCCCCACACCACCCACTCTTTAAATGGTTTGCGGGAGCTTACCATAGTCCGACATAAAGGGCCTAACGGCCGACCGTCCTGTCAGTCTAATTAGCTACGCAGGTGATTGCGGGCCGTATCTCTGGCAGGGCGGAATAAGAAATAAAATCACGGTTTTTCCGTGAAGCGTCTGTGAAGATAAGTGGAAATTGGGTCGGGAAGGTTTGGGATCGACATACTGATTCACCCCTGTTCCTCGTAGGCTGGCATCAGGGCCCATGCGCTCCGGGCTATCCGAGACGTCCAGACCGACACTTGTACTGAAAAGGTACTACATGACCGACACACATTAGTTAGAAATTAATAAGGATAGCGATAACGCTGATGTTATATACTTCTATAACCCTTGAATATAAATAAATAAATGAGTTTTTTTTTACCCTGCATGTATTTATACTGCCTTCACACCTGACATTAGATATTCCGAACCGATGTAATTATAAAAACATAAATACCATACTTGTAATAGATTTTGTAGTACAGTAGACACAAGGTAGAATAAGATTATGTAATTCTACATGGATCAAAATACCTTAAGTAAACTTTCATTTTTTCACCCTATTCAGCATAAGAATTAAGTTTATATCATCATATAACTTTTTGTCCAATTTTATAAGTATGAATGGATAGAACACTTAAAGTATTTGGATCATTCATGGCGTGCAGCTTTCTATTATTTGATTACAACGAATAGTTATACCCTTAAACCATTAAAGCTCAAATGTTCAAGTTGTACGGAATAGATAGTGAAAAGTGATAAATTAATGACAAATATTTTAATGCCCTCTGATTATAATGTTAATCGAACCAAAACAGATTAGAGATAAAATAACTGAGGGAATTAACTATTAATCAATAAAAAAACCAAAAAAAATAGTTTTTGACGATAGGTTTTAAAGAATAAATAGTTGCGTATTTCCCATAAATCTTACTCTTCAAACCAAAAACCAATTACATTTTGGTAGTCTTTTAAAATTTTTTTAAGTTTGGAGATTTCATTCATTTATCACTTATAATGGTTACCGTCAATACTACTTTTGATGCTCTTACCAAAATGTGATACTCAAGATCCTTCCCCTAACTCATCTACCCCTCTTAAGCGGATGATACCAACAAGGACACTTTTAATAATACAGCGTACTAAGATGCTATAACAAGTTTTTAAATAAGGAGAGGCTATTGTGTATTCTAATAAAAAGCCACCTTAAACGTAAATAAAGAGAAGCTAAGACAGTTTTTCACTGACACCGAGTTGTTAAAGATCACTCAACCAAACAAGACAAAGGTACTGTTAAATTTGAGCACACAGTATCTTGTTAAGCTCTACAAGTGCCTATACAGGCCTACCTTTCAGTTGGATTTACCAATTTTAAAGATGAAGCCACCGACGTCTGATTTGATAAATTCCTCCATGATATCGGTACCAAGGATGCTGACTTCTTTAATAAAAGTATTTCTTCAGATATAAGTGTGCTTTTTTATGCACAACCTACATTCATATCGAGCTCCTATTTGACCAATCGGTTGATTTCGGTTGCTTGAGGCTTCAACTTAGCACTTTTACACCTATCAAGACTTTTTAAGGCATAAGCACGAACTTTTAAGCATACATTTCAGTTTATAATTCCAATTCATCAGCATGAATCTTGACAATGTTTTTTTATGTCCTCAAAACCCCCTGGCACCAAATTTTTCAACAACTCTCTTGTCGAGGATTTTAATGAGATGAACATTAACATTAATGCTATTTACATTAATAATACTTATAATGATAATATTCCCATCATACGTCAAAACAGCCATTTTTCTAGTGATATCACTCGTTGCCGCTACTCCGCAAGATATTCATACCAGAGATCCTTTAGTACTTAACAAAACTATTCTTCTTATCAAGAATTTCCTAATCAAAAACTTTTACACTTGTTTTTTTGGATTATGGTACTCATTCTCTCTTCGTCAAACGTGAGAATATTAAAAACCTTAAACTTGATCATCTTTGTCAATTTTTTATTCAGAACTGTGTTACTAACATCGCAATTGATCTCAAAAAGTCTTACCTTACTCACAAAATCATACTTACTGTAATTAATGGTCATATATTTTTTTTCAATATAATGAATGAAAAATGAATACTCTTAAAGACATATATTTTCAATAAAAAAAAATAAAAAAATAAAATATATAAACAAAAAGTATGGACGACACCGGAGTTGAACCGGGGACCTTTCGCATGCTAAGCGAACGTGATAGCCAACTACACCAGACGCCCAAATCTGATAAAAAAACATGTTATAGCATATTTATAATTAATTTTAAAAATAATTGTTTGTTTGTTTATATTCAAGGGTTATAGAAGTATATAACATCAGCGTTATCGCTATCCTTATTAATTTCTAACTAATGTGTGTCGGTCATGTAGTACCTTTTCAGTACAAGTGTCGGTCAGGACGTCTCGGATAGCCCGGAGCGCATGGGTCCTGATGCCAGCCTACGAGGAACAGGGGTGAATCAGTATGTCGATCCCAAACCTTCCCGACCCAATTTCCACTTATCTTCACAGACGCTTCACGGAAAACCGTGATTTTATTTCTTATTCCGCCCTGCCAGAGATACGGCCCGCAATCACCTGCGTAGCTAATTAGACTGACAGGACGGTCGGCGGTTAGGCCCTTTATGTCGGACTATGGTAAGCTCCCGCAAACCATTTAAAGAGTGGGTGGTGTGGGGCTCGAACCCACGCCTCTCGCATATAGCGAACGTCTTTTCCAACTCGACTAACCGGTCCCACTCAATTTAAAAATAATTACATAACAATTATATAATAAATTATTCAAAAATGCCTATAAATAGAAATCTTAATATTTATAAAATATCACATGATTTGGCACTATGGCCGAGCGGTTAAGGCGAAAGATTAGAAATCTTTTGGGATTTCCCGCGCAGGTTCGAGTCCTGCTGGTGTCGCTATTCTTTTTGTTATTTATTATTTTGTTGCTTTTGCTTTAGTTTTTGAAATAATCTCGTCCACACTTGATTATGCAGGTGTTCACCATTTGATCAGATGCCTAAATACAAAAAAAAACTACAGGAGTTTAAGGCTTGATTATCACTATTCTAAAATAGTGTTTTAGTTTCGTTTAGCTTGCTTCATACCAGTCTTTAATATTTTATCATTTCATAACTATATGGACGATCTAGTTTTAAAAAAAATTATCCAAAAACCAATTTAATTCATTGTGATCATTATTCAAACAAATAAATCATATTGTTGAATTAATATTAATTTTTTACCTTTGTTGTATACTAAGCCATCATGCTTTAATCTCATCGATACTAACATTGACGAAATTATTAACCCTCATATTACTTGCACATTTGCCGAACGTTTGTTATTAACTACGAATTTTTATTGTTTTTAAAAACTTTGCAAAATGATTTAAAAGGTAAATGTTTTTTTTAATTACAAAACGAACTTCAGAAGAGGTTTTTCATTTGGGGTCCAAAGTTGAATTTTCAGTTTTAAGATAATGAATGGAAGTGTGTAAAATATTTAAAAAAAATTTCAAAGATTAGTATGTGTTCGAATTAGGGTTTTTGGAAGGAATTATACCCTTAAATTTTTGCTTTGTGTTAATAACAATTTAAATGTAGAAAAAAAAAGCACAATAATTATAATTACCAAATTTGTCAGAATTTCGTTTTGTTTTTTTTTACTTATACGCACACCGTAATCTTCCAAATCGCTATCCTCATTTAACTTTTGACAAACATGACAGGTTTTCAAGTAATGAAAACTTTTGCTTAAAAACATATTGTTGGGAAAAGATCTTAAGCAACTTTGACATGTTTTAGGAGTCAAACAGAGTGTACATATTTGATGTTTCGTTGAATTGCCACTGATTAAATTTTTTTTACACTTGGAGCATTTTCCTTGCGTATTATTTTTAGGTGGATCTGAAGTTTGATCAATAGGTGATTTTAGTGTTAAAGCTCGGTTATCAGTTGAATTTGTTTTTGGACCAGATGAGTTTATTTCATCGGATGATAGAACAATACGAAGTTGAGTTTTCTTTTTCTTTTTCTTTTTTGATGTTAATTAGTAAATTTTTTGTTTTTTCATATATTTCGATTGTTTTCTACTTACATTGACATTATTGTTTTTAAATATAGTTATTAATTTCAAAATTTTTTTATAAAAATTAGTTAATTGCATTTTTAATTCCAATAAAAGTTACTTACATTTGATAACTTCATACTGATTCCTTCTTGTTTAGGGTACCCATCAACTTGGGAAAAACCGTGGTTTATTAGAACACATGAATGACATTTTTGATTGTGACGACATTTATCTTTTGATAAGAATAAATATCCCCTTTTTGTTATGTTACATTTAGGACATTTTTTGGATGAGAAACATCTAAAACATTGATTATTATAATTTTCAACTTCTGTTATAAGTAATCGATGTAAACAATGAAAACATTTTTTTTTTGCTTTTTGTGGGCATTCTTTTAATTTTTGGCATATTTGTGAGTGTTGAATATGATTTGATATGTAAATTATTTTGAGAAATCAAAGTGATATTTGAGACTTTCAAAACATATATATAAAATAAAATTTCTGTCACGTGAGTTAATTTGACCATGTGAAATGAGTGGTTGGGGTTAGTGGGTCACGTGGCAATCTAACGGTAATAGAAGTTGCACTATCACCATACTGACAAAGAGCGAAATACTGAAGGAACGAAAGAAGCTAAAGAATAGAAACAAGGGCTTTTTAAGAACAGAAATACGCGGTTGGGATGATAAACCCAGAGATGATAAAATGCTAACAATCAATACACAGAGAACTCGACAACTTGCCTTTTTTCAAAATATTTTGCCATATGTTACATTACAACTTTTCTCAACCCCACATTTGTAACATATCACGATACTCAGGTTAAATCGCAAAATATATTCTTACAGCGGATATTTCATAAATATTAGTGTATACCAAGTTATCAGGTTAAATCACAGAATAGGTTCTTACAGAATATATTAAAATATCAAGATATAGAATATATAAAAAGTTAAAAAAGGATAAATAATTAAATGCCGTTAATTCTTTTTATATTTGAAAAAAGTTTAACAAACTAAAAAGTCTCGAACGACCCCAAATCAAACATTCATTAAAACAAATAATATTAAATAACAACCGATTTTGACGCTTACTCAAATATAGAAAATACAAGAAAATTTATAATTAACAAAACTCAAAAAAAATAATAATAAAGTGTAAGAAACCAGTACATAACGCCGAAATGAATACATTAAACAACTACGCAGATATATGCTCAAATTTTGAAAACATGGCTAACAAACTATATAAAAAGTGCCACTATTCGTACATACCACCATGTAAAATTTTCCTAAAATAAAGAGCATGAAACGGCTATTTATAAAATCATGTAAATGAATGTGTACTTCAATATCCACTGAAATAATAAAATTAACTAACATGAATAAAAAATTTAAATATCCCAGTGTGGTAGTTGGTAAAAAAATAATTTTATCTAGTAACTCGCAAAAATTTCCAATATATTAGTAATAATTTTAAATAAAGGAATAAATGAATTGAGATTTGCTCCTGGATAAGTAAAATGTACTAATTTCTTGTAGAAGAAGTCTTAGTGCTTGCGTCAAACCAATTTTAACTGGTATTGCTCAATGAAAATATGTATTTGTGTTTGTGGTGATTGTTAGGATACTGGTTTACAGGTTAGGGTTTAGGATCTAAACATTAATTAAGTGAAAATCATTTTGTGTTTCACTCCTTACCTTTTACTGTTAATTTGGTGTAACCCTATACTGCTTATTGCTCTTATTCAAGTATAATAGCTAACTCATTCATTCAATTAGCCCTTCGTAAATCCTAGTAAATCCTGACAGATTAAGAGTCTCATAGTTCTTAAATCGTTAGCGAATTTAAAAGGTATTATTATTCAAGCAGAATAAGTGCAGATATAAGTGGTTATTTGTATATCAACAACATTTTTTGGTCAAAATAAAGAAACAAAAGTCTGGAACAATGTATACCTTTAAGGATACATATCTGGGCAACAATGAATCAGTTTTGGTTGAAGTAAATACTGGGCCATTACGAGATAGATTCAAATATAGCAAAAAGTTTGATGTTTGTGTGTATGATGAAGAGTGGGTTAAGTTTGATCATCAAACTGGGATTGTTAAAGTATTACCAGTAGAACAAACAGCCCAAGGTAAACAAATTCTAGAAATTATTGAAAGTGTAATTAAACCTGATATGATAACTCAAGGAAGTAAAGACTTGGAAACAATTCTTGAAGAAGTAACAGGTGTTGTGGGTTTAGACATTAATCACAAGTTGTTTTCAAATGCAGAATCAGTGAAGCAGTTCATAAATAAAGACTTTAGTGATTTGTGGTTAGTGCCAGCGAAAGCAGCCAATCCAGATGTGACTGAAAAAAAAGAACAGTTTACATATCGCATGAAACTCCCTGAACATTTGAGACGTATGAGAAATAGTGCTGGAAACCAATCAGCATTGATAAAGACAGCAACATCCTTGAAATACCGACTCGATAACATTCAGAATGTATTTGTGCGAGATTTTTCTGTTGATTTTTGGAATGACAAAACTGAAGCTAATGCAGTTGATTTCATTGATTATGTCTCTGTTTTATGGGAAGTATGCAGACTTTATACAATGGTTTTTGAGAAATTACTGGAGACATTCAAACTGGATACACCAAGAACACCAATAAATACATTTGCGGACTTAGCTATGAAAATGATGAATGCAATGGCAAAGTGTGTAAACTACTCACCATTAGCATTGTACACTGAGAAAACTGGAGGTGTATATGGTGCGTATTACTCAGAAGATATCAAGAATATTGTCAGTAGAGCTGGAAGTGATGTCCCGTACCATGAAGTTATATCAGCCTTTAAAAAGGAAAGTGAAAGATTTAAATACGGTTACACAGAGTTTGCGACAAAATATGAAGATTTAGGAGTCATGTATCGAGCCTATGTTCAACATTTGTCAGCAGCACATCTGGCCTTTACATTTGGTACAAATATCAGTGAGAAAATCAGAGACAAGCATGAATACTACTCAAAAACCTTAAGTTTTGACTTGTTTTATAAGGAAGTTTACCCTAAGCTTGTTAAATTCAAAGAAACAAGTACCTATGTTGATCTTTTTCCTAACCAACTTGAGGAATACATTGATTGGATGGTGATGGAGCTAGAAGCTATGACTGGTGCTCGATCAATCACACTGCATCAAGCAGATCACCCATTTTAGGTATCAAAGGATACACAGAGCTTGATGATTGCAGTTCAAAATGATAATTATTCTGGCAAAGTTAAAGCAATAGCTGTGAATAAACTGGCAGTTACATCAAAGGAATCTACTACTCAAAAGAATACTCCAACTGGTCCAAGTGTTAGTCAAAGATCATCTGATGAGAGTAACAACAATAACACTTCTGATGATCATATGGTAATTGGACACTATCAAACTCCAGTAAATGGAAAAATTAGAGAAAAGAAACGTTTTATTGATATATATGGAGACGTTCCTCTAAATTTATATACATGGTCAGAAGAACAGATGGTAGTTGGGTTGAGCAAGTTAATGGAGGCCTTTCCAGTCGATCAAAACTTCTACTTGCCTTTGTGGTCTGCTCAAGCACAATTCATTTTGAACAATCTTGACTCAGACAACAAAGTGATTAAGGCCGTGAAGACAATCATACAAGATGGAAATTACACCATACCAAACAGTGATTACAGTGACCGTCTACGTCAAGCTCTTGGTGAGTCTAAGGTTAAATCTATAAAGAGCAAGTCTAAAAAGAAGAAGGCATCAACCTCAGTCAAAGTAGCCAAATTGATGGTTAGCCCTGGCATGTCATCTAGTGACGTTGTGTTTACTGACTCCATGGATGATTTTTTTGCTTCTGGTTTTAGTTCCCCTACACCAGTGCTGTCTTCGATTGATGTTAAGCATGCAAGATCACAAGGTTTAGTACTTGGTACTGCTTCTATACCTAAAGGCATATGTTCCATCAGAGGAACTATTGGGAATGGCAACGATCCTGACCATGTTGAAAACTTAAAAAAGCGCCTATTTTTGATTGATTCTGGAGCTGCTAGACATACATGTGGTGACAAGGATTTATTCATTGAAGGATCTCAGAAACCAGTAAATTATGATGTCATATTTGCAAAGACAAGTGCGAAGAGTCATGCAAGCATTGCTGGTGATATTTGGCTGGACAAGGAAGCTAATATCAGGTTAACTGGTGTACTTTATGTTCCTGGTGTTGATACCACATTGCTGAGTACCTCTCAATTAGCAAATACCCCATCGGCCTTTGTGGCAGTTTCAAAAATTGCTGCAGTTTTGACGAGTTAGCTTCAAGACTTGGAGGTCCGAGATGGGTTGTGTTTACGGATGGAAAACGAGAGAGAAGATTTTAGAAGGGGAATCTGCAGGATCACTGTTTAAAGCAAGACAATCATAGTTGAATAGAAGACTTTTCAAATAAAAAAAATATGTACTTACCTTCTTCATGTTCCTAAAATGAGATAAAAATAAGGTAAACTGAGTGTTTTATGAAATTTATATAAATAAAAGATTAAATTTAAAGTAAAAAGGCATAAAAAAGTAGTTTTATAACTGAAAAAAGGATTTTCGATGATGATTTTTCTTCTTTCCTTTTTCCGTCAGAAAAAATCCCTAGTATTTATTCTTGAAATTTCCCCCTTCAGAGTATTTTGTCTTACTTCCCTATCCAATCTACATGTTCGCGCACAAAAAGTTAGTAGCTGTATCTCTGGTGGTGAAGATTAAGAAATCTATGGCTCCACAGATATAAGTGAGCATGAGACTTATTTTTTGTGGGCTAAAAACAGATTCTTTTTATTCTCATTGAGAAGAATTAATGCACTTGTGCTTTAAAAGGCGCAAGGCAACCGACGTTTTTTTAAAACAAGATCTAACAAACTATGATGCAAATAGTTATGAATTAAAAAAAATAAAGATAATACCGAGGCCGTACATAGCATCGTATTTTAATAAAAATAAAGCAGGGCTGCCATGATTATATAATTTTTTATGGTTTTTATAGACTCCTATTTTTTTACAATTGCTTGAATACAAAATGCAGGCTTACATAAATTACTTTCCCCATATATATAGATTTCAATTTGTCTTTATAAGAAATAATACTTGATTATTTGGAAATTCTCCTATGAGTTTTCTACAGTAATAACTACAATAATTTAATCTCATATCTTGAGTTTATTTAAAATCTTAAAGAGAGTATGGTGTTAAAGTTTGATACTCAACTTCAAATTAGTGTAAGGCTGACAAACATACAAAAACTTTAACAAAATTTTATTTTTATTTTGAGAATGTTAACAACTTTTTGAAGACGCAAATTAATGGTGTTGCTTTTCTATCATATTCAAAATTAGCACAGTTAATCCGACTGAAATTTGTGGTTTTATGTTAAAAAACTAAATTTTTGGAAAAAATAATAGCGACTATAAACACTTACTAATTTAACTTTTACAACATGGGGTTGTTTTTTTTCAAGAATTATATAAATAAATATTATCAGCGTCATCGCTATCATTCTTGTTTTACTTATATAAATTTCCTTCATTCATTGAACTTTTCATTTAGTTTCAAACATGCTTATCCAACAGCCCGAAAATAAATCCTGATGCCAGCTTACGAGGAACAGGGAGCCTAAGCCAAACCTTCCCAATTTATTTACAGTCTAAGTTATAATTGTTTGTTGTTTGTTTATATTCAAGGGTTATAGAAGTATATAACATCAGCGTTATCGCTATCCTTATTAATTTCTAACTAATGTGTGTCGGTCATGTAGTACCTTTTCAGTACAAGTGTCGGTCAGGACGTCTCGGATAGCCCGGAGCGCATGGGTCCTGATGCCAGCCTACGAGGAACAGGGGTGAATCAGTATGTCGATCCCAAACCTTCCCGACCCAATTTCCACTTATCTTCACAGACGCTTCACGGAAAACCGTGATTTTATTTCTTATTCCGCCCTGCCAGAGATACGGCCCGCAATCACCTGCGTAGCTAATTAGACTGACAGGACGGTCGGCCGTTAGGCCCTTTATGTCGGACTATGGTAAGCTCCCGCAAACCATTAAAGAGTGGGTGGTGTGGGGCTCGAACCCACGCCTCTCGCATATAGCGAACGTCTTTTCCAACTCAACTAACCGGTCCCACTCAATTAAGTTATAATTGTTCACGTGATAAGAATTATTTTATTAAAATTATTGTGTATTAATTGACCATATTTAAATTATTTTAATAAGAGTTATTAGGCACTATGGCCGAGCGGTTAAGGCGAAAGATTAGAAATCTTTTGGGATTTCCCGCGCAGGTTCGAGTCCTGCTGGTGTCGATATTTTTAAAAACTAATTAAGAAAATTTAAACTTGTAAAATTATTTTTTAATATACTTTTTGATGAGGAATACCCTTTTACATTATAGAAACAAATGAATTATATATTTATAATTTGTCTTCTGCTTAAATCACCTGTAAAGTCATATTCTACTTTATTGATTAGGATTGTTGCAGTATTTTGGTCTCTGATATCAAATGCCCCAACCAACCTTAATTAATCTTGAAGTTGACAGGATACTTAAAAATGTTATTTTGAAATTGGTAGTAGTTGTCAAATAATTTTAGGATTAATCGCTTGTAATTCATATCTGGTAAAACAGAAAAAAAAATAAATAAGATGTTGAAAGTAAAGAAAAAAAAAAGTTGCTAAACAGAATAGTAAATAGGCGTTTACAGTCGGCTTATTGCGGATCTGAAGAAAAGTTTTGAAAAACTAATAAATATCACTAATAGTCCTACATAACGATGTATTTAAATCTCTCAGATATTGTTTCTGGAATGATTACCGGAATAGATATCTATCTAAACTTAATCAATTGTTCATTTATAATTTTAAGTTATCGAGACGCAGTAAATGAGTTCTAAGTTTTTTAGGATAGAGGTATGCATCAACTTTCTTATTCTTTTCTGTAATAGACCTTTGATTTTAAAGTTAAACTTCATACGCTAGCAGATTTATGCTGGTTAAATTGTCAACGCTTGTTTATAAATAGCATGACGTAATTAATTTTAATCTTTAACCTCGAATCATTTCGACTTCAGCCAACCAAAATTCTTCCAAAACAAAAAAAAACAAAATTAATATTCATAAAAAGTTAAGCGACTAAGCAATAATGCCTCAAGCCGGATTCGAACCGACGATCTCGTCATTACTAGTGACGCGCCTTACCAACTTGGCCATCAAGGCTCTTTTTAATTTCATTTTATTTAGACAATATTTAAGACTTCTGGAACATTCTTTTATTTTTTAAATACTTGAATTTTTTAATAATTGAGTTGAAAAATGACGTTTGCTATACGCGAGAGGCGTGGGTTTAAGCCCTTCACCACCCACTCTTTAAATGGTTTGGGGGAACTTACCATATTTTGATTTGAAGGGCCTAACGGCCGACCTTCCAGTCAGTCTGATTAGCTACGCAGGTAACTGGGGGCCGTATCTCTGATAGGGAAAAGTTAGAAATATATGAGCACCTGTGAAGATAAGTGCAAATTGAGTCAGGAAGGTTTGGAATCAGGTATACTGATTACCCACTGTTCCTCGTAGGCAAACATCAGGGCCCATGCGCTCCGGGGTATCCGAGACGTCTAGACCGACACTTGTACTGAAAAGGTACTACATGACCGACACACATTAGTTAGAAATAAATAAGGATAGCGATGACGCTGATATTATATACTTCCATAACCCTTGAATAAAAACAAACAATTTTTTGATAAGAACTAGTCAAAGAAATAAAAAAAAAATTCAATTATGTATTTTGTTTATTGTAGAATGGAACCAGGAGTTATTTTAGATTATTGAAGTAGAATGTTGAAACTAGATGAGTTCGATAAAAATGGAAATTTTCATAGGTAGATTTAGAAAGATAGCACTGATTCTGATGTTATATATTTATATAACAGCTGAATAAAAAAACAAACAATCACATAATTTTTTTTAAAAATATTTTGAAAATTTAATATTTTAATCGTTATATAACAAATAAAAATTGCTAAATCGATAATGTATGTATTTTGAATATATTGTTGCAGTTAATTAAAAAGATCTTCGTAGTTGCTTAAATGTGGAGGAATTTTTAAAAAAAAATTGTTTTCCAGCTTTTTTAACTAAATTAATCTTCAACGTGATGTGAGCAAAAGATTTAGTTTAATAAAAAAACTAAAAAATGCAAAATATGAAGGATAATTACAAAGCATTTGACAGTCATCCCAGTTAAATTGATAAAATCAATATGAATCAGAATCGAGCAACCTAGGGTCCAGTGATTGGCCACAGACTTTAACTTTTAGTTGTTAATAATTGTCATTAAGCTTTTTAAATTTAGTAAAATTTATTTTTTGTTCCTTAAAAAAATCTTTATTATAGTAACAATACCAATCTTTTAAAGTTGACGAATTCAACGTAAAGGCACAAAGTTAATTTGGTTATTATTATTATTATTATTATTGAGTAATATTGGTTAAAGATAATCAGCGGATTCTCAAAAAAAACGTTGAGGCAATAATTTTAGTTCTTGCTAGATTATTAAATATTGAGACAAGTTGGTTATTAATTCTCTATGTTTATTTTTTGAAATTATATAACAGTTTGTCTTTTAGCTGCTTTTTCACTTTTTTTTATTAATTTTTAGCAGTAATTATTGTTTATATATAGTTAAAGCATGTAATGATGTTATTACTTATAATTTTTGATTTCCTTTAATTTTAGCCAATTGATCGAATAACATTGTATTTTTTCCTTAAAAGATTGGATGGAGACGCCGTCCACAACCCGTGGTTGATCAGTACCAGCTCATGAAATATATGAAAATATTAAATTTTAATTAATTTAGGATTTATCACTGAATTATTTTTGGTCTTTATTGCAAATGATATATATATATATATTATGGTGCAGAGATAGAGGTACGACGTGTAACGAAGGAAATGGACAATTAAAGTGAATAAAAGTCGATTTTAAGTCTCCAATCTCAAAATCTTAAACATTAACTAACAGAAATTTATTTTTTTTTAATATTTTAAAATTAAAAACTAAGAATAATTGAATTTCAACATTTAAAAATACGATTGAACTTTATATCCTTTATTTGCTATTGACTAAAACATAGCATGTACTTATATTTCTAAGAATTAGAAGGTCTCTTGGCCCAGTTGGTTAAGGCATCGTGCTAATAAACAAGCAACTTCCTTGTGATACGCGAGGATCGGCGGTTCGATCCCGCCAGAGACCATATTTTTGCATTTTTTTTACATTTGTATTATTTGATTTTTTTTCAGGCTGGTGGGGATAGGTGTTTAAGTGTAAAAGTGGTGGTTGAAAGGAAAAGAAAAGGATATTGCAATGAATAAATTAAGTTTAAAATTTAACTAAACTTTAAACTCAAGTGTTTCAACGCTGTATGGGAATATCTATGTAGTAGCCATATTCTGTCGCTTATGTTAAGCGTTGAAACTGAATCTAAAGGAGCCTTGTCGTTATTTCATTAATACAACACTCGAAAAGTGAAATATTATAAATTTCGGGGAACAATAAAAAAAAAACAAAAGCTTTCAGTAAGCTTAATGCACAATTACGTGTTTCAACGTTATAGTTTTGATGTGAAATGCAAAGGTTACACTCAAACTTTATTTTTCTTAGAAAAAAGTTAAATGGTAAGATTTCCTAAAAGAAGAAAAATAGACCTTGACATGTGGGGATATTAGAGTAAAGTATTTTTCTTGAAAAAAAATTTAAAAATAAATAAAAGAAAA
Organism: Magnusiomyces ingens NRRL Y-17630; assembly: GCA_900497715.1. Taxonomy (NCBI): domain Eukaryota; kingdom Fungi; phylum Ascomycota; class Dipodascomycetes; order Dipodascales; family Dipodascaceae; genus Magnusiomyces; species Magnusiomyces ingens. Next base: position 142,593 of record UIDE01000008.1, read on the forward strand.
CAAGATATTGGTATAGAAAAAACATAAAAAATTGGACGACACCGGAGTTGAACCGGGGACCTTTCGCATGCTAAGCGAACGTGATAGCCAACTACACCAGACGCCCATATGTGTTAACTTTATATTATTACAACAGATAAATAATACCTTTTTAAATTTTCAATAAACGTAATAATAATTTTGATTTTATAGGTATATCGCATGTGTTAGACCAATCATTGAATACGGCATGGAAATTTGGTTTCACAAAATCCTTAAAGGTGAAATTCATAAGCTTGAAGTTGCTCAAAACATGGCATTAAGAAGGGTAGTTGGTGCTTATCGTACCACTCCCATCGCGGTATTACAGAAAGAAGCCGGTGTTATGCCATATAACATCAGACTAAATTTTATGATTGCAAGAAAGGCCATCCGCCTTCATTTGAACATCAGTAACACTAATCCAATAAAGGAACATTTGTTGACCTTAATTGAGAATTCTCCTATCGCTAAATTAACTTCGGTTTATTTAGAGGCAGAAGAAGACAGAAAAGTGGTAATAAAGAATTTGATGAAAACGAGAAAGAAACCAGTTTTTGGACCGGTTACACGTGAGCTACTTCAGAGTCAGCTTATTGCGATTCTCAAGAAGCAAGCGATAGAAAAATGGCGAGACGCGTATTGGCATAGCAAGAAAGATCAATGGTACCATGATATTACGGCAGAAACACCTTGTTCTGATAATCTTTCTAAAATAACCACGGGAGTGGTTATGAAGAAAGATAGTCGCAGAACCTTGAGCTTTATTACTCAATTCCGCACGGGCCATGGCAATTTTGGCGCATGGTTCAAAAAGTTCGGCATTCAAAAGGATAGCTACGACTGTGAATGTGGCGAGCTGGAAACAGTTAGACACATTCTGGTTGAGTGTCCTCTGTTGGAAGAAAAAAGAAAAGGACTCAGAAGGATATCTCCTGAAATGGACATGTCGACCCTCTTAAACAGTCTAACTGGCTTGCAAGAGATTGCACGCTTTATGTCTGTTTGGAGAGAATAAGAAATAAACTTTAAAAGCGTTGATGAAGACAAGTGGAAATAGATTGGGAAGGTTTGGCTTAGGCTCCCTGTTCCTCGTAAGCTGGCATCAGGATTTATTTTTGAGCTGTTGGAGAAGCATGTTTAAAACTGGATGAAAAGGTCAAAGAATGATGGAAACTTATATAGGTAGAACAAGAAGGATAGCGTTGACGCTAATGTTATATATATCTATAACCCTTGAATAAAAACAAACAAACAAACAAACAACTTGACGCAGAATAAATTCCAAACAAAACTTAAATTACTTGGAATTATTTTAAATCTCATATTCTTTTTCAATTTTTACTGCTAAAACTTTTTTATAAAATTTCATGATGTATATTTAGGATAGGAAAAGAATATCTCTATTGAAATATACTCTTTTTAATCTTTCAATACCCATAATTTTGTTAAAAAAAAAGACAAGGTAATTAATTTTAGTTGAGTTTCCATTATTAATCCTAATATTTCCATATTATTTCATCACTAGAACTAAAACATATATCTTTTTCAAATAACGCGTTAAATTCACGTTAACAAGTTTCACACCTAAATCCAAATATCGAGCTCTTCTCTATGATACTGCTCTTTGCGTAATTCTGGATAATATGGAACCATAGCATCTGCACTTTGCACATATGCGGTATTGTAGATTCGCCAGTATGGCGTGCGTACCTTGCGAGCTGCATGGAATAATCCTGCCCATACATAATTCATCACAAGACCAGTCCCCGCTGCATTACGAATACCTTCAATACCATCCAAAATACGGTCAATCACATGTGGGGATGTCTCAAAGATGTTGGGAAACAAGAGATCCAGCAGATGAATCATGGCATCTTCATATCCTAAACCAATGCACCCTAGAGCTAAATGTTTAACAACTGTTGCAGCTGTCTGGCGATGTACTTGATCACGATCAACCAAAGCATCCTCTAGTAGCGTGGAAACCGCGTAAATATAATCCTTGGCCATATCTCCAATGTACTCAAACATAAAAGTCATTGATTTAAGCACACCATTTTGTACATTCATCTCCGGCACACGGTACTCATTCATCAGAGCAGGTAGGACTGTAAATGGTGCACACGTCTCGGCCACAATACCAATGGCCACAGCAGTGCAAACACGCGACTGACGTTCTTGCACACGCAAATTTGATAGCAACGTCGCCAAAACATCCTGAGGCCCAATTGCCTTCGCAATGTATCCAAATGTATTATTAGCTGCTCTGCGAATCCCTTTCTTATGAGCCTTGAGCAAATCAAGAAGTTCGAAACAAATACGCATCCATTCGCGAGAGCTTACATACTCAGCACCTCGGTCAGCAATCCGACCAACAAGATCAATTGTGTTCTCTTGGACTTTCTCGTGGCGGTTGCGCAAAATAGGAGTCAGACGCGGGAGCAAGTCACGGATAGGAGGCTGCATGGAAGATAGTCCGATAACATTAACAATACTACCCAAGGCTCCTAATATAGAACCGAGCACCTCAGGGTACTCCTCACCAAGCTGCTCATACAGAATACTTCCAAGTTTGCCCAGCAACGCATCTTCGTTGCATTGTTTCATGACAACCGCAATTTTGGTGATGAGATCGGCCGCTTGCTGTCTAACTGTAGGGCTTTGATGATTTAACCTAAAGAGGATAGCGCTAACAATCTGTGGAATATACGCCTTGGTTCTTCCTCCAAGTGCGTTAACTGTAGTGCCGAACCCATTTAACAAAACACTATCTTCTACTGTTTGTTCTTGAAAAGCCGTTAAAATTCCATCAATAAGCCGCATTTCTAACCGCTCGGAAATATCAGCAGCCCCAAGCTCACCAACAACCTTATCAATTGTTTCGACACCCATTTTGCGATAAGGTTCAGACTCATCTTTCAGGACATCGACAATCCGCTCCAAAATTTCGGATACTCCAACCTTGTGTGCCAGCTCCATAGTTGTCTCAACCACAAGCTTATAACTTCGTCTGTCTAATGCAATTCTGCGTACCCAAAAGTTTTTAAAAAATAGAGGCAAAACTTCTTGGCGAAGATACTGTGGGGTAACACCCTCAGTTGCTGAACATTGTTGGGTAACCTTCAACACAATCTTTTTCATCTCATCATCCGAAGTAGTATACTCCCGTAGTAAAATCACCATTACTTCGCGTGTATAATAGTTGGCATGTTCGGGATCCATCAAGGGAATGATACATCCAATACATTTTAAAAAGGCTGCCAGGTTTTTCCCTCTGTGATGACGAATCCCGCGCCACAAAGGTTCGAGTACAGGATCGAAAGATTCAATTCCATAAGGTGCCGATGCCTCTGCCAAAGAAGACAATGCAAGCGCAGCAATCATCCGAACCTTGTTTTGTTCGTCTGAAAGGCCCCCAGCTATGCATTCAACAAGGCTAGTCAAATGCGGGAGTACAGCACATCCCGAAAAAAGAGCAATTTGCTGTACAATCTTGATGCCTGTATGACGTGCCTCCCAGCTCTTTTTCGATCGGCAAACGGCCTTAATGAAGGGAATAAGGGAAGGAATGCCTAATGCACTGGCAACAACAGCAAAAGAGCGTGCTGTTGTATTGCGTACAAATTCATCAGCATGGTCAATATCAGGTCTCATTGTAGAAATCATGTGAGCCAAACCAGCAGCCTTAGATAGATTGGAAATAATTTCTCGGCCTTCTATGCGAGCAAAGTAATCTTCATCAATCAACAACGGCTCAATAACAACCAGAATTTTATGTGTGTAGGGCCGAACCAAATCACCGAGCTTGTATAAAACGCGATCAATAACTTTAACCAGTAAATGGCGCTCTTGATCTTCTAGTGACTGCTCCATCAACAGTGGTAGAATTTGGTTGAATAGGACTTTGGGACCAAATGCTCTGGCATTATCTGTAATATGACGCAGTGCACTCTTGCGAACTGGGGGAGTACCATTTTTAATTTTGAGTAATAAACGCATCACCTTGCGTTCTTTAAGTTCCTCGACAGAGAGATAAGTATCATTTTCCTGATCTAGAAGTTTGCCAAAATACTTCATGTCATTTTCCTTAAAGTACTGCAAATCACCAACGCCAGGGATTTCTGTGGGCAATGCTTTGCTCATAGCAAGACCTTTGAGAGAGTTATCCTCAAGCATTATGAAGCCGTCACTTTCCGTAGGAGCAGTGAAATTTTTTGCCGAAGAACCCAAAGGCATGTAGTTGATTGGTGGCTCCAAGATTTCGTAACCTTCTGAGGGTAGTATACTATCGAGAAATTCGTCTGTAAGTGTTGTTTGAACAGCATCTACTTGTTTTTGTGGTGGTGGAGGAGCGGGTGCTTGATCCCATCTTGATCGTTTTGGCTTAGCTAAAGTATCCTCTGTTTGAACATCCCAGCGTGATCGTTTGGGAGGCTCCTTATTTTCTAAAGCTTTTGATTCATTTTCTCGGGAATCCCATCGTCTTTTTTTATGGGTCTGTGAATCATCTTCTTTGTCGTTAAGCTGCATATTTTTTTTCCGAATCAACTCTTGAACTTCACGTTCTTCGCGTTCCAGTTGCCGTAACTCCATAGCCTTTTCGTAGGATAGATCTTCATTTCCATACTGTTCTTCCAGGCCTCTGTTATATTTTCTCTTGACATACTCATTTTCTCTTGCCGCAATTGTCTTTTTTTTCCCACGATCAGCCAGTGGATCAAAGTCGTCATTAGCAACCACTTCGCTCAGCATGTTTGAGGTGGCAGTGTACTGACCGACAAGAGAGCGTGGATTACTAGATTTAGAAACGGGTTGCAGAGATTGTTCATGTTCTAAATAATTAATAATTGCTAAAGATATGAAAAAAACGCGTTTTTAAATGCATTTTAGGAAAAAAGAGTTCTTACCTTCCGGAGATTCATCACGGTGTTGCATGCTTTTACGCGCCTCTTTGAGACGTCTAATATCTTCATATTCGCCTATTAAAGTTAGTAATTTACAAAAGTTATGCGACAGTCAATATACCACACTTACTATCAGACATATTCGATAAACGATTAATTGTTAAAACGTATATAAACAGATAATGAATTTAACTTGTTGTCAAGTTGTGCATTTGTAAAATAAAAATAAAAAGCAGAGTAGCGGGGCAAAATTTCAAAATTGCCATTATGGTATGGAAGTTACTCATTCTGATATATACTTAACAAATTTAAATCACATGACTGAATATTCTGACAGCATATCGGTTTCTCCTTTTTTTTTTTGGGACCTTATATTAAGAAACGAACTACTCCAAGCCAAAGATTTGCTCCAGTAACATTCACATTTATAAATACATCTTTATATAACCCATATATATTTGTGATGTATTTTAACAGCAATTGTATGGTCACGTTAATAAAGGCCTTTTTCTTACTATTATCATATTCTGCTGTTACAGCTGCCTCGGCGATTGACAACCCAAACAACGATAGCAGTAGTAGTAGCATATCACAAAAGATAGAAACCACTCCGGAAACAATAATCCAGAAATACAATTACACGGAAAGACTCACGATCCAGCCATTTCCTCGCAATCGTCTCTTGACATCATTCGAATTTGAGAGCTATTCAGATTCGTTTCATATTAAACATTTACACAACAAACACAGATACAATGAATTTCAATACGGTGCCTTCCCTCGCTCGCTAGGCCAGATCATGGATCTTTCCAAAAGCCAAGAGCTCCATCTTCGATTTTCACAAGGTTGGTGGGACGCTGAAGGTTGGGGTGCACCTCCTAGAAACGGTACTTATGCAGGGGGCATTGGTGTTGAGGTTTGGGCTTCTGTCGAAGGGAACTCTCAAGAAGAAGCAATGACCAATTGGTCTAAACTCGTCAACACACTCTCGGGGTTATTTTGTGCATCGTTAAATTTCATTGATTCGGCACAGACTGTTTTTCCTCAAAAGTCTTTTGGTCCCCAGAGCAGTACAATCTCTAACGGCAATCTGCATGTTTTAAGAGGATCGCTACCCCGCGAGCCCGTATGCACGGAAAACTTAACGCCATTTATTAAACTTCTTCCATGCAAAGGCAAGGCCGGCATTTCATCTTTGCTTGACGGCCAAAAAATTTTTGATTCTCAATGGCAAGGCATGGCAATTGATGCTGTGCTTGTTTGCGACGAATCTAAAGAAATATGCAAGTGGAAGTTAACACAAGTTGTCGACGCTATTATTGACGTTCCACGATCTCTTCGACGGAAGGTTTCACCAGTTCCTAAGCCTCTGCCGGAGAATGAACTTAGATGCGATAGTTCTAAGCCTTACTCCACTATTTACCAATGCTTTCCTTTGGGCGACGAGACCGACGTCAGATGGGCTCTTTCTGATATTTTTGGACGACCAATATATGGATCGTGTCCACTTAGCACCAACTCTGATCACATTGCTGTCAAGGTACCATCTAATTGGGATATCCACATTACCAACGAAAATCGCCCCGGTGTTTTGTTTTCCACACCTAATAATGCATTTTCTCTTAAATCATCCTGGAGCCATGATATTCATTTTAAATCAAACAATAGCAGCATGGTAATTGACAAAGTAACACCATCAGTTTATATGGAGCGCTCTTTTACGGGATACGGCCAAGACCGTGGGGGTATTAGAACGGAGTTTTCTAATCCCCTTGACACAGAGGCACATTTTATTTACCTTGAGGTTCTTCCCTGGTATATGCGGCCCTATTTACATACTCTAGAGCTTAAAGATGCGACATCTCAAAAGATACAGAAATTAAACACAGAAAAATCTGATGTCATCAAGAACATAATCTATTTTCCGGCGATTGATCGCCTTCGCCCCACACAACTAGAAATTGAAATGGTTATACAAGCTAAGTCTTCTGTCGTTTTAAGCTATGATTTTGACAAGACTCTTCTTTTTATTGAAGAATATCCTCCAGATGCCAACCATGGTTTTGAAATACCTCCTGCAGTTTTGACTATGACATCTGATGATGAAAGCATTTCTAAATCCCGCTTTACCATTAGATCTACATCTTTGTTGCTGACCTTGCCGACCCCAGATTTTAGCATGCCGTACAATGTCATTATCTTGACATGTACTGTGATGGCGCTTGGCTTTGGATCTATTTTTAATCTGTTAACTAAACGTGTTGTGACTGAAGCTGAATCAGACTTTATTGCCCAAAACAACCCAATAAGGAAAAAAATTGATAAAATTAAAAGTTTCGTTGCCAAGTTGAAGGGAAGATAAGAAGCAAATCTTGGAGAGCAATGAAGGGATGGAGAGAGACAAAATAGGGTTTGCGGATTATTTTTCATTAACTTTTTTTTTTTTTTTTTTTTTTTTTTGATTCCTAAAACAAACAATAAAAAGAAGAAGAATAATAATGACGAATGGAAAATTACTGATGGAAAAATATTAGGAGCTTGTTTTGAGGAATTTTGAAAAAAACGGAAAAAAATCTAAGCTTAGTACATATTGCTATTATTTTAATTTTTTTAAAATCAGAATTACATAGAAGAAAAATTTAACGAACTTATGACAGCCAAAATTTTTTTTAGTAGTGATGTATAAACTGTTAGGTTGATGAGAAGAGGAGGAGTCAGTACCTTTGACCAATGTTTTTAAAGTTGCTACCCCAAATTTCTCCACAAAGCAACCATTGTAGGAATCGCAAAATTACGTTGAATAAAAAGGCTGCATTCAAACCCTTATTTTTTTCAATGATATAACACTTACACTTGGTTTTTGTCATAGAAGTATAGAAATAGCAACATTGGACGGATAACGTCATTTTTCAGATGATATAACCATGCACTCTTAAGTCATAACTCTCAAACTCTAAATTTTCAGCCAACATGTGTTTTTTTCTAATGAACATTTTGATTGAGATCATCAAGAAATCAATAATCAATAACTGTTCATGTGAATTTAAAAACATTGCTATGACTGTTGATAGGTACTCAATGTTTTTTTTGTAAAATCAAGAAAGGCAAAGCAATTATAAAAATTAAGTTTTTAAAACCACTTTATGTCAAAAATTTTGTATCATAAAGTAGTCGTCATAGCACACTTTTTATTAGGTTTCAATTTGAAGGCGGGAGTTGTTGTTGCTAGAAGTATTTACCAGAATTTTTACAAGTTAGAAAGCACCTCCTCAACTTCCTAATAAGCCAAATTTTTCAAAAATTGCGAAAAAAGTTTCATCATTATCTCGCTTGAAAAAATCAGACCAGGTTTATAACACCTAAGCTTCTTTTAAATCTATATATATAATAAAAAAAAGTAAAAACTAGAAACATTTTTGAATCAAAAGGTCTCTTGAAAACGTTGCAGTTTCTCTTTAAAATAAGTTGTAGAAGGCGAACAAAAAATATTGCCGCAAACATAAAATTTGACCGCCCAACTCAACAGCCCATAAATCTTAAATGTTCTATGCGAAGAAATAACAAAAAAAACCTTAGTGTTTTTATACGAAACACATACAAAGACACTTAAAAGAGAAGTTCGAATTTCTCAGCTTTTTTTTCTTTCCCCACAAAAGAAAGTTTTTGAAACTCAATTGAATAAGTTAACAGTTGCTGATACGAATTGTTATTGCTGTCGCTGCCTCTACTATTTTGCTCAATTGTAATGTCTCGCGTACACACACATGATCATCACAGACTCAATAATGTTTTACTATGAATTAGGTAGGCTTTTTGTAAATAATTCATATGACATTTTTTAAGTTGACGCAGTTAAGTTAGAAAATTGAATTCTATTCAAAATAATATAAATATGAGCCTATTTCTTCTAAATTTTTTTTAGTTTTCATAACATCATTAGCTTTTATTTTATCTTACCAAATTTTTATATCACTTCTACTATTATATTTCAATTACTTTTTTGTCTTTACACACCAAATCATTTTTATTAAAACTATTTTTTATTATCATCATTAACAATGGGTCTATTTTCATCATCTAAAGAAGAGGCTCCTAAGGTCCCTCACAATACTACTTCCTCTATGATTATTGAAGAAGCTGTCCCTAATGAAATTAACGTTCCTGGACCCACCAATGTTGCAATTGAACAGGAGCGTAGAGAAAATGCTGGTTTATCTGGAACCAGTACTAAATCCAGTACTAATCGAGGTCCTACAGATACTTATGGAACATCTACCCAAGGGTCTAATTCTCTTGGATCTTCAACCACTTATGGTTCAACTCCCCAAGGAACTAACACAGTGACAACTGGCTCCACAATTGATTCTTCAGCCTATCCTAAGGTTACTACTTCTTCTGACGTTTCTCAACAGCCTGGTTTGAAAACTGGACAAACCCAACAGGACTATAGCACTCCATCCGGATACCAAGGTACACCTCAAACTACGCAACCTGGCTATGGAACAAACGCTACTACTCCTTCATCTAGTACTCACAAAAAACATCACTCTGATCATTCTAGTTATGATACCTCTTCAAACTACAGCAAGAATTCTAAAGAAGATCAGAGTTTAACTTCTAAGATCAAGGAGAAGCTCCATATTGGCTCAGAAAACAAGTCTCATTCTAGTACACCCAATACCGCCACAACTTCTTCTGGGTATGTTTAGCTAACCTTTGTATTTTTCTTGACTAACTTAATTTTTAGAGAAAATGTTGACGCCAACAAATATACCAATCCTACCAGTCAAACTAGACCCACCGGTCAGGAAGGTGACTTTGGATACAAGAATGCACCATCCGCCACTGAATATCCTGCTGAGTACGAAAAGTATAAGCATGGCAATGCAGGCCAAAAAGCCGCAGGTGCAGCGGCACTTGGTGGGGCTGGAGTCACAGCCGCAGGCTTGTATTCGAAGGATGACAAACTTGGAAGTACTGGCAAGACTTTGGGCGACAAGGACGTTCAACAAGATTTGCAAAAGGGCTACAATGCTGTTTCTCCGGGCATTGGTAGTCACACTTCTAATACTGGAACACATGATAATGTTTCAGGGTATCCTCAAGGTTCCACTACTGGGAATGCAGCTACTACTGGTGGCTATCCGCAGACCACTACCTCTGCTCGTGGTACTACCGGAGGTCTAGTGAGTACCACCACCGCCGGCACTACTTTTGATGGACAGCGTGAGCCTGGGTCATACTCTAACCAGCCCAGCTCCACGCATAATGCTAGTTCTACTATGGGTTCTCATCCCACTGGAATAACTCATCCAGTGGCCTCTGAAAATCAGCACTCTCAGATTCCAGGCCAATCTGGCTATGTTTCTGGTTCTAGCTATCTTTTGTCTAACACAACCAGTAAAGAACACACCAGTGCTGGGCATTCCACAAATACCCCTTTGTCTACTAATTCCAATCAATCCAAGAGCTTGAATCAGTCTACTAATGCCTACGATTCATCTCAAACCTCTTATCCACAGGGAGCTAATATTCACAATCAGTCAGGGTACAGCACTAATCCAAATTTGTCTTCACAAGGAATTGAACTATCGAGAAGCACTGAGGTTCCTGGGGCTTACCCAAGCACTGAAACCACTTCTGGTTCTGGATACACATCTTCTAACAGAGGGACTCATGATGCGTATGGAAACGATTCTAACACTAATAGAACTATCAGCGCATACGACAATCAGGAAAATGAGGGAGGAATTGCTTCTAGTGTAACTGCTGGTATTTCTGCGGCTTTTCACAACGTTTTTGGAAGTGCTGGCTCTAACAACCCGCACCAGACAGATGGCCTCGGCTCAGAAGGAAACAGAGCTATTGAAAATCCTCACTCTGGAAGTAATGCCACAGGATACAGTGGAACTACAACAGCTCTTGGAGCTGCGGAAGCTGCGGGAGCCGCAGGCTATGCTGGAACGCATAACCAACATGGACATACTGGCACTACTGGTCACTCTGATGCTACCAAAACCCCAGGTTACACATCTAACACTGCTAATACTTTTGGAAAAACTAGTGATACGCAGAATTATTCTGCCAGTACTCCTGATCATAATCGCTCCGATTATAGCGACACCGCTGGGGTAACTGGCCGCTCTAATCATTCTGGTTACACTGATACTTCAGGAACAACTGGCCGCACTGATCACTCTGACTATTCCAGTAGCCATAAGACTTCTGACAAGAAAAGTGATTACCGTGGCTCTGATCGTACCGGCACTTCTGACTACATAGGTCACACCGGCACTCCGGGTAGTGGATACAGTCACGAGCCTTCTCGATCTTTAGGTACTGGTACGGTTGGAAATCAGAACATTACTGGTGGGGTTTTGGGCAGCTCCCCTGGTGCTGCTAATTTGGGTACTGGATCTAAGCCAATTTCTGGAGCGCCAAATGCATTGGATTCAGCTTTGCAGCGGGGTGGTGACAAGGTAAGCCGTGACGGAAAGGAACTGGCTGCTGGAACTACTGCTGCTATTGGGGCCGCTGGCACTACATCTGCTCTTCATTCCGGTTCAAAATCTGATTATAATTCTGGAAAATTGAATTCCAATGTACACAATGCTTCTGGACTTCATGACTCTAAGTACTCTAGCCCTACAGCTGGCAAATCATTGAATGATGGTAAACAGGCTTATGCTGGACAGGAAACCTATTCTCAAGGTTCCACAAACCAGAATACTACTGGATCTTATCCTTCTGGAGCTGTCCATGACAAAAATTATGGTACCACCAACCAACCTGATGTTTCCCAACCTGGATATGGTGCTAATACTGGTACTACTAATACTCGTGCTGCTACTGGTAACTACGCCACTCATGGCACACACAGCAACTCCACTGATCCTCAGATTGGAGAATATGGCACTCCTGGTACTCCTACTTATAGTGGTACAGGTAGCAATCATAATTCTCACCACACCCACAGTAAAACGTCTAATTCTGCTGGTACTGTTGGTGCAGCGGGTTTAGCTGGCGCAGCAGGATTGGCTGGTGCTGGTAGCCACGGTCATGGCACAAACACCCATACTACTCAAGGGGTCCACAACACCACTGGATCTTATGGAGGTACTTCTCAAGGTACACCTGATGCTCATTCAACTACTCCTGGATCTTATGGAGGTGCTTCTCAAGGTACTCCTGGTGCCCATTCAGCTACTCCTGGATCTTATGGAGGTGCTTCTCAAGGTACCACTGGTGCCCAGTCAACTACCCCCGGATCTTATGGGAGTGCCTCTCAAGGTACTCCTGGTGCTCATTCAACAACACCTGGATCTTATGGTAGTCGTGATCATAATTCTCCTACCACTACAGCTGCTGGATCTTATGGTGCCCATGATACTCAAAGAAGTTACAATTCTCAGGCACCTGCTGCTGCTCAAAGTGCTCAAAGTGTTCACAGCTCTCAGGGCCTTCAGGGAACTCATGGCACTCAGGATTTACACAATAGCCAAAACCCCTCTAATAGCACTCGTGGTGTGAATACTGGAGCTGGTACAGCATCTGCTGATGACTATTTGACTCCAGAGCAGAAACGCGAAGTTAAACAACATTATCAGAATTACAATGAAAGTCTTGGACCAAAGGAAGAAAGAATTGGAGGGGTTGTCGTTGTTCCAGTTCCTGAGAGTCAAATGAAAGAAGCTTTAAATACACCACCTTCCCAACTTGCCGATAAGTATCTGAACCAGGCTGGTGCTGGTGGACATTCTAATATTGGAAAACATTAAATTATCTCAAGTTAGTATAGGAATTAGGAATTAGGAATTAAGAATTAGGAATTAGGAGCTGGGAATACTTAAATATTTTTTAAAATTTATAAAAAAATTCAATATAAGTGATTTATCAATTTAATATTAGTATTACTGCAGATATATGAAACATTTGGGAAAGTTTTGAAAACGCCTAAAAATGTAGAATTTTATGATCACTTTGTATTTATTTAAGACGGATGTGAATTTTTTTATCTGTAAGCAGCTTAAGAAACATATCAATGTAGAATATTTTTAATATTAAAAACGTTTAAAGATAATAAATATTTACATTAAACAATAAAAAAAATACCAAAGATTTTAAGTGGGATTTAAAAAAAAGCTTGACAACCGAGGGATTCGAACCCTCGCCTCCGAAGAGATAGGAACCTTAATCCTACGCCTTAGACCAACTCGGCCAGATTGCCCAACCTGTAAAAGTTTAAAGGTTTGATACTACTTAAATTTAAAAGTGTTAAAATCATGTGATTTACACGTGATTTTATATTCTGTTGTAAAACGCGTTTTAAATTTTCAGTTTTTAACCCCAACCCTCTTATTAATGTTTTTTTTCTTTGCGACACGAATTGTTAGTAAAAACAACCAAAACCAAATTGTTTTTATTTTTTTAACAATTCCACCAAAATCCCATACATGCTCCCCCTCCCCCAATAAAATTTTTTCATTTCAGTTATTTAAAAATTGAAGAAATAAAATTCTTGTTTAATTTCACTTCACCAACTTTTATAATCTTTCTGTCGCTTGTAAACTTCAAGCTGGCTTAGATTGAACGCCTTTTGCACGCGCTTAGTGCTGTAACCCAAAGCCTTTGACGTGTATATTGTTCTTTGTTTACTTTTTTTTCTCAGTATTTTCCCATTTCAACTCCATTGACCCCACAGCGAAACTTATACAATGTCGGATGAAGAAGGCTCTGATCTCGTTCAATTCACCTTTGAACATCACTTGAAAACTCTTCCACGAAATACATCTACATTAATTGATCGTCTTAAGGTAGCTATTGGCTTTTTAATTTTTATTTTCTTTTACTCCTTAATAATTGTCTTGTTTACTTGATTGCTAACATACTTAAATTTTCATATAGGCATTAGAACTCGCACTCTATGAAGGCCACAAGGTAGCATTTGATCCTAAATCTCTTTACGAAGTAGCCCGAATACTGGTCAGCCCCAAACTCATTCAACACAAAGATGCTGGCGTTAAGGCACACACTGCATACTGCATTTGCGATATTTTGCGACTGTGTGCACCAGATGCCCCATACAACCTTACTGAGCTCCAGAAAATATTTTCTCTCTTTATTGACCAAATAGCTCTTATCGATTCACCAAATGATATATACTATAAGGAACATTACTATATCCTAGAACAAATCGCCTACACAGAAAGTATAGCGCTAATTGTTGACTTCCAAAATGTCGAATCACTTACCATCAAAATCTTCCGTCTCTTTTACAAAATCGCAGAAACTTTTGGTAAAACTAACCTGGAGCTTGAATTTACTCTCACAAAGATTCTGTCGACTCTCACAGCAGAACTCGAAACTCTGCCGAGTGAGGTAGTAGACATTATTATTTCTCGCTTTTTTTCTCCACCACCTAAAAGTACTCTTGAAGGTAATCAATCGCTGCCTCTTCAGTCAGTTGGATATCAAATGTCAAAGGCAATATGCACAGACCACGTCGATATAATGACGCGTCACGCTAATCAATATTTTGCAGATATTTTAACCAATCTTTCTACATTCGACGATGACTACACTGAGTCTCACAAAGACGACAGAAAAGATACCAAACGCGATAGCCTTAAAAAACAAGCACAAGAAAGACTGCTAATGCTGGCAGAGCAAATATGGATTGCAGTTCCAGATCTCCTTTCCAGTATTATGGGTCAACTTGAACAAGGTCTTTCGACTGAGGACCCTGTTTTTAGAGAACTTACCACTAAGACTATTGGATATATTATTGGCTATTCTCCAAGTCGCATCGCTTTTGTCAAAAATCACTTTTCTACGTGGAAGGCCTGGCTTGGCCGTTCTCTGGACAAACTTCCTTCTATTCGTATTGCCTGGATAAACGCTACCCCTTCCATTATTACATCTCGCATTGACGTGGCTGCTGAAGTTGCAAAGGTGCTTTCAGATAAACTTACTGACCCTGATGAAAGAGTCCGTATTGCTGCTTGTAATGCAGTAGGTAGTCTTTCTGTCGAAACTATTGCCGCTAAGCTTGATAAATCATTCAGCTTTGAAGAGCTGTTTTCACGATTACGTGATAAAAAGCCTTCTGTTCGCACAGTTGCTTTCGAAGTTATTGGAAACCTTTTTAAAGAGGCTTATCATTACATTGAAGAAGGAAACACCACTTATTTACGTATCTTTGGACCAATCCCACAAAAAATTTTTGAACAAGCTTATCTCAACGACAGAGAAGTGATTGGTATGATTGATATCACCTTAAATACGTGCATCTGTTCACAAGATATCGACGATACTAAGCGCACCACTAGGCTGCTTACTATTCTTAATAACATGGAGGAGACAGGGCGAAATGCTTTCAACGCTACTATCAAGCGACAATTCCAATTGTCCAAAGCGCTCGTCACTGTCTTTGCTATCAAGAAAGAAGCTGGAAACAAACCACTCACCGAAGCACAAATAAAAAAGATTGAGTCTTGCATCAAATGGATGTCTACCACGTTTAATGATTCGTTAGGTGCTGAAAATTTAATTGTGAGCTTATTTGAGCAAACAGACAAATCCGTGGGAAAAAATCTCCAAACCTGCATTAACCCAGAAGCCGATTACAAAACAGTGCTCAAGGCTGTCAATGATCTGCTTTCTAAATTCAAATCTCACCACCGCCTTTTATCTATCTTTCTTTATCGTGTCAGCTTTTTAATATTAAACCGCAACACCATTAACCCCGTTGTAGAAATATCCAAAAATTCATCCAGCAATCTTTCTGCCACAGCTCATGAACTCCTTAAGACAATTTCTGCCTCTCAGCCTGCGCTGATGAAGTCTCATATTTCAGACCTAATCTCCATCATTGAGCGTGCCGAAGTAGGAACTAAAGGAAGTACCGACACTCTCAAAGCCACCAACTTGCTTGCCGATAGATTTGCAGATATGCTTCCTCAGACTAGTATTTTTTTTAACTCACTAGTCGCTTTTGCTACCGTTGGGTCTCCTGAAGAAGCTACGGAAGCTATTAAACTCATTGGCTATTCGGAACGGAAAGAGCTTTACTACAACAAGGTTATTGATATTGTCACCGACTTTGACCTTAAAAATAATCTTCTAGCTACATATCTTTCCGCCATTGCCGAACTTTATAGAACGATACCTCTCTTGATTGAGCCCAAGTCTGACCAAATATTTCCTTTTCTCACAAAGGTAATTTCTACAAATCAACTTGTCGCTAAAGAAAACGATCCTCTTTGGGTCGAAGACAAGGATCTTAATACAGAATGTCAAGCTAAAGTGCTGTCTCTAAGAATTTATGTTAAACGACTCATGTATGCTCTTTCTGACATGTCAACAATCGAATCCTTTTCCAAGCTTGTTTTTACCTTACTTGCTTCTACCATCGTGAACATTGGCGAGTTAGTTCGGGTCGAGCACAGCGCGACACCAGAATTTTACAAGTCAAGAATGCGCTTGGAGGCTGGCATACAATTTCTGGAGCTTGCTACAGGCCCCGATATTCGAAAGCTCATTAAGACGAAAGAGGTCACCAAGCTGGCTTTCCTAGTTCAAGATTCCGTACTGGAAGTCCGCAGGAGGTTTTTGCATAATTTGATGAATTACTGGTCAACGAAATCAATCTCCAATCGGTTTCTCCCCCTAATATTTATGGCGGCATTTGAAAGAAATCGCGATTTGAACCATTATGTTAGTACTTGGATTCGTTCTCGAGCGGAAGTTAATGAGCGTCGCGCCCTTGCAGACCCAAAAAATAATGACCCGGAGTTGATTGCTTTTGAGTTGTGTTTGCCATCTTTAATACATATGGTGGTACATTACCATGGTAGCTTGGAGGATTCTGGTGATGAAACCTTAGGGTCACTTGCTGCGGCTGCTGCGGCTGCTGCGGCTGCTGCTACTGTTACCGCTTCTGAGAAGAGTGACAAGAAGACTGTCGAAACTCATAAAACATTACCACCAATCTTACGACGAATTTCTATATACCTATTATTTTACTTGACTAATGTTGCAACAGAATCTAATATCTCGCTAATTTACTACATTTCTCAGCGAGTCAAGAATTTCCAAGATAATGTCGATGAGTCTAAATCATCTCAACTATATTTAGTTTCCGACGTGGCACAATTGATTATTAAAAAGTTTCAAGAATTTCGTGGGTGGCAGCTAAGCTCATGGCCTGGGTCAATTCGTTTACCGTCCGATATTTTTAAGCAGGCTCCATGGGAAACTGTCGGGAAAAAAGTTTCTCAGACAAATTACTTACTACCAATATACACAAAAAGTTTGGAGGAGTTTATCCGGAAAAAACTTTTTAAACTTCGAAGGCAAAATGGTGAATACTTTGGGGGTCCTGAAGCTGATGCATTGTTAGACGATGATGCAGAGGAGAATGATGGCTTATTAGAGTCAGGAGAGAAGAGCAATGGTACCAAGTCTAGAAAGCGGAGCGGTGTTGGAGAGTCATCGACAACCAAGAAGCGAAAGACTAGCGGCCCACCACGACAAACGAAACTGACTATGTACGGTAAAAAGAAGAGGGCTAAGAATGGACGTCTTAATGATGATGACGAAGATATCGAAGAAGCTAAAGCGAGACGAAGCTCTGCTGCTAACAAGTCTTCTGAGCCTAAACGCCGAAGTAACAGACTGGCAGCTGCTTCTGTAAAGGAGGCAACATTTAAAGAGGACAGCTCTTCAGATGACTTTGAAGATTACCTGAGTGAAGAGGAGGAGGATGAAGAGGAAGAGGAAGAAGAAGAAGGAGAAGGAGAAGAGGAGAATGAAGAAGAATCCAAAGAAGAAGAGAAAGAAGAAGAGAGAGAAGAAAAGGAAGAAGCTAAGAAAGAAACACAGGAAGAAGAAGAGCCTGAGCGAAAATTAAGACCAAAGCGACATTCACAAAAGCAATCAGAACAGCCGGAACCACTTAAACAAACTAAACAGCGGAGGCAATCAAGGCAACAGAAAAAGGAAGAGTTTGAAGAAGAAGAAGAAAAAGAGAAAGAAAAGACCAGGCCAAATGAGCCTGAGGAAGCCACCAGCAAAAAGCCTCGAAACGGCCGGACAGCTCCAAAGAGAGCTTCTACAGCTTCTTCTACCCCTGAAGCCTCTTCCAAAAAGACCAAAGCTGCTACGAAGCCCAAGAGCACAAGAGCCAAGAGAAAGCCCGGGCCTAAGAAGAAAGAGAAAGTTACTGTTGTGGAGGAGGAATCCATTTTGATTGATGATGACGATGAGAATGGCTCGCTATCTGAGCTGTCTTATGATTCTGATCTTGCAGCAGAAGCTGATAACTTGCTTTTTTAAAAGTCTAGGCCTAGACGAGGGAGAGGATAGAGTTTACAGGAGATGAGATAAACCACAGATTCCGTTTTTTTTGTGTGTGAATAAGTTTTTTTTTGCACTGTTTTATTTACTAGTAGCTTGTATAATTTAGTTTTTTTTATATTTAATTGAGATTTGAATATTTCTTTTTTGGCACAGTATTTATATATGAATTTAACCTTGAACAAACGAATTATGAGAACTACTTTAATTCATTGAATATTCAAAACCAAGCGACAAATTCACTTGCTTCTATATATATTTTTAATAGATGTATTTCTTTGATTTTTCATGTAGCTGTTATTAAAAGGAAGTCCTAAACAGACGCAATTATTTTGTGTTTAAGATTTTCCTAACAGTTGCCATTAAAAAAAAGGTTTAAAATACAGCAAAGTGTGTATGTCTTAGTAGAGGAAAGCTCTTACAAGCCTATAAAACTTTTTTTTTGTCCATAGAATTATGTGGGTCTGATGACTGGTGAGCAAGTATTATCATCACACCACGGGTTCAAACCTAAAAAACTTAAAGTTTCTTCTGCCCCTAAATTTATTAGTATTCTGAACATTTAAATACTTTTAGCCCTTTTTTTTTTTATTCTGCAACTCGATTCAATGTCTCGACATCAAAAATAAACGCAAAAATTGCTTTTTAAAATAAAAAGTAATGGTCTCTGGCGGGATCGAACCGCCGATCCTCGCGTATCACAAGGAAGTTGCTTGTTTATTAGCACGATGCCTTAACCAACTGGGCCAAGAGACCTAAGAAAATTCTCTTAGTGACAATAAACTTTTTTTTATCTATATATGCAAAATGGAATAATTTAAAAGCAGTAAAATGATTTAAAATTTGTTAATGACTGGAATCCCACAAGGCTCTCCTATATCCCCCTTACTGTTCCTAATATATTCCACGCCAATGTATAAGGCTATCCAGCAACGGGGAGGAAAAGCTTTTGGATTTATTGATGATGTTACAATCACAGTTGAAGGCACCATAGACAAAAACACTGAGCTACTCAGCAACATTTTGGCTAAATGTTGTGAATGGGCAAAGTCAAGAATGACAAAAATTGATCTTGGAGATAAATTGGGTTTTATTCATTTTGCAAAAAATATTAAAGCCAACGACCAAAAAGCACAGCTGACTCTACCAAATGGAGAACACCTCAAACCCCAAAAGGAAGTCAAGTTACTTGGAATCATTCTTAATAATACCCTGGATTTCAAATCTCATATTATGAGTAAGATAACCAAGGCAAGGAAAGCAATAGGAGCCATTTGGCGACTTGGTGGAACACTTAGAGGTATGCGAGGATCTTCTGTGAGGTCTTTGTATATCGCATGTGTTAGACCAATCATTGAATACGGCATGGAAATTTGGTTTCACAAAATCCTTAAAGGTGAAATTCATAAGCTTGAAGTTGCTCAAAACATGGCATTAAGAAGGGTAGTTGGTGCTTATCGTACTACTCCTATCGCGGTATTACAGAAAGAAGCCGGTGTTATGCCATATAGCATCAGACTAAATTTTATGATCGCAAGAAAGGCCATCCGCCTTCATTTGAACATCAGTAACACTAATCCAATAAAGGAACATTTGTTGACCTTAATTGAGAATTCTCCTATCGCTAAATTAACCTCGGTTTATTTAGAGGCAGAAGAAGACAGAAAAGTGGTAATAAAGAATTTGATGAAAACGAGAAAGAAACCAGTTTTTGGACCGGTTACTCGTGAGCTACTTCAGAGTCAGCTTATTGCGATTCTCAAGAAGCAAGCGATAGAAAAATGGCGAGACGCGTATTGGCATAGCAAGAAAGATCAATGGTACCATGATATTACGGCAGAAACACCTTGTTCTGATAATCTTTCTAAAATGACCACGGGAGTGGTTATGAAGAAAGATAGTCGCAGAACCTTGAGCTTTATTACTCAATTCCGCACGGGCCATGGCAATTTTGGCGCATGGTTCAAAAAGTTCGGCATTCAAAAGGATAGCTACGACTGTGAATGTGGCGAGCTGGAAACAGTTAGACACATTCTGGTTGAGTGTCCTCTGTTGGAAGAAAAAAGAAAAGGACTCAGAAGGATATCTCCTGAAATGGACATGTCGACCCTCTTAAACAGTCTAATTGGCTTGCAAGAGATTGCACGCTTTATCTCTGTTTGGAGAGAATAAGAAATAAACTTTAAAAGCGTTGATGAAGACAAGTGGAAATAGATTGGGAAGGTTTGGCTTAGGCTCCCTGTTCCTCGTAAGCTGGCATCAGGATTTATTTTCGGGCTGTTGGAGAAGCATGTTTGAAACTGAATAAAAAGTTCAAAGAATGATGGATACTTATATAGATAGAACAAGAAGGATAGCGTTGACGCTGATGTTATATATTTCTATAACCCTTGAATAAAAACAAACAAACAAACAATTTGTTAATGATAAATTGGAAAAATGCCAGACCCCCCCGATAAAAACAACCCAACCACGCCTAGCGGTAATGACCCTCGTGCCGATATTAACAACCTTGATAATCATGTTGAACAGACCAAAATTAATGATATCGAAAAGACTATTGCTGTTGGACTAAAGCAGAAAGGTGTTTCTCATTTGAAGGGACATCATTCTCACGACGTTCACCATGTAAAGGCCTCACCAAAAATTCATAAAGACGATGATAAAATCGACAAAATTGCTAACCTTGACAAACTTCAAAAGAAACTTGATCATTTGAACAAACATCCTGACCATGAACATCAGGAAAATGATCCTGATAGTCAGATGCTTGATACTACTTCAGACCCAGATTCCCCTACCGAAAATTTTTCAAGTGGTGGTGATACCGAAATTGACGCAAATAACTCACGTGACATTGACATTAATATGGCTGACAACATTACGATAACCCCGACCCATGAGATTGAATCCGTTAATTGTATTTCTGAAACCCTTGTAGCAAAGGTTAATTCCTTAGCTGAAATCCTGGTTGAGGTTAACAATAAATATGATAACATGGGAAAAAATTGCCAATCCTTGAAAAAGGAAAATGAATTATTGAAAAAGGAAAGCGAAATTTTGACCGCTGAAAATGCTGTTCTCAGAAACAAGTTTGCCGAATTTTCCCTTAAATTTGATCAGTTCGAAGGAAGTTGGAATACATTAAGATCCGAAGTTGATAATTTGAAATCTAAAGAAGTACATAGCGAAGTCAAAAAGATCACTATTGAACAAATTAAAAAGATGTTAAAGCCAATCACGACCATTGCGTTAGAAATTCCCAAAAAGCTGAGGAGCTAGCTAACTTAGCTATCACAGACTGGACCCAAAGAGCTGCCGAAAACAAGCAAACGGTTAAAAAAGAAATTAACCATGTTAAGGAAATTACTCAAAATCTCGAAAAAAGAATCGATGGAATTGAATATCAGGTGGGAACCATTTCCACGAAAACTGACCTTGCTTCAAAAGAAATTACTTACGCTAAACAAGAAATTAAGAGCGCAGTGAGAAAGGTTGATACTCTTCCTTACAAATTGACTACCAGACCATCAAACTCCAACCCTATAAAGTTGAAAGACATTATGAAGGCTCAGAAACAACAACGCGAAGAACAAGTAGCCAATGCAAAACCTATCTATAGGGTTTGCATTAGAATCCCTGCAACTGCCAATAATATTCGCCGTGAAACCATTGGTGCTAAGATAGACAGCATTGCACAGAAAAACGTTGCTGAAATGGTGGAATTTACCACTAAAGGTAACTTGTATGTCAATATCAATGACAAAGAATTTGCAGACCGTGCCGCAGAATGGATCCCACAAATTGATCCTACCTTTTCTCTTCTCGACACTGAACCATGGTATAAGGCAAAACTTCTTGGTGTGCCTGAAGAGGCAACAATCCAGGAAGTGAAAGATGCACTATACACTTTTGGAGAATACCACATTGTACTCAATAACGAACCTAAAGTAATTTACAAAAACCACGATTCTCAAACTATTTTAGTTTGCTTCAGAAACGTCAGTGACTTTGCCAAATGTGCTGATAAATTGGTAATTCGGTATACTAAAATCAAAGTTACACCTTATGTCAACAGACCTAAGACACCAGAACAGCTCCGAAGAATCCGTACGGAATACAGGATGCTAAGACACAGAAATGAAAAACAAGAAAACCAAAAGGCTCCAAATGAGAAACCCACAGAAGAATCTATGGATGACTCAGAAACTGAAGAACAGCTGGAATCTTCTCCAAAAGAAACCTCAACTATTACGAATACCTCTAATGATTTATAAAGTCTTCCAACTAAATTGTCATAAGTCGAAATCAATTACCGAAACTATTTTAGACGAAAAAGAACCTGATATCTTGCTGTTACAGGAGCCTTACTTCAGCAAATATGGTCCTATTAACCACAAAGAATGGATCCCCATTTATGCTATTGCACAAAATGGAAATACTCCATGCCGAGCTATCACTTACATAAGATCCAACTCTGACCTCAGAGCTGTTACTACAAAAATTGAAAAACTTACGAATACAGATATGGTTACCATCATGGTTAAAGATTTTACACTTGTAAATGTCTATAACCAACCTAAACCATCGAAAAAATTCCCTGAACCTCCAGCTTTAGAAATTCTAAAGAAAGAGGTCCAAGGACAATATGACAGGCTGATTATTGCGGGAGACTACAACCTACATCATAGGGAGTGGGAAACCGAAAGTAATCCAGATGCTGATACAAATGAAATTGTGGATTGGCTTCATGAAAATGACATGATGTTAATCACTCCACCAAACAGAAAAACTTATAGAAACAAAACCACTATTGATCTTGTTTATTGTTCTGTAAATTTACTTCACAGAATTATCTTCAGGAAAATTGATGAAAACTCGCTGAGTGATCATGCGATTGTTGAATGGGATCTTTCCTTTTTTCAACACCAACACGAGGAAGAAAAATTAACCTCAATTGAACGACTAAATATTCAACAAGCTAACTGGGATAAATTTGAACAAGAACTTTCGAATGCCATTAAAACTCTTAATGTGCATGACAAAGCTCTGAAAAGTTTAGACCAAATTGACAGTCAAGCTGAAATCCTAGAAAATGTCATTAAAAAAGCCATGGCTTCTTCAATGGAAAAAATCAAATTAGTCCGAAAATCTAAACGATATTGGAATGCCGAACTCAGGAAAAAGTTAGAGTTTGCGCTTAAAGCTAAACGTGAGGCTCGTCTTAGACAACCAACTTTTGCCTTAAAAAAGCAAAAAATACAAGAAGCAAAAGAAGCAACAAGAGATTTTGACCGCTCCTTGCGTGAAGCTAGTTCTGAACAATGGAATAAATTTTTATCTGGTTTGGAAGAAAACGACATTTGGAGGGTGTTAAGATACATTAACCCCAAAGGTAACGATACCATTATACCACAAATAAGAAAAGAAGACGGCACCCTTACAACTACAGTTGAGGAAAAAAGGCATGAGATTTGGAAGGCTTTATTGCCGGAAATTGATCATGGCCCGGACAAACATTTTGAGATTGATGA
This sequence comes from Magnusiomyces ingens NRRL Y-17630, assembly GCA_900497715.1. Lineage (NCBI taxonomy): Eukaryota > Fungi > Ascomycota > Dipodascomycetes > Dipodascales > Dipodascaceae > Magnusiomyces > Magnusiomyces ingens. Next base: position 166,408 of record UIDE01000008.1, read on the forward strand.
TGACTCAAGATGGCCTAAACTGGATATTAAGGAAGTCGAAATTGCTTTGGCGAATACCCCAAATGATAAAGCTGCTGGAGATGATGGCATAACTGGCTTAGTATTAAAAAAGGCATGGAAGAATAAAGACTACCAAATCAGATTTTTTAAACTACTACAAGCTTGTGTCAACTTTGGATATCATCCAAAAGTCTGGAGACATGGCATTATTGTGGTAATACCCAAACCTAAAAAACCTGATTACTCTAAACCTAGAGCTTACAGGCCTATATCGTTGCTTAAGATACCTTCCAAGGTTTTGGAAAAGATCATGCAAACCAGAATGACTAAACTTACCGTTAAACTTCTACCACCAGAGCAATATGGAGGCAGAAAAGGCTATTGTGCTACGGATGCCGTTTTGGAGCTTGTCCAAAGAATCGAAACAAGCCGAGAAAAAATCTCTGCTATTTTGATTGACATTCAAGGTGCTTTTGATAATGTAAATAGAAACATACTCGCTGAAACAATGGAAAACATGGGGCTACCCAATGCGTTGATAAGTTGGACTTACCAATTTATTAGCCAGAGAGAAGCCAGTATGCTCATGGATCGAAGAAAAGGTCCAGTTCAAAAAATCAGTACTGGAATCCCACAAGGCTCTCCTATATCCCCCTTACTGTTCCTAATATATTCCACGCCAATGTATAAGGCTATCCAGCAACGGGGAGGAAAAGCTTTTGGATTTATTGATGATGTTACAATCACAGTTGAAGGCACCATAGACAAAAACACTGAGCTACTCAGCAACATTTTGGCTAAATGTTGTGAATGGGCAAAGTCAAGAATGACAAAAATTGATCTTGGAGATAAATTGGGTTTTATTCATTTTGCAAAAAATATTAAAGCCAACGACCAAAAAGCACAGCTGACTCTACCAAATGGAGAACACCTCAAACCCCAAAAGGAAGTCAAGTTACTTGGAATCATTCTTGATAATACCCTGGATTTCAAATCTCATATTATGAGTAAGATAACCAAGGCAAGGAAAGCAATAGGAGCCATTTGGCGACTTGGTGGAACATTTAGAGGTATGCGAGGATCTTCTGTGAGGTCTTTGTATATCGCATGTGTTAGACCAATCATTGAATACGGCATGGAAATTTGGTTTCACAAAATCCTTAAAGGTGAAATTCATAAGCTTGAAGTTGCTCAAAACATGGCATTAAGAAGGGTAGTTGGTGCTTATCGTACTACTCCTATCGCGGTATTACAGAAAGAAGCCGGTGTTATGCCATATAGCATCAGACTAAATTTTATGATCGCAAGAAAGGCCATCCGCCTTCATTTGAACATCAGTAACACTAATCCAATAAAGGAACATTTGTTGACCTTAATTGAGAATTCTCCTATCGCTAAATTAACCTCGGTTTATTTAGAGGCAGAAGAAGACAGAAAAGTGGTAATAAAGAATTTGATGAAAACGAGAAAGAAACCAGTTTTTGGACCGGTTACTCGTGAGCTACTTCAGAGTCAGCTTATTGCGATTCTCAAGAAGCAAGCGATAGAAAAATGGCGAGACGCGTATTGGCATAGCAAGAAAGATCAATGGTACCATGATATTACGGCAGAAACACCTTGTTCTGATAATCTTTCTAAAATGACCACGGGAGTGGTTATGAAGAAAGATAGTCGCAGAACCTTGAGCTTTATTACTCAATTCCGCACGGGCCATGGCAATTTTGGCGCATGGTTCAAAAAGTTCGGCATTCAAAAGGATAGCTACGACTGTGAATGTGGCGAGCTGGAAACAGTTAGACACATTCTGGTTGAGTGTCCTCTGTTGGAAGAAAAAAGAAAAGGACTCAGAAGGATATCTCCTGAAATGGACATGTCGACCCTCTTAAACAGTCTAATTGGCTTGCAAGAGATTGCACGCTTTATCTCTGTTTGGAGAGAATAAGAAATAAACTTTAAAAGCGTTGATGAAGACAAGTGGAAATAGATTGGGAAGGTTTGGCTTAGGCTCCCTGTTCCTCGTAAGCTGGCATCAGGATTTATTTTCGGGCTGTTGGAGAAGCATGTTTGAAACTGAATAAAAAGTTCAAAGAATGATGGATACTTATATAGGTAGAACAAGAAGGATAGCGTTGACGCTGATGTTATATATTTCTATAACCCTTGAATAAAAACAAACAAACAAACAATTATTACTTAAAGTGGGACCGGTTAGTCGAGTTGGAAAAGACGTTCGCTATATGCGAGAGGCGTGGGTTCGAGCCCCACACCACCCACTCTTTAAATGGTTTGCGGGAGCTTACCATAGTCCGACATAAAGGGCCTAACCGCCGACCGTCCTGTCAGTCTAATTAGCTACGCAGGTGATTGCGGGCCGTATCTCTGGCAGGGCGGAATAAGAAATAAAATCACGGTTTTCCGTGAAGCGTCTGTGAAGATAAGTGGAAATTGGGTCGGGAAGGTTTGGGATCGACATACTGATTCACCCCTGTTCCTCGTAGGCTGGCATCAGGGCCCATGCGCTCCGGGCTATCCGAGACGTCCAGACCGACACTTGTACTGAAAAGGTACTACATGACCGACACACATTAGTTAGAAATTAATAAGGATAGCGATAACGCTGATGTTATATACTTCTATAACCCTTGAATATAAACAAACAAACAACAAAAGGGACATTATTGCTAAATTAACTTTGGATTATTTAGAGGCAGAAGATGACAGAAAAGTGGTAATAAAGAATTTGATGAAAACGAGAAAAAAACCAGTTTTTGGACCGGTTACTCGTGAACTACTTCAGAGTCAGCTTATTGCGATTCTCAAGAAACAAGCGATAGAAAAATGGCGAGACGCTTATTGGCATAGCAAGAAAGATCAATGCTACCATGATATTACGGCAGAAACACCTTGTTCTGATAATCTTTCTAAAATGACCACGGGAGTGGTTATGAAGAAAGATAATCGCAGAACCTTGAGCTTCATTACTCAATTTTGCACGGGCCACCGCAATTTTGGCGCATGGTTCAAAAAGTTCGGCATTCAAAAGGATAGCTACGACTGTGAATGTGGCGAGCTGGAAACAGTTAGACACATTCTGGTTGAGTTCCCTCTGTTGGAAGAAAAAAGAAAAGGACTCAGAAGGATATCTCCTGAAATGGACATGTCGACCCTCTTAAACAGTCTAACTGGTTTGCAAGAGATTGCACGCTTTATGTCTGTTTGGAGAGAATAAGAAATAAATTGGGAAGGTTTAGCTTAGGCTCCCTGTTCCTCGTAAGCTGGCATCAGGATTTATTTTTGAGCTGTTGGAGAAGCATGTTTGAAACTGGATGAAAAGTTCAAAGAATGATGGAAACTTATATAGGTAGAACAAGAAGGATAGCGTTGAAGCTGATGTTATATATTTTTATAACTCTTGAATAAAAACAAACAACAAACAAACGATTTTTTCATTTTTTGTACCTACAACTCTTGAATAAAAACAAACAAACCATATTTTTTGAAAAAGGATAGCTATGACGCTGATGTTACATATTTTTATGATTTTTAAATAAAAACAAGCAGTTAGTGAAAATATGAAAACATAAAGGATTTAAATGAACCAAGCAAATCAAATGCGGAACCAGTTAAATAAATTTAGTTTTAACCTTCTAAAAAACAAGTAGTTTAGTAGGATGAAAGACAGCATGAGTGATTTTTATGCTAAGCTACTACAGGAAACTGGTACAGAAATTATGAATCCAGTTTTTAGGTTGTATTTTTTTATTATTTCCTTTTTTATTTAAATCTATAACAATAGCCACAAGCTACTAGTCAACTAATGGAATGAATAATCGACGGAGCTCAGCGTAGATCTTGTCAGATTAGTTAACCATCACAAGAGTTTCTATGCACATGATGCTTTTCAATGACCCAACAAGGTAAAGCGCTGGTGAAAGTTTCATTAAATTTCATGCGTACAATTGTATGTTATATGTTACATAAACGCTAATAAATATATATACTTATTTTGGATTAAATGACAATTGCTCTGTGGCCATCATCAATTTTTTTACTCTGTCTCAAAATTTTCTTAAAAGGATTTTTTTAAAGATTAATGGAAGCTTTATGTCATTTTTAATTTTTTTATCATTGAATTCATGATATCTTGCGCTTCTCTGTTAAAACTTATTTTACTAAACTTACCACTTCAGCGAATCATTTCGGTTTTACAGGCCAAACAGGAGCTGCTTTCGCCGCATTATTTTATTGATTACAGTGACCCATCCTGTATTAAGTTCCCCATAATTGAGCCTTTATATCCAGATGTTCCCATATTTGATTCATTATGGTCGGTTTTGCGACATATTGAAATAACTGAGTCCACAGAGGGTGGCTTATTTCGAGTATGGACCCGGTCTTTGCTGCCTTCCCTTGTTTATTTTTTACTTTTATACGGATCTCATAAAATTTTCACTAGAATCTACCCAGGTCTCAAAAAAGATGGATTAATCATGTGGCTTTCTAAGGCTATTTTGACTTATCCTTTACATTACCTTATTGATAAGATGAATACCGATGTTATTGATACAATTAAAAACCGACGCATGGTAAATATACAAACAACCTGTTATGTATCTTTTAAACCGGGATTTTGTTTGTCCTCGGCAAAATATTCCAATCTGTTTAAATCCCATGAGATGAAAAGCAATAGTTATAGGTTCCCAACATTCCAATCTGTTTTTTTTGACGCATGGTCCTCTGGGAAACTAATAACTATTGATGATGTTTCAGGTTCATATACCAGAGTCATTGGGCACCCTTATTTCTTTAGGAACATTTACTGTGGCTTGCTCTTGAAGCTCATTTCCGAGGCCATTTACAAACTAGTTAAGCGCTCCATTATGGAGCTTTACTTTTGGATACCAATTGACCAGCGCTCACATAAAACTATATATCTTTGTTCAACTGTCTTATCTGGGATAGCTGTATATCCCATCAATACCCTAAGGCTAAGAATAGTTGTTACTAATACCTGGCAAAGATATCACTTGAGAAAAAGAAATGAGGACAAATGTGAGACATGTAGGTGTCATTGTAAGAAAGGCAACAACTGTGATGGAGAATGTGGGGTAGATTGTCACAATGCACACTTCCATAAGCGTTACAATGATGGCGAGTTTACGAGACAGGTTAATCAACTGTGTCCCGGAGCGGCGGGTGAAAACAGTTTGCGGGGGCTTAAAAATGCATTGGTCATGGCCAGAGCCATCAATGAGCGTGAGGGGGTTTCTTCTTTGTACTCTGGGCTATTCACTGCAGTTCTCAGAGAGATTTTGATTGAAGGGTACTAAAATTGATGGGTGGTGGCATGAAAAAAAGAAAGGAATAGCAAGGTGAAAAGAAAAAGAATATCAATTGTAAGCATTTTAAAGAAAAAATCGTTCATTCATTAAAAAACAGTCATATATATATATATATTAATGTATATATATGTGAGAAATTTACTGAACAATGGCGTGCATAATGTACTCAATATGGAAGCCCTTGTCGTCTCTGAAAAATCTGCCACGGCCAACCAGGTTGTGGTATTTAATCCAATCGTACTTTTTAGGAGCATCCTTGTCGATGAGCACAGTCATATTGTTTGTGACGTAGGATTCCTCGTAGGTGTGGCCGTTGGATTGGCCCGAGCAGACGGCACCGACGGGGGCCGAGGCCTGGACGATACCTCCGTATTTGATGGTGAATCCGGCACCATCCTCGGTTTTGCCGTAAACGCGGCAGTCAAGGCTGTTGTGAGTGGGGTTGACGAGGATGTCGTCGCGGCCATGAAGAATGGTTGTATTGAAGGGATACTTTTCGTCGTAGGACTTTGTGAAGCCACCCGTGATATTGACAACGACGTCATCGCCGGCAGCGCGGCTGGCGACGGGCTGGATCTCCTCGAGGTCGAAAGAGAGATGGAAGACGGGCTTGAGGGTGATGATTGATTCTTGGGTGGACATGTTTAACCAAGTTATTGTGAGATTTTTGTGGGAAAAAGAAGAAAAAGTCGCAGATATATATGGGGAAAGGAGGAAAGATGGGAGGGAAACTGGAGATGGGAGGTATTCTTTTATACTTGGGATGTATGGAGTACCAAATAAAGAGGAGAGCCAGCCAGCTTGTGTGGGATATGGCGGACACCTCCCATTCGGCCGTGGAGCACAAAAAAAAAGGGCGGTAGGCTGTATCACCTCATCAAAAAGCTGACTAATCAGTCTATCTTTATGTCTTCCCCAGGCACGTTTATTTCTTTACTACGGTGAAACTGGGCGGCATTAGGAATTGCCGTAGGAGCAGGGCCAGAAGAGGACGGATTGATTTTTCACAAAGGTACAATTGGTCTATGCCGTTTTTTATGGCCAATTGATGGGGAGAGTGTTGGAAAGTTTCTGGGGGTTAACTGGCCGGCAAAGGTTTTGGAGTGGCGCTTTGTTTGTTTGGAGGGGCAGAGATAAGAAACAATTACATAATGAAGTACGTAACAAGTCACATGATATGTTACATTACAACTCACAAGTAAATATCAGTCTGTGAAACTCCCAGCACGGGTTTGTTATGGCTTAAAAATTCAAAGTCAAACCGCCAAAAACCAAATCACCAAAAGTCTCCAGCAAACTCCAACACCACCAGTACCCGATTTTAATAACAACAACAACGGCCGACTATTTGTAATGCCAATCATAAGAGACGATCATATCTTGGTAAGCCATAATACAAATACATGTTTATTTAAATGTTTAACACACAAAATAACAGATAGTTTCACCTGGGTCAGAAACAACATTAGCACAATTCGGGCTGGGTGAATCGCTAGCTCCTGCTTCTATTCAAGTCCCTACACGCGTTTATGCAGACCCCTCCAAACACAATCCAGCAAAGGGTATTAACTATTTCTCGTCCAAAGGCGCAGAAGAAGATGCAATATATCCAATTAAGGCTGGAAAGATAGTCAATCTACCAGCTTTTAACTATTTAATGTGAGCCTGAATTTTTTATTTTATTTTTTAACGCGTCTAACACACGTCTTTTTTTTTTTCTAAAGAAAATTAATCTACCGAGCAGTCATCAACAGTCTGCCAAAAATTAACCCACCACCACTCACAGCTATCTTACTTCTTACAAGTAACTCATGGTCGCGACTACAGCTTGAAAATATCACTCAATACGTTTTCGAGGTCCTCAACGTCCCCACGTTCTCCGCAATACCCACCGCTCTTTGCGCATCATTCGCATACAATGTCCAAAACGCAATTGTCATTGACATTGGCAAAGACAAGACTGAAATAACCCCCATCATCGATTACTCCCCCATTGCTGTGTCAGCACAAACAATCCCCTTCGGATCCCAGTCCATCAATGACTCACTCAAAAAGCTCCTCCCAGAGTTTACTGACGCACAGATTGAGGCTCTGAAAAAGTCTGAGATCTTCCAAATCTTGACTCCGGAGGAGGTGGCCAAAAGTTACTCGTGGCTCAACTCAAACGACACTAGCGCCCCAGAATTATCCACAGATGATGGCGTTGTGGACGTCGCAGCAATCGTGACATCGGGACGTACCCGCGAGATTCTGGCACAGCGCGAAAAGGAAAAACAACAGGCCCTGGATGAACAACGTAGCGGGGCCTCCAAGGAAAAACCCAATGAAGAACGTGAGTTCAGCTATTTCCCAGACCCGGTTACTGGCGAGCTCATCAAAGTTGGCCAACCCCGCTTCCAAGGAACAGAAACGCTTTTAGAGGAAATCACATACGCTGTTGGCGAAGTGCTCAAACATTTGGACGAAACCACAAAGCGCCAGGACTGCTGGGACAATGTAATCATTGTGGGCCGCGGATCCTCGGTTAAGGGCCTCAAGGAGGCGCTGCTGTTTTCGCTGCAGTCGCGGTACATAATCACTCGACAAACTCTGGGCTCGGAGTTGCCCTCAATGTTCAACACGGGTGGATACAATACTCCCAACAACGGAACGCCGTCCGGAATATCGACCCCAATCGGGGCCTCTGTTACCTCAGGACACTCTGGCCATGGCCAAGTACCTACCCAGATCCGACTGACAAAACAATATGATTATTTTGTGGAATGGAAGCACTACGGCTGGGAAGAAGCATCGTTTCTTGGTGCAGAGATTGCAGCGCAGCAGATATTCAGTGGTGCGCACGAACATACCTTTGTGAGTCGGACAGACTACAATGCTATGGGTCCATCGGCTATTTGGGAATTAACTCTATGATTGAATGATTAATCTTTGGGGAGGGATCATATACATTAGTAAATAAAAGAAGTAAGGTTATAACCGTTAACACTTATTAAGATTATGAGGCTACATAAGAGCAATAGAAATAAAGTTCTTTTTTGAAATTCCGTTATATGTATTAGTTTTGAATGGAGTCTTTGGAACCAAATAAGACAAACTGATCGAGAAATGGTTCTAAAAAAAGACAATTTGTAGATATATAAGATGATGCTTTCGCGGTGGTTGCTAAAAAGTTTTTTTTTTTATACAAATAAACTCGTATGATAAACATTGACTTAATGGATCCTTTTTATAAAAGGTTTTTTAGTATCCAGACCGCTGACAGGTTCCTTGGAGCATGCCAATCATGTCGCTAGCCGTATTATTGTTGCACCGCTCCGCAATGCAAGTCTTATAATTTGGCCAAAGGTCTTGACTCTTGCATAGGCAAATGGTAAGTGCATCCTGTGTAGAGTTTGAGCAACCCTGGTTTACAAGCAACTCATTCACATTATTTTCACAAGGAATTGCGCACGACGAGTCCGGGTAAGGCGACAACACAGAGCTATCGGCCGATGTGGCGACCAATGACGACGATGAAGTGTCGCGTGAACTGAGTGGGAGAGACGTGGGCGTGGTCAAATCACCGGTTGCAGACACGCTGGTGGGGGCCGTAGCTGCTGCTGAGACACTGGGGGTCCCAGTTGCTAGTGGTGCAGAAGAAGACAGTGATCTAGATGAGGCTGTAGAAACATTAGGTGCCACCGCTACGGCTGCTGCTGCACTTCCTCCCGTTGAGCTTTTTTTTATGTCTGTTGTTGTTCCCGAGCCAGACCCGCCTGATCCAGACGCCGATACAAAGCCCTGAATGATACCCTGGGAACCGGATGTTTTGGAAGAAGATGCAGGGGTGGATGATCCTTCAGCAGCTGCCGCAGCTGCAGCGCCGGAGTTGTCGTTGTTGTTAGATCCTGCGGCCGCAGCGACAGCCGCTGAATTTTGACCTGAGGCTGAACCTGATGCAACGACAGCACTCAAAGATGAAGTCGCAAGGCCGTCAACTATTGATCTTGTTATAAAAGAGGAAGCCACATTAGTAAGAGAGGTACTAAGACTACTGGTGACAACAAGCGATGGCTTGGGAGTTGTTGTGAAGACGGAACGGGATGAAGAAATAATAGATGTCAATGAGGAGATAGAAGATGAGCTATATCTAGTTCCAGTAGCTTTTGAGGAAGAACGAGTTGAAGGGGAACGTGTTGAAATGTACAAGGTAGATATAACAGATGCAGCACCAGTCAATCTAGAAGAAGCTGTCGGAGTATATGAGCTAGTGGAAGCTTGGATAGAAGAATATTGGGAAGGAATGACCGTGACTGTAGATTGAGGTAATGTGGTTCTTCTGGTGGAAGTCACGTTTCTTGTCAATGTTGTTTCTGAATAAATTGTAACAGCACCAGGAATCGATGAAACAAGAATGGTTGTTGGGGTTGTAGCAGTTGTTTTTTTAAGAGTTGTTGAAGGAATAGATGTTGTTATAGTTGAGGAGCGAGTCAAAGTGATTGGATTTGAAAGGCTAGTGGCAACACTATTGAGGGTTGAAGATACGGAGGAAGAAACTGCCGCTGTTGGAACAGCAGTTGCCGATGGAGACCAAGAGGAAACTGGGAAGGATGGAATTGCCGACGACATTAGAAGAGAAGAAGTCTTTGTTGAAGTTTGAGAAACTGCAGTTTTTTTTGATGGAATAATGAGAGGTGCAGTTGAAGAAATGCCTGCAGAACTTGTGGAAGGCACAGCAATAGAGTGTGAAGAAACGGGAGTAGTAGAGAACGAAGAAACCAAGGATGAAGTGACAACCGGAGAAGAAAGCAAAGTTGATGTTGATGAGGAGGAAGGTGACCAAACTGATGATGAGGAAGATGGGGACCAAGAAGAAGAGGGAACCAAAGACGAGGTCAATCTGGAGACTGTGGAAGACGTTGAAGGAATATAGATGGAGATGGGAGAAGAGACAACAGCACTTGTAGCGGCTTTATCAGGCGATTCAGTACTAGAGAAGTATGTACTAGTGGTTGGACTCGATCCTGCAGTTACTGAGAGTCCCTGCGTGCTTGTTGTTCCTTGGTCAGCAACAACAACAAGTACCTGGGCATTTTGGCCTTGGGCGGCTGCGGCTGCCGACCCACCACTAGAACCAGCTACAGTCACGCTGGTAGCCGAAACTGCGGGTGCCGCTGCTGCAGCCACAACCCCAGTAGCAGGACCGACGGCGGCCGCGGCGGCGCCGGCACCCCCGGTCCCAATTGCGGTTGAGGTTGTTCCGGGACCCGCAGCAACGGCCGTGACTTGATCTCCGGAACCTACGGCGACAGCGGCAGCATTGATAGCCCCCGCAGAGCCCGAGCCTGAGTTTGAGACAGAGACCGAGCTGGAGATCGCACTGAGACCTTCTGGAGCAGCGGCTATTGCAACAAGAGCACCTGGGACCGAGTTTCCAGAAGAGGAAGAAGAGGAGGAGGAGGAACCTCCTGCAGCAACTGCAGCAACGGCAGCTGCATTTCCAGAGTTTCCAGATCCCGATCCAGTACCAGGGCTGGAGTTCGAATTGGCCGAGGATGAGGAGGACCCTCCTGAGTTTGATGTGCTTGCGGACCCACCTGCATTAATGACGACTGCAGCTTTGGGGGCTCTTTGTAGAAGGACGTTCTTATTAAGGTCCAAATCGTCACCAGTTGCTACTGGAGGGAGATATGGGGTGACCAGACTGGGGAGCAAGGAAGGATAAATGGAGGCATCAATCTTGCCGCCTACGCGGACGGGCGCCGGGGAGATATGAGTTAGAGGAAGGGCCTGGGTTGTTGGGACAAGCGTGGAGGAAGACGAAATGACCCAGAAAAGGAATTTTGAAGTAAGTTTCATTGGAAAAAAGGAGTGAAGAAATTAAAAAAAAAAAATAAAAAATGAGATGACTAGAAACAAATAAATGATGAGGAAGAAAGAAAAAAAAGATAAATTCATAGGAGATGATTGGTTTCTTTTATATGATTAAATCATGGAAAATAGAAGATATAGACTTTTTTCAAAGAAGTTAAAAAGGAAGAGACTTGAGAAGACCATTAGAGTAGTCAAGAAATGTGAAATAGATAATGTATTTTAATGTTTAGATTAGATTAGAAACAAGCATACGTGCAAATGTCTTTTTGCATTTTTTGGGAAGGAAGCCTAAACTGGGGGTTGGGTTTGAAGGTAAATGAAAAGTTTTTGTTAACAAAAAAATAACTTTTTTTAAATGTATTAAACTAATAATGGACAAAAGATGATTAAAAGAAAAAACAAAAAAAGCAAGTGAATATGGTGATTGATATTGGAATGTTTAAATTTTTTCAAGATGAGAATCTGCCATCTGGTTACACGATTTTGAATGCTAGAAAAGCTTAAGTTTTAAGAGGCTTTTAAAAAATAATAAGATACCTAATTTGATTAATTGAAGAATTAGAATAAACTATGGAAGTAAATTTGGTAAAAAAAACCATTTTTCAGTGTATTTTTACGGAAAGTTTTTTAATTTTTTATTTTCCCAAATCAACTTGAATAAAAAGTACAACCTGGGAATGCGTATACAATGTATTAGATGATTTTTTGGAAAAAGAAGAGTAGAAGAGAAAGACAAAGATTATAGATACGAAGAATTGAATAAAAGAATCTGAAGAGTTAAAATAAGGGGGGGGAGCCCTGGGGAAATAGAATTTCACCAAAGAGATGCGAAAAGGGGTTTAAGTTCCTTTTTTTTTTGGTCATGATCGAAGCAGGACCCCGAAACGAGAGTAGTGCTGGATATATGTAAATTGAATCGAGTAATATGGTAAATTAACAAGTAACATTTAGTTTTATATTAAACCTTTTTTTCAGCTAATTGGTCCTCAACTTGAACAACCGCTTTTGTTGAAGGTTCTATTCAACTTGTTATTTGGAGCTGAGAAAGGGGTCTTTTTTCCGGGGTTAGGGCTGATTCTGGTCTGACTAAGCACTCTGGGTTGGGCCTATGACCGCTCCAATGCAATTCACGTGATGGCCAGCCGTATGGATCCAATTGTGTTGTTATGGCAACGTTTACAAAAGAAGTCTCGGCGACGGTCTTCTGTTCTTTCCTGGACGCTAAACAAAAAAAAAGGCGGGGATACGCGATCAACAGAATCCTTTTCCAAGGTGGCTCTGAAAGAAAGAGAAGTTTTTTTTCGCAAGTCCCGGAGTCCGAAACAACTTGGCCACGAAATAAAAGCCACTTGCTGTTAAAGCTTGCGCGCATAAGGTGGCTTGTGAGCTTTCAAAAGGTGCGCGCTTTTTTTTTCTCTCCAAAAAAACAACAAATTTGTGGCTTGTGTGGCTTGAGGTATGTCATCTAATCTGTTAAAAATCTAATCTGCTGTGTGTGACTGTTGGTGTGGCTGGTGAAAAATCTGCTGCTTTTTTTTTATTGCTGCCACCACTGCTGCTGCTACCGTAATTATTTTTTCTTGGGGGGTTGTCAAAAATCTCATCTCTACTATATAAAACTCGCCTGTCCTGCCCTTTCTATTTTTTTTTAATCTTCACCACCACCATTAACAAAGACTTTTTTACACAAAAAAATATCCACTCATACAAAATCAATTTATCCATTAGCAAATATGATATCTTCTCCGCTCTTGCTGGAAACTCCCAACCCGAAAACGAGATCCCTCAGCCTCAGCCCCTCAGTCTCCTTATCAAGCCCAGGAAACTTACTACTGTCGCCACAGACAACGGCTCAGTCCGGCATGTCGGGCCAATCCTCGCTCTCCTCGGGTGCTGCAAGCAGTAGCATCAACACATTTCCCAGCAATACCACCTCGCAAGATAACTTCGACATCGCCCCCTACTGTATCGGAACCCCTCATACCATCGGCACTTCCTCTTCAGGAACAATCCAACTCCAGGTCTCCCTCCAGGAAGATGTCATCTATCTGCCATGCCCAGAGGCAAATGGCCCGTCCTCGTATCGCGAGCATGACAGTGGCATCACAGCTGACCCCTTCTCAAGCAACACCCCACCTGTAAATGACCCTCTCAATGAAAACTACTCTCCATCGCCTTCTTTCACCGATGCCCCTGATATCGGAGGAAGTGTGGCTGCTGCGATGGCTGCTGCAACCACAGCTTCAAACACCCAACTACTGGACCCTCTAAGCATCACTCCTAGCCACAGCAGCAACAATAACTATCACGACAATCATCACAATTCTTCCTCTTCCTCTTCAGATCAATCAGATAACCATCACCATCATGAACATTCAAATAGATCTCACTCTTCTCACAGAAATTGGCTGGGTAGACGTCGTCGCGATAGCACATCTAGTAATTCCAGCAGTCGAAATTCTTCTGCTGACGCAGATACCCGAGGTCAAAGCCCATCACATACCTCACAACAACAGCAACATCACGCACACTCTCACCCTAGTAGACACGTGACAAATCTCATCAACTCAGCTCTACCACCCGATTCGGGACCCGGCGACATGCAGCCTGCCATTTTGCGCGGGTCGCTCGTCATGAAACTGGCTAAACCAACTAAAATCAAAGACATTTCTCTCCGTTTCTACGGCAAATCCAAGTCCAACTGGCTTGAATCAAATTATTCAAAAGATCTTGGCGTCACCCTCCCCCACGGCCCCGAATTCCAAGACGAGGTATTAGTGAACTCGCACACGTGGGACTTTGTCCCAACCAAGACTGATGGTGGAGCCCATCCTTCCTCTATTGTCAACCTCGACGGTGTTTCTGTCGTGACTTCGGATCTATTAGGTGCCGATGTGGCTTACATCCGTTCAGGATCTTCTTCCTCATTAGCTGGAGGTGCCCTCACCCCAGGGCTTAAATTTAAAACTCCAATACCTACTCCCGAACCCTCAAACTCTCACCGCAGACGTACCTCAATTTCTAGCATGGAATTCACAAGTGACGATGAAGAAGACATTTACAGCGCACCACATCCCCACCACCATCCCCACCAAAACAATAGAAATAATACCCGCAGAAACTCTGAACCTCAACTCCTCTCCCTAAACCATGTCCCCTTTTTCACTCCACTCTACTTTAAACCCCCTACTTCAGACAAACAAACTAACAACCAAGCCCTGCTCTCCCCCTCTTTTAACCCAGCCCATGGAAACTCGGCTACTGTATACCCCGCAGGCGACTATGTCTTTCACTTTACCTTGGCCATTGACCCACGCACCGCTGAAACTATCCGCTGCCCCAACGGTACCATTCGGTACTACCTTGTCGCCCGCATAAACCGCGCAAGTCGCTTCAGCTTTGCCACCACTGGCCACCGCGAAGTAACTCTTGTCCGCAGCCCCCCAAATTCTTTTGACTCCACTGTCGACTCCCCCATTGCTATCTCGCGTGACTGGGATAACAGACTGCACTATGAAATCATGTGCCCTAAAAAGTACATTCCTCTTGGCACTTCCATACCCCTCTCCATCAAGCTTACCCCCATCGATAAGGTTCAGGTCCACCGCGTTAGAGTCCAAGTTATCGAAGTGGTTAATTACATTTGCGCAAAGTCTGATATGCTGCAACATGTGGAGCCCATTCGCAAAGTCACGCTGTTCCAACAGCGCGCACCCTCGACTGAACCTGAAGCTAATCACTCTTCAGCCACAAAATCCCCGCAGCCCGTTGTTAACGCTTCTTCTTCCACCTCCTCCTCTGATAAAAATAAGAAAAAGTCAAGCTTGGCGCCTGGCAACCTTCTCAACTACTTGAAAAGCCCCACAACTAACACCAGCAACAAACATGCACCATCCTTAGCCTCCACACACCCTACAACATCTCTCATCAATACCACCAGTGACCTCAACAATGACCTTGGTGAGTTGCTTTCCACAACAACGGAAATTTCTTGCACTCTTCCATTTGTTTCTCGCGAAGACAACTGGGACTCTGTCGCCGCGCACCATTTTATCTCACCGCCACCTGACAGCAAGTATTTCCAATTCTTGCGCCCCGATGCCGTCCACAACCCATACATCCACGTGCGCCATCGTCTTCACGTCTCATTCAGATTATCCAAGAAAGACCCCAAAGACGCAAAAAGACGGTACTTTGAGGTCCTCATTGACACTCCTATCCACTTTTTGTCTAAGTACTGCAAATCTGAAAGTACTGAACTGCCCTTGTACGAAGAAGGCTCCCCAGCAACACAACAACAACAGTTTCAGTATCACCAGCAACTGCTGCTCCAGTACCAAAATGAGCTGCAGCAGTATTCTCATGGTCCTGATACAAGTTCTTTTGCAATCAACATTCCTCGCGCTTATGCCTCTGGAGAAATTGGGTCTCCCCTGGTTCGTGTTCTTTCTTCTGATACCTCGCACTCGCCCACTTATGAGGGATTCGGTCAGTTTGCAACACCACCAACCCTTCCTCCATCATTTGACGATGCTCTAGCTGACCCTTTGTTATCAGCTCCCGGATCACCACTCCCCCAAAATAATCCTCAATTCATTGGTACTGCCGATAGTCCCCTAAGCAGCTCTCCTAGCTCTGACACAGGAACTATACGCTCGGTACATTTATCAAGAGACAGCAGATTATCACTTGCATCTTCTGTCGTACCAGAACCTCGTTCTACCACACCTCCAGGAACTGCATCGACAGTTACTGCTACTAGGCCTACCACTGCCGTTGATGCTAATTCTACTGCGCAACAACCTCCAAACTATGCTGACATTATGCATGATACTATTCCACTCCTTCGTGAAAACTCAAACTCAAGTGGGCTGAGTGGAGGAAGCACCATGAGTAGTTTTAATCTGGCAGGCCCCCCCTCTTCCAACGTTATTGTGCCTAACTGTGATTCCCCAGCACCATCAATATTATCCACAGTTAGCGCTGGTGTCGGCATTGGCATTCGAGCACCAACCCCTGGTACCGCAGTGGCTGCATCAGCCACTCCCCTTTATGTGCACAATAATCTAAGCACCGTTGGGAGCAGAATTCAAGTGCATTCAAACTACTTTGGCCGTAACGGGTTGATGAGCACGCGAGGAGATGATTATATTGAAGATATACATGAAAGCGATGACGCCGAGCGACAACTCATGATGGAGTCCATGCAATCCTCACGGTTTACAAGCCCAGGATTTTAAAATGTATTTTTATATTTATTAACGTTTGTACCTTTTGTTTTTTTGTTTTTTTGTATATTTTAAACTTTTGCTTTTTTTTAAAATGAATATCCTTTTAGTTTTACCCAAAAAAATACTACTACAAGAGAAGCTGCCGCGTATGCCCAGTGCATGACGATAAACATCCACACCCAAATGGTTCCGAGTGGTGGCGCCCGCTTCATGACAAAATAGTATCCTTCTTCATTAGCAATGTACACCAAATAATACCCGATTCCCACCGACGCAAAGAAACTGAGCCACCGAAATAGACGTGTTTCTTTCCACGGATCGCAAAACAGGTGCAGCATGAGTAGCACCGGGGCCGCCATGCCGGCCCTCTGTAGAATCTCCAGCTGCGCAGCCACGTTCTCAAACGTGATATCTTGGGCGTACTGCACGTTCACCAGAATATCGAAAATAATATGAGCCGTCAGCAAAGGAATCAGCAGCTGGGTATACTCCAAAATGGCAAAAAAAACCTTGCCTTCCTCTTCGTCCTCGTCTTCTTCGTCATCCTCGTCATCATCCGCCTTTCGCCGGATCCGCCGCCGCTTGATTATTGTTCCGTCCGGCTGCCGGATTTCCTCCTCCTCGTACTCCTCCTCAAACGTATCCTCTCCATCATCCTCATCCCGCAGTACGGTTTTTTCTTTGGCGACCGCGCTCCGCCGGTTCCGGTACCTACTTGGCACGCTGACCCTGGTGGTTGCAGCGTTCCCATCTTTCCCGCTGTACGTCGTCGTGGCCACGTTGCGGCTCTTCGGCTCCGTTGTGGCGCTCTTGCCGTGGCGGCTCTTGAGCTCGCTCTTCCGCCGCGCTGCTTCGCGCTGCAGGTGCTCAATCTGCTGCACTAGCGGCACCCCAGGCAAGTCTGCAATTCCCGTATATGTTTGGAAGTCCTGCAGGGATCCAATTTCCTCGATTTGGGGGTGCGGTTGCGGGGTGGATTGCTTTGGTTTGGGTTTAGGGGCCATTCGTAGAGCTTCTGAGATGTGTGTGATTATGAGCGAAGAGAAATCGTGGAAAGGTTTGGATTTTTTTTCAAGTGTGGCGGTGTCTGAAAGGTTATTTTTTTTACAGCAACTAAATAAACTGTCAATGTTAAATCATGTGACTAACATTTAAAACCTTCATACAAAAAAAATTCAAATTTCAGACTCTCAAAAGCCCTCAAAAGTCTTTGAGTGTGGATTTTAATACTTTAAATTAACATTAAAATAAATAAATATAAATGTACATCTTTTCAATAACTTTCTAATGACTATCTACTCAATCGATCCCTTTTTTTTTATATTACGAGCATCACACACAAAACAACCACTCCCCACGCAAAAATATTTAGCTCTCGAGATGTTCCCCCATTGACTGCAGCCGGCTGCGACTGGAAGGAACCGTCACACAGAGTTCTATTGGTCCCGTTACATGTGCTGCTTGTTGTTATTAATGAGGATAGACCTGCTTGACCTACTGAAGATGACAATGTCGTAGGCACGCTCTGGGATTCTTCCAGAGACCCAATTACTGCCGTCGCGGTCACAATCTGTCCGTTCGACGTCGTAGTCCCATACCCAGCAATCGTATTTATATTCCCTCCCAAGCTGCCACTAATCAGTGAAATTCCAGTGGCTGAGTTAACTGCAGGGAATGCCGTACTTGAGACAATGGCGATACCTGGCTGTGTCTGCAGCGTAGTGTCAAGAGTCGCACTTTCTACCTCGGCTGGAACATCCTGGTTTTGAAGACTAACCGAAGGTACTTCTGGAATATTGATAACGCCTGAGCCTCCAGTGCTTGTTGCAGCCACGGCTGATGATGCTGTGGGAGTCAACTGCCGCTGTGCAAGCGCCGTCTGTTGCTCATCACTATCGTCTATAGTAGCGCTTGATTCCGTGCTCGTG
Organism: Magnusiomyces ingens NRRL Y-17630; assembly: GCA_900497715.1. Lineage (NCBI taxonomy): Eukaryota > Fungi > Ascomycota > Dipodascomycetes > Dipodascales > Dipodascaceae > Magnusiomyces > Magnusiomyces ingens. The sequence goes on from UIDE01000008.1 coordinate 184,762, forward strand.
CTTGAGCCCTGCGCGCTCACTCCTCCACTTCCACCAACGGTCCCTGACACGCCTCCGGCTACTGTTCCTGCGGTTCCAAGCCCTGCTGCCCCAGAAATTCCAACGCCTGCGGCGCCGGAAATACCAATCCCTGGGGTCCCGCCGTCACTCGACTCCCCCGTTGACGTCGTAACTCCGGTAGCTGCCACTGATGATGATGTCGATGACTCTTGCTCAGTAGTTGGCAAAGCTGCGGCAGAAGTCAATGTTGTGGACGAGGAGGTTGTAGTCGATGTGCCTTGTACACCCACCACTGCGTTTCCCCCAGCCGTGCCTGAAACACCACCACTAACTGCACTGCCAATTCCCGCAGTTCCAGAAGCACCAACACCTGCAGTTCCAGAAGCTCCAGTGACATTTGCTCCGCTAGTTGTTTCTGCTTGACCAGCCGATGTTGCCGCACTGGCTGTTACTGAAGTTGAAGAGGTTGCCGAAGGTGTGGTCTGCGTACTGCTAGTGCTGCTACTGGCGGTCACAGATATATTTATTGACGGCATGGTTGTGGTAGCACCCCCACTACCCGTGATAGGGGTTGTTGATTGACTGGCTGTAGAAATAGCGGTAGCAGACGAGGAACTAAGCGCTGAGCTGCTTGTTGAAGTAGTTGATATGATTGGCGAGATTGATGTAGTGCTGGACGTCGAGACTGAGGTAAGTGGAGTTTGAGCTGACAGTGATGTTGATGATGAGGTTGTAGTTGAACGTGATGCTGAAGGCTGGGAAGTTGTTCCAACTCCGGTGATAGATTGTACTGTAGAGGAATATGTCACAGAAGGTTTACTGGAAGATATAGATTGGGTTTCACAGTCTGCACCTTGGACGCATGTTTCTGTGAGACTTAGAGAGACTCCCACGCATCCAGACCCGGATGTACAACTTTCGATTCCTGCTGCAAAAGATGAAGATACTGATGCGGTTGTCGTGGTGGTAGATGAAGATGGCGTTACAGACGTGCTAATATCTACCGGACCTGTAGAAATGACAGACGATGCAGAGCCAATTGGCAGGATAGACACAATACTTGACGTTCCTGCAGGTGCTGAAGCAGAGGCTGTGGCCTGTGTACCCGAAGCCGAGGCTGTGACCACAGAGCCTGCACCGGCACTACTTGGTACAGAAATAGATGCAGTGGCTCCTGTTCCAGTTGCAGAGCCAGCTGCAACACCACCAGAACTTGAAGCTGATACAGTGGCCACTGTGCCTGTTGCTGTATTACCGGCAGCAACTGTTACTGGAGACAAAGTTGATTGACTTGTGGAAGAGAGCGAGCTGGTGGCTGCCGTTCCTGGAGCAGAAGCAGATGCTGAGGCAACAGTTCCGATTGCAGAGGCACTAGCAGTGGAGCCGGTGGCCCCAGCGCTTGGAACTGATACAGACACTGTTGCTCCGGTACCGGCAGCTGAACCTGTGGCCACGCCACCTGCGCTTGATTCGGAGGCTGTAGCAATAGTTCCTAATGTTGTAGCTGTGGGGGAGGAGCTTACAGAGGTAGTACCCGTAATGCCGGGAACTGAAGCAGAAGCTGTGGCTACATCACCAGATGCAGAGCCAGTTGCAGTTTCGCTGGCGGTGGACACAGATGCTGTTGCCACGGTACCAGTTGCAGTAGCAACTGTACCAGGAGCAGAAGCTGAAGCAGAAGCTACGGTTCCAGAAGCTGTAGCTGTGGCCGAAGAGCTAGTGGCACCAGCGCTAGGAACTGACACAGATGCTGTGGCTCTAGTACCGGCAGCTGAACCTGTGGCCACGCCGCCGGCACTTGATTCAGAGGCTGTAGCAATAGTTCCTGTTGTTGATGTTGTACTGGAAACAGTTGTACTGGAAGCAGTTGTAGGAGTTGATGTAGACAGTGAAGGGCTAACTGAAACAGTATTTGGCGCAGAAGCTGATGCTGAGACAGAGGTATCCGAGGTAATAGAGCTAGTAGTGGACACCGAAGTTGTAGCACCAGTTCTAATCACAGAACTAGGTGACTCTGTTTGAATACTGCCGGCACTCGAAGTTGAGGCGGTTATAGCACTACCCGTGGCTGCAGTTCCTTCAGGACTAGATCCTGAAGGATTGGTTCCAACAGGGTTAGTACCGGAAGGATTAGTACCGGAAGGATTAGTACCGGAAGGATTAGTACCGGATGGGTTAGTACCATTGGGATTAGTACCCGAGGGATTGGTTCCAGAGGGATTGGTACCTTCCGGGTTTGTTCCAGCTTCGCTGTTGATTGAACTGGTACTGGCAGCAGTGGTTTCAGCAGTGACAACACCAGAAGTCACTGTTGCAGAACTAGTAGCTACATTAGAAACAGAATCGACTGCACCAGTACTTTCGGATGCACAAGATTCGGGGCAAGCATATACTGTAGTAGTTGCTTTGTATCCCCCAGTAGTGGTACTTTGCGTTTGTGGGCTTGATCCTTCTGTCAACAGGGTTGTGCTTGTATTTCCAAAATTCCAAGAACTAGAAGAACTGCCAGTAGCGGCCGAAGTTGGTTGCACGGAACTCAGTGAACCAACCACACTCGATGTACTTACCACACTAACAGATGAAGATATTTGACAATCAACGCAAGACACAGAGCTGTGGCTAACAGAAGTAGCTGTCTCGGAGTCAAACCAAGTTGTAGTGTAAGAGGATTGGGTGGTGTACGTCGCGGTTTGTGTATCACTATAAGTGTTTGTAGTTGTATAGCTAGTGGTAAAGCTATTTAGAACAGAGCCAGATGACGTGCTAGTTGTACCGGCACTGAAAGTTGTGCCAGTTCCGGGAATAATAGACGTGGTACTAAACGAACTAAATGAGGCAGGTGAATATGTAGTTGTAGTGGTAATTGTTCTTGGGCCACTATGTGAGCTACTGGACTGCACAGATGTTTTTGTAGGAGAAGGAGTTGAAGCAGTGAATGTTGTTGTTGAAGTTGTAACTCCACCAATTTTTGTTGAAGATACAGCCAAAGATGTAGAACTTGCAATAGTGGTAGAAGGCTTGGAAAAAGTTGTTGTGGTTGTGCTAGTGGTACCAGCCAAGCTTACAGAGTTTGTACTTGTTGTGGTTGGCGCAGCTGAAGATGTAGTAGTAGTCGTACTTGTTCTTCCAGACAAACTAACAGAGCTTGTGCTTGTAGTGGCAGGCGCAGCAGAAAAAGTCGCTGTAGTGGTGCTTGTTCTTGGACTCGAAGGTGTTGAAACAGTTACAGAAGTCGCCGCTGTTTGAACTGGATTCGAGGTTTCAGTTTCTGAACCCACACTTGCGACAACCCCGACACTTGTTACGACACCATTCGACCCGGACGTGGTAATTGTAGACGAGGTGCTTATTCCAAGTCCTACATTGACTGAGATACTTGTATCAGGAGTCGTTGCCTCTGCCGTAGCGCTGGGAACAGATGTTGAAGAAGGTCTTGCCGAAATCGCAACCGCAGATATTGGTGCACTTGAGGTTGTGGTACTCGCTACAGTAAATGAAGAACTTGTAACAGGCGTACCATTTGTTACGCCTGTTGAAGTGGTACTTGAAAAAATAGTAGAACCAGGACCGGCTGAAGCTGTAGCACTAGATGAAATGCTGGTACCAGGACCTGCTGTTACCGAAACATCTGCATCTACATTCTCACTATCATCAGTTTCCTGTGAAATTCTGTCTTCATCCACTTTCAATGAAACCGACGAACCCAAAGCGCTGGCAGAAACCCCACTGGCCCCATTACCTGCAGAGGCACTAGCTTTAGCTTCGGTTGCGAGTGCTATGACATTTGCTCCAACCAAATCGTTACCGTAACTTACGGAAGATTCCAGTGCCGGAAAAACTGAGCTAACTGTTGTAAGAATTGCTTTACCATTGCTGACAGTGGCAATAGTAGAAGGCAGGGAGTTTAAAACTTGAGCAGCTGCATTATTAGAAACTGGTTGGACCGCTGCGGAAACAGACAAGGGGACAGCCTTAAACGTTTGATCTGAGATATCTGTTGCACCAGACAAGGTTCCCGCATCGGCAAAAACATTGGCAAAACCAAAGTTAAAACCAGAACTCGATGGAACACTCAAAGAGGTTTTAGCTTGTACAGACCCAGCATTTGATGAACCTGCTGCAGAAACGCTAATAGAAACGCCGTCCTGGGCTGTGTCTTGTACATCTCTTGCATGGATTCTTGGAAAATTATCCACAAGCTTAGCTAGAGAAATAGCTTTGTTCTCGTAATCAAAAAATGTGTAAACATGCTTAAAAAAGGGCTGTCCAAAAGTCGCATTTTCACCAGGAGGAGATTGATGAACCAAAGAAAGACATGTATTCATATATCCTTCTAAAGGTTGTTGCAAGCTCTCCAAAGGAATTTCCAAATCAAAATTTAAAAACTTGACCTTTAAAGAACCAGAAGAGTAACAAGATCCCACATAACCGTTGTAAATACTACTATAGTGAAATTTAAGATTTTTGTGAAAATTCTGAAACAAACCTTGAGGAAGATGAATGTACTTTTTGCTTGGATTAAGAAAAACAGGAATGGGCTGTTGAAGAAGCTGAAAAATTGGCATTTCGGCACATGACAAATCAACAGAATGAAGATAAATCTCTGGCCGTGAACTGCTTGCCAAAATGGTTTGAGGGGCCAAGTCACCCGTAAACTTATCATCTTCAAGCCTATCCAAAGTTAACTGCCCCAAAAGCGTTGCTGTACTGATCCAAAAAGCAAACGACTTGGCTGAGATAATTCCAAGTTTTAACAGTTGGTCCAGCAGACTGTTATTCATATTTTCAACAGATAGTCCCAGTCCAAAGACGCCTTAATAGAGTTAATTTTTTTTTCATTCTTTTATTTGCAAGCCACTTACCGTCTTTTGAAAAAATAATATTTTTCACTGAAAGAATAGAGGAGTGTGTTTGGTGAAAAAAATCTGTTTGTTCCGGCAAAACACAGTTAAATGAAACTCCCAGCGCTTTTTTTTGTAAGCTTGAGCAAAGCTTGTGAGAAGTGTTAACGATATACACTTGAGTTGAAAGAAAAGTTAAAAGTATGTTTGTTTTTTCAACTTCATTGCTTTCAAAAGTTATAGAAAAATCTTTCAGATCAACTGATAAAGTCTTTTTCCAGTAACTAATGTCATTGGATTCTTCTATTTTTGGGTTATTAAGTGCATTTTCTTGAAATACAATGGTATTTTCAAGTGTAAGACAGAATAAAGGTACTACTATAGCAATAAAAAATGAGGAAAACTTCATTGTAAAGAGTTTTATATGATCGATTAACAAGATTTTTTCATTATTTAAAAATGAATAAATGTGGGAACCAGATTTTATTTATAACAAAAAAAGTTTAGTAGATTTCTTTTTTTTAATGATAATTTTATATTTTCCGCTTCAATCTATAACAAATCTTTCATAAAATACCGAAAAAAGTTCTAAACATCCATCAAACATTTAGAAGATTTCAGAGTAACTTGAGTTATTTATATTCATAATAATTTGCTAATAAAAGTTTATTGACACAGAATAATCGGCTTAGTGACGTTCAGGAACACAATTCATTGTTAATCTTTTCCATTTTTTTATTTCTTTTGTAAAATAGCTTAGAAAACTTTTGGCTAAGAATTTTAATGATAATTTATTTAAAAACAGAATTTTGGAAGCCGTCAAATGTAGGTACAAACTTTTTTATCAAAGACATTTAGTTGAGTTTGACAAGAAAGAGTGGATACTGACTGATCCACTTAGGCACCCTGTTTCAACTTAAAAAAGCCAACTATGAGCATCTTTTATTAGTCTTTACAACTGATATATTGATACAAATGGAATACTTCTTACGCACAAAAAAGACTAAATTGAAATTTTTTAGTAAAAATATTATTATTGCTATCCGATATGATTTATGTAGGGAATTTAATTGATAATTTGTTTAATACAGATTGTAAATAGTTTATAAGGTTTTAAAAAACTTCTTTAATCCGTCGCAGATTTTGTGCAAAATACCCACTTTGGTGTTTGACATTATGGGGGTTGAAAGTTAATTTTTTATGAAAAATCCTTCTGATTATATCGGGGGCTTTTTGTTTCTAAATTTTTTTTTTTAAATTTAATGAATTGAATTTCATGAAAAAGAAAGAAAACGATGAAATTAATACATGGACATAAGAAAACTTTCTAAATTTATGATTTGACAGAATTTTGGATGCGGTTTAGGCATCCGGCGCCATGAAAACTTCTAAATCGGTTTATCCACAAAGAAAAAAAGCTTCATAATCGTATCTGTCATTAATAGCGTAAGAGAGTTGTGGTAAGATACAAACGAAATTTATTAGATGTTTGAAATATCAAAGCTGTTCACGATTCACTTTTTTTATAATGATATTATGGTAGTTAGTCCAATTGGCGGAAACTAAAAAAGTATTAATACTTCTTTTAATTTTTTTAGTTTATTTGCAATGTTATTTGATATCTATTTATTTTAGAAGGCCCTAGCTTTTAGTGATTTAGTTTACGTTTGATTAGAATAAAAAAAGTACTTAGAAAACAACTAACACAATTTTTTTTCAATAAAATTAAAAATAATAGAAAAGTTTTTAATATTATGGTTATTTTTGAAAATTGAATGTTTTTTTTAAGATCTGAATAGGTTTTACGGTTTAAAAACGTAATTTTTTTTTCTACTGACGGTTTTTTTTTCTTTACAAACAATAGAGGAACATTTAATTTTATTTCCGAATTTAAAAGACATCAATTGTAACCAATTCAGATTTGCAAAAGAAAGGTAAATAGAGATATGATTTTGACTAAAAAGTCGTGACTAGATCTCATATTTACAAATCAGCAAAAACTTGATTATTTTAGAAATATTAAGATAATACACTACTCTTTAACCCTAACATTGACCTGTAAAAATCTTGATAAGGTGATTTTTGCTGATTGCTTATTAACTCACTATTTCATTCAAAAGATGTAAAGAGATTTAAATATTTTGGTTTTCAAGATCGGATGCCTTTTTTTTTTGAGATATTAAATAATAATAATAGACAACTTTTTTTTATAAAAAGAAAAAAAAAGAAGAATTTAAGAATCTTTAAATGCTTCAATCTCTTCTCGTCTTTTTATTTAGATCATGTCTATTGAATATATTAACAAAACAATCATTATTTACCATTTATTAATTTTTTTTGCTCTAAGATTTAAAATTTTTTTTCAAGTTATTCAAATTTGCTATTAAACTTTTACCCTGAAGGCTTCAAAAATTCCAATTGACAATCGGGTTTTCCCCATCTTTTTTTGAGTCCCAGCAGATTCAACTTCTTTAGGGCTAAATTTTGATATCGGCGATAAGGAGCAAACTTATTTGTTACAACGTTTGTTACAAAATACTGTCTCTTACTCTTGAATGACTAATGATTACCTAATATTAAACGGAAATTATCCACGTACACAGTAAAAACAAAAACTCAGGCTGGTTTTGGAAAGATTCCATGTCACACTGCAATTTTCATCAGCCCTCCTACAGTTGAAAGTAGTGGACAGCAACTCTTTGGTTTATTTTTTTAAGAACAATCAACATCACAGGTTTAAACACAGACCTTTAGTTCATTATAAGTAAATTTACGAGAAATGTCTTCTGTTTATATTTCATCTGATCCTAGTCTTAGAGACAAGCAAATTGGTATGTATTTTTTCTTTAACGATTCATTCAGGGTTTTCTAATTTGTTTTTTTTCTTGCAGCTGTACTCGAACGCATGCTTAATCTCAATAAGGATAAGGTTGATGAAGTTACAAATGCTATAGACAAGGTTGGCACTGAGGGATTGAACGCTGTTAAGGCTCTTGAATCTCTTAAGGCTAATTCTCAGACACAATGGAAAGTTCTCGTGTTTGATTCATTTGGCCGTGATGTAATTTCGAGTGTTCTTCGAGTCAACGATCTGTTTAAGGTATATTCTTATTTTACCTCCAAAGGTTACATATTATGACTAACGATATTTTTAGAGCGGAATCACGGTCCATATGCTATTAAATGCCGACAGATACCCAATTCCTGATGTTCCGGCAATTTACTTTGTTCAGCCTACACAAGAGAATATCCAACTTATTGCCAATGACCTTTCCAAAAACTTATACGAGTCCGTTTACATCAATTTCACATCTCCTCTTCCTCGTACTCTTCTTGAAGATTTAGCATCACGGACCATTAATACTTCATCAGCAATTTGCCAAGTATATGACCAATATCTCAACTTTATTGTTTCGGAACCTAACATTTATTCTCTTGGTCTACCAAATGTTTACTCAACTATTGCCAATCCTAAAGTTAAGGAGGAAGAGATCGAATCTATTGTTAACCATATCGTGACTGGCCTTTTCAGTGTTGTTTTAACTTCGGGAACAATTCCCATTATTCGTGCAACGCGTGGCAATGCTGCCGAAATGGTAGCCCAGAAACTGGACGAAAAGCTCAGAAACCATGTTGTTAATTCACGAAATCAAGTAAACAATACCTCTTTATCTTCCACTCAACAACCTGTGCTGATTATTTTGGACAGGAATATCGATTTAGTTTCAATGCTTACCCATTCATGGACATATCAGTGCTTGGTTAATGATGTTATGAACTTTAGCAAAAATAGAATCACAGTTGAAACTCAAGAAGGTGAAAAGCTGACTAAGAGATCTTACGATTTGGACCCCAAGGATTTTTTTTGGGCCAAAAACTCCAACCTCCCATTTCCTGAGGTAGCTGATAATCTAGATGCTGAACTGAACAAATACAAAGCTGATGCAAAGGAAATTACGGGCCAGACCGGTATTTCCGATATTAATGATATTTCTCAAATCAACCCATCGACAAACGCTCAACATTTGAAAGCTGCCATTACTGCTCTTCCAGAACTCACAGCTAGAAAACAAACCATTGATATGCATATGAACATTGCAACTGCTCTGTTGAAAGCCATTGGCACTAGAGGGCTTGCGCAATTGTTCGAAGCTGAGGAAAACTCAACAAAGCTCACTAAATCTGAAGTTTTGGAAAATATCAAAAATACAGAGTTCAAGGAACCTGCCGACAAGCTTAGAATGTTTTTGATCTTTTACATCCTTTCATCCAACATCTCCGGTTCCGATATGTCTGAATACGAAGCAGCCTTAACATCACAGGGATGTGACCTGGCTCCTCTTACTTATGTAAAGCGTGTTAAGGAAATAACTAAAATGAGCATCATCAACAGCAGCAATAATGCTTCGCAGTCACAGTCGACCAGTGGTAGTTTATTCAAAGGTTTTGGTGGCTTTACAAGCAAACTTACTGAAAGTCTTAAGGATGGTACTCTTTCTGAAGGCTTTGGAAACCTCATTTCTAACGTCAAGAACCTCCTTCCTCAGTCAAAGGATTTGCCTATTACCAAGATTGTGGAATCAATAATGGATCCTTCATCATCATCTAACTCCGCAACTGATGACTATCTTTATTTTGATCCTCGTGCTGTCAGAGGCCCTCTTGCACGTCCTCCACGGAAAAATGCATACGACGATGCTATCATCTTCACTGTTGGTGGTGGCACTTATATGGAGTATGGAAATCTTCAAGATTGGGTTGCCCGCTCAAATGGTATGAAGAGAGTTTCGTACGGAAGCACAGATATATGCAGTCCTTCGTCATTCTTAAAAGAGTTGGCTCAGCTTGGTCATGAATAAATGTAAATGTGACAATGCTAAAATGTTTTAAAAGACAGAATATAAAATGAAAGAAAGATAAAACATGGTTATTCTAATGCAGTTGATTATTAATATTTAATTGAAGTTGGAATTTGTATAAAATATATTTAAAGGTTAGTTAAAGTTCAGAAAGGTGCTTATTGTATTGGAATCGATAAAGTGATTCACATAGCAGTATACTATCTTTTAAAGCAATTGCGTAAAGCTTATGGAGTTTTGAACCAGGATAGTAAACGATAATCAAAGAGAACACAAAGTTACTGTTTGTTATTGTATCTTGCCACTCCGAATCATCAACAACTTCCCTAATACCGATTATGCTCAAATTAAAATTTTTGTCGTAGTAAAAGTTGATAAAAGGTAAAATGTAATCAACAAAAAATTCACCAATGTGTTGAGTCACTATATTATGATCACGTCCACCATCGTGAATTTCCGAACTTTCAATCAAAACTACAGGTTCTAAATAAGTTGATGTGAGTAAGAAAAATAAAAAAAAAAAACACTTTATTTATTTGTAATACTCCAAAAAAGTTTATGGACAACATTGGGCAAAACGCCTGGAAACCTTCCAAATCGTAGCAATCCATTTGAATACACATTTTTATCAATTTTTTTGGAATAGGTTGCTCTTGCTTTTGGACAAAAAGTTAGCACGTTATCTGGGTCATTCAGCTTATTGTATAAAGGAACTAGATCGTTCAAAACCGAAAAAAGGGGTCGAATTTCTGGTAAAGAATTGGTCGAATTGTTTTTCGATGCTTTTGAAGATAAATCTTGAGTTTCATGAGGCATTTTCAGTGGTTTTTACAAATGAAGTTTGATTGTTACACGAGTAAACAGTATAAGATTATATATCACAACATTAGTGAAATGTGCATCGCGAAGAGGATTTATTTAAAAAGCATTTTAGTACTGTTTAAACATCTCAAAAGGGAAATAAATCACTTGTCAATGTCAATTAACTTACACATTTAGATTTTTTCATTGAGCAATTAGTAGATCATCGCAAGGTATTTTTTTTATAAATATAATTAAGATCAGGTATTTACAAAAAACCATTAGACTGAAATTTTTACATTCTCTAATAACATATTAAGATATTACTTAAACTACTTCATTGATAAAATTTACATTGATTTGTATTTTTTTTTTTCTTTTTGGTAAAACGTTGATGATGTCACATAGAAAATATATTATTTGCCAAAAGCACCCCGCACTGATGAAAATTCTACCGGGCAAACACAACCCCACACTTAAGTCACGTTCAACGGAAATAAAAATGATGCCGTATGAACTTTTGTCAATTTTGAGTTTTTGCATAAAAAGACAAGCCTCTCGTTCCAAGAATCATGATCAAAGTCGTGATTTTTCCATTTTTTTCCGCATTAGTCTTCCGAGATAGGAAAGTCTTTTAGGTGATAGAATATTCAGTTTACTTCCAGCAGAGCATGGCTGTTTTTTAGTAAGCTCTCCAGATTGAGCTGATTAAGACTGATTTAAACAATACAGTATTAACCCATACTGTAGATATTATTATTGCTTCTATTTAGTTGCTTGTGAGGGGATCAAAAACAAACTTAAAACTTTCTGCCATTTTCATTTTTTGTTCAAGTAGAGAAAGGCGTATGATTTTTCAACAGCATGTCACTATCCATCTATTTTTATGGCTGTAAAAACTTTAAAACACAAAAAAAAAGTTGCTATTCGGAATTTACGAGTACTTAAAACAATTAACAAAAAACTAACCAAAAAGCGTTTTGTCATTGGGGAAAATTGATTTTTACAAAAAAAGCGATAATTTAAGTTTGCGAGAATGTTGCCACAAAATGTTCCAAGATTTTAAATGAATATATGAATATTCTCAATAGTTTTAAGTACAAAGACGTATTTTTTAAAGATAAATTTTAGATAAAGGCAATTCAAAGATATATAATTTTCGGGACATTTTGAATAGTATATTTTTTCAAAAAGGGAAACTAGAAAAGTAAAAATCAGAATAACGTATAAAAGCCAAGATATAATAAAGGACTTAAGATTAATGCCAATTCTAATAAAAAAAACTCCCACCTCAAAGCCCACACACTTTAAATTTTGAAAAAATGGACTAAGCCTTCTATTTGAATACCTATAATATTATTTATAAATGATGGTTTGAGATGAATATAATTATTTTTTTGATTTTAATCTCTAAAAAGTGGTACTTTTAGAAACATGTGGTTATTTAAAAGAAAGAGATTCAATTGGAATAATTTAGGGATACACAATAAAAACTTTATAAAAAAGAGTTCTAATTGGAATTTAATGCTTTAATTACCAGCCCATCTACACTCTATATTCAATATTTATTTTTTTTTCTGTTGACTCTTTTTCCCTTTGTTGTTTTATTTTTTTTTTTTTTTTGAATATTAAATTATCCATTTTTTAGACACTTATAAAATGTGCTTGGAGAATTATTAAATAAAAGGTAATACTATTAAAACATTGGATACCTTTCATTAGAACAATGTTGTTAATGAAATATAAACACATAGTATTTATGCTGATCGTTTGTATTTGTATAAAAATTTTTAAAAACGGAGTCACCATTTCATTCAATATAATTGAAACCAAAAAACAAAAACAAGAAAAAAATATTGAATATACCTAAAACTTGCCTTTTTTGTGAAGCATGAGACCCTTAAGTTCATGCCATAAATTAAAAGAAAGCAGATCTCTAATGATCACCCTTCAAAGATTTTATTTTTCTTAATACTGGCTTAAATAATCAACAATAATAAAACTTTAAAAAACGGGATTGAAGAATCAAGTTACTGGGATTAGTTATCGTTATTCTTGAAAGTTTTAAAAGGGTTCAAGGTGATTAAACCCCAAACATTTTGTAAACGCTTGCGCATATCTAAAGGCAAATAAGATAGACTAGTTTATAAATAAAAATGTACTTTAAATTCAAAATAAATAATGAATTGACATAATTTTAAATCAAAAGGGTCCAAACTAAAAAATAAATTTATAGTGGAAGTAATGAGATAGGACTATCGTGAACATACCTTATTGCTGTCAGTATATCTTTATCATTTATTTAAACAGTTAGACCAACTTTTCTTTATTCTATATTAAAAAAGAATTTCAAATTAAACAACAATCTTCATTATAAAACATGCCAACAGTTCAAACGGTTTTTTGTTTGTTAATAAAAATTTGTACCCGTAAGGATATTTTTTTTATCGCATGATATTAACAACCCAAAAATGGAAATTTATCCTTATTAAACTTTACAAAGTTCTTTTAATAAAGAAAATAATATAAAAGTCAATGAACCAAACATTTCGTTTGGTTAGCTTTTGTTCTCGAATAAAATAGTTAAAAATACAAAATATGATTCTTAAAAAATTGAAAAGAATGTAATCTATCCTCTAGCTAATCTGATCTGTTCTTTTTAGACCAAAAACAAAGAACTTATCTTCACCCGAGTTTCTTTTGGATTTTTGATTTCAGACATCGGAATAAATTTTAAAGGCAGATAAACATCTTAAGACACCTTTTTATTCTTCAGACTTCACTTAATATATTTGAGATATTGTGTCAATATAATTGACTTTAATCATTAATAGTTATATTTCATATAAAAACATACAAGACCAAAAAAAAATTGCTGATGTGTCAATATTTAAAGAAAAAATCACTGAAGTTCAACTTTTAAATTGAGAGTAAAAAAATTAGAAGCAGAGGAATTTTTGCATAAAAAAAAGAAATTTATTAGTTTTTTTACATCCTAGATGACTATTTTAAGCCTTGGGAAACTCAAATTATTTAGCAGCTCTTTTTTTTTTTTAATAGAAGCAAAAAGAGCCGCAGATCAAAGCTTTGCCGTTCTTACCCCAGTTTAACTCAAAAATATAAATAGCTCTCAAATTCTTATAACTTATGAAAAATTTCCTCTCATATTTTTAATCTTTTACATATATATAAAATAATGACAAACTTTACCGATAACAACTCCACATTAGCAAGGGACTCGGCTCTTATAACCGAAAAAGCACAAGCTGAGCTTGCGGAACACATCAACAACAATAGTACTGTCGAGGGTACTGAATTAGGCTCGAGCGATTCAAAAGGAGAAAAGCAGTATATTCACGTTGAAACAGTTCGAGATGAAGAAGAAATAAATCCTTTTGAAGGGCTTACGAAAGAGCAAGTAGCGCAAAACGCATTCGACTTTGCGATAGAGCATGGATTAGACGAAGAAGCAGACGTTTTTGCACGGGGTGCTATTTTAGCCTATGATAGAAGTACGGATCAGCTAGAGGAAGACGAACTTACGGCTTTTGAAAAAGAAGTTAACCACAAATGGGCAGGCCAACCACTAACTTTATATTACATGGCCATCATGTGTGCAATGTGTGCTGTGGTACAAGGAATGGACGAAACTGTTATCAACGGTGCACAACTTTACTTTGTTAAAGAGTTTGGTTTGGATAAAATGCAACACTCTGAGTGGCTAATAGGTGTGGTTGTTGGTGCACCTTATCTGTGCAGTTTTGTGCTGGGCTGTGCACTGACGGGTCCACTCAACAATATTTTAGGTCGGCGAGGCGTGATTTTTCTTTCATGTTTTATTGCTGGTGTGGCATCTATTTGGGAATCTTTTACATATAGCTGGGTCCAAATGTTTCTAGCGCGACTATTGTTGGGTTTGGGAATAGGTCCTAAATCGTCTACTGTTCCAGTGTTTTCTGCCGAATGTGCGCCAGCACGGACTAGAGGCGCGTTTGTAATGATGTGGCAAATGTGGACTGCTTTTGGAATCATGCTTGGTTTTATTGTGGATGTCATGTTTTTGCCTCGGGGGAACTTGTCTGAAACTGTGGCTTGGAGACTTATGATGGGATCAACGGTTGTGGCTCCCATTTTTGTTTGCCTACAGGTGTACTTTGTCCCTGAATCCCCACGTTGGTATCTTAAAAAGAATCGTGTTGGAGATGCCTTCAAGTCTCTTTGCCGTTATCGATCGCACCGCATTCTAGCAGCCAGAGACTTGTATTACATGTATCTCTTGACGGACATTAATGAAAAGATGAACCAAGGCAGCAATCCATTGGTTGATATCTTTAAGGTTGGGCGAAACCGCCGAGCTCTTTATGCATCGCAAATTGTCATGTTTATGCAACAATTCTGTGGTGTCAATGTTATTGCCTACTTTTCATCGCAAATCTTTGCTGAGTCGGGTTATTCTGTTCAAACTAGTATTTTGGTATCTATGGGATTTGGAATTTTAAACTTTTTGTTTGCCATTCCTGCTGTTTTTACTATTGACACGTTTGGTCGACGCTCACTGATGCTTTTTACGCTGCCATTTTTGTCAATCATGCTGTTGTTTACTGGCTGTTCGTTTTGGATTTCGCACCGTGAGGCACGAGTTGGTTGCATTACTCTTGGAATTTATTTATATGCCATGTTTTACTCTCCAGGTATGGGGCCTGTTCCATTTACCTATTCCGCCGAAGCCTTTCCACTTCACGTTCGTGATGTGGGAATGTCCATGGCTACTATTACTCTATGGGGCTTTAATTTTTTGCTATCATTGACCTGGCCAGCGCTATTGAAGGCCTTTAAGCCCCAAGGAGCGTTTGGATACTATGCGGCGTGGAATGTAATTGGGTTTGTGCTGGTATTTTTGTTTGTTCCAGAAACCAAGGCTCTGTCTTTAGAAGAGCTGGATCGAGTGTTTTCAGTGCCGACATCAACCTTTATTCGGAAAAACGTTGCTGGGATGTTTGGAGGCAAGTCAATAAGGGACGAGGAACAGTAAGAGGGTGTTTTTTTTGTATAGACTTTATTAGGCTGTGTATGTAATTAATGAGTTAACGAAATACACAAAATGCAACTTAACTTGTAACATTGTTGTAACAACTTTATTTTGGCTTTTTATTTTCATTTTTTTGTTTTTTTTTAGTCTGCCACCTTTAAAGAAAATTTACACTATCCTTTTATACTTGCAACTAAAAGTTATTTACAAGCATTGTGTACTACTATCAAAGTACTAAATATTCAATTATTCTTGTTATTCTTGTTATTACTTTTTTTTTCTTCTATTATTTAAATCCAGATATACTTAGGAGGTTTCGTGAACCTATTTTTACTAATCTTCGACTATATCACTATGGTTTTCCTATAAAAACACGCCATCATGACTTTACCCACTTTATCTCCACAAGACGAGAGCATTGTGCTGTCATCTTCAGACCCTGGGCTCACATTAACTTCTAAGAAAAAAGTTACAGCACACCTCGAAAATGCAGATCTTTTAACGGTACCTCTAAATGGCGTACTTGACAAAACACAATCTCAAGAAATTTCTGGGGTTTCCACTCTTAATAATGATACCAGATCACCCACTTCTACTAATGGCATGAACTCATCTTATACCGAGGAACTGGCTACTTCCAGTACTCCATCAACCTCTCCGCTAGCTCTTGAAATCAAAAATAATATTTCTTTACCGTCCGAAGAACCCGCAGCAACATCCACGACTACAATGACAACAAAAACACCCAACACTTTAGACTCCGCCCCTTCTTCCCTTACAAATGGAAATTATTCCGAAACCATTGATTCGCCACGGTCAACTGTGAACGGAGTCAGCTCTATTGCAACACATTCCAAAGAATCCTCTGACGTACATTCTTCTATAAATAATCCAAGTTTGGTTGCAAATATGCATCAGGTGGATGTCTCTGCAGAAGCAACTGATGATGCTTCGCCAAACCTAAATTTAAATACCCCCCCGGAATCCCCTAAAAGTAGACATCACAGATTTCACTTGCATCACAATGATCATCAAAAGGACGTTTTGGTTGCTGATGAGTTACATCCGGGTAATGATTCTACACTTCCACATGATATACCAGCTACTCTTCAGAATCAAGGTCTCGCTTCAGAAACTTCACAGCCGGCTTCCCCACCATCCCAGTCACAAAATAAAGATAAGGGGAAAGGAAAGAAGAAGGCTCAGTTTTTCAATCCGAACATTTTTCGAAATACATCTTCGCGATCTTTGTCTTTAGCTGATCCTGATTCTGCAATTGACGAATCAACCGATCCATCTCCTGTAAATGGGTCATCGCCTTTGAAAAAATCTACAAAGTATGGAGAACATGACTCTCATTCAAGGAAAACACTAAGTCACCTACACAAGTCCAGATCTAAATCTGACGCCGGCTTGCACGAAGGCGCAGACTTACAAACTACCCGTTCAAGACTTCGCAGCAGAAGTCGCCATTCGGATGAACATGACCCCAGAAAAACCGATGGCACCGAAACTTCAGATAATCTTCCGGAATCTCATTCCGATACTGAGTTGGATCACATTAAAAGTGGTTCTTCCCCGACATCCGCTTCGCCAAAAACTGAATTCAAAAGAAGACGTAATTTTTTGCCTAGATATTCAACTTTTAGTGCTGCCAACGGAAGCTTTGCCGGAGGTGCTGCTGCTACACATGCTAATCGTCACCAACATAATTTGCAACGTCAACCTTCTGATTCTGAAAATCCAGAGGCTGAAGCTAGTGGTGAACATCCCCAACGATTTTCGCGTCGTCATACCTTGTTTTCAATAGACTACAACCCACCCAGTATGGCTATTGATTGGAAAGATGTTAAAAATGCTCTACGCCGATTTAAGAAAAAGAAGCAAGAAGAGCGCACCGATGATCAAGTTCTTGAGGACGATACTGCTCTCATTTCTGAGCTCGCTTCTGGTATTCCCTCTGCCATGATTATACCCATGTCATTTTTGAAGGATGACCGTGGAATTCCACGTATTCCTGTTCTTTTACATCATGTCAAGGCATCTGTGAATGATATTACCCAAAAACCTAATGAAAAAAACCGAAAGTACTCTATTGAATTGAGTTATGGTTCCGGTTCTACCGGTTTAAATTGGTCGATTGTTCGCGAGTACAAAGATCTTATTGCAATGCACTCGCGTTTAAAAGTTCTGAGCTTTCAAAATGTTTTTAGCACCAAGCTTCAGCTTCCAAAGTTCCCAAGTAGACACCATATTGCAGATCATATGCTAAAGGAACGATATCAACAAGATCGGTTGGCGCGCCATGGTCGTACTGCAAGTATAATTACCCCCATTCATTCTGAAAATGCTACGGCTGCACAAACACCTGGATCTGCTCCTGTGGGAACCTCTTCACATGCATCAACTCCTAACAATGCTCCTCCTCATTCGGCTCCCGCTACCTCTGCGGCACATTCCCAAAATCACCATAATACACGCTCCAATTATCTTTCTACTATTGCAGACGAACAACCGTCTCGTCGCTCAGCTTCATCTGAAAGAAGTGCATCCATTTTAACTTTAGGGTCCGATGCTTCCGAGAACTCTCACCGTATTTTTCGTCGTATTCACAGAACTGCATCTATTACCAGCAATTTACATGCTGTTCATCGACCTTCTTTCATTGGAGGACATGGAAACCTTCAAGAAAATGAAGAAGAAAGAGATGCATTCATTGAAAGGCTTCGTGCTGCAGTGGAAAAGTACATTTTGGAATTACTTCGGGAGATGCGCTTTCGTCCTGAAGCTAATCGTGTTTTCCAATTTCTTGAGCTGTCTAATATGAGTATTAGACTTGCTCCTGAAAACTCATACCATGGAAAGGAAGGTTACTTGATTTTAAGGTCTTCTGCAGCCTCCATGGGTTGGAGAGTCTCGCACTGGAAACCCAATGAGCTTTCTTTAATGATTGATAGACACACATCTCGCTGGTATCTTGTCCGGGAATCATACATTGTTTGCGTCAATGACATTTCATCGGCAAATGTTTCAGAGGTCTTTTTAGTTGATCCTGATTTCAGCATTACTTCTGGAAGCAGTGCAGCTAATGCACCCCCACCTCAAGAAAAGGAAGAAACTACTGACAAATCTCACCAAGGTTTTACATTTCAAGTTGAGAATGGCGAGCGTAAAATGAAGCTTGTTGCCACTTCACAGCGTCAATTGAGTTTGTGGGTTGACAGTATTAATCATATGAAGGAGGGGTCTATCTGGAGTAAACCTCACCGATTTCATTCGTTTGCTCCTGTCAGACAAAATGTACAAGCCCGTTGGTTTGTTGATGCTGTAAGTAATTCTATTTCTTTTTTTCAACTAATTTCTAACTTTTTTTAGAGGGACTATTTTTGGACAGTCAGTGTAGCATTGGACATGGCAAAGGATGTCATTTATATCCACGATTGGTGGCTCTCTCCTGAGCTTTATTTGCGCCGCCCTCCTGATGGTAACCAGGAATGGCGTTTAGATCGTGTGCTTAAGCGTAAGGCTGAGGAAGGTGTCAAAATTTTTGTCATTGTTTATCGCAATGTTGGTCAAACAGTTCCTATTGACTCAAGCTGGACTAAGCACTCCCTTTTGGATTTACATCCCAATATTTATCTTATGCGTTCTCCCAATCAGCTATTGCAAAATACGTACTTTTGGGCACATCACGAAAAGTTATGTTTGATTGATCATACCATTGGTTTCCTGGGAGGAATCGATTTGTGTTTCGGTCGTTGGGATACAGCCGAGCACGTTTTGGTGGATGATAGTCCCGTGGCGTTTTATGACCCTAACAAGAAAAATGAGTTTAAAGGCCCCACGCAAATTTGGCCTGGAAAGGACTACTCTAATCCACGTCAGCGCGACTTTTACAGCTTGGATAAGCCTTATGAGGATATGTATGACCGCAACGAGACACCACGCATGCCCTGGCATGATGTACATATGATGGTTACTGGCCAAGCAGCTCGTGATTTGGTTCGACATTTTGTGCAACGCTGGAATTATCTGATTCGCCAAAAGCGGCCCTCTCGTTATACGCCATTGTTGCTTCCTCCAGCAGACTTAACGCCTATCCAGCTTCAATCACTTCATTTGGAAGGCACTTGTGAGGTTCAGATTCTGCGTTCGTCATGTTTTTGGTCACTTGGAATTAAGAAACCAGAACATAGCATCCAAAATGCCTACTTGAAGGCAATTGAGTCTTCTGAACACTTTGTCTACATTGAAAACCAGTTTTTCATTTCGTCTACTTATTACGAAGGTACAGAGATTCAAAATCGCATTGGTGACGCTCTTGTTGAGCGTATTATTCGAGCACACCGCAACAATGAGGATTGGAAGTGTGTTGTGGTTATTCCGCTTATGCCTGGATTTGAGAGCGAAATTGATGAGAAAAATGGTTTGAGTGTGCGCATGATTATGCAGTTTCAGTACCTTACCATTAGTCACGGGCCAAATAGTATTTTTGGTAAGCTTTTTAAGCAAAATATCAACCCGGAGGATTATATTCAATTTTTTTCGCTCCGCAAATGGGGCAAGATTGGGCCCAAGAAACAGCTTGTGACGGAGCAGCTGTATATCCACTGCAAAACTATGATTGTTGACGACCGTATTGCTATTATTGGATCTGCTAATATCAATGAGCGTTCAATGCGTGGTAATCGTGATTCCGAGGTTGCATCGATTATTCGCGACACAGACACAATTGAGTCTGTGATGGCAGGGAAGCCATACCGGGTTGGGCGGTTCCCACACACTTTGCGCATGCGCTTAATGCGCGAGCATGTTGGTATTGACATTGACCAGCTGGAGATGATTGATCATCTGGTTGATCGGGAGCTTTCATCGGCAACGTTAAAGATGATGGATCCTCATGAGGCCGGTATTATGGAGTTTTCCAACGGCATTGATTCATCTGGTTTGCCAAGAGCCAGCTCTTTTCCCACCGACGACCGTCCGCAACGTCTGGAGTTACACAGTTTCAATCATTTGGCAGGCGTTGAGAATATTGGTTTGCGCGATAAGAAGCCACTTAGTAATGATTCTCGTGTGCAGGGAAATGAGACTCACAGACTGGATGTGGAGGGTCTTGGATTTGACAAGTTCCGCAAGCGCGAAGCAATGGAGCACATGGGTGTGGTTATGACGACAATGGCACCCACAGATGCGGATTCTATGGAGGGCATTGTGCACAAGTACTTTGAGCAGATGATGGATGACGTTGGGCTGGACGCGATGTTGTCAAATGTGACGGAAATTAAACGGCGGTTATACTACTACCTGCAGACGCGTAACTGGCGCAAGGAAACCAACACTTTTGACGATATCAGCTTGGTTGCCAATGGCGGAAAGCCACTCTCGATGCACTTTTTCCCCCAAAACGGATATGCTGATGACAATGTGTTTCAGTTTCGGGATTTGGATGACTATTCCGGGTCATTATCAATGGATAGTAATGGCTCTCCAGTACACACTCCTGCCAATAGTCCACCGGGTGCTACGCAACACAACTTCAACATACAAGCGCATGCGACTACAGGAGACTCGTTACCTCCTCAGTTTTTCTCGCCAATTGATCCATACAGCTTTCAGGACCCTGTATCACCGGACTTTTATTACGATATGTGGGAGCGAGTTGCAGATCAAAACACGTTGTTGTACCGTGAAGTATTCCATTGCCAGCCTGATGATGAAGTGACATCATGGAAACAGTACATTGAGTTCAAAGAGCTGTTTAAACGGTTTGCAGAGAACCAAGGTCAGAACGTGCCGGAGGACATATTCGAGATTAACATTCCCGAGACGCAGCGTAGCGAATACGAAATGGAAGTGTTATCGGCAATGAGCTCGAACGATATGACCCATGCACCGGGAGCAGGAGTAGAAGTGCAGCAGAACGAGGAGGAAAATGAGGGAGAGGAGGAAGGTCTGAGCAATGAGGAGGCTGCAAATCGGCGACGGGAGCGAGAGGCTGCCCAGCGAGAAGCTGAGGAGCAGGCGCGTATTGAGCGTGAAAAGTATCAAGACATGCTACGACGTCGACGCCAGAATCGTCGGTCTTCGCGCAACGTCCTGACAGCTGACGACGTTTTCCAACCAAGTATTGCGGAACGAGTGGTACAGGGTGTACGGGGGAACCTTGTATTTTTCCCGACACAGTGGCTTGCACATGAGTTGGAGAGTGGCAATTGGCAGCATGCTATTGACCATTTGCCTCCAATTGAGATTTACGATTAAGGGTGTTTCAAAAAAACAGGAATAAGGAAATATGGTTTAACGTGTATAATTTTGTAATTTTTAATTTTTTTTTCTTCTTTAGCATAATTGAACTAGAGCAGTCATGTAGAGAGGCACAATAACGTTATCATTGAGAGAACTGAATGCCTCGAGAAGAGCTGTGAGGGTCGCTACGACGATCATTTTAAAGAAGGTCAAGCCGCCAGCTTTGACAAATGGGTTATAAGAGTCTAACATGTATGCAGGCCCATAGTAAATATCGGGATAGAGAGTTTTGAGGACAGCGTATTTATAGAGACAAAGACCTGCGACAGCTGCGGCGACAAAGCACAGGGTGCCCTCGACTGACTTTTTGTTGCCGCGGGGAAGCGACCACTTGTGCTTGCCATACATGCGGCCAAAAACGGAGGCGGCGGCGTCGCCGAGCCCCAGGCAGATGATTCCTGCGGGGCTGTTGCAGAGGTACATGGGGATAGAGATACCGATGAGAAGATAGATGTGGGAGACGATGATGGGGCCGCAGATATCTCGTGGGTCGAGGTAGCGGAGCAGAGCGCGGTGGATCTGAGGGCCGAGGGGCGGGATGGTGGTGACGCGGAGAAACTCAATTGCGAGAAAAAGAAACGTTGCGCCGGCCATGGCGAGCTTTGTGAAGGTTGGGTGGGTGGGGAGGCCGACGGGGAGAAAGAGGGCGACGACGGTGAGATGCCAGACCTTGCGGCGGAGATCGAGGTGAGTCCAGGAGCCCGAGCGGGCCTGGACGGTGGGGATGGTGACTGCAATGATTGCGAGCCAGTATGCGGTGATTGCGAGGTGGGCCTTTGTTGTTGCTTGGGAGGGGAAGAGAACGTTGTTAAAGATAAAGGAGATTGGATAGAAGAGGGCTGAGAAAGTTGAGGGGGGTTGTGAGGAAAGGTTGGGCAGGTCAATGTAGAGGAAAAGTAGGAGGACGGAGCCTAAGGCGGCAACAAGGTAAATGGCAAGGGCCTTGTTTGCATCCTTGATCTGGGATCGCGTGACCCGAGCCTTGTCTTCTTGGGAAAGTGGGCGGGTGGCATTGAGTTTTTGAGTCTTCATGATTTTGAAGACGAGGGGGAGAGTAGGGTAAACTGCGATGAGACAGGCGCCAAAGATGAGAGCCTTGAGGACGACGACAGGAACACTTGCAATGTAGATTTGGGATTTGACGTTAAGGGGGATATTGGGGAAGGATGCTGATGCGGCGGCAGGGTCGTGCCATGGGGATTTGAGGGTATTGAATGAGGCGAAGTAAAAGAGATTAACGAGGAGAGTTGCAAGCAAAAAGGCTTCGACCTGGGAAAGAGAGTTTTGGGCTATCAGAGCAAGAGCATCTTGGATAGCCAGGACGTGGTCCATGACGCCGGGGAGGGTAGGCTCGACGAGGGCACAGAGGATTCTGCGGAGCGAGACGACGTGGGTGATGGGGAGGGGGAGCTGGGTGAGGAGGTGGAGCTCCGGGGCCGAGAAGGGGATGTAAGCGAGGATGGAGAGGAGGTTTGTGTGGAAGAAGGCGAGATGCTGGGGGTTTGTTGCGAGGGAGAGGAGGGGCGGGAGGATGGCCGCGTAGAGAATGTGGGGGAAGAAGGAGTTGAAGACGGCGACGAGGGCTCGCGGGGACTTGCGCAGAACGGCGGCCTCGCGGTGGGTCCCGATCAACAGGACGGCGACGAGCAGGGCGAGCCAGACAAAAAAGGACGAGTTGTATTGCGGGAACGCCCGCAGGTGGAAGAGCTGGGACAGGGTGTGGTCACTGTCGGCGAGACTCAGCAAGGAGTACTTTTGGTTGAAGTCGTCGCGGGCAGCATAAAACTGGGCACCGCGGAAGTGGATGCGGAGGGCGTAGAGGAATGGGGTAATAAGCAGAAGAGCTTCGGCGATGTTTGCAGGCTCAATGTTGAAGAAGATTTGGGTCGAGTTGGGAGCGGCTGCAGGTTGAGACGGGTTAAAAGCAAAGGACGAGTGTTTGGATTGTTTCTGTTTGTGTTTGCGGCGGCGTTTGAAAGAGGTGGATCCGTCCAGTTGATGGTTTGCTGAGGCTCCGAGGGTTGGGGCGGGGTTGCTGAGTTCGGATTGGGACGGCTGACGAGAGGACGGCCCCGAGGAGTCCCGGTCCTTCTCGTCCTCGTCCTCGAGCGCAAGTACCGCAAATACGGAATTAGACTTTGGCGCAGCGCCTGACGGCTTGCCTTTGCGGGCGCTGCCATTGCTCTCGCTACTGCTGTTGCGCTGGAGCCTCTGCTGCTGCTTGCGCCGCAGGACCGTCCGGGTGATTGCCTCGTCCTCGCTGCTGGTACTGTTGTGGGCGCGCGGGTCTTCCGAGGAGTGATCTGTGGATAGGGGGGGGAGTGTGTTGTTGAAAAGCGCATTTGGGTGGTCATGGCGGTGCTTGCGGCTGCTGACCAAAAGGAACCCATCGGAGGATCCGGTGTCGACGTCGCCCGGGTCGTTTAGATCGGAGGCCTCGGCCGTCAGGGCAGAGACCGAAGCGGCGGGGGGAGATTTGTTTGGGTTGCTGTGGGCGGAGCTGCTTGAAAAGCTGTCAAAGAGCATTTCCTCGGCCTCCATTTCTTCTCTGAGGAGACGGGTGCTGCTTGAATCGGGCGTATCTGGCGACGAGGTCATTTCTAGTTTGGGGGGGGTTGAAATAAATGGGATAGTTGGCCTTTTTGGGTGGTTAAAATGGGAATTTGGGTGGAAAATTGAAAAAATAAAATAAAATGTATCACGTGATATTTCTTATGGAACCTAAATGCCGTCCATATGTAACCTTTTCTAAACCAACGGCTCGCTCTCGGGATCTCCGCCGTCACTCTCTTGGCCAGCAACCTCGCTGTACCCCAGCTCCTTGATGGCGGTCTCCAGCATCTTCTCGACCTTGGCGGCCAGCTGCGGGACGTCGTCGCGCGTGAGCCCCACGGTGGGGACAGGGTCGAGCACGTGGATCTTGATGGTGCCCGGGCGGACGAGGGCCTGGCTGGGGTTGAACAGGTTGCTTGTGTTGGAGACGGCGACGGGGACGATGGGGATCTGTGCCTGGACAGCCATGTGGAAGGCGCCGCGCTTGAGGGGCGTCAGGAGGCCTGGGGCGGCGAAGCCCGAGCGGGTGCCTTCCGGGAACATGAAGACGGACTGCTGGGAGCGGGCGAGCACGGAGTCTGCGGCGGAGGCGAGGGTGGCGACGGAGGCGCGGGGGTTGGCGCGGTCCAGGAACACGGTGCCGCTGAGCGCCATGAACCAGCCCAGAAACGGGACCCAGCGCAGGCTGGCCTTGGAGGTGACGGAGCAGAAGGGCGGGAAGATGCGGCCCAGCATGTACACGTCGAGAGCGGACTGGTGATTGGAGAGCACGACGCAGGGCCGGAGGAAGTCGGGCGAGCCGGCGGCCCACGCGGCGGCCGACAGGTACTTGGCGTAGTTTGTGTCGGGGGCGCCCGACGGCCCGCCGACGAACCGGAACCCGATGCGCAGCACGGGGTAGGCCAGGTAGTAAAACAGACGGCCGGTGGAGTACTGGGCCAGGCCGCGGCGGCGGAAAAAGGCGAGCACGATGGAGGCGACGACGCCGTAGGAGGTCGAGACGACGACCGCTCCGGCGATGTAGAGGGCCTTGAGGTAGAAGATTGTTTTTTGAAGCGCGGAGGGCATATCTTGTCAAAGGTGCATAGCAAGTTGACAAAAAAAACTTTACCTGTGAATTTAAATTTTTAAAGGGTCAACTTTTTAGTTCACCACCACCACCTTTTAACGCCCTTCAACATGTCCCGACCACGCATCACCGTCGATACCTTTGCCCGTAACTCGGCCGAACGGCTGGACGGCCCGTCGCAGTATTTCATCAACAAGGCGAACCGGGGGAACGAGGAGGCTCGGCGCGACTTGGCCAAGCTGTCGTCGACGCGGACGCTGTATATAGGCAACCTTTCCTTCTACACGACCGAGGAGCAGATCTTTGAGCTGTTTTCCAAGGCCGGCGCCATTGCGCGCATCATCATGGGGCTCGATCGCATCAAGGGCACGCCGTGCGGGTTCTGTTTTGTCGAGTACGAGTCCCACCGCGACGCGCTGCACGCGCTCCGGTACCTGCAGGACTCGTACTTGGACGAGCGCGCCATATCAATTGATCTGGACTCGGGGTTTATTGAGGGCAGACAGTACGGCCGCGGCTACTTTGGAGGCCAGATTCAGGACCAGGACCGGTCGAATGATGATCCATGCCGTGGTGGCTGGGGGCAGCGCTACTACAACTAAAAGATTTTGTTTTTATGTACCTTTATTATAACTATATATATATGTTTATTTTTTTTTCAAGTTTATACATGACGACACCAGCAGTTACTACCTTCGGGCTCCATTTGAACAAAGGCTTTGACGCCGCCTTTGCACAAGCGCTCTTCCACCCGCGACTTGACTTTGGGCAAGTCATGCATGGGCTGGACTTGGACGTGGATGACGCCGCGGACCTGCGAGCCGTCGGCCCAGAAGCGGGGCACTGTGTACCCGGCCACTCCGGGCATGACGGAGATATCGCTGAGCATATCGCGCACGTTATACTCTTGGCCGTCGTTGAGCGACAGCAGGAGGGTTTTGGCGGAGGACGAGATGAGGGGCAGGGCCGACATGAAGATGAGAATAGCAATGAAGATGGATGCAAGGGGATCGAAGCCTTCCCAGCCAAAGTAGTAGATGAGCAGGGTGGATGCAATGACGCCCACAGAGCCCAGGGTATCGGCAATGATGTGGAGGAAAATGCCGCGCATGTTTTCATTTTCGGCGACGTCTACAGCGTGAGATTGGGGGTGGTCGTGGTCACAGTCGTGGGAGTTTTCGTGGGAGTGCTCGTGGGAGTGCTCGTGGGAGTGCTCGTGGGAGTGCTCGTGAGAGTGTTCTTGAGAATGACTGTGAGAATGATCACCGCCAAACAACGCATGACTATGGGAGTGGCCGCTACCACCATGGCTATGGCCATGGTTAAATGCAAATATACCGACGATATTCACGACGAGCCCAAGAACACTGACAATGAGCAGCTCGGTTGTTTTTTCCAGACCCACGGGGGCAGAGATACGCTCAACAGCTTCGGCAATGACGCCGAGAGAGATGCCGACGAGGAAAAAACCATTGGTGAAGCCGGAGAGCGTTTCGACCTTACCCAGGCCATAGGGGAATCGAGAAGAAGGAGGGAGCTTGGAGAGAATGCTAGCAATGAGGCCGACAAAGAGAGCCAGGCAATCGAAAAACATGTGGATGGAGTCGGAGAGCAAGCCTAGGGAATGGGAAAGAATTGAGTAGAGGAGCTGGATCAGCATGAAGGAAAAATTGAGAAGCAGGAAGTAAAAGATGTTTTTAGTGTCGTCGTGGGCAAGGATGGAATCAATGATACCCCAGTTGCGTAACGACTCTGGGGGGCTTGTTGGGTCAAAGAGAGGGGCAGAGCGCGGGTAAATATTGTCAGGGATGAGAATGCAAGAGAGGGCAGCTTGGAGGCCGTCGTAGACCATTTCACGATAGGGGAGGGTTCCTCGTAGTAGAACGGAGCTTTCGAGAAAGATACTGAGGAGGGTATTGATGAGGGGGTTTGCTCTGTTTGGATGGAGGTCGCGCTTGGAGAGGAGGAAGACGCCAAAGGAGCCGGAGGTGATAGTGACGAGGGAGGCGACGTCGATCGAGTAGGAGGTGGTGACGAAAGCGGTGGGCCCCATAATGATGAGGCCGAGGATGATAGCCAGGGAGCCGGAGTAGGTTGGGGAGGGTCTGTGGAGGCAGTATGCGGAAGCAATGAGGGCGAGGTAGCATGCGAGGGTTTTGAGGGAGGAGAGGTGGGGGGCCTGGAAGGTGTGGATGGGGGTTTCTGGGGTACCTCTGAAGAGGTCGATAAGGTAGAGGAGGGCGAGATAGAGGTAGTAGGGGGGATTGAAGGGGTGGAGGAAGAGGTAGGGGGCGTTGAAGAGGGTAGCAAAGATAAGGCATGTTTTGACCGAGCCGATGAGGGAGCAAGCCCAGAAAAGCAGGAATGTTCCGAGGGCAAGTAGGAGGGTGTTTGACACGTCTGATTTTGAGTATTTTACAGCTGAGCCGCGGGACATGATGAGGGTGAGGATGCCTGTGAGAAGGAGGAGGGGCCCTGTGACGAGGGAAGAGGATAACAGTGCGGGGACCTTATCGTGGAAGCCCAGTTTGAGGCAGAGGTAGTCGAGGGCCAGGAGGGAGGTTGGGAGGGATATTATAGCGGGGACCCTTTCGATTAGGGATGGCGGTTGGATATGTTGTTGTTCTTGGTCTAGGTGGTAGTCATGGTCTGGGTATTGGTAGGAAGATGGAGGTTGGTCATGGGTATGGTCATGAAGGTGGCTGTGGTCATGAAGGTGGTTGTGGTCATGGAGGTGGTTGTGGTCATGGAGATGGGTGTGATCATGGAGGTTTTGCTTATCATGATCATGGGTATGAGTATGGTCATGGTCAGGGAGATGATCAGTCTCTTTGGTATTAACAGGAGAGTCAATTGGGATGTTATCGAAATAATCTTTTTTTTCCACGTCTATTGGAGAAAGCACGTTGATTTCCGAGAGGGTTTTATGGAGATGGTCAATTGTTTTTGAGAGAGCACTCTGGTTGCTGCCAGTGAGAGGGTTGGGGGGAGGTCTAGAGACGGCTGGGGAGGAAATGGACGGGCGGTCCCGTTGGGTGTGGGAGGTGTGTTTACGGAAGTCGGAGAGAATGGAGGGGACGGAGTGGATGCCCCAGGAGTTCGCTGAGGAAGCGGTGGACGCAGCTCTGCGGAGTCTAGTTCTGGTTTCTTCTTGGGGGGAGGGGGTGGTATTAGAGGTGTCTATGCGAGAGAGGGTTGATTTGCGGAGGGAGGAAGCGTTTGATTGGCCGGGCAGAGAAGAGCCATTGGGGAACGGGACTGCAACTGAGTAGCTTCTGAAGGGTCTTGAGACGACGGTTTGGTCGGAGTCGGTTGGGTCGTGTTGGTCGGAGGGGATTGGCGAAGGCAGGGGGGGGAGGTTTGGATCATTTTGGAAGGAGAAGGGTTTGGTAAAGGGGGAAGAGGAGGAGGAGGAGTCGTCGTTAGGAGGCATTATGGGAGGAGATTAATAAGAGAGATGTGGAGAAGGAGGAGGAGTCCGATGATTCATAAGGGATATAGTATGGGAGAGGGGGAGATGGTGGTGGTGGTGATGATTTTTTAAAGGGCCGATGGAAGGAGGTTTTGGATGTTTAAGATGAGATTTTTGATTTACTGAAAAAACAAGTCGAGAGATGTGGCAGGTGCGTTAGTCAGCGGGCTGCGGGGTGCTGAGTCACAGCGGGACCTTGGCGGGACGGGTGATGACGTGTAATGTAACAGCGTTGAAAAGTTGTAACAAGACTAAGACACAAGTCGTAAGTGGCA
Source organism: Magnusiomyces ingens NRRL Y-17630 (assembly GCA_900497715.1). Lineage (NCBI taxonomy): Eukaryota > Fungi > Ascomycota > Dipodascomycetes > Dipodascales > Dipodascaceae > Magnusiomyces > Magnusiomyces ingens. The sequence goes on from UIDE01000008.1 coordinate 213,970, forward strand.
GGTGCCATTTTATGTCAGAGGGCGGACTCCGACGGCGGGCGGGTGAGCGAGCGGAGAAGAAAATTTTCTGTCGTCCGTGGACTTAAAAAAAATTCAACTTTTGTATTCAACTTTGACTCAACTTCCATTCAACTTGTATTCAACTCGCCATTTTTAATAAATAGTCGAATAATCAAATAATCATAATCATATAATCAAATAATCATATAGCCAAATTCAAATCACAAATCACCAACTCAACGCCGTTGCCTCGTTAATCCATTTCTTCCTGCGCTGAAAAAAATCCTCTCTCTCACCCACACCTCTCCCTCGCTCACCCCTCTTTGTCGGCTGTAAAAATCCCTATAAAAACCCCCCTCATTCCCCCCCTCAAGAAAAAGTCAAAATCCTTCAATTCCCCCAGGAATCCCTCCGTCACAATGCAAAACCAAATCTCTACCCAAAACTCAAACCAGTCGTCCTCGGCCTCGTCCTCTGCCCCCTACACTAATGACCCCGAGAAGTTCTTCATGAAACCCGCCAGCAACCCCCCCTCGCGGCGCAACTCAATCGCTTCCGAAATGCCCTCCCTCGACGAACAGGAAGCCATCTCAAGAGTCCTCTCCTGCAGACAACCCCAAGACTACCCCCAGGACTCGTGCCCCCCCATGGGCGCGGACAGACAATACCCCCCGCTCCTCCCGGAACAGGAGGCCTACCGCGTCGACTTCACCGGGCCTGACGACCCCCTCCACCCCTTCAACTGGCCCCTCTCCAAAAAACTCGTCATCGCCCTGTGTCTGGGGGCCACCACCTTCACCTCCGTCTGGGGGTCCTCCGTCTTCTCGCCCGCCCTCGGCGTCATCTCAGAGAAGTTCCACGTCGCATCCGTCGTCTCCTCCCTCACAATCTCCCTCTTTGTCCTCGGGTTTGCCTCCGGCCCCGTCCTCTGGTCGCCGCTCTCGGAGCTCTACGGAAGAAAGGTCCCCATCGTCATCGCGCTGTTCCTCTTCACATGCTTCACCTTTGCAACAGCCACCGCCAAGGACCTCCAGACCATCATCATCTGCCGCTTCTTCAGCGGCATTGCTGCCTCCGCCCCGCTCACCATCGTCGCCGCCGTCTTTGCAGACATCTTCCCCAACACAGGCGTCGTCTCGCGAGGCACCGCAATCAACCTCTTTGCCGCCATTGTCTTCTCCGGACCCATGGTCGCCCCCATTGTCGGCGGCTTCATTGTCCAGTCCTACCTGGGCTGGCGCTGGACCGAGTACCTCACAGGCATCATGGCGGGAGCCACCCTCATTGCCGTCGTCCTCTTCATGGAAGAAACTTACACCCCCATCATCCTCGTGCGCAAGGCCCAGATCATTCGCGAGCACACGGGCAACTGGGGCATCCACGCCGTCCACGAAAGCGTCAAGCTCGACTTTTCCGAGATCCTCACCAAAACAATCACGCGGCCCCTGCGCATGCTTTTCTCGGAGCCCATCATCCTGCTGCTGGCCATCTACAACGGCTTCTGCTACCTCATTCTCTACCTGTGTCTCTCCTCGTACCCCTACGCGTTCCGCGGCATGTACCACTTTGCGCTCAACCTCTCGATGCTGCCCTACCTGGGCATTCTCATCGGCATGATCCTCTGCGCCCTGGGCATGATTTTCTTCTTCGAGCCGCGCTACGAGCGCAAGCTGGCCGCCGCCGGCGTCAAGTCCAACCCGGAGCTGCGCCTCGAGCCCGTGCTTCTGTCGGCCCTCATCTTCCCCATCGGCCTCTTTTGGTTCTTCTGGACCGCCAACTACGCCGACCACGTCCACTGGATCGTCCCCTCCATCTCCGGCATCTTCACCGGCTTCGGCCTCATGGGCATCATGGTGCCCTCCATGAACTACATTGTCGACGCGTACCTGTGGTTTGCGGCCTCGGCGCTTGCCGCCCTGACCTTTCTACGCTCCATGTTTGGTGCCTCTGCGCCGCTCTTTGCCGACTTTATGTTTGACCGCATCCACCTCAATTGGTCCGGGCTGCTTCTGGGTCTCCTAGCGGTAGCCATGGCCCCGGTGCCTTACCTATTCTTTGCCTATGGTAAAAAGATCAGAGGCGTTTCCAAGTATGCCTTTGATGGATGAAGACTTTGCATTTTCTTTTTTTATTATTTATATGTACATTAAAATTTTTTTCATAATTTATAGCCGTTAATATCCGAAACTAGGTGGTTGATCTTACGTCACTTGACGAGATCCGGAAAGAATAAGAGAAGTTGCAAAAGGCTCTTCCTTGGAAAAACTTTCTTCCGGGCGTCTTCCATACCGTCTCCTCCCCTCTCCCCCCTAGCCCTGGAGGATTCAAATGTTTAGGGTTTTGGCCGAAGACTCCCAAGACGTTTGCAGGCGCACACGCAGAAACCTTCTCGGCGCCCACATATTTTAGGTGACGCCAGAAACCAACGTCGCGATACGAGGAGCGGTTGCAAGATTTTGGCCTGTAATGGCTATTCTCTATTTATAATCATCGCACGTCAGATCCTTAAAGTCCCGCTCGCTTGGTTATTAATCCTTTATTGGTAACGTTCGACTTCCATCTGCGCTCACCTAAGGCACCTCCGGAGTTAACACGGAGTTAACTCGGATCAACTGTCCTTCAGACCCGTCACGTGCCGCGCCCTCCTATATATTCACTCCAACCCGCCCTTCCTTCCAGTTCACCAATTCACCAAAATGTCAACTCCCTCTGCTCTCGTCTCAACAGACGTCGTCTACACGGCCGGCATCGCCTCCCTCAAATCGGTCTCAAAAGAAACTCCCCTCCCCATCCCCCCGTCCCACATCGCCATCAAAGTCCACTACGTCGGCCTCAACCCCATCGACTACAAGCTCATGGGCCTGGGCCTCTTCAAGCTCTGGCCCAAGCAGCGCGGGCTCGGCCAGGAGTTCAGCGGCGAGGTCGTTCTCGTCGGCGCAGACGTCACCGACTACGCCCCGGGCGACCGCGTCTGCGGCCTCCTCTCCGACCCCTTCCTGGGCGCCCTCAAAACCTACCTCATCTCCCCGCACAACCAAAACAGAGTCCTCAAGATCCCCCCGCAAATGCCCTACGACCAGGCCGCGTCCTTCATGATGAGCTTCGGCACCGCTTACAACTCGCTCGCCTTTGTCGACTGGCACGCTCTCCCAGAGCCCTCCTCCCTGCTCATCCTGGGCGGCTCCACAAACGCAGGCGTCTTTGCCGCCCAGCTCGCCAAAAAGTGCTTCGGCATCACAACCGTCGTCGCTACCTGCTCCACAAAGTCCATCCCCAGAGTCTCCGCCTTTGGCGTCGACTACACCCTCGACTACACCGATAAATCCGCGTCTATCCCCGCGCAAGCCGCAGACCTCATCCAATCCAAGCTGGGCGGCGCTAAGTTCGACATGATTTTCGACTGCGTCGGCGGCACCGAGCTCTTTGCGTCCATCTCCTCCCTGCTCAAGCCCGCAAGCACAGGCGCTTACTACGTCTCGATTGTCGGCGACGACCCCAACTTTGGTCTCTCCTGGGGGCTTGTGACCGTGGCCAGCAAGATGCTCCTGTCGCGGCGCTGCTGGGGCTACAACTACAAGCTGTATGTTCTCGAGTCGCACGAAAGCTTCCTGGACGCGGCTCGAAAGGAGATCCTCACGCCTACATCTTCCTACGAAATCCCAATCGACACGGTCTATCCTTGGACCGAGTACAAGCAGGCCCTGGAGAAGATTATGACTCACCAGGCAAAGGGTAAGGTGATTCTTAAGGTCGACGGAGATAGCGTGGAACAAACCAAGGACTAAAAGATAAGCAATCGCTATCTAATTAGGAAGGTTCTGGGAAATGTTGCGCAATACGAGCAATGCAGCAATAATATTTTATGTTTTTTTATATACCGTGACTGCTATTCTTTAATGTCTTTAACTTTAACTTCTTGACGACAGACACGTTTGCCTAAAAGGTCCTTGGATGGTGCCACTGTAGTTCTTATCAGCACCCGACCAATCTGTCCATCAACTCCTAACTCACTTCACTCTCGTATTACCCACTCACCCAGCGTCTAGACTATTTTTCCGAGCCACGATACTTCGTCCTGCTCCCGGGTACTAGAAACAAAAACAATCCGTCAGTATGTGGGCTTTGTTAACCACTTCAAAAAAAAAAGTGTCGTTAGACACCCCATACTTTAAAAAAACTCGGCAACGGGGAATTGAACCCCGGTCCCCCGCGTGCTGCTTTAGAAGCTGACAGGCGGAAATTCTAGCCACTAAACTATTGCCGATTGATGAAATTATAATTTACAAATGCTATTTGTTGTTATTTTTATTACTAAGACCATTTTGTCATGTTAATTTATATTACTCTCACTAATAGCAATCTATTGTTATCTTGTTTAAATTAAAATTCTAAGTCTAAGAATCTCATTATAAACTTACTATTGTTGATCAAATAGATATTCTAATCTACGCTGTAACATCCGGGATATTACAATTTATCTTTTTGTAACAAACCCCCTCCACAATTCTTTAACCCCAATCTCGTTCTCTTGACATCTACATCTTTATTTGTTATCGATATCTTTCGTCTTGATTTTAGAAAATGGACAATATTAATGAAAATCAAACCCCCGGTGTTCCCCCGACAGCCGACCCTCGCTCAACAACCTCAGCATCAAAACAACACTTACTCTCAGTATATTGCCAACATGCACCCTGATGACTACGAATACTATCAAGAACTCACCAAACTCTATGAAAATAGGAAAATCAATCCTGCGTGCATTCAGTTGCCGCTCACCTATCAAAACTGCCACAACTTACAGGAAATGCTCAGAAGGACCACCGAAACCATAAACTTCTGGAATGTCAATCAAACCGCCTCCGAATTTTTCGCCTTTCACAGCAAACGTCCCCCAAGTTATCCTTATAATCTTGTGATATTGACCCCCGCAACTTGCCAGGAATGGGAAGCAGCCTTTTATAGGATGCTGCATAACTCCACGGCTTGGTACCATACAGTTACTGCCGCTCCAATCTAATGTGCCCTGCTGTTAAGCGATCTCTTGTTGCTCGACAGATCGACTCGTTCTTAGCCGATATTCTCGTCGCTTATATTAAAAAAACCGTCGCTCCTCCTTACAAGGATAAGGCCATCCAGACCGTCTACAGTTCCATGAAGGAAATTGACCACAAGCCTGGAATTCACCATAAACCTTCAGATCCGTTTGACTTTTGGAATAACAAGGCATATACAAATTTCCCCGGTCTCCAGAACACTCGTTTCAATTTCGATTCCATCTTGAAAAAAATTACCAATGATATCTGCTCTTACATCAAATCAGAACTCATCTTCAAACTCTTTGACTTGTGTGCTTTGATGCGCAATGATAAAAATATGTACTGCGATAGGCAAGGCGTCCCAAGTGAGGTCGCCCTGATGAAACACGTCTCTCATATTCGTAACGCCGCAAACACACTTTACAATTGTATTCAAAAGGTTGAGTCCCGCGAAGCCTTCATCAACCAAAAGAATGCCATGGGGCTCGACGATGAACTTATTATGCGTACATTCAATCTTCGGGATCCCAGCCAGACCTGGTCAGACGAAGAGATTTGCCAACATACGGGCGCTGTAAAGGGATTCCCACTTCTGGCTGACTCTCAAAATCTCCCCGTTTTCATTAACTGCTTGCGAGCAGCTCTAATCAAAACCTTCCCCAATTTTAGTCTTAAGGCCAAAGAGGAAACAAATGACGCCGATTTTTTCTAAGATCTCCACCTCTTTTTCCCAGCTCCTTTTCACTTTGATGAAAACGGAACCCAACCCAAATTCTGGAGTCTAAAAAGCGACCGAGACGGTCTTATCAACTTCTAAAAGTCGGAATACACATTCCCGTCGGCCTAAACTTTATAAATTTCAATACAACAATGAGCTTCCGTCCGAAGTCTTATGCCATAGGACCAGTTACAACGTGCACCACTTCAATGCAAACTGTAAAAAAATATATTGCTAATCTTAGTATCCTCAGTCTCTTGTTAATTGCTGATATCGATCCTTAAAAAGTATACACTATCTAAATTTCATGGCATACTCCGTAATCGGTCCGAAGCAGCCCTGGCATAAGGTACTGGTCTAAGATGCATACTTTTTAGTTACTGAGTCTTGAGAAAATCATTTGATATATGACTTATATTTGAGACTTCAAACTTCCACATTAACGAAAACTACTTGGACTTATTGGTAGTCCATTTAACCCATGGATAAATAAACTTTGATTCATCAGCCAGATCAAGCTGAGATTTTCTCAACTTAGTCTATTCATAATACTTTTTATTCTGGTGGAAAACTTTTTGCAAGGTTTCTAGAAAATAAAATGTAAACCAAACCTCGCAAATTGTTCCATTGTTTGTTTGTTTTCATTTAAGGGTTATATAAATATATGGCATCAGCGTCAACGCTATCCTTCTTGTTCTACCTATATAAGTTTCCATCATTTATTGAATTTTTCACCCAGTTTCAAGCATAATTTTCCAACAACTCGAAAATAAATCCTGATGCCAGGTTACGAGGAACAGGGAGCCTAAGCCAAACCTTCCCAATCTATTTCCACTTGTCTTTATCAACGCTTTTAAATTTATTTCTTATTCTATCCAAACAGACTTAAAGCGTGCAATCTCTTACAGACCAATTAGACTGTTTAAGAGGATCGACATAACCATTTCAGGAGATATCCTTCTGAGTCCTTTTTTTTTCTTCCAACAAACAACACTAAAAATTCTCCCCAAATATTTTAATCACGTGATTATATGTAAACATTTAGTTAAATTTGTCTAAAATTAATTAAGAATTATAGCAACAATTAGGCACTATGGCCGAGCGGTTAAGGCGAAAGATTAGAAATCTTTTGGGATTTCCCGCGCAGGTTCGAGTCCTGCTGGTGTCGATAACTTTTTAATTTTTCTTTTTGCAGCAACCGAATCAAAGCTTTTGATTTGAAAATTTTGACTCAGCTAAGTTTAGTTTTAATAAGGAAACCCCCGTAATTTGCTCTTTTACGTAAAATATTTCTTCTTGTATGAACCAGGATCAATAAATCTCATAAGACCATCCGCTTTTCCTTCATTCGGAGTAAAAACAAGTCAAGATGCAAATCACATATATACCTGAAAAGTTAATCAATTGTTAATTTGTATTATTAAGCTACTGAAAAGCTGTAAATGAATCCTTTAGTTTTTTTAACAAAAATATAGAAGTATCAAATTTTGATTATTGTAGCCTTTTTTGACTTTAAGGTTTAACATTACCCGCATATTTATTTATGCTTGTTAAATAGCCGAGATATGTTTATAGTGATGAAATTAGGTTTAATATATTGTCTCGAGTTTTTTGGACTTTAACCTACCAAAAACCTGGCCAAAACAGAATTACTAAAAAAATAAAATCCCACATAACAAAAAATCTAGCAAAAATAAATGTTAAATGCCTCGAGCCGGATTCGAACCGACGATCTCGTCATTACTAGTGACGCGCCTTACCAACTTGGCCATCAAGGCTTAGCTTAAAAAAGTAAACGATTAATGATATTCAAACGTAAACTACTAAAATAATCAAAATATCATTTAATTTTTTTTCTTTTAAACCTTTTTGTACGTTTTCATTTTGCATTAAATGATATTGAAAACAAATTTTACTTTAAAAGAATAATAAATGAGCGATTTTAAGCGACATGAAGAATTAAGTTTAGAGGGTTTGACCTCGAATTTCTTTTACTCATAAGCTGACCATATGACTTAGCTACTTTTAACTTTATTGTTGCTGTCTGACCACTTTAACAGAGGTGGCTTCAGACCTTTTGGTCTGCTTTTTTGTTGCCTTTAAATTACCCAGCTTAATCTTCGACCGGGAGCTTCTTTGAGTCGCTTATGGCAGTCGTTGTTAGCAAAAGTAGTTGAAACCCTTTCATTGATTTCACAGTTTTGATAAATTTTCTGTCAGACTCTAGGTTTTTCAAATAAACTGGCCTTGAGGTAATCAAAGTGGCCAACAAAAATCTTAATGAACTAGGAATGCTTAGCTTGCTAACAAGGAGTTTTTTAGATTATTGAGTACTATGGGTTAGCAATGTGAAACGGAGTTCCAAACGAATTATAGAGGTAATAAAATTTGTCGTTGTCAGATAATTAAATATTGAAATGTATGGGTTATTAATCATGATCTCAAAGTACAAACCAGTTTTTTTTTTGAGGCAGCTTTTGATGGCGATCTTTTTAGTCTTTTTTACTTATTTTTATTTACTTGATGGCGCTCATTACTGTTGATGTTAAAAGTTTTAACGAGAGAAGGAGTTTTTGTTAAAGTTTCCATTTTTTAGTAAATTTTTAGAGTACTTGAAGTGGTTTTTTATTAATGAGACCTTGCAAGAAAGAAAAAAAAATAATTTCTTGTTATAAAATCTACAGAGTCATTTTTCTTTGTCTTCAAACTTTTCTCATGACCATAAGACATGTTTTGAGTTAGTAATGTATCATGTCAATGTTTTTCATTATTCTTCATACTTTAGCAATGATAGTTTTTGTTTATATTTTTAAATATGTAAAGCATATAATACCATAATCTCCTCTGTTTTTCCTCTTTCTTTTATAAAAATTTAAGATGCTTTATCGAATATCATTGAACCTTTTCTTTTTCAACATTTGGTAGAAACATCGCCCACATCACATCGTTGACCAGTATCAACTCATGAACTATGGGAATAGTATATCACTGATTTAATTTTCAAAACTAATTATAGGTTTTTTGAGCTATTGGCACAGGTCTTTTTTCTACAGATAAATAGAAGACCAATAATCAACGGAGAGAGCAATTAAAAAAAGTCAATTATGAGGAGTCAGACACACGGTAAATCATTTCGCAACATGATATGGTTGAATTTTACATATTTAAAAAAACTCAACTACTCAAAAATTCAGCGTTAAGTGCTTAAATATGCCTTAACACAGTAACAAAGACACCCTATGGTAGAATAAGGTCTTGCGATATTCTAGAATTTCAAGAATTAGAAGGTCTCTTGGCCCAGTTGGTTAAGGCATCGTGCTAATAAACAAGCAACTTCCTTGTGAAACGCGAGGATCGGCGGTTCGATCCCGCCAGAGACCATTAATTTTATTTTTTTAGTATATAGAATATGTGACATTCAAAAGAAAAACTATAAAAAACCAATTCCATATTGTTGATGGAAAGTTCCAATCTTTTTGTTTTTTTAATTTTTAAAACAGGACTACAAAAGACAGGGCTCCGCAATACCGAGGAGAGATTGTGTGGCTGCGGACCAAGTCCATATGCGGGGAACTTTAAATGAAAGTTTATTTTGGCCAAGCAACAGTAGTTTTAGCATTGTAGATTTGTAAGATCAATAAATGGTCGAGAGAAGATGCTTAGAAAAAAAACAAGACCCAAGGCACTGTAATTAGTGAGGAGAAGTATTTGCTAGTCGATTAAGAGCGTATGATAGGATTGATTAAGATTAAATGTCTTCTTTAGAGATTTATTGGGGAGGCAGATCTCAAAGAATTGGAATATAAATGGTATGAGCGGAAAGTAAAATGGTGGGAAAGAGGTGCGTGAGAGTACAGCAAGACCTTTCAAAGTCACAAGGCTATGTGCTCTAGCATCGTTTATCGAGACTCGAGTGCTATCTTAGATATGCAGGCGCTGTACTTGAAGAACACCTCCTGGCCACACTGATAACATTGTCTCATGCGGTTGTTTCACTCTTGAGGAATGCAGCTTTAATAACGAAAAGATGATTGCTCATGATAACTGAGAGATTTTTTTGTGTTAACTGCATAAATCTCTTTTTTTTATGTGGGGCTCAATTCCACTATTAAAAAAGAATGATTTAATAAGTCTCAAAAGCCTTTTTATTTTTTGTTTAAACAGATTTTAAAGTATTTTTAAATACTTTCTGATCCTTTTACAAATATTTACAAAAAGTTGATTTCGTTAATTTTTTACCCTGAAAATTTATATAAGCAAAAAAAAAGGACATTTTTAACATTCCGATATAGTGTAATGGTTATCACCTCACGCTCTCACCGTGGAAATCGGGGTTCGATTCCCCGTGTCGGAGTATTTTTTGCGTCTACGTATTTGCTAGTTCAAAATAATTTTTTTAATTTCACAAGTGTTTTTTGGATTTAATTATTTTTTTTTCATTTATGTTTAAATATCAGTCCTTTTCATTTATAAATATCTAAGTATATTCCTCGACTTGATAATTGTTATTCTTTTTAACTTTTCTTTATCATACTTTCTTTCGTAATAATCCTGCAGGTTAGGGCATCCGCGCAAACGGCAACAAAAACGACCCAATGAGTGCCCATTCACTGGACTTTTTCGTGAATATTTTTCAAGTAACAAAAATCAAGTTCTCTTAAACGCAACTTCTCTGCCTGTTAATATCTTGTTGGTTTCATTATTACTATCATATATATATTGTATAAAAAAGATAATAAACCATTGAGCTTTTTCTTTATAAAAACCAAAAAAAATCCAATTCTTTTGCTCTTTGTTTTAAAAATTCCCACCTTAAAGAAAACTTTTTTGAAAACCCCTCAAAAAGCAATCGAACTTCTTTCGAAATATCATCAAAATCTTGTATTTCCATCGAATCGAGTCTCTCCAGCTTTCTTTTTTTTTTTTTTACCCCCAAAATCCTTCCCCACCACTCCAATATGGTCCACGGCTATCCCTTCTCAATTGGCTCCTCAGGCTACCCAGTTCCTCTCGGCGGCAGGGACAGACTTATCATTCCTGGGAAGATCGTCATCCATGACGCGGCCTTTTTCCGAGTCTTTATGGAAATCGGCAACAGAAGTACCGCCATCAGACTCGGTACAGTGTCTTACCCCACAGACTCATCATCCTCTCCACAAACAACTACTACAGGTACCAATGCAGCCACTACCACCTCGGTGGTCCCTGCGCTTGACCCTGAAGGTACCACTAACTTGAGTCATCGCAATCCTACCTCCTCCATAGACGTGGCTGTCTTTAACCCAATTCCTTGGGGACCCGAGGCCAAGGCCTTTCTCCGGTCGCTTGTCCCTGAAGTTCCCTCCGACGACGAGGTCGTGTCCCAAATTAACGTCAAGTATCTCATTGCTCCCGACTACGAGCACCACATGGCCCTCAAAGGCTGGAAAGAACAGTTTCCCAACGCTCGCATTCTCGGCGTCGAGGGCCTTCCCGAAAAGAAAAAAAAGGATGGCGTCCCGGTCGATTATGTCTTCACCGCCGCCGCTGCCTCGGGAAAACTCATTTCCGCACAACTCCTGGCCACAGACAAAGCCCTCCAGGCATCCCTCCCCCTTCCTGACGACCTCACCGCCGAGTTTGATTTTGTCTACGTCCCCCAGCATCCAAACAAGGAACTCATTGCGCTCCACAAACCTACAAAAACACTCCTCACAGGCGACCTCCTCTTCAACCTCCCGGCCCGCGCACAGTACGCCGCATACCCCAAACTGAGCCCCGATTCGGGTCTCTCATTTCTCGCTCGCTACTTGTCCATTGACAGCTGGCTGCTCCGCAAGTTGCTCGAGACTATGCCTGTAACCGCTGCAAGCTCCTTGCAGGCCATTTATGACTGGGCCCCGGAAACCATTATCCCGGCCCATGGCGACATTGTAGTTTCCAACTCCACCGCTCGATTCGGCAACCTCTTTCAAAAGTTTATCAAGAAATAACTCTTCGATTAAACGGAGCTCTTTATTTTGTTTGTCTTAAGTAGTAGTTTTAATGTCTTTTCACGTGTATCTATTTAAACCTCGCTGTGATTACTTAATCTTGACTAGTCTGCTTTTTTTTAAAAGTACAAAATCCTGAACAAAACCACCCTATAGAGCGATTTCTTAGACATTCCAAGAGCCTCTAGATTTTTTTTTGGGGGGCATTTTTTAACCGTCAATTCTTCACTATCTATATCTATATACATCATAAATATAAGCAATGCTCAGAATCTCTGCTTGGCATAAAACTCTTATTCACAAAAGCCATGGAAAGCCTCCTCCTTTTCCACAAGCCTTATCATCACCACAAAACCCCGTCATTCCAAAACGATACTTCCACCTTTCCCGTTCTACGCGTTATGGCGGCTCTGTTCGCATCTCTCATGGTATTGCTACCCCTAAAGCATCTCTTAAAGGCCTACTTACTGCTCTTGCTGTTCTTGTCACTTCTGCCACCGGCTATGTTTTTGTCCAAACACAGCTCTTCCACGAAAACGTCTTTTTCCCACTATACATCACTCCCAAAGCCCGCCACCCTGTCGGCAAGTTTGTTCCTTCGTCAACGCTTTCCACACTCATTGACTCAAACCAAATCATTTTAAGAGAAACAGCTTGCGATGATCTCACCAACGATCTCTCCGTTAGAGAACACCTTTTGGCTCAATTATACAAGCGCCTAGCCGTCGATGAAACGGTCTCTTCAGTAGTCGGCATGCCCGTAACTAGACTCAAAGATTTTGATGAGCTCGATGTGCGCGTCGTTGCCAAACGCTACTGGGTCGTCGGCATCCAGTTCCTTTCCCCCGTTTCCGCACTAGCCACAGATAACTCCTCAGAAAACTCCGCGTCTTCATCGCCAACCACTGATTCTCACCAGTACAAATTTGTGTTTCGCAAACAGGCAAGAGTTCTCCATACCGACTCGATAGCATCTTTCTTCCGATCAGCATTTGGCCGCGACCCCATGGGCGCAAATGAAGACGAAGACGACGGAAAAAAGGGAGGTCAGGCCAGCCAAGAGCTTAACACAATTATTCAGCTGGAAGGCGATGCCCCTCAGAACGTAGGGGAGATCGGTCCACGGCCAGGCACCAAAAGGAGACCCAATGGTCGGCGGGTAGAGGAAGATGATGACGATGACTCCAAGGAAGATGATACCGGTAACGGAGACCATTCTGGGAAAAATGGCAAAAAGAAAGACAAAAAAAACTTAGAAGACCTGATTCCCCACAAAAACCAGATTCAAATGGTAGCAAGTGGATCAGTAACGATTCATGGGCCTGGAGGTATTCATCGGCATAAACACAGTAATCAAAACCATGGTGCCAATGATGAAAACTACGACGGCTATGTGCCCCAGAAACACAGTTTTTTGTATGATCAGGTCATCATAAAGGGTACCCGCACAAACCTTCGAGATGAAGATGAAAATGAAGATGAGGAAAATGAAATTACTACAGAAGATCAAGGAGGAATAACCACGACAAGAATTGGATTAACAAATACTGAACTCGACGAGGCCGTCACCGAGGCAAAACTCGAGTTTGTTGCAACAAAAAGTTTGATGCCAAACGAAGTCGGAGTCCGGTTTTTGTACACCGCTTTAGTTTATACTGATCCCCAAACCGGTGAATCAGTAAGACAGCGGTTGTGGTAATAAGTTCTTTAAAAGAGAGTGTGCATTGAGTGTATATACCCCCCCTATTTTTTTAGCTGGTACCTAAAATATAATCATTTACAAATGTAGTTGCATATAAATAAAAAAATCTCATCTTTATTAAATATTGATACTAAAAAATTACTTCATTTTACTTCACATTAAAATGATTCAACTACCTTTAAATTTGGATAACTTCAGGATGCTCAACAAAATACTGGATATTTGAGTCTCTTGAAAAAACATCCCTAGATTCCTCATTCTTTTTCATCCCAATGTTAAGTGTTTCCTTGCCCTTGTTCGTGTACAATGGCCATTTGGCCAACTGGTTTTTGCTCACATACTTGCCAGTGTTAGCCATATTAGGATCAAAGTGGTTGGCAAACGAGATAAAATAACGGCGATAGGATGGTGCTGGATTAAAGTCCAGATAAAACTGCCACAACAACTCACTCGAATGCATGGTCCCAAAAACTGGCATCTTGTTGCGAAGGAATGTAGACTGGTAAACATATCTGGGAGCTCCACCCTCAGAAACATCTGCAGTCTTTTGTAAATGGAGCCGGCGTGGTGCCTGAAACATAACATCATTGACAATAGTTGCAAACCTTTTATGACTGCTAAGCAACTCTCCTACTTTGGATTTGGGTGGTACGCTTGATTCCTGGTCCTCCTTGTACATTCCCACAATTTTTTTATACTGCTCGTTCGAGGCGTGCGCAAACATCTTATGCATTAGGTTATTGACATCTGGGGTTCCATGAAATTCAAAAAGTGATGCCAAAATTGTGCCCTCATCTTCTTGGTTTCCTGTGATAATGGGAATATCTTTTGCAAATTTTCCTTGTGCCATCAACTCCATTGGGTTTTCTTGAATCAATTTACCATCAAATCTGGGACTGAAGCCGAAAACTGCCTTCCAGGGAGTAAGTCCTCGGGAAAACCCTTGCACCGGTGTGGTAACCTCATTTTTGTCAACCTCGGCGTCAAAGTTCTGAGCCATCATCAATTCCTCAATTCCCTTTTTGCGCAAACACTCCAGAATTTCCTTTTCAGAGTTGGTCTGTTGAATTTCCACCACAGTGTCCATTCCAGGCTTCTCAATGCACTTGGCATTGCGTGCAAAAATATAAAATGCATCAGTAGCACGCGACGAAGTCACAGAGTCAAAGCTCCATGCTCCTCCACTTTGAAATATTGCGGCATGAAACAACTTCTTCTCACTGTCCTTGCTAATCTTAAGGTCACCATTGTTGGAAACCAAGTGATGTGCAATGCTGATTGCTCCTGCTGACTCTCCCATAGCAACAACGTGGTCAGGGTTACCACCAAAGCTTTCAATATTTTTTGACACCCACTCTAGTGCCAAACGTTGATCATATAGCCCAGCGTTAGTAGAGCCTTCTTCATTGACAGCTTCACCACCCAAAAATCCAAATGGTCCCATGCGATAATTGAATGACACAAATATGACTTTTTGGTTCATATCAATACTATCCTTGATGTACTTATTACCAGGGTACATACTAGCTGCTCCAAACTGATATGCACCACCATAGATCCAAACAATAACAGGCAACTTGTCAGAAGGTTTTGTGCCTTTAGGACGCAAGACGTTGATGGTCAAGCAGTCTTCGTCCATCTGCTTAATGTTAAGATTTTCAAGAAGTGCAGGGCGAAGCTTGGGAGGGACCATTTCCAAGAGCTTCTTGGTAGGGTCAGTAAGACCCAAAAAGTGAGAAGCTACACAAGATGGACCATAATTATTGGCCTCAAACTTGTTAAGAGAACCCGAGTAAGGCAATGGATGACGGAAACGCAAGTCACCAATAGGAGGCTCTGCAAATGGGATTCCTTTAAAAGCTTCCGTATTCTTGTCATCAAAGACACCAAAGATCTTATCATTGTTGGGAAGAACAACTTCAGGTGTACTGGCCTGTGGACGCTCTTTTTTCCAGTTAAGAAACCCAGAAACAATGCCTGCCACTGACACTGTTGTTGAAGGGGTGTCAGTGGAAGTGAATGAGACCTTGTTGGTGGAATTAAGGAAACGAGTGGTACCAGAATTGGATGGGTTGAAAAGCGGGGCTGCCATGGCAAGACCAGAAAGCATCATAACAGAAAACTTCATTTTGAATTAGATTAAAAAAATTGATAAATATTAAAAGTGATTAAAGGATTATAAAGTAAGCCAGAGCTTTTAAGGTATCAGTTAAAGCTGATTTAGTTTGATTGATGAAAAGGAAAAAAAAATTGAAACTTCGAAGGATTTCCTCCTTTTTTTATACTTTATTTTTTAGTTTTTTTTAAAGAATCAAAGTACGGAGTCTTCTATTATTTTACTTTGGTTTGCCAAAAAAACTATTGTAAAAAACAATACTCGAAAATTTCAATTTAATGCTGGTTTAGCTGGTTTTTAGAATTTCTATACAACAAAAAGTATGGATTTCAAAAAACTTTCAAGTTCTGCATTAATTTGGTATTCACATTAATTTGGTATTTACATTAATTTGTTATTCACGTTATTTTGGTATTCACATTATTTTGATATTCACATCATTTTCAAGTTTCCGGAATTTATGTCGTTATTCATCAAGTATTATTGTTCTATTAAACGGTTTACGCTTTATTTAATAGCATTAAAAACGTATTATTAAAGTATGAAGATTACATTTTTTTGATTGTACCTGAAGCTTGAAATTAATGATTTGTGTGGTCATTGCTGATATGTTTATTTTTAATGTAAATTTTAATATGGGGGTAGAATAACATACAGCATACATTCAATTTAATTCTAAATAAGACTATCTATTTTAACTTATACCCAACAAAAATTTTAATTTAGTTTTGCTAATGCCTCTGTAATGTGCTTTACAGCCCGAGAGAGTGATCTTGTTCTACTTCCTCTAAACCTCATCCCTACTATGGATGAATCCAACCTGAAAAAGTTTCATCAACCTTTTCCAATGAGCTCATTTGTGTGGTTTCGTTTCCTACCAAACACCGCTCGTTATAATTATCCAAGTACCTGATCCTGTTCTTAAGATCTATACACGCTTGTACAGGTGTCAAATTTTCTTCTGTCAAATCACCATAAGAATAATAAATGTAAGGCACATTTGGCAATTTTTGTTTCCATTTCCCCTCCTGTTTTTCATTTTGAAAGATCTTAAAGGTTAAAAGCACCTGTTCAAGTTTTGTCGATGTAGATTCTGTCAATTTGTGAAGCTCACTAGAAAATCTTCGCTTAACGTAATCTTCATACTCAATATTAAGATGAGTAACAGTCTTTGACTTGCCAATAAAATACACTATTTCTTCCAAAATTAAGTGTGGTAAAATTGTCGCACACGGACATTTCCCCTTGAATATGCTGGTTAAGCCAGCATCGATATCTTCATCGGAAACCGACTTTGGGTTGGGAAGGCCCTTGGCCAAAATGTAAGCTAGACTCGATTTATGCTCAATTGCAGTTGAATACTGAAACTGGTTGATATAACGATTATTATGTAATCTTTCAAGAGACGGAGCCACCTTCTTTACCAGCTTTTTCTTAAACTTCCTAGCTCGTCTTTCACTTCTTCGTTTAGCAGCCGGGTTTTGCCTATATTCACTAAAATGAGAACCAATTTCAACAGTATCCTCCTTTTTAAAATTTATTTTAACAAACTTCACGGGGAAACTAAAAATTAAGTTTTTTAAAACGTTGATGCTCAGGTCCTCATAAGGGGTATGTTCGTCCATAACAAACTCTAGAAAAACGGGGTTGTTACAATTTAAATTTGCTTCATTTGAGCTTGTATAAACCATTTGATCATTTGTATAACAAAGACAAGGCGTTATCGTCATTGAAATTCCAAACAGATTTGGAAACTTAAAGTACCGCAAAAACTCGTCAAGGTTGAATGTCTTGGACTTAATGACAAGATGTGTCACAATAGGCACATTAATAACAATTTTTTCTGGAATCGTTTCCGGGATATCTTCCACAAATCTAAAAAGAGCAGCTGGCTTTGGCACAACCAGCGAGCAGGTGTGCAAACTGGGACACATGGATTTCTTAATATTATTAAGTGACTTAATGGCCTGCGGAACATATCGTGCTGGTGTTTTCGAGTCCACCATCAACCACATAATTTTCAACTCTTCCAGCACTGGGAACATGCTAGGCAAAATTTTATCTAGTGAAAAATTACTTTGCCTGTTAACAACCATTGTTAAACATTTAAGTTTTGGTAAAACTAAGGATACAGGATTTGAAAAAAGTAGATTGGAAGGGCCAAGTAGTAATGTGGTTTGGACCAAATTATTTTGAAAAGTTATTAGCCAGTTATTTTCCCATTTGATTGCAGTATCTGCAATATTTCTGAGAATACCAAAGTCCTCAAGTGCGTGAATCTGAGGCCGTCGAATTTCAAGTTTAGGCCACCCGGGACGGTTAGCCATAAGCGACTGGCCCCATTTACTGAGTAGAAACGTCATGGATGAGCCATAATTTAAATTAATTATTATTTTCTTTAGACTTGGAAATAATCGGATCTCAAATGGTTTATTGATAATTCTGTTGAAAAGTGAACTGCTAAAATAAAATTGCAAATCATTTGTATTTTCATGAAACTGAAGAGTATTGATCAGGTGAAATGGAATCCACGAGTAATTTTTATGACTTTGAAGAGCGTCAAAGGGAATTAACCGCACGTCTAGGTGCAATGGGTCAAACCAGCCCATTTCTGGCAAAACCAAAACATGGCTCCATTTTTTAATATGGTACTCGTATCGCAAATTTCTGCTAGTCTGTGAAAGAGCCATAAGATCTCTATTATTGAGGTATTTTGAAATACAAGTGTGGATTTCAAAAGGCAGACTATCAAAAAGGGACATTTTTATTTTTTTTGATTCCATGATTTTGTTTGATGGAGTTTTTTCATAAAAAGTTAGAAGAAAACAAAATCATCTCTTTTTATAAGATATAAATTTTTTTTTATTTTATCTAATGTAAATATTATATTTTTCTTTAAGAAGCTAACAGCGAGATGCCATTTTTATTCACCTCAAAAAACGAAAAAGACAAGAAGTCATAAAATTTAAAAATTAATAGGCATAGTAGCTATTTTCTTTGAAAGCAATTTTTAATCAAAAAGCAGCTCAACTCAGTCCAAAAGTTGTAAATAATAATTAATTAATGCCAGATTTTTCAGATCTATGTGAAACCCAGTATGATGAAAAAAAATTGAAAATTAACTCTTAAATCGATTAACTGTTACATGCTCTAACACCTTGGGCATTAAGATTTTTATTTAGAATCTCACAAAACTTAAGTACTCTATGAATAATTGTGTTTACGCCCTCGTTATTTTCTGGTAAAACGTAATTCGAAAATTTTTTTAATTGATAAAAATAAACGTGAGAAATAAAAGAACTACTTTGCTAGAGTTTTTTTGTAAATATAGTTTATGTTTATATCTCTCCATTTTAAGATTCAAGAAAAGATTTACTATAAATAAGTTATAGGTATTTACATTTCATGCTGATTAGTATTAATCTTCACTCTTATATGTAGTTTCTAGCAAATTCAAGTTAAATTTTTTCTGTAGATAAAACCAAGATTGTAAATTATTGAAAACTAATTGCAATATCATCTTGACAAGAATTAAGGCTGGTAAGTTTTCCCCTCGTGAAATATCAATTTTGTATTTCCCCTTTAGGAAAAATACGCAAATGTTTCAACTTTAATGCAGTTGCATAGTATTTTTTTTCTTGTTTGGGAAAATATATTTTTAAACACAGCTTCATTAATTTAGAAATTTTAAATTAATGCATACTTTTTCCCTTACAAAATAGTATACAGTTATTCCCCACAAGAATTTGATTCCATGAAGATCGACCAACTATGAAAACAGGTTAAAAATTACACAAAAATCAATTAGTTACAACAATCAGCTTTTAACAACAAGATTAACTAATAAGGCAATTTTTTTAGTGCTACAAAATCTTAACTATTTTTATTTCTACCAATACCCGACCATTAACTTCAACTTTTTAAAAGATCACACTCCATTCTGTCATTCCCATATAATTTTTTTAAATTTGTAGAAAAACTTTTTTGGTAGTTCAACCTTTCTTCCATAAACCTTTTTGCTTGTAAAAATTCTAAAAGTAATGATAACTGTCTCAAGCATGTAACGTGATATTATTTCAGCACAGCATAAGAATCTCGTAAATGAACGGCAGCAATTTTAATTCTCTAATATTCAATATTATTTAAATCCATGGTACTTTTAAACGATTAGTCATAGTAAATTATTTGTTACTACAACTAATCCTTTCAATGGCTCCGACATTTAACATTAAAATTAACTTTTGCTTACTTTCCTGGTGCCGGAACACAAGTAGGATATTTCAGATGCAACACTTTTTTTTGCAATAGCCAAACTTGAAATATAAAACAGTATACTTTCATTTATCAAATTACATGTCAACACCACCCATCAAAGTTCGTATCTACCTCATTTAATGGTTTCCAAAAATCATATGAAATAGATTTTGATTTTGCCGTAGAAACATCTAATAGCTTATTCTTTTGAGACACGTCAATACACACTTGAATTGGAGTGTCTCCGTGTCGATTTTTTTCTCCATAAATAAATTGCGAAAACGGTGCACCGGGTAAGTCATTTTTCCATTTTTCCTCAGCCATTTCTTTTGCAGTCACATTAAAGGATATTAAAATTTGCTTGGTGTTGTATATCGGCATATGAGAAAAAAAATATAACTCTGAAGAGTATACTTTTGTATGGGGGTTTTTAAAATCCACGTTAAAATAGCGAATTGATTTATTTTTGCTAGCAATCCAAAGAATCTCTTCGTATAGCATCCCATAAAAAACAATGCGATCTATACTTTTCTTGTTATGTATTTCTTTAACAGCGGATTCGATATCATCCTCAGAAATACTGCTAGGCTCACCAATTCCCATAGAGATAATATACGTCAGAATATGTATATTTTCCATTGAGTTAAAGTATTGAAACCTATCAATGCAATTTTCGTCGCTGAGTTTATCGAGCATATGAATGGTTGGTCTAACGAGCACACGAGCATGTTTTACCATGGCTTCTTTGCTCACTGGTAGCGAGCGAGCTTGGAAAGACAAACTCTCGTAAATGTGCCGTGTGTTGCGTTTGAATCCAGTGTCAATAACTATTTTGAGTTGAGTAATTGACAAGTCAACAATCAAGTACTCCAAAAGTCGTAAAATATGTTGATCAAATGGACTGCGGTTGGTGATAACAATTTCAAGAAGTTTTGGGCGGTTCCATCTCTTCAGGCTATTTTCAAAGGGAGGGTTAACCAAATCGGATTTGGAATATCGAATGTAAGATGAAACTACAAACGACAGCATATGAAGATTAGGAAATTTAAAGTAGCGCTGAAATTGGGACATATCCATTATTGACGATTTATTTATGAAATGTGTGACAATAGGGGCATTGACAACCACATTATCGGGTAGAGGGAGATAATCGTTCGAGTAAGAAGAAACCATCCCGGGGATTGTAATTGAACACCTGCGTAAGTTTGGGAAAGATTTAGAGTCCAGATTACTAAGAGAAGAAATTGACTGTGGGACTCTTTTACTTGGATTCATAGCATCAGCTAAGATCCAGATAAGTTCAAAATTTTCCAGGCATGGCGCCATGCGAGGAAGATCATCGCTGAAAGAAAAGTTGCTATCTTGCGTAATAACCACAGTCAAAAAACGCAGGTTCGGGGTTAAAAAGTTGATATTGTTTTTGAATAAAATGTTGACGCATTTTGCCAAAAGAGTTGTTTGAATAAGATTATTGTTATACTTTTCAACCCATTCATGTTCTAAAAGATATTCAAATTCCAACCTTGAATTAGAATCACGATTATAATCGGATTTTTCAACGGGGAGCCGTTTTATGTCGAGTGTGGGCCAGTTTGGTTTTTGGTTCAAAAGAGGACTCGCCCATTTACACTTCATAAAAGACACACTAGCCGAATGGTTTAAATTAACAATCACTTTTTTAGTTTTCGGAAGCATTTTTCTGGGAAAGGAGTGCAAGATAACGTGTTCATATATCTTCATGTATAAATCCGAAAATTCTAAATTGGTCGTTTGGTGCAGTTCAAGAGTTTTAATGAGATGAAAAGGAATCCACGAGTACTTCTTAGTTCCTCTTAAGCTAAGAAAAGGAATGGTACGGTGATTTGTGGAGATACACCGTAGTGCCTGGCGATGCGGGAGAACTAGACAATACTCCCATTTGATGAACTTGTAACTCTCACGAAGTTTTGCGTTGGTAAATGAGAGAGTCTCACAGTCATTGGAGTTGAGATATTCTGAAATGCACATGTGCATTTCGGATGGTAATTCATCAATTTTTGTAGTTATGTTTTGAAATTTACTCATTTTTAAAAAGAATAAAGTGTAGGATTAAAGCGTGGTAGTTTAATCAAAATAAGTTAAAAAATAAGAAGAAAACAAATAGAATATTAATTTTATAGTCAAAGTGGAAATTTCATATCGACTTTTTCAAAGCAAGCATGCAAATTGTCTAAAAATTTCTTTTCATGTTCACAAGTTATGCTTGAAATTAACTACAAAATGGTTTCAATGATCATCTTAATGCTGGTATTTTCTATTTGCATAATTAACTCGTTTATTTGAAAAATCAATAAACAGCTGGAAAACCAAAAAAAAGACCCATCATTGATGCTGAAATTTTATATCCCAAAAAGATTTTGTTTTTAGATCTTATTTTATGCCGCATTTATTTTGAATGCCGCCGTTTAAAACTACAACCAACCATTAAATTTTGGATTTGAAATCTCCAAAGGATCCCACAATGGATCGTATAAACTGTCCGTGACAGTATTTTGGATAAAGTGACGTTTAAACTGTATGTCAAAACACGCCTGAACGTTTTTCAAACGACCGTTATTTTCCGCACCAAATACTTTGTAAATGTAGGGCGAGAGCGGCAGATCTTTGATCCATATGTCCTTTTTCAGTTCTTGCTCAAAAACAGAAAAACTTAATAAAACTTGCTTGAGATTCGGCATAGATTGAGAGTTGATTAGCGTATTCAGGGCAGGAGAAAAGTATCGGGAAAAAGTGTTGATAATGTCCAAGTTCAGATACTCAAGTGACGTGCTTTCTTGGACAAGGGACAAGATTTTCTCCGTAACCAGAGTAGGGTATACCAATCCTTTGTAAAGTCCAACCATAAAAACATCCCACATCTCTTGGTCGACGTCCTTAAGAGATAAAGGATCTTGGAGTGCTTGTAAAACCACGTTTGTGATTACTGATCTATTCTGAATACAAGTGCCAAGAACAAAAACGTCCAAGACGTCATAAGAGTGTAGATCATCAAAGGCTTTTATGATAAGGGGTTCTACTTGGTCCTCTGAGATAGCAGATTCATTATTAATGAAAAGATCGTGAATTTTATGCGAGGTTTCTCGAAACAAAGATCCAGAAGGATTGCGTTGATCACAATCAAGAGTTATTTTGACTTTTTTCAAGGACTTGTCTGCAAAAAAGTAACGGACAAGATCAGTAAGCTTCTCATCGGTTGTACTCCGTTCCGTGACTACAAGGTTAAGTGTCTGTGGTCGGTTCCACTTAACAGTAGGGTTTGTGTCCAGAGGGTCTGGTAAAGGTTTAAGTGTATGAAGAACCATCGAAGTAAGAATTATTGACATTGAGCAAAGGTTGGGGAACTTGAAGCAGTGCTGGAACTGAGAAAGATTCAGGGCTCGCGATTTCACATCAATATGGGAGACGATTGGCGCTGTGAAACAGACTGGCAGAGATGCCAGGCTTAACTCGCCAGAAAGATCGGTATCAACGTTGGGGATCTCTAATGTGCATCGGCGCAAAAGAGGCAGAGATTCGGGGAACAGGCTATTCAAGCTCACAATTGCAGGGCATATACGGTCACATGGATTAAAAGGGTCTGGTATCATCCAGTGGATGTTAAGGTTAGCCAAAGCAGGAGTTATAACGGGGAGAGTGGCCGCAAGCGAAAAGTTGCTGTTAGACGTGATTGTGATTGTCAAGTCGCGTAAAGACTCGATAGCAACATGCTGGGGAGCATTGAATAAAGCTTTTGTGCTTTCCGCCAAAAGGTGCGTGGCGGTGATGTTTTTGCCCAGTTTCAATAACCACTCGTGCTCTTGATCCAAGCCCACCATACTTTCGCGGTCTTCGTCCTCGTCCAAGCCCGCAATTGGCGGCCGCCGGATATCAAGAACGGGCCCGTTTTTCTCGGCCAGAGATCGGGCCCAGGCGGTTTGGATGAACGCCGAGGTCGCGCGGTAGTGTAAGTGCACAATAACGCGCTGCAGCGACGAAAAGGCAGCGCGGGGGAGGGGCGAGCCCAGGGCCTCGATCAAAGACCACATTGCGTGGTCGACGTGTTCATTATTGGTCGCCTCGTCGAACTCAAGAGTCTTTATAACGTGGGCCGGGATCCAGGAGTATTTTTGGGGTGATGCGGCCGCGGCGATTGGAATAGCGGGCGAGGTTGCAGCACCGTTTGGGACACGGGTGTCGGAAGAAGTTGGTAGCACAAGACAATGCCTCCAGCGAAGATTCTTGTATT
Source organism: Magnusiomyces ingens NRRL Y-17630 (assembly GCA_900497715.1). Taxonomy (NCBI): domain Eukaryota; kingdom Fungi; phylum Ascomycota; class Dipodascomycetes; order Dipodascales; family Dipodascaceae; genus Magnusiomyces; species Magnusiomyces ingens. The sequence goes on from UIDE01000008.1 coordinate 238,035, forward strand.
TTTCGCAAAGCGCGGTACAGGTCTGGGAAATCGCAGCACAGTCCTTGGTCGAAAGAAACTCCGAGAGATAGACGTGGATATCTGTTGGTAATGCTTTAAAATTTTGCATGGTTAAAGAGTTGACGAGAAATGGCGTTTTTTCTAAAAAAAAAAAAATAGAACTAAAATTAAGTCACGTGATACTTAAGTGTTGCCCGTATCAGAATTCGTTTCATACTTTCCACTTTATTCGCACAAGGGCCGCAGAATACCTTCTAAGATTGCCCACTTCGGTTAAACCCCATTATATTATCTAAGTTCAACTACGTGAAGTTATGATCAATGGACGCTGGGTGCTAAGTAGTAGTGTTCTTTTCCACACAAGCCCTATTTTTGTGTCATTAAGCGCTAGTGGTCCAAAAACTCCATAGACAAAAAACCTTACAAAAGTGAGCTTAACCAAAGACCGGTCCTCTACAACGGCCTATCAATGAAGTATTGATACGGTAGACATATTATATATAGCTGTAATTTAAGATAATATATTAATTTAAAAACACCCATGCTATTCGTAAAACTCATTCAAATTGATTTCCAACATTTTAGTACCAGCCCAAAAAGTCGTCGTTTTCAAAATCCGAGCTGTCCCATAAAGGGTCCAACAACTCACCAGTGTTATAGTGTTGTTTTCTCAGATTATCGTCCGGCTTGTTTACACCAAAACAAGCTTGCCCCATTCTGCATTTATTTGATTTATAGCTCCACACCACGTCACTTGGTTCCATGATAGGAAGCATATTCATCCATGAGGAATCCATGGGGTCTTCTTCAGAAAACCTCGCGGATACAAGAACCTGCTTAAGAGAATGAGTCGTGGGTACTGAACCAGTTTGGTCTGCGGCAGACGAAATTAGATTTTTGAAAAAGCTCGGTTTTTTTCCCACTGGCTTAGAGAGGTTTGAGGTCACCAAATCGTTTAAAGCAGGTGAAAAATATCGTGACCTAACCACGTTACAATTGAAATGAATGTACTCAATACTGGGGCTATCTTTTGCGACTCGAAAAATGCATTCGACAGCAATAATGGGTGAAATTTCTTCCATTTTGAAGCCAACTTGAGAAAAATAAGTACTGCGGTCCTCTATTTCTAGAAGAGAAAACGGCGTGGTGAAAGTTTTGGTAGTGACATTGAAAAAAAAGTTGGAAGCTTCTTTTGAGCAAGCTTTCTTGATACCTCCAAAAGTTTTTGAATTCAGACCTTTGATTTCCTTTCGGAACGCGTTAAACCCTTTTTTGTTGACAAGAACTTGGCGTAGGCGATACGAGGTTGGTTGAAAAAAAGCTTTCGTACTAAACCAAAATGGATTTAGAAGAACTCTGAGTCGTTTTGGTTTCAAACTGATTAGAATATAAGTTAGTATTCCATATAATAAGGTATGCATTGTACATTTTTCGGAAACAACGAGCTCGAGAATAGGCGGAGTATTCCATCTATCTTTGGGACTAGCAGTTTGGACATCAGGCAACATGGTGACATCATTAAATATATGCCTGTTTAGTTTTATGGACATGAACTTGAGGTTTGGGAACTTAAACAAAGCCTCCATTTTAAAGATGCTAATATAAGATTCATGGTAAATTAAGTGAGTAACAATGGGAATAGTAACTGGTAATGCGTTGTCCGATATAGGATTAACGTGAAAAAAGGAGTTTCCTCTGAAATCAACAGAACATTTCTCTAGCGCTGGAAGAACCCCAGGCAAAAAGTGTTGAAAATATTCAACATTAACGGAAAGGCCGTGCGCCACGGAACCAAATTGTTCATTTTCGCTGCTAAAATAAAGTTCTTTGAAATTGACAGGAAAATTAACAAATTTTCTCAAAAAGAAATCAATCCCAAAACGCTGATAAAAGAAGATCTTTTGCCAACTTGTGCTATCTGTAACATTCTTGCTATACATGTGCAGAGGGGTATTGTGATCACTCCGTGAGACAACAAATGATTCCGTACTATCCTTGACGCGTTTCTGTATCTCCACGTTTAGCTCAGTTGTTATGTAATGTGTGGCCCAAGGAGAAACGTCTCTGATAATTATCTCGACCTTGTCCAGCGACAGGATAATTTTAACCAAGATTTTATTCATACTTAAGAAATTTCGCGCAGGCGAACCAAAATTTAAAATGAGCCGTTTCAGCTTTGAAAAGCAAAAGTCGGGAGGTAAACTGTAAGTCTCTGCCGCCTCATATTTCAAGTAAGCATCTAGAGACTCAAAACTATCAAGTAGGAGCCTGGAATAATGGATATAGTACAAATTAATTTCTAGCGTTGTAATAAGATCTGCAGGAAACCACGAAAACTTCCAAGGCATCACAAGGATATCCAGTGGAATAGTTCGGTACATTGAAGATGATACAAGGCTTTGTTTCTCCTGGGGGAGACATGTCACCACACAATGGTCCCATTTCATAGGCTTGTAGATACGCCGAAGAGCGCGGCACGTCTGGGACAAGGCTGCGCAGTCATAGTGGGTTAAGAACTCGGCGAGACAGTAGTGTAGTTCAACAGTTAGAGAAGGAAGGGTTTGCATGGTTAGTGAAGGCAGTTAAATGTGATTCTCCACCTTCAATATTGAGAAAGTTGCAAGGTCGCTGATTGTTTTTGCCATTTTTAGTTAAAACAGATAGAATATTGCCGTCACGTGGGGTTATCGGACTTGACGTGAGTGGTTAGGGTTATGGGTGCAGTGGACCCCACAATTGTAATAAATCACGATACTCAGGATACTTAGTAAACATAGATACACTTGCCTTTTTTGGCACACTGTTCCTATTACAATCGCTGACCAAGGAACTCGGCGGGGTGCTTCTGACGGGCTGTAGCTCTTATCGTCAGGATTTGTGTTGAGCTCTGGTGGCCAATTGAATCACTTGGTTAGCAATCGTACTTGAATAAGGGCAATAGGGCCACATCCAATTCACAGTAAAGGGTCCTCAATTAATCGCCATCGTACCTAATTCAATTACTCGGTTAGCTAATACTTGAATAAGCTGTAGTTTCCGGTTAACGAGTCTCCCTTAGGTCTGCCCAATAAAAGCCAATTGAGTTTAATTTATTCTAGAGCAAGTTTCTAAAACTAAAATACAATCTAAACGGGGAAATGGGACAGACTCCAATCTGTTTTCCAAAATCACGCTACACCCGTCATCTTAACTCCTTAAAGGTATGCTGGAGCACGTTTCTCGTCTTGAGGAAATTCATGACGCGCAGCCGCTCGTTATTCATGTGGGCCCCGTCCGAGGCCTGGCCACAGGGGAGCTGCGCGGCGGGCGCGTCAAACTCTTTTTCCAAGAAGCGCACGGCGGGGATGGAGCCGCCCTCGCGGATGTAGATGGGCGGCTGGCCCCATTCGCGCTCGAGGGCGCTCTCTAGCACCCGGAACGCTCTGTTGGAGGGGTCGCCCACCCAGGGCTCGGCCTCGTGGAAGATGTCGACCGCAAGCTCGTTGCAGGAGCCAAACTTGGCAAACTCGCCCCGGAGGTACGACAGCAGAGAGGCCTTGATGACGCCAATGTCTTGGTCGGGAACAATGCGCAGGGAGATGGATGCGGAGGCGCGCGCGGGGATCAAGGTGGAGTTGCCCGGGCCACTGACGTTGATGCGGTGGATGGTCAAGGAGGGGTATCTCCAGCGCGACATGAGCTGCTTAATGGAGGCTTCGGCCAGAGCCGTTTCGTCTGCCTTGTCGATGGACTGCTGTTTCTGGGGGCATTCTTCTCGCGTGAGGTTGTTGATGAGCTCGGGCCGGGACAAAATGTCGGCGTAGAGTTTGCGCTCAGCGTCGTCCAGAGGTCGAACTGAGTCATGGAAGGCGGGGAGCAGAATGCGGCCCTGGTCGGTCGAGAGCTTGGACAGGAGGTTGACCAAGTCGATGGTGGGCTCACGGAACACGCCGCCATGGACGCCCGAGTGCAAATCCGGGAAGGCCGACTTGATTTCGACGGTAGCTTTGATGATACCTCTGAGGCCATAGTTGAGACAAGGCGTTGTATCGTCGAGCCAGTATGAGTTTGAGAGAAGTACCCAATCGATTCCAGGAGAAGAGTCGCCGGTGGAGCCCGAGATCAAGCTCTTGGCGCCGCGGATGGCTTCTTGGAACCCTCTGCTGCCGCATTCCTCCTCGCCCTCAATGACGAAAACAATGTCGTTTTCGAGCTCGCTGCGCTGGACAAGCTCCGCCACGGCGAAAATGGCCGCAAGCACAGGGCCCTTGTTATCGGAAACACCGCGGCCGTAGAGATAGCCGTCAAGAGCAGTCATGTCGAAAGGTTCAGTGTCCCACTGGTCGGTGAGCTTGTCGGCAATGATGACGTCATAGTGGCCGTAAAACAGGATGCGGGAAGGTTTTTCCTTGAGAGAGTCAGGAGAAGACGAAGCGTCTGAGGAAGAGGGCGAGCTGCGGAAGGCAGACACGTTTTCCTTGGACTTCAACTTGTCAGCGGAGTTGTTGCCATGGAAAATGCCCACTACAATGGGGTTGCCATCTTCGACGGGGATGAGATGGGCGTCGGCGCCAAAGTGGCGCATAAGGCTGCGCAGGAAGATGGCGCAGCGACGACAGTCGTTGGCGTAGATGCCATCGTGGCCGCTGACAGTTTTGTAAGCGACGAAATCGCGGAGAGTACGCAGCATGTGATCGGTGGTGAGGGTGGCCACCTGTTTGGTAGCCGAGGCGGCGGAGGGAGGCCCCGTGGAGATCTGCTGCGAAGCAAATGCAGAGGTGGATGAGATGGAGAGCTGGTCGGCAAACTGCTGGTGCAAAACGTTTGCCGTGTTGACCTGGGAAGCAAGAGCATGCTGGTCGAGCATGGAGGTGATGTCCCACATGGAGACGGTGTTGTCGTTTCCGCCGGTGACAAGGACCTTGCGGGCGAGACTAAAGTCGGTGATGGCAGTTGCCAAAACAATGCCATGGTGGGCAAGCCACTCGGCGCGAACGTAGCGCTTGGAGTCCCATTTGCGGATGAGGCCGCCGGTGTTGCTGGTTGAGGAATCGGGCGAAGCGGCCGAGGGGGTGCCGGCCGAGTTAGGGTCGCGGGTGGAGCCGCCTCGGAACAGGCAGTCGCCGTAGAGAGACATGGTCATGACGTCACCTTCGTCGGCCACCTTATCGACACGGACGACCTGATTTGTGTCCATGTCGTAGAGACCGACCTGGCCGTCGGTGAGGCCGAGGTAGAGGAAGTTGTCGTAGTAAGTCATTGAGAAAACACAAGATTCCGTGTCGAGGGAGTAAATTTGCTGGAAGGTTCCAGGAACTTTTTGGAAGGCCCAAAACTTGACGGTGCCGTCTCCGCCGCCCGAGACCAAGAACTCGTCTGTTTCGTCTGAGAGGGAGAGCGAGTAGTGGCTGAGTTTCCTGTTGACGACCAGGAGGGTATAAACGTAGCCGTAATGGGCGTACTGGATGACGTTTTTGGGGGGTATTTCGAGAAGGGAATAAGCATTCGAGTCATCGTTGGGGTCGAGGTCGTCCAGAGACATGCGTCTGCGGGCATCAGACTCGGCAACAAGCATTGTTTTTGCGTGTTGCTGGGGGGCCATTTTGCCGCCGGGGCCCTTTGAATCAAAGAAGCGGTCGAAGCGAAGGGAGGGGAGGCCTGAGGGGTCTTGGGTGGCGGTGTAGGAGGTTTTGTCGTAAAGCTGGATCCATTGGATCGAAGCGTTTTGAGAGCCCAGAGCCAGAACCTCATGCTTGGGGATCCAGGCGACGGAAAAGACGTCACCAATGTCGTGGATAGAGTAGATTGTGTAGATTTCAGAGAGGGTCTCGAGGTCCCAGACCTTGACGAGAGAATCGGCGCCTCCGGAGAAAAGAAAGCGCTCATCGGGAGTGACGGCTAGGGAGTAAACGGAAGAGCCCGAGAAATCTTTCTTGGAGTCCGAGTCCTGTTGTTGCTGTTGGTTTTGGGATTTTTTTGCGGTTGGACGGTGGCCTGGGAGAACGGCGATGGTGACAAAGTCTTCTTTGGAGAAGATTAGAATATGGCCATCTCCGCATCCAGCAATGATCCAGTCCTTGGTGGTGACGAGAGAGAGGACCGAGTTGGGGCAGCGCCAGGTGTGGACGAGGCGGGGGGAGTCCGCGAGGGAGGCCGTGAGATGGGAGGTTGTAGGCCAGTACTCATCGGGGCCAGGGGAGGGCGATGGTTGGAAGAAATGAGGGGGGTGGTAGTGGTGGTGGTTACCCAGGTTCTGGGGATGGTGGTGATAAGACAAGGGTGGTGGAGCGGAGTAAGGGTAGGTGTAGAAGGGGGCGTATGATGGGTTGGATGGACTGGCAGAGGCGGCGGCGGCAGCAGCGGCGGCGGCGGCAGCGGCAGCGGCGGCGGCAGCTAGTGATGGCGACTGTTGGTGGTGGTTGGGTATATAAGGTTGGGTAGGCTGGTGAGCTCCAATGATGGCCGGCACAGGGCCCGAGGATCTGGAGCAGCCGTAGTCGTTGTATTTGGGGCGGATGTGGGCGCCCTGCTGGGCGCGGTATGCGGTCGGGGAGACGGCGGTGGAGGAGGAGCCGGCCGAGGACTTGGGCGAGTCCGCCGGGCCGGAGCGCGATGGATCGGGGTGGTTGTCGGGAAGCGCGGCCGGGGGGTGCACGTGCGGGGCTGATCCGAGGCCCGCGGAGGAGGGGTTGGGCTGGGGCTGCGGGGGGGGAGAGGTGCTAGCAGACAAGACGCCTGAAGAGCGACACCCGTCAGCGGCGGTGTCGTTGTTCATAATTGGAGTTAGTCAGGTTTCTTGGGTGTAGTTGAAGAGATTTTCCAGGTGGAGTTTTGGGATAAAAAAAAAAGGAAGGGGAGGAGCGAGTGGAGGCGTTTTTATAAGAGAAAAGCCAGAGAGTGGAGTGTTCACGTGAGTAGTTGTGTTTTCCGGAAGATGCAACATGCAGAGTGTTTGAAGACATCCACATTGACTCTGCTTGACAGCCAGTTTGAGCTATATTGGTTTATTGAAGCTATAAAAAACACCCTGAAACTGGAAAAAACTTGTCCAAAAGCCTCAAACGAGCTCGACTTGAGGCCTTAGAGCTAAATAAAATAGACTGAAATACTGTTGCTGAAAATGGTTTGAATTACGCCATTGGGTCTCACGGATGGCGTGCTCGTGTCTTGGAAACGCCGAGGAAATCACTTTTCTGGGCCCCATTCCATGCACCAGCCATACCAGGTGCGGCGCTTGCAGACTTGGGGGGGCTCGGTCGGCTTGGGAGAAGTGTCGTCGTCATCGCCAGGAGCAGACACCGGAGACGTGGGAGTGGTGGATGCGGCGGGGGTCGAGAGTCGCGTGCTGAGGGATTTGGTGGAGTGGCCCGTGGTGGAGCTGCTTTTGATGGGCTCTCTGGAATCGTCGTCGTGGTCGGACACAAAGGTCCAGTCGAAGCAGTCGGAGCAGATGGGGGGGACGGCGCAGGTCGCCGTGTCGTTGTAGGCCAGCAGGACGTCGTCAATGACGACGTGGATGCGGTGGTTCATCAGAGACACATGCCAGCCCTTGTCGGAAACAACGTCGTAGGTGCACTCGAGGCCCGAGTGGCAGACCGTCTCCATGGCGTAGCCAGCCACCCAGCAGGAGGAGCCTGCGCCGTTGCAGGAGCCCACAAAGATGGGGTCGGCCGTGTGGCCAAAGTGCCAGATGTGCTCGCCCCAGCGAGGGACGCCGGGGGGCATGGGGAGATGCAGTCTTCTGCTGGGGAGCAGCTCGCCGGGGGCCTCGTAGGCGACGGTCGGCAGGCCATAGGTTCTGCCGACGAGGCTGGCCAGGGAGCCTCCCAGGGAGTGGCCGGTGATCCAGATGTTGGAGGAGGGGTATATGGCCGAGACGTTTCGATAAATGTCCATGGCGGCCTTGTAGTAGCGGTCCTTTTTGTAGAGCTCGCGCTCGAGACAGTCCTGGTTGCAGGTGTAGGACTTGCCCGTGTAGCAGTCGCAGACCGTGTTCCAGAGGTAGCTGACGCGCGCACAGCAGCAGGAGAAGAGGAGGTTGTCGTTGATCTTGTCGTTGGGGGCGGTGTCGCCGCCGTCGTCAAAGACGGCGGCGCTGGTTCCCTTGATGGCAATGACGACGGTCCCGGCGGCAGGGACGCCCATGGCCTCGTCGGCCTCCGACACAAAGACGTGGCCGCGGACGCCCTCGCCGGCCCAGCCAAAGTCGGAGGTCTCGTTGTGCCAGGGGCCGGTGACGTTTTGCCAGTCGCCCGTGTTGGGGATGTCGACGTAGGCGTCGGAGGACATGACGGCCAGCGCCACGACCGTGTTGCGGTCCTGGACGTCGGGCACGCTGATGTGCTCGTCGCGCCAGTCGAGGGCTTCGGCGGCGATTTGCGGCAGGCCGCGCTCCGCGTGGGTGTTTGCGTAGTGGACGAGGGCCTCGACCGAGTCCGGGTGGCGGTCGGCCAGTCGGCGCACGCGGAAGTTTGGGCGGGGGCGCAGCGCCAGGCGGGCTTCCCAGGGCGAGACCTTGCGGGGGGAGGCTGTGTTGCGGCCAAAGGTGAGGAGGGGGGTGGTCTGCCTGAGCTGGGCGAGGTTACCGGGGGTGATGTCGAGCCGGCCATGGGCGGCCGAATCGTTTGGCTTGTCGGTGTTGTGGTGGAAGATGTGTTTGATGGAGAAGCGCAGGTCGCCTGGGGTGTAGATGTCGGAGAGGTCGACGGCGTTGGGCGGCGGGGGCTGCGGGAAGTCTGCCTGTTCCGGGGGGAGGAAGAAGAGGGCTTTGAGGGCGTGGCACTGTTTCGGGCTGAAGAGGACGAGGGAGGTGGATAAGACTAGGAGAAGGGCTAGGAGTCTTATGGTTGTGGTTCTGGGGGATGAGCTGGTGGCTGGGGCCCGGGATTGTGCGGAAGGCAGGGTCGAGTACGATTTTCTGCGCTTCTTTCTGTCCGAGGGCTGGTTTTGGTTTAGCAGGGGGGTTTTTTCTTGCGGCATGGGGAGGTGGTGGGGGGGGGAAGTTGAGATGTCCAAGATCGCGATGCTCTTATCTGGGAAGAGGAGGAGGAGGAGGTTTGGTGACGTAAGGCGTTAGGTAACGGCTGAGGTTAGGGTTGCGCACGTGAGCGGCCATGTGACGTACTGTGCGGCTGCTTGTCTTACCTAAAGATTACGTGATGCCGACATGAGTCATGCGGCCCTCGCTAATTCTATCCTCTTTTTTCCCAGAGCGCCATTAGTCAGCAGTCCGCTGTGACACCGTGCATTACATCTTTGTTACATCTTTTTTCGTCTTTGCCACCAACAAATTTTTTTCTTCTCCCAACATCTCCTGCCCAAAGCCTGACCGTCCCCTCTGACTTTCAACAAAAACCACCACCACCAACCTCCTAAAAATCCAACATACGCCCCCCTCGCTACTGATCCTTCGCCAGCTAAACCAACCTGGCCGCCCCGCAATGATCCCCCCTGGCGCTGATCCCGTAAACCTTGCAGCCGTCTTCCCGGACGCGCTGTTGGCCAAGGAGTCCCCCAATGACGACCCAATCATTACTACTTGCACCTCTCCACCCAAAAAACACACAGGTCTCAAATCACAGCCCGCCCACAACAACCAGATCAGAGACCCCAAGGCCCCCCTCGACTTCTCCCAAGACCCCCTGATGTCGGCCGCCTTGGACAATGACCCCCTGCACCCCGCCCTCGACTCCTCCGCAACCGACTCCATGCTCGACTCCCTGCTAAACGGCCTGGATCACCAGGATTTCGACTTTGCTCAAGGCAACGACTTCCACCACCACCCAATCAGCCCCCTCTCCCACCCCTCAAACCACGCCCTCTCCCCCCAGCACTTCAAGCCCTTTGCAGAAGACCCCATCTCCCTCTTAAAGTCCGACTTCTACTTCGACGACTGCGTCCCCTCCGCCAACCAGGCATACTCCCTCACGCACGAAGCTGCCGCCCTCGTCGACTACACCACTGAGGCCTCCGCCGTGGGCAATGCCGCCTCCGGGACGCCCCACGTCGACTACACCACCTCAATCAAATACTCACCCTCGTCGCCCTCGGTCTCCTCCTCCTCCTCGCCCCAAACCTCCTCCGACAAACATGACGACCTCCCCCCCATCGTCAAACAAGAGCCCGCCCTCGACCAAGTCCCACACCCCTCCATAATCACCCCAGCCTCCACAACCTCTCTCTCCTCAATCGGGTCCTCCTCAGACTACAAAAAGCCAACCGCTAAACACAAGCACACCCAGCCTTCCCACCCAGCAAAAGACTACCCAGCCCCCAACTACATGCAGGACTTCAACCCAGACGACTGGGCCGACCTCGACAAGTCAAACCTCAAATATAACATCCATATCAGCGACTCCCCCATCAAGTCCCGCGTCGAAACCCAAATCAAAATCGCCCTCCATTTCTACCCTCCCCCGTCTGAGTCAATCGTCCATCTGCCTGCCGACACCATCTCCAAACCTAAACTCCAGCTCAGAGACCCCTTCTACCCAATCCCAACAGCCCTGTCTCTCGACACAATAGTCATCTGCGACACCGACCACAACCACTACGTCAACATGTGTCGCTGCTGTCTCAACAGAGAACGCAAGCGTGCCTTTCGCAAAAAAACCCGCCTCCCCGTTGAAGAGGCTCACTGGAGTCTGGACAAGGAAAAACGGGCCATCGTCTTCAACTGTAAGGAAATCGTCGACTTTGGCTCCCTCGTCGACGTTGACATTGACGGCAAAACCGTCACGGCAAAAAAACTCGAGCTGCCCATTCGCATGGCTTGTTATTGCCGACATCACAATGAAAAAGTGGGCTTTCGGTAAGTATTTCAATTTTTCTTGGGGACAGTAGTTAATAATTTTTTAGGGCTCTTTTTGTAGTGCGTGATTATACGGGTAACGTGGTGGCCCGAGGCTCCACCTCGTCCATTATGATCACCGATGACCATAAGGCTGCATCTAGCAGAGCAACAGGTGCGTCCGCCGGCATCAAGCGTCTCAACTCTGAAATCGATGCAGCTGAAGATGACGACTTTGTAATGACAACAGCGTCCTCTACAGCCGCAAATTCCTCTCACCAGGCAATCTCCGCAACTTCCTCGCCATCTCCCAAAAACGACTACCAAATCTCAGACTACGGGCCTCGCAAGAAAAAAACAACCGCCCTGCCCTCCCAGCCCCCACCCTCCTCGGCTTCCTTGCCCCTCTCGGCCACGCCGCAATCCTTAGTCTCTTCGTCAAGCAAGCGCGGCTCCCACTCTACCCCAGCAAACACAAACATTCGCTCCAAACGACAATCCTCATCGGCTGCAACCGCCGTTTCGGCTGCTAACGTCGCTGCGGCGGCCGCTTCGGCTGCTCGATCCATCCGCTCTTACTCCACCTCGTCTTGTGCAGTAGCCTCGCCTCCATCAACATCCTTCTCCAATGTCTCCTCACCCTCATATCTCCTCAAATCCCCCATCTCCCCACCAAACCCATCCTCGTCACCATCGGCTACCTTTGACGGCATCATAAACCCTTTCTACGGAAATGGCACCCCTGCGGCTGCATCTGCCGCCACAAGACCTACAAGTACTATTGCTTCTCCAGTCGCGTCTCCTTCCGATCTCACTGCTGTCCCCAGCTCACACAGCGTCCTAACTCAAACCAACGCTGTACCCTCCCCACAACCCGAAGACTCGCTTTCTTCCTCCCTTAATGCATTCATCCAGTCCCAGTCCTCGGCGGCAGTCAGCGGCCTCCCAGATATTCAAAAGATTATTCCACAAACTGGCCCCATCCGTGGCGGTATAGACGTTTCCCTCTTTGGCTTTAACTTCATTGACGGGCTGGTCCCCAAGTTTGGAGAGAATAAGTCTGTTTTGACTACCTGCTGGAGCGACCGCTCCATGGTCACCCAACTCCCCCCGTCCAGAACCCCGGGCCCCGTAATTGTTTCCTTTGATGGGCTGGCTGCCATGCCGCGCTCCCAGATCTTTTCCTATTACGACGACACGGATCGTCAGCTCATTGAGCTGGCTCTTCGCGTCGTCGGCGTCAAGATGAATGGCAAGCTCGAGGACGCGCGCGATATTGCTCGCAGAATCGTGGGGCCCGGAACCGGGTTTGACTCGGAAATGCAAAGCTTCTGCGGGAGCGGTAGTAACACTGCTGGAGGCAACAGCGAGGCTACAGAATCTTTGGGGATCCCTCCCCATCGTCTGGAAATCCTGTTGCTCAAGCTGATGGCGCTCATGGACTCGTACAACAATGACGCGCGGCCCAACTGGCAGTTGCGCAACAATGAGGGCCAGACCATGCTGCACCTGAGCGCCATTCTCGGGCTAGAGCGCTTTGTCCAGATGCTTCTCTTGCGAGGAGCTCATGTCGACATCCAAGACAAGAATGGATACACTCCGTTGCATTTTTCGGCCCTGCACGATAACCGATCCATCGTCTCTATGCTGCTCAGCCATAACGCCGATGGGACCCTTTGCACGTACCTTGGCCAGACCTACCACGACCTGGTCGATATCGAAACGCAAGGTTCTCAAGTCTGGCCAGACAATGAGAGACTCCCCAAGTCGCAAGAAATGTTTGCTTTCAACGAGGAGTCTTCGGAAGAAGAGTACCAAGGTGACGTTGAAGACGACGAGGATGAGGACAGTGACGAGTCTGGCGACTTTTTTTTCAGCAGCCACATAAACTACCATCACCCGCTGTCGCAACACCAGTTTGCATTCCTAGGAGATGACACCGACACATCCGAAGATGGCGATGATGAGTTCCATGAGTCTGATTTTAACGAAGACGAAGAAAAGCCACAGGTGCCGGCCGGCAGCGCGACGCTGGCTCATAAGCTTGGATGGTACATTCCCTCCTTTTTGCGTACGCCGGAAGAGCTTGCGATACACAAGAGAGCTGCATACTCGGTGGCTTCACCAGAAAAGCCGTCGACTTCCCAGCACGACCCGCAACAGCCGTTCAATGCCATGGCGTACCACTACAACAATGCCATAACCACGGGCTCTGCGTATCTGCGGGGGATGTTTGGTCGCGGTGGGGCCGTGGACGAAACTCCGGGGAGCTCGCCGCCTGATTACTACGACCTTTTCCCCCACGGCTCCGGGTCCAACCCCGACTACACCAACTCTGCGATTGACGAGGAAAAGCCGGCCGACGCGGCGTTTGTGGCAGCGACCACGGAAGGCGAGCCGAGCAGCGCCAACAGAAGCAGCACTGTGGAGGAGGTTGTGACTACGACGACCACCACGGTGGAGACCCGGCAGCCGACCGAAGACGAGGTGGTTGAGATCTGGCGCAACAACCGCAAGAAGCTGCAGAACGACCGCATGTTTCTGTTTTTCTGGCTGCCGGTGTTCATCTTCACGCTGGTGTGGGTCTGCTACCGCATGGTCGCCTACATGGACTACGTCGACGGCGAGGCGCTGGGCGATGGCCTGGGACCAGCCGACGCGTCGGTCGCCGCAGCCAGTACGGCCGCCGCCGCCGCCGGCCGGGCGGCAGGAGTGGCGACGCTGCGGGCGGGCCTCGATGCGGGGATGACGCGCGCGGCAGTACTGCGCACCTGGATGCACGACTCGGTGGCCTCCGTAGCCAAGCGGGTGCTTGGGTTTGGCAAGTACCAGCGGCGCGTTGTTTACGATGCCGTTGCTGCGAGCGCATCTGCGTTGAATGCGCAGAACCCGTGGGCCCCCGTAGCCCAAACAGCGCGAGGCCCGGGTGTAGTTTCATGAGATGTGTATAAAAGAAAAAAGAAGCTGGTCTTTATCTTTTTTTTTTAATTTTTCCGGGTGTCTTTTCACTATGTAATTGAGTATAATAAAATGGATTTTTTGGGAAAAGGACGCGTGGGGAACGTAAAATAGTTGGCCACGGAAGGGTTCGAACCCAGGGCCTTGGAAACGGCACATGTGCGTTTTCTGGGAAACCACATTTACGTCACGTGGCCCCGCGCCCACCTTTTTGCCTCCCCCCAAGGGCATTACGGCTGGGGAAACTTAAATTGGAAACAGGCCACGACCTGTCGGAGGCCGAGGGGCGGGCCCGGAAAATGGCAGTATTTTGGCCGAGATTAGAGGTACACGGTGGCCGTCCATGACGGACCCGATTGGCATACTCTCAGGACTTTGGCCCACGGAGCCCGTGCAGGGGAAATACAAATCCCCGCCACGCGGCTCGTGCGGCGCAGCAGACTGCCATTCCCGTCCATTTAGGAAACCCCTACACGCTCGATTCGCAATGAGTGCTCATGATGACACCATAAAGGATAAAGTGTATTTACTAGTCTTGGCCTAAAGCCGCTTTATTTCAAAACCTTGCCGTCGGCAATCTCGCGCTTCTCGCCGTTAATCACCACGGGCTTGTCCCAGGCCCACAGGTCCTCGACAAACTCCTTGTCCTCGGGCTTGGACGCGTCAAGCTTGGTGTACTCGTACGACTCCCAGTCGGGCGCCACGTCAAAGGCAGGAGCGTAGTCCTGGCCGCGCACAAGGAAGGCGCCAATGATGCCATTGTTGTTGTTTTCGCCATAGACAACCAGGCACCCAAACAGGTACTTGGTGGATGCAGTCAGCCGGTTGAAAAAGCCGCCAACGAGGTTGTTGGACATGAACGTAAGAGTCAGCTCATCATTGTACTTGTAGGCAACCTTCCACAGCGAGTACTCGGAGGGGTCGTAGTGCTGCCAGAACCACGGAAGAGCCACCTCGCGCGTCTCCTCGTTGGAGTAGGTGCGCTTCCACTCGTCAAGCGCGACCTTGGGACGACCCAACGCAGCAAGGGGGTGGGCCTCCTTCTTTTCAGCAGGAGGCTCGTCGACGGGAGCCTCCTTCTTGGCGGCAGCCTTGGGCTCGGCCTTGGGCTCGGCCTTGGGCTTGGGCTCCTTCTTGGGGGGGACGTACTTGACGGCCTCCTCGCGGTAGGGGTAGGGGACGGTGTAGATAGTGTTGAGGGGGAACTGGTTCACGACCGTGTTGAACCAGCGGTAAATGTTGGGGTGCTGGGCAATAAAGGCCTTGTCCCAAATGTTGGAGAAGGCGCGGTCGCTCACGGCCGCCAGGTGGTAGTCGGCCACGGTCGGACGCTCGCCCACGAGGTACGTGCGCGTGGCAAGCGAGCGCTCCACGTACTCGACAAACTTCTTCGAGTCCTCAATGGCCGTCTCGACGCCCTTCTTGTTGTAGGGGAGGCGGCCAATGAGGGGGAAGATGACGGCGCGGAGCGAGGTCCAGAGGTCCGTGTTGGCGTAGGAGAACCATTGGAGAACGGAGGCGTATTCGTCGTCGTTTGAGCCGAGGAGCTTATTTCCCGGAGCCTTGTTGATTACTATAAAGGGGAGAGGGGGTTGGCATAAAAGTTTTTGAGGTTAAACAAATTGATGGGACTTACAGTAGATGGAGATGGCAATGACTTCGTGGAGAACAAGACCATCGGAAGAAACAAAGCCAGGAATCTTATTAAGAGGAAAGTATTTGGCAAACTCCTCAGGGGCGTCGGCAACGTCGACGACCTTGACGTCGAGGTTGAGTTCCTTAATGATGGCGAGGGGTGCAACTCTTCTGAGAGCCTAACGTGTATGGTTAGACAGTGGCAGAGAGGGTAGATGGGAGATTACTTACGCCTCGGATGTACAGGGTTCCAAGAGACATTGTTATAAGGGGGGAAGGTTGATAGGGTGTTTTTTTTTTCAGGAAAAAAAAGGTAGGGAAGGCAAGAGGAAGGTAGAAAAATAACGGAAATGGCGTTTTTATATTATTTTTTTTTTTGGGGGGGGGATATGAGTAATATTGAAATAAATCGGTAATATGTCTAAGAATGAGTAAGAGTGAGGGGCATGAGTGTGGCCAGCCACAGTTAGGTTAATTAAAAAGTGTTGCCAGGTTAAACTAACTGAATGTTTAACGCCAAAACGTGACCGGGATTTTCTGCCGCACTTTTTAAATTTTTTTTTGCTCAATATTTTTTTTTCTTCTATTCTACTGCACGGATTCAAGTATAAGAGACTTCACCTGGGGAATTACTTTCGCCATAAAGAGTTTATATCTGTGTTTTTTGTCATGGCCAAGGATCTGCATACACCCAAGAGTCATGCCATTTGAATGCATTTTTCAAGATGAGAAACGGACCTAGTTGGTTGCAGGAAACATGGTAGAGCTGGCGTTTACCAATTACAAGAAGACTTAATTCAAACATCAATTTTGTCTCGTCGCATTAAATAAGTCTCTGGGGCCGATCAAAGGCTGCATCTTGATGCCTGGTTTATCTCTCACATTAGGAGTCTCTTGCTACGCTTCAACGGCCTGAAGACATGTGATTCAAATGAGGTACGTTACAGTTGCTATGATTCCATATTTTGAATCATTGGTGTTTCTTTGGGGGAGTGGTTTAAGTTTAATTTTAACAGTCATTTTATTACAAACAGGCGTTTCATTTAAACTCAAAATATTTCTACTGGTGAGAATCTTCTACCTTGATTTTCTCAGTGCCCATTTAGAGCTCGACGACCTCGTCGTTCTCCAGTATTGACAACAGCATGGACTTCTCGAGCCTGTCGAGAATGAACATCTCACAAGAAACCCAAACCCACCAGACTCCGGCGCACTGACGGTTAAGCCGTTATCGACTTGTCATGGCAACAATCAGCATATTACACACTTTGTTACACCCTTGCAGCTGTTACAACTTGTCTTTCTGCTACAATACGAAACCCTCCTCTTGTTACAACTTTCTATAAAGAAAACTCCTTTCCATTTTTTTTTATGTTTTATTATTTCCAAAAAAACATCAAAAAAAATAAAAATTACAAGGTCCGCCCTCAATCGCCCATATTGGATCGGATAGCCTACACATACCCAAACCCCCTAACCCCTCCGCAGCACAACACAACGCCACCCTACCTAATCATTGGGCTTTTTCTCAGAACCTCCTGTTTTTAAATGCATATTTAGAAATATTTGTTGATAAATATAAAGACTAAAAAAAATAACCATCGTTTCTCGTCAAGTAACTCCCAAGTTCTTTTCATTGTTGCTTCCACCTTCATGCCCCTCTGCGTGTCCTTTTAGCGCCAGCTCATATTCAATCTCAGCCAATCAGCTTTCAGAAACACCACAAGAAAATTTTTTTAATTTTTTTATTTTTCCTCCAGCAGCGGAAAATCATCACCAAATAATCAGTAACAACAACTAAAAGATCTTCCTCCTGTTCCTTTTCTCCTATACTAATCACCTTCTTTATCATCATCACATTTCAATAAACCACACCCCTCCTCTCGAAATCTTATAATATCCAACTCCATTACATCTCGTTTATTCGCGTGTGGCCAGCCAGACTCAGACTCTTGTTCTCTCCTCCCCCGTCCCGCCATTGTGCATTGTCTCAGCATTTGCGTTACATGACTAATCATTACTAATCACCTATCCTGTAACAAAGGTTGTCATACAGCATCTTTTCTTTTTCTATGTCATTCTCTCCGGCACCCGCAAGCTTTGTTACATTACACTCTGCACTCCACCCCACACCCCTCTTCATACTACCATTACTACAACAGCCCTCCCACAAGTCCCCTCGCCATAAAGACCGGCCCTCACCGTCGTCTCTTGGTCAAAACAGCAGCAGGCACCACCCCCTCCTCAACAAGCGCGTCGCCCGCTCAGTAGGCTGCTGCCGCCGTTGCCGCCGCTCTATGCAGACCGCTACTCTCACCCTTTTGTCTCAACCTTTATTTTTTGATTCCCCTTCTTGCAATCTAGAACAAACTAAAAAAAGAACCCCTCCACAATGGCCCCCACAACGGGCTCCTCTGCTCGTTTCAGACAGAGGAAAATCAGCGTCAAGCAAACCCTCCAAGTTCTTTGGCAAAGCGACGTCCCGGATCTCGAAGATGAGCAACAACGCGAACTCCAACACGTCGAAACGGGCGTCGAAAAAGGCGAAGAAGAAGTATGTTTTTTTTTTATTTTTTACGCGTCGCGTCTAACTTTTTTCTTTTTTAGGAACACCATCTTCAAGCTGCTATTAACGCGTCGATAGCAGCCGCCACTTCTGGTACTAACGTCGAACAAGTATATATCCCCACCCCTGACGCGTCTAAAATATGGAAAGACTTTTCAAAATATTACAAAAAGGGCTTCTCGAGCCCACACTCCTACATACGACAATCTTCCACCGTCGAAGACCTCTCTGGTTGTCCCTACAATATGGACGAAGAAGATGAGGTCTTTTTAAAAAAACTTAACAAGGGCAAGACCCCCTCTAACCAATGCTCCGAAGACGACTTTGAAATGATTATGCACAAGTTCGAAACAGTCATTGACGAAAAACAGCCCTACCTATCAATGGACCCTTCGGAAGTTCTTTCCTTTGAGGAGCTGGCTCCGGTCATAACCGAGCAGCTCAAAGAGTCGGAAAACGACGTCAACAACCCTGAGCTTTTGCTCACCAAGCTCTCAACCGCTCAAACTGCGCCAACTACTCGCAAATCCAAGAAACCCCCCTCGGCCCATTTCAAGATGTTTGGCGCCCTGATATACCCCCACTGGAAAGAGCGGAAGATCCAGCGCCATGGTCGATCCATTGCGCCCACCCTTAAAACCGAAGACAACAACAAGGATGACAGCGACCCTTATGTATGTTTTCGGCGGCGAGAAGTCCGCCAAGTTAGAAAAACGCGACGTACCGATACCCAGAGCTCTGAAAAGCTCCGTAAACTACGGATGGAACTGCAGGCTGCCAAATATCTTATGGAGATGATTGTGCAGCGCGAATCCATGCGTTCAGATGCTCTCCAGCTCGAAATTGAAATCTTCACGAGCCGCGTCAAAATGAAGGACCTCAAGCGCTCCCTCAACATTACCGGGGACGAAGAGGACCTTGTCACTCACAAGAAGCGCAAAACGGGGCAAGCCGTCGTCAAGGAAGAATCCCAGGAGTCTGCTACAGAACTTGCAAAACAGGCGTCGACAACTATGCCTGCAAAAGCAAAAGCGTTGGTTACCTCTGGACTCTCGGGCGTGCAAAATGTGGCTGCTACTGCCGTCGGAGCTTCTGCTGCTGGATCTGCTACCGGTTCTGCCGCAGCTGCTGCTGCAACCTCGGTACTGCCGCCAGGAGCTCCTACTGCCGCCGCAGCTGCTGCGGCTCTCGCTCAACAAGCCCAAAAGCAGCAACTACTTCAGCAACAACAGCTGCAAGCACAGCAATCTCAGCTTCAAGTCAAACAGTCCCAAGCACAGGCTGCCGCTCTGGGACAAGCCCACACGGTTCAAAACCAAATCCCGCAATCCTACCCCATCCACCATGTTCCTCAGCAAACACGGCTTCCGGTCAGCAAGATCCCCGACATGGATCTTGTTTCTCTGGACAAGATTCTCAGCAACAAGGAAGCTGCCATGAAGGCATCTATTAAAGAAAAGCTGCGCCGCAGAGCTATTGAAGACAAGACCTGGCTCAACTACACAGACAATCCGTTTGTGCCCTACTGTGATTACTTTGATCCCGATGAAACAACGCGCAATGCTCTTACCATCATCCAGCCGAATCACGCAGCATATTCCTCAATTGCGACCGCGTATCCTCCAGCGCCCGATAAATGTCTCAAATTCCCTCTCGCCTCGTCCCTTGGCCAGGGTTATAGCTCGCGCCTGGAAACAAACCCTTATCTGCTACAAACCAAGATTAACGAAAAGGGTGGCATGGACATTGTCAATAAGATTAATGACCGCGAAGGTCCATGGCCCGATGAAGGTCACAACATTCCTCGCGGTACTGCCATCTCGCTGCGCCGCCGGTTTGGCCGTGGCGGGCGTATCATTGTGGACCGTCGTGGCATTGTACGACGACCAAAGTCTATTGATGAGATTTATAACCTTGATCCGCAAGAATCAGGCAGAATCACTAAGGAACTCGAGGAATGGTCGAGCCTGGGAACGTTTTCTGGATCAAGCGTCGAGGATACCCGCCAGCGGTCTGAAACGCTGGCTAGGCTGGAGCGCCTTGATGATCGCTACAAGTACGACTCTGACGTGCATTTTGATAATACCGAGTATTCGGGGGGCGATCCCAGTAAACTCAATGGGATTTCGGAAGGCACTCAAGCTATTCGCTTTGGTGCCATGCTTATTTCAAAAGCTTATGATAACTTTTGGGAGGTGTTTAAGAACCGGCAGCAACAGCTGGGTGCCATGCATAAGAAGCTTCAAAAGCATCAACAGGCTCAGCAACAAGCTCAGCAACTGGCTCAACAGCAACAGCAGCAACAGCAACCGCAACAGCAGCAACAGCAGAGGCAACCGAATCAAGCCCAAATGGCCCAACCATCTGTACCCGCACATCTTACCCAGCAACATGCAGCCTCAATGCATCAAGCTCAACAGCTGTTGCAGCAACAGATTAAGCAGCAAATGCATAATGCTGCAATCAAACAACAAAATGCCCAGCAGCGGTTACATCCAACACAGCAGCAACAAAGAGCTTCTTACATTCCTGCCAATGTGCAGCGACAAATCAATCACGCAGCAGCGCTGCAGCAACAGCAGCAACAACAAAATATTCCTTCTCCTCAAATCCAAATGAAGGCAAAACTTGCTAGCCAACAGCAGCAACAACAATATATATCGCGCTCCCAATCGCCCAGCAGTCCAATGATGAATAGTGTCACGATTGATTCCAAGGGAAAAGTTGCACAATCCATTGCAACGCCAACCACTGCCAATGCCAACTTCCGCGCCCAAACTCAGAGCCCGCAACTGTACCACCATCAGCAGCAACAGCAGCAGCAGCAACAGGCGGCTGCAATAGCAGCAGCTAGTCGACACTCACCGCAACTTACACATGCGGGTGTTGGGTCGCAGCGCTCATCGCCGTCCATGGCCTTCAATACCCTCAACCAGTTTTCGCCTCATGGAACCGTGCCATCGTCGCCATCGACCACCACAGTTCTCCCAAATGGAAACGGTGTTGTTCGAGGAACTGGAGTTCAAGGGTCTCCAGTAATGGCATCACCCACCATGAGTAATGCAGTTCGGCGAGTGGCTACTCCTCAGCAGCAGGCGCAACAACAGCAGCAGTTACTTGGAATGGCCACTAATGGGGCTTCTGTAATCAACAATCCCGCATTACAAGCTCAGCTTCACTTGCTCTCACAGAAACAGCAACAACAGCAACGGGTAGTTGCAGGTGCTACTACAGCCTTACAGCAACAGATGCGGGTGGCTACCTCTCAGGCCAATGGATATCCAGGGAACCAGAACCCTGCGGGGACCATGGCGAGTGCAGCGATGGCATTTACGTCTGATGGGGCCACAGGCAACATTGTTTTGGCGAGCCAAGGCCCACAGAAGCAAGTGCAGCCGCAACAGCAGCAGATGAAGTCAAGCCCCCGGCTGGCCAATATGGCTGCGACGGTCTCGCCGACACTAACCCAACAGGCGCTGTACCAGCAGATTAAGAATGCCGGGGCTGGACAATCCCCGCTGACGGGCCCCCATGCCGCTGTAGTTGGGTTTTCGCCCAATCACACGGTGATGCGACAGCAACAAGCTCCGTCCCCGGCCCAGCAGCAGCCACAGAAACAGTAGCTGTGTTGCTTGATATGAGATGTCAATTTCTTTTTATCTTTTCTTTAATGTTTTTGTATTGTTGAAACCCCATATATCTAATTGTATTTTGTTTTTGTTCAACTGAAAAGGCCTTTAGCGCAGGACGCAAATGGTGATAACGGGCTGCTGATTTAATGAATGACGTAATATCTTAGATTAAAAAGATGAGACAATGAAACCCTAGCCCTGCGTCTCAGGTTTCATAGATGGGCTCTTTGACACTCCACGCCCCTTCCAAACCACCCCAGCCAGCCCACCACAACCACAAAAAAAAAGCTGCTGGTATAAAAATTGGCCAACGCGCCCTTTTTTTTTTTTTCCTACCTCTTCTTTCCCATTATCGACTTTCTAACTTTACAACCGCCGATTCAACTGATATATACAAGACCTTCTATCATATAAATATCCTCATCTCTTCTTCTCACTCTTTCTTACCACCCTTAAACCACCCCCCACACACACCTTTTAGATTATGGCTTCAACGGTCCCCCCAGTCAACCCATCCACCGCTGCGACCGGCTCCTCGCCTTCCTCATCGAATCCCAGCAGCTCAGGCTCCATCATTGCTCAGACAAACCCCAGCGCAGGCTCCATCACTACCACAGCTCCCAGCTCCAGTAAAACTACCCCCACTCACACCGCTACGAGCCCTTCTGCTGCCCCACCAACTACTACCACCACCCCTCAAACAAAGGATAAACCCTCTGTTTCAGCCACGCCCTCCCAACCTGTTTCAGGTGCAACCCCCTCGTCAGCTTCAGCCCGCACAATGACCACGTCTCCTACCCATCCGCCAGCGTCTCCCTCTTTGAGTGACGCTCCTGCCCAGCCCCCCACCAAACCCGCCGCCACAACGCGCCGACGCAGACCCCCAATGCTGGTTTTAGAAAAAAGCTCCAGCAAGAGCTCGTCTCCTCCACAGAACCCGTCTGCAACATTCTCAAACATCAATCTCACCTCCTTGAACCGCAACTCGGCCACAAAAACAACCACCATCTCCACAACGCCCCAGTCGGCCATCTTCCCCGCACTGCGGACCCCAAAAGATATCGTGCTCCAGGACATTGCAATGCAGTGCATCTCGCCTGGACTCCCCACGTTTCCCTCGAGCGTGCGCGACGTCATTGAGCAGAGCAACTCCATCCAAAAGGCCCAGCGCAAGATTATTCAGCAGCGGATCAAAAACAGCTCGGGGAATAAAGCTAGCAATTCTGGCGCCGCAGCAGCCAGCAATGAAGATACCTCGAAATCAATTACAGTGGAAATTTCCGACGAAGAAGAAGAAGCAATTGCTAATAAAGACGACAGTGATAAAATTGACGTGGTGATATCTTCCCGCGAAAAGGAACCCTGTTCATCCACTACGCCCCCTCCTAAAAAACTCGCCACCTCTTCGGCGGCCTTGATAACACCGCTTTCTGCAGGGACTGACCAACCCACTGCACCTTCGTCTTCTGAAACCCTGCATCAAAATGCCGCTGATAACATCCATGTTACGATAGCGTCATCAAACTCTTCCAAACCTTCCTCTTCCACTACGCCTTCGCCTTCCAAAAACGGCTCCCAGGTTAATGCAGTGAACTCTGCTCCAGGCAATCAAACAAAGTTGTCAAGTAACAAGACACCAATACCCCTGTGTGACACTTCTTCTGCATCATCCGTCGATAGTGCAAAGTCTGGAATCAACGCCCCCCTCTCCTCATCTTCTTCCATTTCCACCTCTAAGAACCCAAATATTATTGTTTCCGGAGACATTATCATCGAAGCAATCCCCACCCCCACACAGCCTTCTAATCCAAACTTTACACGCAGGGACATGTCGATGAAGACGAGCTCGCGCCGTGCGGCTCCGCCCCGTAACATTCAAGTCAGCGGGCTGTCCAGTGACCACCCGTCCATTCGCTCGGCCCCGCTTAACCGACAGCCTTTGCCATTCAGCCCCTATCCTATTTCTCAAATCCCTGGTTACCAAGCCTATGTAAACTCGGGTGCGAACTCTTCCCAAACTACATCACAATCTGCTGTTGCTGCGGCGGCTGCGGCGGCTGCTGCTTCTCATCCACTCGCCACTCCCACTATCCCTCATTATGGATTCTATCCTGGAGCCCATGCTTACCCCTCATTTTTCCCTTCGGCTTCTACAACTGGACCATCATATGTTCAAAACGTAGATCCCTCCCACTACAAGACATTGGCAGCTAATGCTGCAGGCTCCACGGCTGCTGCTCCTCAGTCCGTAAAGGGATACTATCTTAATGTTCCCTCTGGGGCTACTGCTGTTCAAAGTCCGGTTTATCCTACACAAGCAGCAGCATCCATTGCTGCCCATAATTCCGCCCGTACTCCATACTGGCCCAATGGATTAAACAGAGCTCCTGTTGTTCCACGCTATCAGCTGGCTACGCCCACCACGAAAACAGCACACCAGGTGACAACCCCCTCTGTTTCTACACATAGTATTGCGACACCAACAACATACGGATATCCTCCTGGAGGTAGCAATGGATATCATCCTTACCGCGATGCGCGCTCGATTCCCGTGTACATTAGTGGCCGTCCAACAATACCCCCAATGACGGCCTCGGCCGCTGGCTGGACGGGTAAAACGTTTGGCAGCTTTTCAGGGACAAATGACGACGATGACGATGATGACGATGATGGCCGGGATCCTGAAGACGCAGCCCTTTCTGATAATGAAAAGGATGATGACGATGATGATGACGATGATCTGGACGACGTGGAGCAGAAGGCAATCGGAGAGGATGACGAACGGGCGTCTCAAGCTAATAAGAAGCGTCGGTTGGATGATGTGACAGCCACAGCTGCCGCCGCAGAATCTTTGAAAAATAAAAAGAAAAAGACAGCCGGCGCTAAGCCTCGCAGTGGTAGTCTTGCTGCAACGGGTCCTCAGGAGTTTGCAATGGAAGCCATGATGAGAGCCGCGACGGGGGCAGGGAATGGAGCTTCTTCATACGATAATGCGACCACTGGTGGGTTGACGTTTAAGGATTACCACCACTTCCGGAACAATGTGAGCAAGAACCATCATATCCAGGGTGCGGAAGGGCTGCGAGAGGAGCATCTGAAGAAGCAGCGCTTTTTGGAGCTGTGTTCTGAGCTGTGGGATTTGGCCCGATCATGATTGGGAAAAGCTTGCTAAGATAAGAGGACGTTTTTGTTTTAAAACCTTTTTTTTTTGTGTCCAATTTTTTTTATTTAAAAAAACAAACACCCATATACAAGGTTTAGATAATGATTAATAAAGTTTTGATTTTCAAGATTGTTGACGAGTTGATTTGGTGATTTCAACATTTTTCGAGCTCCAAATCAGGGCATTTTTAGCCGAGTGGTGACGTCTAGGAGTTACGTCGCGGAGGCTGTGGTTCTGGATCGGATGATTATTCATGTTTCCGCACTGCACTGGTTCTCTCGAAGCAAGGTCCCTTGAACTCTATCATCTAGTTACCGAGGTTGGTTTACCGGTGGGTCCTTGGGGTTATGAAGGGGGGGATACAAAAAGTATTTTCAGTATGAGTGTGTTTAAAAACACTTTCTGTGCATCTAAAAAGTGCGTTTCCACGTTGAGGGCGGTGAAGGAACGCGTACTGTTGGCGTCAAGAAACCACCTTTTTTAAACCCCTCGATCTGTTATCATACGTTTCCCATTTATCTACCCTAAATTCAAACAGATCCTAACCCTAACCCCGGACCGCTCCAGCACGTTAAAGCTGTCGCACTCAGACTTCCCGTACTCTTTTACACCTACGCACTGAGCAGTCCGCAGCTTCACTACCTCTGGCGTTCTTCCCTACGCGACCGTTTCCCAATGGAACGTGGTGTGGTATCCTTGCATTTCATAAGAACAGGGGTATCCATAAGACTGAAAAATGTTGGTTGTTGACCGACGTGTCACGCTGTAGGACTAAGAGACGGCCAAGTTTGCGGGCGCAACACGTTACTTGCTCATTAGCTACACCGACTACTGTAAGACCGTTAAGCGAATTAACCCTAGCACTGAATACCTGCTCTTATATGCTCTCACAGAATGTAATACCAATACGTCCTCAAGGCACTTACAATACCAGCGTTGAAGCCGCCAAAGGTTGCCACTCTTTTGCAAGTGACTCAGAGATACCCTTGAGAAACTCAGAGTTGGGATTTCAAAGTGTTTTGGAGCAGTCTCATTGTTTATCGGACATATATCCTTATTTTTTAGAAGTGTTTGCGTCAAAGAAACTAGTGTTACGTTTACCAATCCAACCAGCCTGATCCTAGTCAAACTCTGTTGAGCTTATCACCGGGGGATACGCCATTATGTGATGCACGTAACTGTTTCAAAGTACCCTGCTTAATAAATCACCAAACCTATTGACTGGCTCAGGAATGAATAAGTCTGGCTATGCCGAAAATAAAAAATGAGAGCCCCTTTTTAAATGTCTTACCAGTACAATTATCATTTTTAATCAATGTCCCAAAAAAACAATGCACCACTAATGAGACCACTACATAATCACTGACCCAATTTCCATAGCTACATGCTTCTTTCCAGCGTTTGTTTTGAATACCTAACTTGAGCTGAATCATGTTGCCTGGGCTTAGTATCTCTGGGGGACTTCCCATTACGAGACATGGAGTTCGCCGTGATATCGACTGGTTTCTGGCGAGGGTTCGAGCTTGTTTGCAGTTGGCTCATTTTGGCAAATTTGACAGCGCTAAAAATATGAGACTTTATTAGCGCCTTTGGCTCTTCTCAGACCCTAGTTTGCATGAATCTGTTTAAAACAATGCAAATAAGGGAGAATGCTCTATGGCCACGAATCTTTAAAAATGAGAAAACAAAGTTGGACTAGAGTATTGTTTTTTAATCAGGTTGTAAATAAACAGTAGAAAACAGACGTAAAACTTTATAGATAAAATAAATAACTAAAAAACAAGCTTGACAGTATATTTTTTAAATTGAAATATTTACTCTAAAAGAAGAGTTTTCAAACAACTTCTAAGTGAGCCAATTAAAGGTTACCATTAATAACTGAAAGATACTATGAGTATGCAATTTTAACTTTTAATTATTTATGGTAAGAGGAAAAAATTCACGGGTAACTAAAAACAAAACCCTAACCACTATGGAATCCAACGATTTTTGAAAATCGGCCGATTTTGACATTTTTTGGACAGTTTTGAAAATCGAAATTTGAAAAGTTATTTTTTCTAAATAAAAGTGGTATCGACTTGTAGCTCGTAATGAGACAATGCTAATGGTATAGTCTATTCCGTGATTGGATGACGTTGAGTTCAACAATTCAAGATTTTGGAAAAGCTTAAAAATGGACGTAAACGTTACGCTGTGAGCATAACTGGGTTTCAAATAACGTAATTATCTTTGCAAATTGAAAAAAAAAATGACTCTGCAGTTTCGTTTTCCCAGTATGACCATTTAAGCATTGAAGCCTCCTAAGGAACCTCTAATTTTGGCTATCCGACGGTTACGGAAACCAAAAGAACTTTCTAGCCGCCTTGTTTGTCAGGGAATCCAGATCAAAAAGTAACCGGTAACGTGGGCAAGCCATTGGTATAATTTAGGGATCAATCAAGCAGTGCGGTAGTAAATTGATGAAAGTTTTTTTTAAAAATTAGGTTGCTACTTGCTGATAAAACTCAGACAAAAAAACAGCTAAGCCAGGCGACTTGGGGTATCTTAAAGTAGCAACTGGAGCATTGAAATCAAAGCAAGCAGATTTAACCCGAAATGGCAAACTGGTTTTTTATCAAACATCAAAAATCCAGCTTTTCTTTGTTCAATAAAGTCTATCGAACGGCGGTACTAAATTTATTCTTTGCATGTGATGCACTCCAAATTAAGTTATCTTTGATTAAGTCGCATATGAGTGTGCTTCTTTTTGTTGTCTTTTTCAAAGATAGGGCGATATCCAAGACCCGAAACCTTCTTACAAAGTATATCAACCGACGTAACCTTATGTTCCCAGCTTTCGTGTTCTTTGTTTTACGTGACGCGTCTAGGTTTCTCTGCATTTTACTTTAATTAAAAAGAAGCTTTTTGTGCGTTTAGGGCGCCGTTAATTGCATTAAACGCTACCTTTTTTTTCTTTCTTTTATTCTCCCGTCAAGCCTGTAAGAGTCAAAAAGACTTGCACTGAAGCAATAAAGGCGGCGGAAAATGAGCAAACGCGAAATAATCACGTCCTGAAAAGGTGGGTCTGGTGTGCACGCATACGCAGTGATTTTATTTCAGAGAAACAAATTTTTTTTGCAATGTCCATATGGGTTTAACCAAAGAACATTCAAGCGCATGATATTAAAGAGCAAGAAATAAGTGGGCTCTCTTTTTTCTGCGAAAGCTGGAAATATAATATGAATATCTTCAAAATAATAATATTATTTCTCAGGATTCTTAAGCAGAAAAAATAACGGTATTAAAAGTCTCTCGTATTTTACAACAGTGAATGGATTCAACAGAGTTGCAGAGTTTCTAGAAAAATAAAATTAAGTAGGGTATCCAGAGGTTCCTTTATGTTGGTAATTTCAATGCTGCTCAAGCCAAGGGTGGGCTTTTGAAAAAAAAATATCAAAAGGAGGTTCATATTATTTCAATCCAAGACAAAGGTCGACTCAAGGCACGTCCACTGATATTAAGCTTTCGGGATAAAATGGCTGGATGTTTGCGCGGTGGTTAGCGATCAAAGGTGAGACTTGATGGTGGCGAAGGGGGGGTTGTATAAAAAAAATTGATATTAGACTAGAAGCCAATTTGGGTTAAAAATGTAAAAAAATGTTTTGGGTTACTTAGAAACTAAAAAAATGCTCCGTGGGAGGTTCGAACTCTCGACCTTCAGATAGCACACAATGCTACTATGAGACTGACGCTCTACCGACTGAGCTAACGAAGCTTTAGTTGTTGAAAAAGTAAAATATAAAAAATATTTGTTCATTCCTTAATAATTCAATATTTTTAAAATTCAGTTTTTTATTAAAATTTTTAAAATCCTTTAATGTAATATTAAAATTTAACTGTTATTTAAATGAATTCCTAATTATGTCATTTAGAAATTTAATTTTTTGATTTTTTTGATTGTGCTTACTTCAAAATAAATATTACATTAGCCAAGTAGGGTAACAGTTCAGTTACGATGGCCGAGTGGTTAAGGCGATGCCCTGCTAAACACTGGTAGTTCAGGCATTGGGTTTTACCTGCGCAGGTTCGAATCCTGTTCGTGACGAATATTTTTTGTTGTTTTGATATTTTTTTCAAGCTGTCAACATCAATGTCTGAAAAACAGCTTGTTTTTATTTCATTTTTTCATAGGAAAATCCAAGCGTTGTAACTAAAACATGTCGTAAATTCTATTTTCATGCTAAAAATCAAACTTTTTTCTGCATTGATCCACAATATTCCATTTTGTTACACCATACAAAAATGTACCACATCTGTCTCATTTTTTCTGACATCAACAAAACTTTGTCACGACCTAAAATCCTCTCCATACCACTTTTAAACACATTGCCGTCTTGTTTATATTCTCTGAAAAATGTCCTTTGCACGCCGGCCAAAGTATAAAGTCGAGGATATACTTAACGAC
The DNA here is from genome assembly GCA_900497715.1 of Magnusiomyces ingens NRRL Y-17630. Lineage (NCBI taxonomy): Eukaryota > Fungi > Ascomycota > Dipodascomycetes > Dipodascales > Dipodascaceae > Magnusiomyces > Magnusiomyces ingens. The sequence goes on from UIDE01000008.1 coordinate 267,201, forward strand.
ACAATCCCGGAACCCCTTCCTCCGTTACCACATCACCAACACGGTCTGCGGTCTTTTCCCGACGATCCTTCCGCCGAGTCATCCGCCGTCAAAGTCGGCGAAAATGCACACTTGATCCCTGAGGCCCCGATGCTGAAAACCGCATATTCGGCCCTAATCATCGATACCAACTTTATTCTTTCGCACCTGGACCTAATTGAGGACTTGCGGGGGCTTGCAGAGGCTTACAACCACATTATTGTGATTCCATGGGTCGTAGTGGAGGAGCTGGATTCACTTAAATCGCAGAATCGTAAGGAGCTGGGGTCCACCAGCTCAGTAGGATATCTTGCGCGCAAGGCCACGGACTGGATCTACAAGAAGCTTGCAGCATGTGACTCGCGTGTAGTAGGCCAGAAAATCAACCAGCGGCTGGACTCGTCGCTGCACGGAGACGACAGCATTTTGGACTGCTGTTTATTTTTCCAGCAAGAGTATCTCCTGCTGACGGTGATTGTGTCGAACGACCGAAACCTGTGCAACAAGTCGCTGATGCACAATATCAAGACGGTGACGTACCGGCGCGGGTTGACGGCCAAGGAGATCTCGGAAACGGTGGCCAGGGAGGTGATCAACTGGCAGGAACAGGTGAACGAGGTGCATGAAAAGTTTGAAAAAAGAAAAATGAAGGAGTTTTTTGCGGACAAGGATGCTACTGCTGATTTACAAAAGTATTTTGAAGATATGAGCGATGACGAAAATGAACCTAAGCAAACTGAGATTCAGGAGGATATAGAGATGGATGTAGATGAACCTATTAAGCCTGTGGAATCCTCTGTAGCTAAGCCTTCTGGACTATTGAAATCGCGATATAACCATCAGCCTCTACCATCCCCTTCAAAAGTAGTCTCTTCATCACAAAAGCCCGCCGGCCCCGTCCCTTTCCCTGCAGATATTGATACACACAACCCTGTTGTCCGCCAGCAGTTGACCTTGCTTCACGAGAATATCTCGCGGTTTGTTGTAGCACACGACGCCGACGGGCTCCGCGACTTTTATGTCCAAAAAATCATCGACGAAGTGTCGCCTATAATGTGCAAGCTTATCTTGGAGCGGTTCCCCAACCCGGCCGACTTGCGGTACATGACGGGCACCCAGACGCTCGAGAAGCTGTTTACCACGAAATCCGCGTCCACGTTCCACAAAGACGAGTTTGTCTACGATAGCAGCGTGGTATACAAGTTCCGCTCCATCGACACCATGATTTTAATGGTCTCGGACTTTTATTCGACTGTGTTTCGGGGCCGCATTCCGTGTGAAAACCAAGGGAGCGACCACATTGATAAATACAAGTACATGGAGCCCGGGTTCCTAAGAGACTCGCCGTCGGAACACAAAAAAAAATTATTTGTCAAGGATATGAAGATGTTTATCTTCCACTGGACAGAGCTCTGGGGAGGCCTTGAAGTGTCGGAGCTCCAAAAACATCAAGTAACATCTCCTCAAGACTTGAGTCGTATGCAGGGGTTGATGCAGGACGTCGAGCAATATATATTGGGGACCAGGAAGCTCATGGTCTCTGGCCTTGAGAAAGTGATGCAATGAAAACGGCCTTTTTGTGTTTACATTAGAATCTCGACTGGCGGCTGGCCCGCGCGCGCTTGTTTCGAAACTCTTTTTCTAGCCTTTCTTTCTGCTGCTTTTCAATCTCCATTGTATCAGCGGCGCCGGTTTTCTTAGCACGTTTACTGACGGGGGACTCATCAGGTCGTGACGTGAAACACTGTTGCGTTTTATTGGTAGGCTTAACAGTGGCGGCCAGTTTCAGGTTCAAGTCGTGTACCGGCTCGAGCCGCCCAACTACGCCAGTTCCTATATTTCTGAAGGCGCCAATTTTGGTTGGCGATGGGCTGCCGGACGCCTGGCGGATAGGTAAGCTTGAGCCGCGGGATATTCCCTTCGGGTTTTCGGCCACGCGAACAGGGGATTTAGATTGAAAGTCATGTTCCTGTGAATACGCAAGACTGCTCCTGGATACATCTTGGCTGTAAAAGCCTTGGGAGGAAAATATGGGGAACATGCTATCTTGCGAGTCGTACTGATGATTGGTTTGTGACAGCGGCGGGAAGTAGGCAGACGACTGGCTTTGAGGCAATATATTTTGTTTTTTTTGTTTGGCGTCTTCAAATGAATCTTCAGTTTCGCTGCCGCTCGAGTCTTCAATCACTACAACCTGCTGCGGTCGGTCATTTTCTCGCTTGCGCTTGCGCGACATTGATGAGGACTCAGCTCTGCCTGCTTCAACAGTATATTCTTGCTTGTCATCTCTGCTGACCAGCAGCCGGAATGACTCGTCGCAGCTATCAAAAAAACTTTCATCGCCTGAGGAGATCGGTCGTTGGGCTGGGTGCTGCGCTTCTGTAGTTGTTGTAAAGCTCTCCTTTGTATTGATAATAGAAACAGACCCTTGCCAATGCTTGCCCAGCGCATGCATCCCCCAAAATGGCTGCGCAGTGTCCACGGCCCGTTGGACCACGTTGCTCAGCTCATCCCAACCGTCGCTCTTGCGCGTAACCCAGTTGCTAGCCCACTCGTCTGGTCGAAATCGCGCGAGATCTGCGGCGTGCCGCTTGGGCTTGTAGTTGCTATTCCCATATGCCTCCAAAAGGTCTGTCAATAGGAGATCTTTGCGGTGAATAGTGTTGTAAAGCTCACGCTGCTGCAGAAACAAGGTGTCGACAATTCCCACCAGACCCAGAATCAGCGACTGCAGAAGCAGCTGGCGCCGGTGATCGGTGGGGTCCATGAGAGTAAGCGTGAATGTCCACTTAAACGGCGGTCCTGCTGGGGTTATTGAGCGGCTCTGGGATTGCGAGCCAGACGGCTTGTGTTGGGTTGAGGGGGTGGGCTCTTCAGACACCACCAGTTCCAGCTGGTGGTTGGCCATGCCCAAGTATGCAGGGGATTGGGAATTGTGAGGGGCAGATTCCACGTTTTTAGAAACCGGGGAGATCAACAGTGACCTTTTGATGTTTGGCGAGGCCGGATTAAGTGCGTGGTTAAGTTTGTGGACGAGAGTGATAAACCGGGCTTTACTGGCTGCCAGATAAGCTTCGTTCTGCGAGGGGGAAAGTATGGTCAGATCAAGTAAAAGTAAACAAAAACGCCAAAAGCACGCGTCCATGAGATTTTAACGGCACGTTTTTTTAAAACCGGTCATCGAGGAAATTTAATTTTTTATAAAAAGAGAAAAAAAACTTACCATAGACCCAATAACTCGCTCTTCGAACCAGACCTGGGCCATGTTGGTAACAAAGATGGTGAACACGTTGGGATTACTTTCTTCAAAGTCGAGTCGATACAATAGGTTTTGAAACCCAGGCACTTGCAGACGGTTCCATCGCGGTGGAGAATCCTGCGCCACAGGGCCATTGGAGGCTGTTGAAGACTGGAATATGCCATTCCTTGACACTTTAGTGAGATTCAAGTATGGATCTTGAGACATTGAAGTTTTTATAATTTTTAAAAAAAACGTTACAAGGAAAAGGTTTTTATGGGGGTTTTCAAATCAAATTGACAATCAAAAAAATAAACCACAATATATTACTCATCGATTACGTAACCTAGATTTTCTAGAGTTTGGAAGAAGCATGTGCCGGCACAAGTCGGTTCCCTGCATACGAAAACTGGTCTGAGGCCTTGTGGGACGCGGCCGCTTCAAATTGCTGTGGAGTCAGATGTCTTACCTCCACAGCTGGGTTATACCCGAGTCTGGCGCGGCCATCGTTTTGAACTGCAGGGTCCACCGGCGCCTCCTTACCGTCGGCACGCTTGTACAGCGTCACAACCACGGCCCCGCCGAGTCCCAGGTTATGCTGCAAGCAGTATCGAGTATGGGGGACTGCGCGGTTGGTTGCCCATCCACGCAAGTGCCAGCACAACTCTGCGCACTGGGCGAGTCCGGTGGCACCCAGTGGATGGCCCTTGGAAATGAGCCCGCCGGAGGGGTTGACTACGTACTTGCCGCCATAGGTAATGTCTCCGTTGTCGACCAGCTCGCACGCCTTGCCGGGCTTGCACAGACCCAAGGCGTCCAGAACCACCAGCTCGTTGGCTGCAAAGCAGTCGTGCAGCTCGACCACCTGGACATCGTTTGCGGTGATGTGGGCGGCTTTGTATACCTCGTTGACGGCCAACCGGGTCATGCCATCGCCAACAAGCGACACGGAGCTGCCATCAAACACGTTGTGGACGTCGGTTTTAAGTGCCTGAGCTGCAATCTCGACGGCCTGGTTCTGCAGATCGGGGTGCGCTTGCAGGTACTTTTCAGAGATAAGGACGGCGGCGGCAGCGCCATCGGAGGTGGGGCAGCAGGTGAGTTTGGTCGAGACTTTGTGGACCTTGGGCGAGTTTTTAATTTGCTCGAGGGTGTACACGTCCTGGAACTGCGAGTATGGGTTGTTGACGGAGTGCGCGTGGTTGACCTGCGCAATACGTGGGACCGAGTCGGGGTTCCCGTTGTTTTTCTCAATGTATTCTGCGGCAGCGTTGCCGAAAAACTGGCACGCCACCGAGGCCTTGCTGGCTTCGTTGGTCTCAAACATCTTGTCCGACAGTCTGTCGAGCGGGTTTGTTCTGTCGGTGAACTTGGCGCCAAGGGACCCGCGCTCCATCTTCTCGAACCCCACGCACAGCACTACGTCGGCGAGGCCGGAGCGAATGAGGTCGCGGCCCATGGCTAGGGCCGTGGACCCCGTGGAGCAGTTGTTGTTGACGTTGTAAACGGGGATACCGGTCAGGCCAAGCTGGTAAACGACTCTTTGGCCACAGGTGGAGTCGCCGTAGACGTATCCGGCGACTGCGCGTTGGACTTGGTCGTAGTTGATGCCTGCATCGACCAGAGCCTTGACTGAGGCTTCGAGACCGAGTTCCTCATAGCCATAGGTGTCTCTTGGCTTGATGAACTTGGTCATTCCGACACCGGCGACGTAGACTTTGGAGCTCATTTTAGTGATTGAAATAATGAAAAAAATAAGTTAGAGTAGAAGTTTTTTAAAAAAAGAAATGTTGGTTAAGGGATGAAAAAACCCGTTGAAAGGGGGGATTTAGGTGGTTTTTATAGTTTGTATGTGTGGGGTACAGCAGTGTAGGGACGTGAAAGAGACCGGCTTGCACACCTAGCAACTCCGTCGTACCCAACCAGCACACCCAGCCGTGCCCCTCCGGTTCTTCTTTCCAAGCTACGCCCGTTATAAAGGTTTCTGTCAATTGCAAAAAGCATTTATTCAAAAGGTGTTTAAATTGGTTACACAAAGACTATCTAGCCGAGGTCCGTTATTGTGGGGGAAAAAAAGAGTGCGGAGACATAAAGGGATCTTTCAGCAACGCGCGCGTATGGCATTAAACTGCGGGGAGGGAAAGGGGAGAAAGCTAAAAAACACTAGTGTGACCAAGTTTAATAGTCCTTCTTATAACTTTTGATTTGAACTCGGGGTAAAAGACGAGAAATCTCCATGTAAATGTACTTGGCCAAGTGCTTGTTTTCCAAGAGCGCCAGCCGGGTTTTGCACCGGTTGAGGACCTGCAGAAAGTCCTTCTTCCGCAGGCCTTGGAAAATCTCCTTCACAATAACTGGCACAACCCCGCCCTCAGGACCAAACCGCTTGACCAGCTCCTCAGCGTCGTAGTCTGGCACATCCGGCCCACCCTCCACCTGCGCTCTCTCACCCTCTCTTTCCTCACTATATACAAAAGAGGAAGTCTCCGGGACATCCGACTTGAACAGCTTCGACATGTATGCCGAAAACAGCCCGGATATAAACGAACCGAGCCCTGTTTTGATGCGATGCGTAAATGGAAGATAAATGTCGGGCATCTGCAAAAGATAAATCTCATTCACATCCAGGTACGCCGCCCAAATGTCGGTTTGGTGAGGGTAGGCATAACTGTAATAATCCGGGGTATATGCCAGAGGAATGTTGATGGACAAGAACCCCAGCATGTCGATGCCCACAGACCCCATATAAGGCTCGTCCGTAATGAGCGGCAACACAGGTATGGCCATGTCGTTGGACAGCCTCAATCGTTCCACACCATTATGGTCGAGTCGCTCATTGTACCGGAAAATTCCTCCGTACGCTTTCTCGGGTTTGTTCCAGGTCCAGAGTAGCCCGGCCTCAATGGCCCATGAATGCGAACTGCGCACTGGAATCAAACATCCACGTGGGGTGGGAACGTCTGGGTTGATTGGTTCCTTGGGGAAACAGTACTCGGTCCCCCAGAGAATGTCGTGTTCTTGCGGAGGCACCCCCCTCATAGCTTTGGCCGCCACCTTGCCCTGATGACAGTACACCATGACGGAGTACCGCCGGTAGATGACGCGGTTCCAGGTGAGCAGGGTTGAGGTGATCATGCGGTATCCTGTGTAAGGAATGAAGGAGCTAGAAATGGTTTTGCACACGCTGTCAAAGGTGTTGTTGGAGGATTCGATATTGTAGACAAACCCGTTACTGTCGCTGTACACGTTGCCGTCTTCCTTGTTGCCAATGATTTTGTTGGTTTGGATTTTTTGGGCCACTTCAAGAACTCGCTCGAGATCTTCGGGAAAGAAAAAGTCCTTGAGGGAGTCCGAGCTTTGGGCAACAGCTTGCGTGTCGTTGATTGGAAGGGCCTGAGTGAGGCCCCCAAAGGCAAAAGCACAAAATGGCACTAACAATCGAGGATACATTGTTGATAATGAAAAGTGATTAATAGAGAGAATGCCATCTTTATATAGTTTTATCGCAGTTTTTTCAAATTCATGTATACTCAAGTGCCATGAGGCGACGAGAGTTTTGTTTTCATGCTGTTGACATCAGCATCAAATTGATATTATTGTTGTTGCAATTAAGATGAAGGTCCCACTTGGTAAATCAATTGACTTTTTGAATTTTTTTTTCTTTCTTCCAAACTGTCATAAAATCCCTTTTCTCTTTTATCATCTCAAACAATTCCATTGCTTTTTAAATAATCTTTAAAGTACTTTTTTAGATTGTACTTTTTCTTTAGTTCTTTTGTTTTTAGTCAGTTCCCCTATTACCCACTTTTTTTTTATCCACAACATGAGCGCTGAAGGTTTATTTGAAACCACCCAAAATGACCAGTACCTCGAGCTAAGCTCGCTGACTACCGCACACCTGGACATTGCCGAATGGACAAACTACCAGCAATCGGGCTCTCCAGGCCAGGTGCCGTACACTCCCTCTGTTTCATCGGCTGAGCTCCGCGCATGGTTGCGCGCATACCCAGCCAGCGGGAACCTGCCACCCTCCAACTCAGCATTAAACACCAACTTGACGCCTTTGTACTTTGGCAAAGAATACCTAACGCAGGACCCGAGAAGCCAGGCGGCGCTTTTGGAAGCATTGACGGGGAGTGGATCGGTAGAGGACACCGGTTACTGCAAAGACACAAGTGCGCCTGCCGCCGCCATGAATTTCCCATCGAGCAGCACGCTGCGAAACAAGAACCTGAGAATCCTAGATAATTTGTTATTGCTGACGTCGGAATACATCAATGAATCACACCAGAGTATATACTTGATTTTTTCATACCTGCTGAGAAAAATAGTGGAGGTATGCGACGCGAGTTCCACTTGGAGCTGGGCCGAAATATACCTCCGGTCATTTTCTCGGCTAATTCACCAGTCACGGGTCGACTGGAAATGCAAACCGGGCGGCAGGCCGAGTCAGGCAAGCAGTCCATTCTCGTCGCCACATTCGCAGGCGTCGTCCTCTTTCAAAAAGTCTGGCCGCGCCCCGGCCGAAGCCAAGGGACTGTTTCACGCCTACCGCACGTCGTTTTTGATTTCGTTGGCGTGCTACCTGGCGTGCAAAATGGCCGAGTTTGATCCCACGCGGGAGCCGCAGCTGGTTAAGGTTTTTGCACAGAGTATCATTCCGATGCTGGCCAACTTTTGCTGTAACCAGTCGGACGTGTGCGATACGCCAGGAGTGGCTCTAATGTATGTTTTTGTGCGCGTGGATATATCAATCCAGGACTTGGTTTTCAAGTACCGGCGCGCAACCCTCTACACAAACGAGTACACAACCACCAAAAGAAGCTATTTCAACAATGACGAATCGAGTGACGATGGAAGCACGGATCTTGGGTGTCCCAGTACTTGCGAGCTGTCTAGTGCAAAGTCGTCCGAGTCCCAATACTTGACTTATCAGTTGGTCCATCCCAAGGAATCAAGTGAAGACTCGACCAAAGTTCCATTCATTTGCAAGTTTCTGCAGGTTTTCTGGCTGCGGTGCATGGCCATGGGTTACTATCGACGGTGCTGGACTCGCGCAGGAAACAATGGCGACTACATGGCGTCTTGTTCAGCATCTCTGTTGTCACCCTTTGGGGCGCCACGCTGTGTAAAGTTCCCTAGCCACAGCGTTAACGATAGTGAGTTTGCCAGCAAGGACGACACCTTTTTGCAGGTGTTTAAGAAGCTGGTTGTTGACAGCTATCTCATGGAGAGTGACGCGAGTGTGCGCCAGCTGTATGCGCAAGTGTTTTCCATTAAACGGGTGCTGCATGGAGGTGCCCCGGCGCAGTCGCCTGCAGCCTCGCCGCTCTACCTGAATGGCCGGGATCAGGTGCTGTACCATGCCGGGTACAGCATGGTAGTGAGCGAGTTTGCGGAGCCCCGGATTTATGCGACGTCCGGGGAGCTTCTGCGGCTCATTCAAAACGCGCTATGTCGGCTGATTCCGAGGCATGTCCACATCAAGCTGCTGATGTTGTCGCTGTTCAAGGTTCCGTCGACGGCGCCGGCGACGTCGCTGGGGCGGTACTACCGCCGAAACAAGCGGCTGAGCAGTGTGGAGCGGAGCCTGGTGGCGGTCAAAAAAAGAGTGTTTAGGACATCGGCGCAGCGCGCGGTGTTTGATAGGTTTGTGTACTACATGCCGTCGCTGGTGTGGGAGGGGGTGCTGAAGGACGAAGAAAAGTGTTGAGGCATGAATGTGGCGAGCCGTTTGAGACTTGTTTGTAGGAATAGAGTAGCTATTTTTAACGGTGCGAAACTTTTTTATTGTGAAAAATCAAGGTTTTGAGGGGTTCAGAGGTATTTGTAAAATCCGCCATTTTCAAGAATCTTGCGAGGATGTCTCAGAATGATTTTGGAGAGGCTTTTGTGAAAAATCTTTAGTGGGGCCGTGAAAAACTAAAGCCAACTTGGCTATTCACATTTCTATATGGAAAAATCTGCATGAAACTGAGTGTCTCTTATTAGCAATTGTGAAAAAAATTTGGATCGACAATAGACAAGCTTAGCAGAAACTGGTAGCCATATAAATGTAGAATAAACCTGGGGACTTAAGTTATTGTGCCTCTCACACTTGTGAGGGGGAGGGGATAAACACTAGAATTTAATTAGACACAAAGGACGGACTTTAAAAGGTTTCTCTTCTTTTTAAATTATAAATACCATCCATTTGCTAATTCTCCAGAATGCAAAGTCCATCAATATACCATGTTGAGCTCAGTCCTATTGTTTTTGTTTGCAACGTGCGCAGTCGCCAACTCCGATTACCCCACAGTCACGCTAAACGGCAACCAGGTGATGCGGGGGAAGTACCTGGCCAACGGGACGGTGGAGTCATTTCGCGGAATCCCGTTTGGCCAGGCGCCCATCAACGAGCTGAGTTTCCGGCGGCCCGTGGCCTTCAACGGGTCCTATGCCGGGCTGAACGCCACGGCGTTTGGCTACGACTGCCCGGCGCCGGACATTTTGTCCAGCAACGCGGGGCTTAGCAGCGCCGTGCTGCAGTATTCGGGGTACCTTGCGCCGGGGCTGAAGCTGGGGCTGGCCAAGATCCTGATTAGCGGAGAAAAGGGCGACGATTGTCTTAACCTGAATGTGTATCGGCCGGTAAATACAACCGCGCAGGACCGGCTGCCCGTGTTTGTGTGGATCTACGGGGGGGCGTTTATTTTTGGCGGGAGCAGCTCGTACCCCGGAGAGGTGTATGTGACGGAGAGCATGCAGATGCAGATGCCGATGATTTATGTTTCGCTCAACTACCGGCTTGGGCCGTGGGGGTTTCTGGGGGGGAAGGAGGCGGCGGCGGACGGGAACACGAATGCCGGGCTGCTGGACCAGCGGCTGGCGTTGGAGTGGGTGCAGGACCACATTGAGGAGTTTGGCGGGGACCCCGGGCGGGTGACGATTGCTGGCGAGAGCGCCGGGGCAATGAGCTGCGCGCACCAGATGGTGATGAATGGAGGCGACCACATGTACAAGGGGCGGGCGCTTTTTTCCGGCGTGATTATGCAGAGCGGCGGGGTGCTGCCGGTGAATGACGTGAGCTCCGGGTGGCCGCAGCAGGCGTTTGACACGGTGATTAGGGGGGTTGGGTGCGCGGAGGCGAGAGACAAGATGGAGTGCTTGCGGGGGAAGAACACGACGGAGGTGACGCGGGCGTCGGCGTCGGTGTCGATGGTGGATGCGTTTTTAGGGTTTAGTCCGCACCCGGACGGGGACGTGATTGCCAACAATACGTTTGAGCTGTTTCGGGCGGGCCGGTTTGCCAAGGTGCCGTACATTACGGGGAACCAGGAGGACGAGGGGACGCTGTTCACGTCGCTGTTTTCCAACTACACGAGCGAGGCGCAGGTGGTGGGGCTGTTTGAGCGGTTTTTCCCTGAGGCGTCGGCGGAGGAGGTGGGTGCGCTGGTGGAGCGGTACCCGGCGAATGCGGCGGCCGGGTCGCCGTTCCGGACGGCGCTGCTGAATGCGCAGACGCCGCAGTACAAGCGGATCTCTGCGTTTCTGTGCGACCTGCTGTTCCACTCGCCGCGGCGGTTGATGGTGGAGCACACGCCGCGGGACGTGCCGGTGTACGGGTACCTGTCGTCGACGGGGTTCGGGACGCCGTATTTGGGGACGTTTCACGCGGCGGACCTGGTGTGGCAGTACACGCTGGACTTTGGGCCGTCCAAGGTGTACAAGCGGTACTGGATCTCGTTTGCGCACTCGGGGACGCCCAACAATGGCAGCGGGCTGCCGCACTGGCCGGAGTACGATCGGGAGAAGAGCTTACTGGGGATCAATGTGGCGACGCTTGGGCTTGTTGAGGATGTCTTTCGCGAGGAGGGCATTAGTCTGTTGAAGAATAGTACGAGGTTACAAGTTTGAGCCGCACTTTGGGAGTGCTACGAATTGGGATATATATGAAAGATTGCAATTGAAACAAATTAGTGTATATGAGATGGATATGTGATAGAGAGGTTTTTTATATGCGCAAAATTAGATTAAAGAGGAAGGCAGCTCGGATCCGGCCTTTTGCAAGCCAGCAAGACGGTCGTAATCACCGGAAAGTATTCTCTCGACAATGAGCTCATCTCTCTTTTTGATTTCTTCAGGAGAAATGTTGCTTTCCTTGGCAAGCTCTGATCGGTCGCCCTCGTACTTTTCCTGGGCACGGAGTCTGAGCTCCTCGAGGGCCCACTCGCTAATGTCTTCCTTGTCGAGGAAGAGGGCAAAGTAAAAGGCGACGAGCAAGGCGGGGATGAAGCCGTAGTAGATGATGGGTTCCCAGCCCTCCTTTTCGCTTTGTCGGATGACGCTCCAGGTGATTTCGCCGGTGGTGGGGTCCTCGACGGGGATTTTGTCCAGAATGCGCTTGCCGTTGGAGAGGTAGTCGTTGAGGTCGGCCTGGTTGTCAATGTAGAGCTGGATCTGCTCGGAGGAGAGCCTCAGGAGGTCGACGAGAGCCAACCGGCGGTCATTGGCGAGAATCGTGAGGCTGGCGAGGTCCTTGAGCTCGGCGTCTTCGGGGTTGCGGGCGGTGCCGTCGGGGTTCTGGTAGATTTTGCCGGCGCCGGGCAGCGCGTCCAGGCGCTTTCGAATGTCGAGCTCGCGGTCCTCGCTGAACTTGATGAAGCCCGGGGAGGCCTTGAAGTGTGCGGTGGAGGCAAATCTAAGGGCGCATCGGTTGAACTGGGACGAGAGGAGGGCGGCGGGTTGGCGGCGGGCGGCCACTGTTTTGAGGGCTCTAAGGGAGAACATTGGTGGAGGGGGGGGGGTGTGTGTGGGTAAGTTTTTGGGGTGGTGGTGGTTGTATAAGGGACGTTACGTTTTAATTTTTTTTTTTTTTTGGGTGTTCGATTAGTGGCAGGAGGGAATTTGGGTGGAAGGTTTTGGGTGGGCCAATCAGCGCGCGACTATTATTATGCGACGACGAACCCGGTGGAAGGCAAGTTGGAGATGTGACAAGTGTGGTTGATGGCAGGAAAGTGTAATTATTTTTGTAACAGATGGAAATTTCAGAGGTGGAAGAAAATGTCACGTGTAAAGATTGGTAATGATGACTCAGCATTGCGTAATTATGGTTGTTTATCATGTTTTTTCGACTCCTTTTTATTGTGACTATTTTCTACCCAAAACAGACGTCCTCAGTAGTTCCCATACTTAAAAAAACATCTCAGACCCAGGCCGAGCCGCACTCCCCTCGTTCCAGAGGGGTGAAAAATTTTTGCCCTGCTCATTCGTAGCCACCAAAAGTCGACAAAACCCACATTTTTCTTTTCCTTCCTTCTCCTCTTCTCCTACGCTCTCGACACTAGACAGTCACCTAAACCTCGTCATCATCAATAATGAAGTTCATTCAAACTGATCAGACCCTTGCCATCCCCGAGGGCGTCTCCGTCGACATCAAGGCCCGTCTCATCACCGTCACCGGTCCCCGCGGTACCCTCTCCAAGTCTCTCAGACACATTGATGTTGCGTTCTCCAAGGTTTCCGACTCTGAGATTAAGATCACTGTCCACCACGGTGACAGAAAGCACGTTGCTGCTCTCAGAACTGTCAAGTCCCTCATTGCCAACCTTATCACCGGTGTCACCAAGGGCTACGAGTACAAGATGAGATATGTCTATGCCCATTTCCCCATCAATGTCAACCTCATCAATGGCAACAGAACTGTGGAGATTAGAAACTTTTTGGGTGAGAAGCGTGTCCGTGAGGTCAACCTCCTCCCCGGTGTTGAGGCCGTCATCTCCACTGCCCAGAAGGACGAGATTATTCTCTCTGGTATCTCCCTTGAGAGCGTTTCCCAGTCTGCTGCCGACATTCAGCAGATTACCCGTGTCCGCAACAAGGATATCCGTAAGTTCCTTGACGGTATCTACGTTTCCGAGAAGGGCACCATTGAGAAGGATGCTTAAATTTTGTTTACAAATATAAATACCCATTTGTATAATGATTCCCTCATGATGTTATGAATTTTTTTTTTTGGCTCGACTTGAAACCGAGCCCTTGTGTATATTTCCCTTGATGGCGTTTGAATTGCAATGCCCGTTCTCCTCTTTTCCCTTGTAAATTATATTGTATTATATCTTTGTAGACTTGTTTACACTAAAGTTGTCATTAATGAAGAACTCTTCTGGAGTAAAGAACTTGAGGTGTAGAGCTTTTGCAAATTCCCTGTCTGAATCGCTAAAGTCGTTTTTGCGCCCGGCCGCGTCGCCCACGTAAAAGGACCGCGAGTGGTCGACCTTTAGGCCCATGCGGCCCACGTCGGCCATGAGCTCATGCCACATGCCGCATTCTGGCTTGCGATAGAGGTCTTTTTCCTTTGCGGGCGCCGCTGGCGCACGACGAGGCGGTGGCGGCTGAGGCTGCGGAGAGGACTGTTGCTTTGAAGACTTTGGCTGTTGAAGCTGCTTTTTGACGGCGGGCGCTCGGGTGGCCGAGTAGCACCAAAAGGGGATATCCATTGCGGCTGCGATTCTGTCGAGACGCTCCTTAAAGTGGCCGTAGCGTTTTGTGTCCTCCTTGATGATGACGCCGCCCTGGTTGGTGATGATGGCGACAAAGTAGGGGATGTTTTCCGGGTTGGATTCGGCGAGGAACCGGCGAAAGACGGGGGAGACGGCTTCTTGGGAGAGCAGGTCGTAGGGGGCGGTGTGTCTGCGGGACTTGTTGATGAGCTGGTGCTTGACGAGGGCCTGCATGTTGCCGCGGACAAACGAGTTGAACCACATCCAGTCGGCGCCGTCCTTGGGGAAGGGCGTTTGGGACTGAGTTTTGACGATGGTAGAGTCGAGGTCGAAGGCGGCGATGGCGATTTTCTTGGAGCCGGAGGTGTAGTCTGGGTGGAGAAGGGGCGGCGGGGAGGTGGTTGTGGTGATGAGCAGGGTGTTGTTGCGGCGGGCCCAGGTGAGGTGAGGAGTGGTGAAGGAGAGGGTAGATGTGGGATGAGAGGGGACAAAGGTGGAGGGGGCGGGTTTTCTGGAAGAGGAGGATGATCGCGTGGCTCTGGGGGGATGGTGAGGAGCGGATCTGGTTTTTTTACGTATTGAGGGTTGGTGTGGTAGGTGTTGGTGGCTGGTAGAGGCGGCTACCAGAACAGGGTCCAGAGAGGCGTCACTAGGTAGTGGGCTGACCTGGATCGGGAGGTCTGAAAAGGAGGACGATACTGTTGCGGCGGCCGCTATTGACATGTCTGTGAAGCCGTGGATATGGTCGATTGCCGTTGATGGGGAGGTGGACGTATCTGGAAGGAAGGGCGCTGAGGGGTGGGGGGGCAGATAGGCAGGCGGGTCCGTTAGGGACGACGCTTTACGCTTCAGAGTTTTGACGGGCTGGAAGTACCGGAGGATTGTTCCTGGGCGGATTGAGGAGGGCGCAGACGCGTCGAGGGCGTAGGAGAGGGGGATGTTTGTGTTGCCGTGTTGCTGCAGATGGAGGCTGTTGTCGTAGAGGGGCATGGCGGGCAGCGGGGCGGGCATGACGGCTGATGCGGGCGCGACGGAAGCGTGGGGCTGGAGGAGGGAGGCTGGCGGGGACGCGGAGGATGGCGGGATGAGGTGGACGTGGGAGGCGGGCGGAGGCGCGGAGAGCTGGGTGTAGGCCTGGGTTGAGGAGGACGTGATGGGCGAGATGTTTCTGAATACGTTGTTGTTCATTTTGGTGGTGGTGATGTGGGAATTAAAAAAGAGAAGGTGAGTTTTTTTTTCTTTTTATAGAAGCAACGTTATCATGGAGAAGATTACGTACAAGATGAGTCAGAAATGGCCACGGCAGATTTTTCCCCCCAATTTTAAAATTTCAAGTCTCCACCACCAACCTGAAAGACCATCAAAATAAGCCCTCGAACTGACTGTAAAAGCCTCCCTATGAAACCATCAAGCGCCCTCAATTTCAACCTGCTGGCGTCGCTCTCTCTGGCGCTCCTCGTGGCCGCTCCTGCCGCCGCCCAGGAAGAAGCCGTTGCCACGCAGAACTCCACCGCCGACCCGCTCTGGGACTCGGTCAGCGACCTGTTTTACGACAATGGCATCTACAACCTCGACGCAATTGACCTGCGTCTCCACGTATGTTGGCCCCCTTTCCATGTTGGCCCCCTTCTAACGCTAATGAACTTAGGAATGCCAAGTGGTCCAAAGCCTCAACAAGTACATTGAGCGCGTCGAGCAGGACACCCCGCCCTCCTTCATCCAAAAGCTCTTCACCAGCCTGTTCCCCTTTGGCCCCGCCCTCAACGCCCTCCTGGCGACCACCTACATCTCGGGGCCGCCCAACTTCCTCCTCGCCCTGATCCCGCCTCAAATCGACCCCTCCAGCCTCAACACCCTCGTCTCCTTTGCCATCGGGGGGCTGCTGGGCGACGTGTTTCTGCACCTGCTGCCGCAGACCTTTGTGGGAGAGGTCCACGAGTCGGGCGCGCGCTTCATCATGGTGGACGAGTACCGCAACACGCTTCTAGGTCTGGCCATGTTTGTTGGGTTCCTGTCGTTTATCATTCTCGAGAAGGCCATGCGCATTCTGGGAGCCGGCCACGACCATGACTCGGTTAAGATTACCCACAACACGCACGTGGAAATAAGTGAGAAGAGCGACGACGAAGCGACAACTACCGGAAGTAACGCCGGCCAAGGTACGCTCAAAAAGAGAAAGGTCCACGCCGAAATCTCCGATAGCTACACCGTCGATACCCCGAAGGAACCCGCCCCCAAGGCCGCCGTCAAGCTGTCCGCCTACTTGAACCTGATTGCCGACTTCACGCACAACATCACCGACGGGCTGGCCATCTCGGCGTCCTTCTACATCTCCAAGAGCGTGGGCGCCACGACGTGTCTGGCGGTGTTTTTCCACGAGATTCCGCACGAGGTGGGCGACTTTGCGCTGCTGATCCAGGGCGGCTTCACCAAGCGCCAGGCCATGGGCGCCCAGTTCGTGACCGCCGTGGGCGCCTACGTCGGCACGCTCATCGGCATCGCCGTCAACCAGTACGCCCGCGCAACGGTCGACGTGCTGGCGAGCCAGCCGGGCGGGGCGGCCGCGGGGCTCTTTGGGACCAACGTCGCGCTGGCCGACCTGACGCTGCCCTTCACCGCGGGCGGGTTCCTGTACATTGGGACGGTCGGCGTGATTCCCGAGGTGATTGAGGCCGACGAGGACCTGCCGCGCGGCGTCCAGGTGCGCCGCAGCTTGGTGAACCTGGCGGCGCTGCTTGTTGGGATCGCGCTCATGTTTTTTATATCCCTGGCTGAGTAAGTGGTTATAAAGAATTTAGGGGCTGCACACACGGCTTCAAGCGTTTAGTAATGGGAAATGGGCGACTCCTTTTTTTTTTATAGTAAACAAAAAAATTTTCTCACCACCACCATTCATTTTATAAAACATCCCCGTTTATATCTTTTAAATAAAAACTATCCTCTATGTCTCTTCTGTACACGTTCTCATGGTAAGTTGCTGTTGTGCGCTAGGAGCGGCCCAATCTGACCTCTGACAGGCCGGCAGGTCCCGATACCGTGGTGGCCACGGGGACTTTTGACGACTGGGCGCAGTCCGTCGTGCTCGCAAAGTCGCCCGCCGACGGCTCCTTCTCCAAGACGGTCCCGGTCGCCATTCCCGCGGGCGAAAAGGTTTATTTCAAGGTGAGTGAGCAGGCAAGACATTTTTTGGGGCGACCAGCCTTGTTTTGGGAGAGGTATCTTGAAAGTATATCGAGAAATATTGGCTGGCAACGTTTTGTAACTTTTATCATGTGAAGATGCCCCAATGAAACCTTTTGGGGGGGGCTCCCAATTCGGCCCTACTAACACGGTTCTGTAGTACGTTGTGGACGGCCAGTGGGTCGTGGACACTACCAAGAAGCAGCTCACGGGGTCCGACGGCATCACCAACAACTACCTGGAGCCCTCGGATCTGTTTGCAGAGACCCCGAAGACGGCCGACGTGGCGCAGGTCTCTGCCGCTATTGCTGCAGCTCCGGGTATTGTAATTCCTGCGAATGCGCAAGAGATTAAAGAGCTGGAGGCGCCAAACCAGCCGGCTACGGTTGAAGAGGTCTCTGCGGCCATTGCTGCGGCCCCAGGCATTGTAATTCCTGCAAATGCGCAAGAGATTAAAGAGCTGGAGGCGCCAAACCAGCCGGCTACGGTTGAAGAGGTCTCTGCGGCCATTGCTGCGGCCCCAGGCATTGTAATTCCTGCAAACGCCCATACGATTAAAGAGCTGGAGGTGCCCAACCAGCCGGCTACAGTTGAACAAGTCTCTACGGCCATTGCTGCAGCCCCAGGCATTGTAATTCCTGCAAATGCGCAAGAGATTAAAGAACTGGAGGCGCCAAACCAGCCGGCTACAGTTGAACAAGTCTCTACGGCTATAGCTGCAGCGCCAGGCATTGTGATTCCTGCAAACGCCGAAACCATCAAAGAGCTGGAGGTGCCCAACCAGCCGGCTACAAGCAAAGAGGCCCCTGCGGCTATTGCGCCAGGCATTGTGACTCCCAGCGCCAAGGAGACTAAAGAGCGGGATGTGGCGGACGTCCCCAAGACTAGCACCAAAGCGGCTGGTCCTGCCACCACCACGCTCGAGGATGAGGACCTCGTGGTCGTGCACAAGGAGGTTTCGCACGAGCTCGGAGTGACGGCCGAGTCGGCGGTGCTTGTCGAGAGCGAGCCCACCTCTGCCGACTCGGGGGCCGCCACAACGACAACCGCGACCACCGCCGAGTCCACGGAGCCGCCGCTGGTGGCCCCGCCCGTGCCCGTCTCGCCCGCGGAGACGGGGACCAAGCGGCTGCTGTCGCTGCACCGGAAAAAGAAGTCGGTCTCGGGGGCCCCCAGCGCGACCCAGGCTGCCGCCGCCGCGTCTCCTGCAGGCGCCGCCGCGGCGGGCGCCAAGTCGGTGTCGCGCACGACGTCGCCCGGAGCGTCGTCGGAGCACGCGCTGGCGGCGGCGACGGCCGCGTCTGCGGCGGCGACGGCCCGCGTCTGCGGCGGCGGCTGCGTCGATTGCGGCGGCGACGGCGTCGATGAGCGCGCCGGTGGCCAAGCCCGTGGAGGAGGGAGAGAGGAGCGAGGGAAGCCACGGGGTGAAGAAGAGCAGCAAGTTTTCGCTGAAGAAGGCAATCAAGGGGTTTTTTAGTACGAAGCATTGACGGTATTTTTAATTTCTTTTCCATTTCCCAAGTTTGCAGTTAATTTTTAATATGATTTTTACTAGATTTCAGATTTGCGACGCGTACGGGGGAGGGAGTTTCAAGATGGCGGGACTTTTGTGCATTCCAGTGTGGAATATTATTTGGGCTTGTCTTATTCGGGTTAGTGTGTGGAAAGGTCACGCCAGGCTGCCTGGAAAATGACCTGTCAAAGGGCCCTAACAAGGGTGTTCCAAAAATTGGCGGCCGCAGACCAACAAAGAACGTGCCTGCAGAGGCACTGCCTGGACCGGGCCTGGGCGGGCCCGGGGCTCTTTGCGGCGCGCGACCCGGCGGCCTGCTCACCTGCGGATCATCGACTCTCGAGCGCGCGTCAAAGAAGGAGGGGGTATCACACATGCACAGCGCCCGGAGGCGTGGGAGAGACCTCTGGACGCTGCGCCGTCTGGTTGCTCTCACGGGAGGGCTCCCAGACGGCGCAGACCTAAGAGGCCTCCGCCCACCGCGCTTCACGGGCTGTCGTTGAAGGGTATCCGGGAGGGTAGGGGGGCAAGGGGGGGGTGGAGATACCAGAGGCCGAGAGGCCCGCTGGCTCAAGACGAGTCTCGACAAGCAGGTGAGCAGGTCCGAAGAGGTTGCAAGATGGAGAGAATGGGCGTGCGCTTGTATTTATATAGAATTATATTCTGACTCAGCCTAGGGCGGCTACTTAGTAACGAGGTCCTCCACCGACTCCTTGAGCTGGACAAAGGTGGCCGGGAACAGGGCGACGGTGTTGAAGTAGTTGCCCTGCCACCACTCGTCGTCGGTGAACTCGATTTCCGAGATGACGGCGCCCTCGGGGAACGTCAGCTCGTTGTCCTCCGTCGCCTCGTAGTCGTACTCGGCGACCGCGAACGGCGGCTTGAGCAGCTGCACAAACTCGGCCGGAATCAGGCCCTCGGCGCCGCCCGCGTTGCGCGCCAGCCACCACTCCTTGTCGGGGTACCCCACAATCGAGACCACCTCGTTTTCCTTGACCGTCAGCTCGTTGTCGTCGTCCTCGGTGTAGTCGTAGAGCACCAGGGCGGAAAACTGTTCGCTGGAGTCGGCCTCGGGGGCAGGCTCGGGGGCAGGCTCGGGAGCAGGCTCGGGGGCAGGCTCGGGAGCGCGAGGAGGAAGAGAGGGAGCGGGAGGAGCAGCAGGAGGAGGCAAGTTGCGGAGAGGAGTGGTTTCAGCGGGAGGAGGAGGCAGGTTGCGAGTGGGCAAAACAGGCGCAGCAGCAGGGGCCGCGGGAGGAGGCGGAACGGCTCTCGAAGGTAGCGTCGGAGGAGCCAGAGGAACAACGTCTTCCTCCTCTTCCTCCTCCTCTTCTCTCTGTATTTCTTTGGCAACAAGGGGAGGAGAGGGGATACGTCTGGGAGGAGGCGGGGGCAAGGCGCCGTCTTCGTCCTCGGTTCCTTGGGATTGAGCAAACTTCTGGGCAAACTTGGCCTTTGCGCCAGAAACAAAGTTATGGGAAGGCTCCTGTTCCTTGACTTGCTCCTCGTTGACCTGTTCTTCCTCGTCGTCAATCGAGGCAGCAGCAAATCGGTTGCGGATGTCCTTCACGTGGACAGGCTCGGCGACCTTCTCGGCCTCGGCCTCCTCGGCCTCTTTCTCGGCCTCCAGAGCAAACTTGTTGCGGATGTCCGACACATGGACGTGCTCCGGTTCGTGCTCCGGTTCGTGCTCAGGCACGGCAGGAGAGGGCCCCTTTTTGGCGTGCTTCTCGGCCCAGATTTGAGCCGGGGTTTTATTGCCCTGGGAACCAAAGTCACGACTGGCTCCACCAATGACACGTGGAGCAGAAGACGAGCCAAACTCGCTTTTGGGGAGAGGAGGAGCGGTTCCGCCGACTGCGGAAGGCTTGGAGAATCGCGAGGACGAAGCAGGTTTAAACGAAGACTTGACGGGCTCGGCGTTGCTGGAGTAGGCATTGAGACGCTCCTTGAGAGAAAGAGGTCTATACTCTTCGTCTTCCGCGGGGCTGGACTGGGCAGCAACCGTGGGCTTACCAAAAGCCTTCCGTCTATCGGAAACTGGCTCAGGCTGCTCCTCGGACTGCTCCTCCTCGCGAGATCGAGCCTTGGCCTGGGCTCGGATGGCGGCAATGTCGACCTTGCCAACGGGCTTGTAGGCGGACTGGAGGGGCTCCGGCTTGGGGTTGAAGCGGTCGTCCTTGGCCTGGGCGCGGATGGCTGCAATGTCGACCTTGCCGACGGGCGTGTAGTTTGTGCCTACCGAGTGCTGAGAGGCCGGCTTGGAGGCCTGGGCGCGGATGGCGGCAATGTCGACCTTCATGGGCTTGTAGGCGGAGGGCACCCGGGAGACCTTGCCGTCGTCGGAGACCGGGGGGGCGTTGTCGCCCCAGTCGTCCTCGCTTGCGCCGGAGGAGGAGACGGCGTAGGTTGGTTTTGTGGGGACGGCGCCTCTGGAGACGGAGTACTTGGCGCCGGAGGCGGCCTGGATCTTGGCGAGGATGCTGGCGACGGAGAGGTCGTCGTGGGAGCGGGCGGTGATCTGGACGTGGTAGCCGTGGAAGAACTTGGCGATGGCGGAGAAGTGGGCGTTGAAGTAGCCCTTGACGCGTTCCGGGATGCCCTCGCCGACCCAGCCGATGAGGACGAACTTGGGGAGGTTGGTGTTAGGGTCGACGACTCGTGCGAAGCCGTACTGGACCTTTCCGTCGTCGAACTCGTCGACAAAGTCCTGGAGGGAGGAAGCTGGGGGGGTTAGCTAGGATACATTACGACACTGTGTACATACCCCCGTGGGCGTAAGGCTTGAGGGTGGACGAGACGCCGACGTAGTTGAAGACGGCCCAGGCAATGTCGGGGTCGTTGGCGACAATTGAGTCGTAGAGGTACTTGGACTCCTTGCCGTGGGTGGAGAGGTCGATGATGAAGGAGGACATTTGAGAGACTTGCGATGGTTGGGAAGAGAAGGTGGCGGTGGGGTGAAAAGTCCCGCCAGGTAATTGCCGCAGAGGGTGAGGTGGTCAGAGGTCACGTGGCCGCGCCCTTGCGGCAGCTGTTTGGCCGGCGTATGCTGCCGACGCGTGTGCCCAGCCGCCGCCGATCGGACGCGTCCATAACCCACTTCTATGGCCTCCCAATCCGGCTAGCGCCTGCCAGGCCCCCCCCCCCCCCTTCGCTTAAACCTTAAATGCTGACATAACGCGCTAATAATAGCTCCCCTGCCGCTGCACAGATCGCGTCCGCACTAAAAAATTTTCTCTCTCCTCCTCCTCCTCCCAGACGTATAAACCGCTCAGTCCCCCCCCCCTGCCAGAGCCCTCCTCCTCACCACCTTCCTCCCCCCCCCCCTAGAACTGCCCCCATCCACAGCCCCCCTCCGCCCTCTTGCTCCCCGCTGAGGCCTCGGCCAGCCTTCTCATGTAACTCCCCCCCAGAACGCCCAAGTCCTCTGGTTCTATCGCCCCCAACTGCCGTCGCTCTTTCTCCCGCCCCCCAAGATGTCCCTGGCGCCCCCGGCCACCCCGAAGCCCCCGGGCCTCGCGCCCGCCGCCGCCTCCCACAAAATCCCCACCGAGTTCTGCTTCCCCCTGCGCGACCCCGGCCACGAGTTTGCGCCGTCGCCGCCCCGCGCCGCCTTCCACTCGCGCCAGTACACCGGCATCGAGCTCCCCAAGTCCCTCCAGCCCGCCGGCGCCTCCCCCCACCGCAAACACGCCCACCGGCGGTCCGCCGCCATCTCCTTCGACCTCAAGTGTCCTAACCCACTCCAAGGGCTGGCCCCTAGCAGTGCTCCCGGCTCCTGGGCTCCCCCGCCCCACATCCCCCAATCTGCATCGTCCCCCTCCCTCTTCAGCCCGTCCCGCGACGCGCTCGACATGTCCACCCCGCGCTCTCTTGCATCCTCAAAGCTCAAGGTCCAGTTCGCAGACCTCCCCAAACCCTCCGCCCTCCTCTACCCCCCAAACAACTACCTCCACGTGACCCCCGCCGCAGGCGCGTCTCCGCCCTCGCCTCCTCCCAATCTGGACGCCGGGCTCCCCAAAATGGTCGTCGTCGCGCCCTCCAGCCCAGGCAACCCCGTTGGCGCCGCAACCGTTCCCCCCGCAACCGCCCCCGTTCCGAGCGGGCCCCTCTCCCCAAGCTCCCCGGCTGAGTCCCTCTCCGAGCCCGAGGAGGAAATCATGACCGACCTCATCCTCGCCGGCCCCCCGGAGTCCCTCCCCTTCTACAACGACGCCAACCTGCGCTACTCCTCCTCCTACATCGACTCCTCCCAGCTCGTCGCCGCCGCCGTCTCCTCCCCAAACCTGCCCTCTGCGGCCCCCACCCTCAGCCCCTCCTGCCTCGTCTCCTCCTACTCCCTCTCCTCCCTCGACCCGGCCTCGCTCATCGACCTCGACGCCGCCCTCGGCCCCTTCTGCACCCCCAAGCTGGCCGCCGCCCCGCCCGCCCACCACCGCCGAACCGAGTCCGCCCCGGAGTCCTCCCTCCCTGCATTCGCCTCGCTCCGCAAGTCCCGCCTCCCCATGGCCTCCGCCTCCTCCGAGGATTTCGTCATCATCGAGGAGGCCGAGGAAGCCGACGACAAACCCGCCCTCCTCCACCCGCCCCATCTGGGCCACCACGCCGATGCCTCTCTCTCAAACCTCTCTCTCACCTCTGCTGGCTCAGGACCTTCTCCGAGAGACCGCGCACGCGTGGCCCGCAACTGCAACTCCCTCTCCATCCTCTCCCTCTCCGCCACCTCCTTGGACGCCCCCAAGCCCCCGTCCTCCCCGGACTCAGCTCCCCTCGACATGTCCCCGCAACCAACCCCCCCAACCCTGGGCCCCAAAGACCCCCCGACCCACTCCTCCCTTAAAAAGAAGGCCCTGAAGAAGAAGAAGAAGAAAGCCGCCCGATCCTCCCCCGCCGCGGCCGTCGATAAGCCCGACGAAAAGAAGCCCCACCGCTCCCGCCCCGCCCGCGTTTGGTCCTGGGTGGTCGGCCGTCGCTAGTAGATTTATGATTATGATTTTATATACAAATACACTTTAATGCACATGATAATCCCCGTCACGTGGACGATAAGCCGATTCTTGACGTGGTTAAATATCTCCAAAGTCTTCTCTCCCAACTCCTTGCCAACTTCCCGCTCATCATGAACTACCATCTCGTCGTCCTTGTCCATGGGTATGTCCCCCCTATGCTCCCCCTTCCATTCTAACCCCGCTTAGCCTCTGGGGCTCCGCTGACCACATGGAGTACCTCCGCACCGCCATCCTCTCCAATAACCCGCCCACCGACTCCTCCGCCGTCGTCGTCTTGGTCGCAAACAGCTTCGCCCTCTACTACACCTACGACGGCGTCGACGTGTGCGGCGCCCGCGTCGCCGCTGAGGTCTCCGACCACATCCAGCGCCTCGAGGACACGTCGCCCGCACACAAGGTCACCCGCATCTCCGTCGTCGGCTACTCCCTCGGCGGCCTCATCGCCCGCTACGCCATCGGCCTGCTCCACTCGCGCGGCCTCTTCGACTCGGTCCGCCCAGAGTCCTTCACCACCTTCGCCTCCCCGCACGTCGGCGTCCTCGCCCTCGGCCACGGGCCCCTCGCCCGCCTCTACAACGCAATCGCCCCCTACGTCCTCTCCTACACCTCGCGCCAGCTCTGCCTCGTCGACAACAACGACGCCCTCCACCCAGGCACCCCGCTGCTCGACGTCCTCGCAGACCCCGCCCGCCCCTTCTTCGCCGGCCTCGCCCGCTTCCGCAAAAGAGCCGCCTACGGAAACATCGTCAACGACCACAGAACCGAGTGGTACACAACCGCCTTCTCCACCACCGACCCCTACGCCCAAAACGTCCCCAACATCGCCGGGCCCTACGTCCCTGGCTATGCCCCCGTCGTCATCGACACCTCCCACGGTCTTCCTCTCCAGGTCCTCCTCCCCCTTTCCCCTCCTCCTTCCCCCTCCACCCTCTTCCACTCCGTCTTGACCTTTGCCCGGCGACTCCCCGGCCGACTCGGCCGCTGGTCCGTCGCCCTCGTCAAGGTCACCGTCGTCGTGCCCGTCTGGTTCGTCGCCTTTATAGCCAACGCCGCCTTCCAAACCGCCGTTTCCGCCGCCCGCAAGCGCCAGTTCCTCAAGTCGCCCCTCTACGCCGCCTTTGCCCTGCGCTCCCCAGACGACCTCTCCATCCCCCAGAAGCTCCACGAGGAGGCCGGCAGCGCCCTCGACTCCGTCATGGACGCAGTCAAGCACGAGCACGGCCAGACCTCCGGCGTCTCCCTCCGCAGAACCCCCACAAACAACCAGCTCGCCCACCTCGCCTACCTTCAGCAGTTCACCCCAGCCTGCGCCCCGCGCCCTTCCCCGGCCGACGCCGCCAACCCGGACACCACACTCCCCACCGGCTCCCCGGTCCCGGAACTCAACCTGCGCCCGGCCCACCGCCGCATCATCGCCAACCTTAACCGGCTCTCCTGGGAAAAGTTCCCCGTCCACATCGCCGGCGCCATGCACACCCACGCCGCCATCATTGTCCGGTACGCGTCTCCGGACTTTGGCGATGGCAAGGTGGTGGTCGACCACTGGATCCAGCAGGTGTTTGTTGCGTGATATAAGTCTATATAAAATAGAAACCTTTTTTGAGTAGCCCTTGCACCGTAAATAGCCCACAACTTGTGTCACCGTGCGGCTCAAACCGCTGGAACGAGACACAACGGTTTTATGGGCCGTTAAGACATGCCATCGCAGCTTGTGAATCAGACAATTGCCAAATGAAACGGCCGCTTGGCTGATATCGTGGTAAACAAAGAAGGGTTTCATGTCGAGAGAGTACAAGACCAGTCTGAGACGGAAAGGATTTTCAGAGGGGTTTGTCAATCTGGAAACCCTTCAGATCTGAGACTAAAGGTTCAGTTTGCGGTCATAAATCAACGCTACTCTACTGCACCCTCAAAGATATAAAAACCCCCCCAGGGCGCATGCCTTCTTCAACCATCCAAATGAAACTCTCCACTCTTACCTTCACGGCCGTTTCCCTGCTGGTGGCCACCGTCGGGGCCACTCCTGTTCCCGAAGCTCATGCGCTTGCACACGCGGCACCCTGGGCCGCGCCAGAGGCTCTCGCCGAGCCCGGCAAGTCCAGGAAAAAGCGCGCCAAAAAAGTCAAGTTTGTCAAAAAGGGGGCCTGCTCGGGGACGTGCCCAAGCCCCGCGGCGAGCGCCGCGCCCGGCGGCGGCTCCGGGACGGGCGGCGCGGGAGGAACCGCGTATGGCGGCGCCGGCGGGTCGGCCACGGGCGGGTCGGCCTCCA
The DNA here is from genome assembly GCA_900497715.1 of Magnusiomyces ingens NRRL Y-17630. Taxonomy (NCBI): domain Eukaryota; kingdom Fungi; phylum Ascomycota; class Dipodascomycetes; order Dipodascales; family Dipodascaceae; genus Magnusiomyces; species Magnusiomyces ingens. The sequence goes on from UIDE01000008.1 coordinate 292,906, forward strand.
GCGCGGCCAACGCCAGCTCCGAGAACTCCAACGCAAACACAAACACCAAACATCAACCAGATCATCATCTACGTGCTGCCCGGCTCCGCCGTGCTGACGGGCGCAAACGTCTCGGCGATCCTGCCGGCCGGCGCGCTGCCGGTCAACGCGACGCTGGGCGCCGCGGGCGGCGTGCTCATTGTGCCCGGCGCTGCGTCCGGGTCCCTCAGCACGACGGGCAGCACGAGCAAGTCCGGCAGCGCGAGCGGGCCCGCCCGTGGCGAGGGCCACGGCCAGGGCGCGGCGACGGCCAGCGTTGGCGCCGCAGCGCCCGTGCCCAGCGCGGTCCTGGTGCCCGTGCCGCTGGGCGCGCAGGACTCCGCGGACCGGGCCGCCGTGGAGCCCGAGACGGGGGCGGCCGGCGTGCTGGTCGTCAACGCGCAGGGCCAGCTCCAGGTCGTCGCGGTCGACACCGCGGCGGTGTATGAGGCGGATGGCGCGGAGTCGTGGGACCAGACCGCAGACGTGGACCCCCCGGAGACCCAGGCGAGCCCCCAGCCTGCGGGGGCCCTGAACTGGGGGTTCAGCGGCACCGATCTTACAATGGTGAACGCGCAGACCCAGCTGGTGGTCTGCGCGGACCAGTATGGCTACGGCGTGGTTTACTCCGGCCAGGTCCCCGCCAGCTGTCCCGGATCACAGCCCTTGGAGATGGTTGTGGAGTGATTGCAGTTCTCTTTGAAACCTTTATAATTACTATGTACAATTTATAATCCAACTCACTTCTCTTCCTCCTGGGCGGCCTGGCGGGCCGGCAAGAAGTACACAAACACCTCCTGCGACTCGCTCTTCATCACGTTGGCCGCGTTCTGGCGGACCGCGCCCGTCTCCTCGCAGATTTCCTGGCACGTCTTGCGCAGCAGCTCCCGCTTCTCGAGATCCAGCTCCGTCAGGTGCTTGGGCGGGCCCCGCTGGCGCGCGCTGCCCAGGAAAATGTGCACCGGGTGGCCCTTTTCCAGCCACCCCTGGATCGTCGCCTTTTTCTGGTTCAGCAGGTCCTTGGGGCCGATCGTCCAGTTCAGCGCAAGCGTCTTGACCTTGGACTGGTTCTTCGACCGGTCCTTGGCCTTGTGAGGCTCCTTGCTGGGCTTCTCGCGCTTCCCGGGCTTCTTGGCCTCCTCCTCGCCCGCCTCCTCCTGCTGCTCCGCCCGCGCCAGCCGCCTCTCTTCCTTGTTCTTGATCCGCGCCGCCTCCTGCAGCTTCGTCTTGTCCGGGACGATTCGGCACACCACGTGCGGGTCCTGCGTCTCGCCGCGCGCCGTCACGCTGACCGCCAGCAGCATGTTCATTCCGTGCTCGCCGGCGTTGCGCCCAGAGCCCTTGAGCGAGTTGAGCACCCACGCCACCCGCTGGTTCTTGTGGAACGTCCCGCGCGCGTCCACGTAGTCCACGCGCCCGTACAGCGGCACCAGGTTCGCAATGTCGGCGTTCTTAATCACCTTCTTCTTGTCCGAGTACAGCCGCAGCTGGGCCGCCAGGCACGGGCCTAGCCCAGCGCCACTCAGCCCAACGGTCGGCCGCAAAAGCCCGGCCCATCGGCCACACGCAATCTGCAGTCTCATTTTGTCGTAATTCGCTAGCCTCTAGTAACAGCGGGGGTTGGTTGACAGTTGGTGGTAGTGGATTGAGAGGTTAAAAAAAAAAGAAAAATCTTAAATGACGATGTCATGTGACTGCCAGCTCAAAGCCTCCAAAAAATCTTTACCTCCCCCCCCCCATCTTTACTCAAACTACCTCTCCAGCTATCACAATGTCTCGGCATGACAGTCTTTCCAGTACGACATCTTCAGGGTTTGAAGAAATCGTGGTGTTTGAGGAGTTCGAGGTTCCTGCGGCCGCGCACAGCCCCGGCTCTCACGACGATGACGACCACAGGAGCCGGCGCCGTCACCTGCATCGGCACCGCAAGTTTGCCGACTCCGACGCCCAGCAGCAGTGGGAGGAGTCGCTCCAGCAGATCCAGGACCTGCTGACGTTCATCATCGTACCCGTGGCGGGCAAGTTCCTGGGCCGGCGGTTTGCATACTACTGTGAGTATCATTGAGAGTCTGCCCAGATGGCTTCACCTTCTAACAATTGAACAAACCCCGAGAGGAATCCTCTCTTTAATCGACTATTTAGTATGGGCCCGATTCACCGCGTACCGGTACAACACGGCGACTCCCCAGATCAAAAACGAGGCTGCGTTTGCGGCCACGGGTGTGGTCGAGTCGGCCGTCACCTTGTCCGTTTAAAGCTGCGCTCTCTAGACACGCTATTTCGCTCACTTCCTTAATACGCATAAAGACTCATGGCCCCCGGGTCCCGAAGCATACACAACCTCAAGCCGGTCTGGCTGGTCGGAAACGCGCTTGTTACCAAAAGTTGTAACTGTAACTGTAACTGTAATATATCTGAAATTTAACCTTCCCAGTTTCTCCACCCTTGGAAATCAAAAATGTCGATTTGAAAATTGACAGGCACGAATTCCGGTAGATGCGTTTTTTAACAAGTGACTCTTTTTTTATATAAAAATTTTCCGCATACACACCTCCCCTTTTTTTCTCCCCCATCATCTCTCCCCCATCTCTCCTACACTCCATCCCACAACAATGTCCTCCTCAGCCAACTCGCTGGACCTCTGGGCCCAGAAGCTCGCCAGCCCAACCCTCTCAGTGCTCCCAAGCGACTTCTCCCCAGCCGACTCCAAGATCGTCGAGGCTACCTACTCCACACAAGCCCCGGCCTCGTTCTTAACCAACCTCGCTACCCTCGCTAAAGACTTTTCAACCTCCCACCAGGCCCAGTCCTTTGACGTCGCGCTCGCCGCCTACTTGATCCTTCTCCGTAAGCTCACCGGCGACGAGGACCTCCTCGTCTCCTCGGACCTCCCCAACAAATCCTTTGCCTTTGTCCGCGCGCCCCTCACCCCGGAAACAACCCTCAAGGACCTGCTCGCCTCCATTGGCGAGTTCTTTGCCCTGGCCGAGTCCAACCCAGCCACCGCTAAGGCCATTGCCTCCTACGTCCAGCAGAAGGAAAACCTCGACTCCCCCCCCGTCTACTCCTCCACCGCCTTTAGCAGACACGCGGTCGACGAGTCCTTCCTCAACAATGCCCTCAGCGTCTACTTTGACGGCCAGTCCTTCTCCTTCCACTACAACTCCCTGCTCTTCAAAAAGGAGCGTGTCGAAATCATGGCCGCCCAAATCTACAAAATCGTCGCCGAGCTCGCCCAGTCCCCCAATACCAAGTGCTGCACAATACCCCTCATCTCGGAAAAGGAGCTCGCCGTCCTCCCAGACCCCACTTCCGACCTCCACTGGAACGAGTTCCGCGGAGCTATCCACGACATCTTTGCAGACAATGCTGAAAAGTTCCCCGACCGCACATGCGTCGTCGAAACCGCAAACATCTTCAATGAATCCTCCAGCGAGCGCGTCTTCACCTACAAGCAAATCAACGAGGCTTCAAACGTCGTCGCCCATTACCTCATTGCCAACGGCATCCAACACGGCGACGTCGTCATGATTTACGCCTACAGAGGCGTCGACTTTGTCGTCGCCGTCATGGGTACCCTCAAGGCTGGCGCTACCTTCTCCGCAATCGACCCCGCCTACCCCCCTGCCCGCCAAAACATCTACCTTAGCGTCGCTAAGCCCAAGGGTCTCATTGTTTTGGAGAAGGCTGGCACCCTTGACAAACTCGTCGAGGACTACATCTCAGATAACCTCTCTCTCAAGGCCCGGGCCCCTGCGCTCCGAATCTTGGACAATGGCACCGTCGTGGGCAATGGCGAACTCAACCCTCCCCCACAAGACATCTTCGGCCCCTTCCAGGAAAAGAAGAGCCAAAGAACAAACGTCGTTGTCGGCCCTGACAGCAACCCCACTCTCTCCTTCACCTCCGGCTCCGAGGGCATCCCCAAGGGTGTCAAGGGCCGCCACTTCTCCCTCACATACTACTTCCCCTGGATGAGCCAACGCTTCAACCTCTCGGAAAATGACAAATTCACAATGCTTTCTGGTATTGCCCACGACCCCATCCAGCGCGACATGTTCACCCCACTCTTCCTCGGTGCCCGCCTTTTGGTCCCCACCAGCGACGATATCGGCACCCCTGGCGCCCTCGCCAACTGGATGGCCAAGCATGGCGCTACCGTCACCCACTTGACTCCCGCCATGGGCCAGCTTCTTTCTGCTCAAGCCGTCGCCGATATCCCCACCCTTCACCACGCCTTCTTCGTCGGTGATGTTCTGACCAAGCGTGACTGCGTCCGCCTCCAGAAGCTTGCCCAAAACGTCGCCATCGTCAACATGTACGGTACCACCGAGACCCAGCGCTCCGTCTCTTACTTTGAAATCCCCTCCGTCACAACGGATGCTGCCTACCTCTTGTCTCAAAAGGACATTATGCCTGCCGGCCAGGGTATGCTCAACGTCCAGCTCCTCGTTGTCAACAGAAACGACCGCAACCAGCTCTGCGGTGTCGGCGAAGTGGGTGAGATTTACGTCCGCGCCGGTGGTCTCGCCGAGGCTTACCTCGAGCTCCCTGACATGACTGCCCAAAAGTTTGTCAACAACTGGCTCGTCGACAACTCCAAGTGGACTGCTCTCGATGTCAAGGTCGAGGGCAAGCCTTGGACTAACCACTGGTTTGGATCCCGCGACAGAATGTACCGCACCGGTGACCTGGGCCGCTACCTCCCCGACGGTAACGTCGAGTGCTGCGGCCGTGCCGACGACCAGGTCAAAATCAGAGGCTTTAGAATCGAGCTCGGTGAAATTGATACCCACTTGTCCCGCCACCCCCTTGTCCGTGAAAACGTCACCCTTGTGCGCAGAAATAAGGACGAGGAACCCATTCTTGTTTCTTACATTGTCCCCCAGTCCTTTGACAAGCTTAAAGAGTACTTTGACAATGTCACCGATGAGGAAATCGACCACCCTGACCCCATGGTTCGTGGCCTTGTCAAGTACAGACACTTGACCAAGGACATTCGCGATTACCTCAAAACTAAGCTCCCCACTTACTCCGTCCCCTCCGTTATTGTCCCCTTGATCAAAATGCCTTTGAACCCCAACGGTAAGGTCGATAAGCCCAAGTTGCCCTTCCCCGACACTGCCCAGCTCACTGCTGCTGCCAAGCACGCCGGCGAGGAGCAAAGCAACGCCGTCTTCACCAAGATTGAGTCCATCATCAAGGAGGTCTGGCTCGACGTTCTCCCCCACCCCCACGCCATTTTGCCTTCTGACAGCTTCTTCGACATTGGCGGCCACTCCATTCTTGCAACCAGCATGATTTTCGCTCTCCGCAAGAGACTCACCCTGGAGGTCCCTCTTGGCTTGATTTACTCACACCCTGTTCTGTCTGATTTTGCTGCCCATATCGACAAGCTTTCTGATGACAATAACGATTACAACTTGGACCGCCCTGGTTCTTCCGAAAAGCCAAAGTCCCTCGTCAGTGATTACGCCGCCGACGCTGAAGAGCTCAAGAATACCCTTGCTCCCAAGTACTTGGCTCCTTCCTTACCCCTTGCCAAGAGCTCTTTTACCGTCTTTTTGACCGGTGCCACTGGTTACCTTGGTTCCTTTATTGTTCGCGAGCTTCTCCAGCGCACTGAAATCCCTGTCAAGATCATTGCCCAGGTCCGTGCAAAGACCATTGAACACGGCTTCGAGCGTATCAAGAACTCAGGAATCGCTTACGGTATCTGGGAGGACTCTTATGCCGATCGCATCACCCCATTCATTGGAAACATTGAGGAGAAGCAGTTTGGCTTAGACGACAAGGCCTGGGCTGCTCTTGCCGATGAGGTCGACGTCATTATCCACAATGGTGCCCTCGTCCACTGGGTCTACCCCTACAGCACTCTGCGCGGCCCCAACGTTGTCGGCACCGTCAACATCATGGAGCTGTGTTCCGTTGGCAAGCCCAAGCTTTTCACTTTTGTCTCGTCAACTTCTACCGTTGACACTGACCACTACGTTGAGCTTTCCGACTCTATCATTTCCGAGGGTGGCAAGGGTATCCCAGAAAGCGACAACCTCGACGGCAGCAAGTCTGGTCTTGGAAATGGCTACGGCCAATCCAAGTGGGTTTCTGAGAAACTCATTCGCTACGCTGGTGAAAAGCTCGGTCTGCGCGGAACCATTGTGCGCCCCGGTTACGTGTTTGGCGACTCTAAGAGTGGTGCCATGAACACGGACGACTTTTTGGCCCGCATGATGAAGGGCTGCGTCCAGCTCGGATCCATCCCCAACATCCACAACACTGTGAATATGGTTCCTGTTGACCACGTTGCCCGCGTCGTTGTTGCTTCTGCCTTCCACCCCGTGTCGAACACTGAGGTCAGCGTTGCACACGTTACTTCCCACCCGCGCATCCGCTTCCACCAGTTCCTGGGCGCCCTGGCCGTGTACGGCTACGGCGTCAAGATTGAGGAGTACGTGCCATGGCGCGTGGCCCTCGAGAAGTTTGTTGTTGGAGAGGCCAAGGACAATGCTTTGTTCCCTCTGTTACACTTTGTCTTGGACAACTTGCCCCAAAACACCAAGGCTCCCGAGCTCGATGATACCAACGCCGCAGCATCCCTCAAGGCCGACGCCGAATGGGTCGGCAAGGACTTTAGCGCTGGCATGGGCATTGATGTCAAGCAGCTGGGTGTTTACCTTGCATATTTGATCAAGGTTGGATTCTTGGACGCTCCCAAGCAAAAGGGCCAAGAAGCTATTCCTGAAATTACTGTCAGTGAGGCTAGTCTTGAGCTTTTGAGCAAGGTTGGTGGCCGCGGTGGATCTTCCAACTAGAGACGTTTTTTTAAAACACAAGAGTATAAATGGAATTTTTTTTATAAAAAAAAATCTTTTAGAATATAAAACAAAAATTAACATGGTATTATTTTAGAGAAGAATCTTTAGATATTGATTTCTGGAACTCGTGACGTAGTATTTTGATGCTCATAGGGTCCTGCAGCCTATCAATGATTTTTTGCTGCAAGTATTGTTTTTGGTTTTCAAGGTCCTTGATTTCTAGCTCTTGCATTTCCAGGCGGATTTTGGAGTCATTATTTTCGCGCGCCAGGCTAGTGAGCTGCCGTTGCACCATGTCGTATTTCTTTTGCCAGTACGACGACGACGGCGACGGCGCCGGGTCCAGTGGAGACGAGGCGGCCGTCGTGGGCGCGGTAGTTGTGGAGGAGAAGGAGGTGTTGGGAGACGAAGCGGCCGACGTGTGCGACGGCGCCGAGTGCGTGGGCGTCGCCGATTGTAAAAGCCGGTCCACCAGATGAGTCAGCATGTCGATGGGATTGGCGTCGGCGCCGTGCGGCGGCCCCGCCGGCGCCAGGTCGGGCGCAGCTGCCCGGATGCGCGCAATGAGCCCGGCAACGTATGCCATGTTGACCGTCTGAGACAACGCGCCGTCTTGTATCTCCCGCGAAAGCTGCTCGCCTTGCTCTTCTTCCTCATTGTCGTCGGACGAATCTTCGCGTAATAATTGTGCATAGACGCGCGCAGCGGCCGTGTTGGCGCCGGGATGTGTCAGCGCAAGCACCGCAGTCGCATGCATGTTGAGCGTCGCCTGTAGCTCCAGAGCCTTTGTTTGCAGGCCGGCTATTTCAGTTTCCATGGCGGCGATTTTCCGCGCGGCCACGGCGGCCTCTTCCAGGGCGTATCTGGAGAGCCGTTTATCTGCGGCAGCCTGTTTTTCCGCGGGAGGTGTATTTTCCGGCACATGGGCCTCCACGTCCTTGGTTTTCTCCTGCAGCTGCTGCTGGTGGTACTGGGACAGATGCACCGCGGCGTCCTGCAGCTTGCGCTCCAGCCCCATTTTGCGCTCCAGGTCGTGCTGCCGCGCCCGCACCAGCGTCAGCTTCTGCTTGGTCTCCTGCACCTCGGTGTCGGCCAGCACGCGCGCGCCCTTGGTCCCGGCAATGGCCGACTGCACCAGGAACGCGAGGGTGACGGAGTCGTAGGGGTCCAGCGCGGGGGACAGGTCGAAGAAGGTCGACTGGTCCAGCGCGGTGGAGGAGCGGCGGGGCCGCGCGGAGCCGTGGCCGTGGTGCAGAAGGCCAGTTTTCCGCGGTTTCTGTTTGGAATGGGGGTGATGGTGATGCGGTGGTGGCATTTTATTAAGAGATGATGATTTGCAAATAAACAAGGAAACAAAAAAAAAGGGGGGTGCGGGTTGATGTTTACAAAAAAGGGGATGAGTTATGTAATCAAGTGGAGGTTTAGTTTATTTGACCACCGCGATGGTTTGATTAACTACAGAGCTTGGTTAGCCGGCAGGTTAGATTAACTGAGGTAGGGGTCCTTTCAAGGCTTGCGTATTGACGTGACCATCTGGCTCCAGAAACCCTTTGAACGAGAGATTTCCTGGGGTTTATTCAGAGAAGGTTTTCGTTCCTTCGCGAAGGTCTCTGATAAAGTTAAATGAAATAATTATACTTTAGCCGGCCGCCTGTTTTATGGCAATTTTGGAGCTGCTGGTTCAACTGGATGCCACCGTCTTCATCTCTTATTTTATACATCTCCACTTGAACTCTTTTCTTTTTCCTTCTCGTTTTCTATCTAACCCATTTCAACGCCTTTATTTAAGATCTCTGAGATTGCCAGCATTTTTTTCATTCATTTGCTACTAAAAAAGACCTGAAAAATAAAACCCTCCTTTTCCCGGCGACAACTACCTTTAGATGAAGTGTTTGACACTTCGCTCCGCTGATAACCGCCCCTTTCCCTCCATTTATCAATCTGCCCAGACTCGCACAGTAAAATCCAGCGGCAACTCGACTTGTCTGGGCTCCATCAACCCACAGCTGGCTCGCCGTTGCTTGACGTTGGCGGCCGTTTCTTTCAAGTCCCGGCTTCTCTGCCTCCTCCCTCTCTACCCCCCACTTGGGTCGGCTCCATTTGATTAGCTTTTTGACAGTCTGCTACATAACACCTCCCAGCCTATAAATACACAGCAAATCCCCTCCCCATTTGGCATATTTATTTCCACATTTTATAAATCTTTCATTTTTTTCTCTCCACATTAATCATAATATCGAAAAATTTACTATCCCCCCCCCCCACATACTCCTACCCATCATGACTGTAACTACAACCCCACCTTCTACCGTTCCCCTCGGCACTTACCTCGCTATCCGACTCGCCCAGCTTGGCCTCAAACACGTCTTTGGTGTCCCAGGTGACTTCAACCTGACCCTCCTCGACCACATCGAGTCTTCCCCCGATCTCTCCTGGATCGGCTTCTGCAATGAACTTAACGCGGCCTACGCGGCAGACGGTTTTGCACGCGTCCGCGGAACCCCCATGGCCCTCATCACCACCTATGGTGTCGGCGAGCTTTCCGCCATCAATGGCATTTCTGGCGCGTTTGCGGAAAACGTCCCCATCATCCATATCGTCGGCACCACTGGAAGACCAATCCAAGAAGCTGGCCTTCTCATCCACCACGTCAGCCCCCCCAAAGGCCACGCCCCTATCCCCGCAGACCACAAGGTCTACGCCTCCGTCTCAAAACCATTCGTGGCTGCCCAGGAATACCTCTGGGACCCCCGCAAAGCTGCCAACCAAATTGACACGGCCATTGCTGCATCTTATAAACAAGCTCTTCCTGTTTACATCTACGTCCCTGTCGACATGGTCCACCAGCCCCTGCCCAAGCATCTCCTTGACACCCCGCTCGACCTCACAATTGAGTCGGGCCTTGAGTCGGAGAAGGAGGACGCTCTCGTCGACCAGATTCTTGCCGCGCTTTATGCCGCAAAGTATCCCGTCATCTTGGCCGACACTCTCTCCGAGCGATTCCGCCTGCGCGACCAAGTCACCGAGCTCGTAGCAAAGGCCCAGATCCCTGCCTTTTCCACTCTCCTGGCCAAGGGCTTAGTCGACGAAACTTCTCCTTACTTTGCAGGCTTGTACAATGGCGAGCTGTCCCACACGGGCATTGCCGAAGCCGTGCATGCATCCGATTGCGTGCTTAATCTTGGACCATTGCTTTCGGATTCAAACACTGGCGGGTTTACACGCAAAATCGAGTCCCAAAACGCAATCATTCTTCACCCGCTTTATGTCCAAGTCAAGGACTCCCCTCGTCTTGATGGTGTCTCATTTGTCCCCATTGTCAAGAAACTCGTCGAGCGCTTGGACCCTACCAAACTCCAACACCCTCCGCTCCCCCACGTCACCCGGCGCCACGACAGACCCTCGCCAGCCCCTCTTTCCTTGGAAATTTTAAATCAAAAAATCAGCTCCCATTTCCTGAGCCCTGGTGATGTTGTGATTCCAGAGGTGGGCACCGTCCAATTTGCGGGACCCGACTTGGTCTTCCCCACAAATATCCGCCACATTACCCAGGTCTTTTACTCGTCCATTGGATTTTCACTCCCAGCTGCCGTTGGCGCTGCCTTTGCTCTTCGCGAAATCAACCCAGAAAACCCGGCTCGCGTCGTGCTACTTGAAGGTGATGGGTCTGCCCAGATGACCATCCAAGAGCTCGGCACCATGGTTCGACACAAACTTAACATTTCCGTGTTCCTACTCAACAACTCGGGATACTCCATTGAGCGCGCTATCTGGGGCCCAGAACAAGGATACAATGACATTTGCCCCGACTGGAAGTGGACCCAGCTGCTGTCTGCTTTTGGCGGCTCCGAATCAAAATCGTGCCTGTCGACGCGTATTGAAACTAAGGAAGAAGCTGACGAGTTTTTCAACGATGATCTCTTCAAAAAATCAAACCTCCCAGCCCTTGTTGAGGTCATTTTGCACCCAAACAACTACCCTTGGCGCCTGGACGAACAAGTCAAGTCCATGGGCGCTCAAAACATTGCCATGTACAAGGAATATTCGGCCAAACACGATTAAAAAAGTACTATTTTATATTTAGAGATGAAAAGATAATGACATGCAAATATACTAAGTAATTTTTTTTACAATCTAGAAAGCAGTATTAGCTTTATTATAGACAATGCCTTTATCCTACAACAGCATCCATAAAGGCCTGTCGCAGTGGCTGGCTCCCCCGTCGCTCACTTACACTCTTAAGGTGCTCCTCAAACTTGTACCGCATCCGCCGTAGTGTACTTGTAAGTGGCCATTCCCCATGTGTTTTGACGCTTTTGCGCGGATTTAGCAGCACCTCAAACAGCTCGGTCCACAGTGCCGTGGCCCAGTACCGTTTAAGCGTCACCCCGATCCCCGTGAGCCCGTCTTTGCCCATGTTGGTGGTCCGCAAAAACTTGCCAAACAACATGAGATGCGCGAGCCCTGCAACCCCGTGGTAGTCCGGCTCGTATGTCCATGGCTTGCGCGCCTGCATTTCCGCACAGTCTTGCGCATCCACCGGCCACGTTGCTACAAACTGCGTGTGCGCGGGGTACGCGTCCACATCTATGCCGCGCCCGAAATCAATCACCTTCACGCCGCACCCCGCCCACCCGTTCTCCCCACTCGCCTTGTACGGCCCCAGCCGCCCTCCACTGCCGTGACCCTCCTCTGCGTCTCGGTCTATTCGCAGCATCACATTGTCCGGCTTCAGGTCGCAGTGCACGATATGAGCACGGTGCAACCCTTCCACAACGCGCAGCACCTCCACCACTACAAACATGGCCACATGCTCATCCAACGCCCCAGTCCCGGACTGCCGCCGCTGCCGCGCCCGGTTGACCGCATCCAGCACCGTCCCGTGTGCCTCGTAGTCCATTACCAGGTGGCTCTCGTCTTTAAACAAGTACTGCTCGTGTGCCCGCACCACTGACTGTAGAAACCGAGAGTCCCCAGCAGCCTCAGCTGCCCGTCGCACACGCTCCAGAATGTAAAACTCCCATACGTTGGGCGTGTCCTCGATTTTGATGGCCCGCCGCAACGTCATCTTTTTGGTCCTCGTCCTCGACTTGCTTTTAGTAGTCTCGACTTGCTGCCGCAACGGCTGCTGAGTCTCTCCCAGATACACACTTCCAAACCCGCCTTGGCCCAGCAAGCTTTTAAGCAGGTACATCTGACCGTCAGGGTATTCCACTGCTACGCTGGCGCCTTCTCCTTTGTTTGGTTTGCATGTAAACGCCCGCTTGAGCGCGTCTTTTTTGCCGAGGGCCACGCCCGGGTGAAAATGAAACGACTGCCATGTCGTCAGCGGTGGCTGTATATGTTCCAGGATACGTTGTTTATGGTCTTCAGATGTGGGATCGCATATTTTGTCTTCAATCAATACTTCCGAGTCGGCGTCGTCGCCATCGACGTGCTGGTTTTCGTCGTGTTCATCTTCGCCGTCGGCGTCGATTTCTGCTCTAGAATTCAAGGCGGGATTAGCACCGTTCGCACGGAGGGAAGAGGGGGAAGACCGCGGCGGCATACCTAAACGACTCGCAAACGTCGCAGTGGATTTGCCGGTGAAGTCGTCATCGTCATCGTCACCTTCATGGTCTGGCAAGTCGGTATCGTCAAACCCGGTGTTTTCTGTTTCAAAGCCGTTATCATCATCGTCAACGTCTTCGTCGTCGTCATCACTCGAATCTTTAAGAGGCTGATTGAACATTTCATAAACATCTTCGGTTGCAGCCTTGGTCATCAATGTCATGGTTGGTGAGGCCGGCGCCCGTTTCGAAGGGGAGTCTTTAGAAAAAAGGGGGGTTAGAAAGTTGCTTATGTTTCGTCTTTATTTTTTCACCCACCTGTGATTGGAACAGACTCGTTAAATAGTGGCTGTTTCTGCTGTTGCGGTTCCGGGATGTGAAGCGGAGAATCTGCCTTAAATAATGGTGACGATGGAGCTTGATCCGGTCCCTCAGAACTACAAGACTTTAGCCGTTTCCCAGGTAGCATTCCTCGTGAGCGTGCCAGCACTTCTTCCAAACTCAATTCCTCGTCGTCCGAGTCTTGAAGATACTCCAATGCCACTGCAATGTTTCCTGGTCGTTTCCCTGGAACATCCTCAGGTTGTTCAAATAGCTGCGTTTTTTTCTTCTAAAACGGTTGTGTTAAAAAAAATCTGGGTATCGGGGTTTCCATGGTATACTTCCAACTCACCTTGTCGCGAAAAATAAACATCTTGCTGTGTTTCTTGGGCTGTGTTGCAGACTGCAATGTCTGGCCGACCCATGGAGTTGCTTCCATCACGTTTTCCTTGCGGCGCTGTGCCAGCGTGCCCACATTGACCCAGCCGCCAGCCGCCAGTTCTTGATGTTGGGACAGCGCGCCGGTGGGATCCGAAAACACGCCCATTTTTGTGCGCGACTCGCGCGAGCCTGATGGCTGTGATGCTCCTTGTTGAGGATGCTCTGGAGTAGTCGCTGCACCCTCCTTGAGAGCGAGAGCAGGACGCACAACCTCTAAATCGTTATCCACCTGCTCAGCGGGGTCTGGGGGGTTTGCTTCTAGTCGTCTACAAAATTCGAGATAATTCCGCCGTAATCGCTCTGCAGGCCGGGCCATCCGCTGAAGTCCGACCTCGTACGTCTGTTTAGCTTGAGCTCTGAGCCCCGTGGCCTCCAGATACCGAGCATATTCTTCATAAAATGTGGCCAGTCCGCGCCCGATTTCTTTTCTTGCCAAAAACAAAAACATGCCTCGTGGGTCGTCGGAAAAAGTCATGTACCTCAGCCAGACTTTTAGATACCGTGGATCGTCACGCACATAGGGAGCATCTTGGAACTCGTGCGCACACCGCTCGAGCACAACTGAAAGCCTGCTCTCTGCACTGTTGCCTTGTGGAAAGTTAGTAATGGTCCAGTGAATGAGATCGAGGTATGGCTCGAGAGGGTCATCAAGGTCGTGAGCATCTCGAATTCGGTGCTCAAACTCGTCGCGTTCTTTAATAAGGCGCTCGCGAGCAGCTGCAGAATCTGGGGTGCCACCAGCTGGTGGAATGGCAAACACGCGGGCGAGAGATGCGGCAGAGCGGCCTTCCTTGATAGGCTGGATGTTTTCCTTCTGGGCCTCGAGAATGTCAATTGAAACCGGCACGGAGTCGGACAACAGCGATGAATTCCCAGGCGATGGAGCTGCTGATTCTGCCGGCATTGGTGACGGTTCTTGTTGATGTTAGTCTCTTCTGAGGTAGTCTTGGTAGATAGAGGGGGGTTGATTAAAGACAAAAGATTTTTTTAAGAAGGAGGGAGAGCAAAGCAAAAAAAAAGTGGATGGCGATGCGTGTTTGTTTACTTTTTTTTAATAATGGAGTCACGTGGGTGTTGTTGTAGTGATGTGAAATATTCAACTTGAGGGAACGATGAGAGCTGAAACTCAAGACCTTTAAAGAGAAGGACCACAGAAGTGGCTCTGAATTTGAGATGGCTAGTATCAAATGCTTAAAAAACACGAATCCAGTTTGAAAGAAAATTCAAAGCGCTCTAGAGGTGAGTATTTTTCAATTTGGACTTTAATTGTCTGGGATGGGATTTTTATTTGATGTTCTTTTATGAATTTAGGCTTCATTGAACTTGGAGAAAAGCTCAAATATACAGCTGTTTTAAAAAAATATGACTTATCTACGATGAATTCGGGCTTTTGGTTAGTTTCAAATACGCGATCTGCCCCTTACAATTTGATAAAATTGACAGACTCCATCATAAAAACTAACAATTCAAAAAAAATGCGTTAGCCCGGAGTCGAACCGGGGTCTCTTCGATGGCAACGAAGAATTATGCCGTTAAACCACTAACGCTTTTAGCTGTTGCAAAAGTTGCAAACAAATTTATGCTGTGGCCTGGGATAAAAATACAATCACGTGACACTTAAATTGCCATTTAAGATTTTTTCATTTGATTTTTCTTTCCTTCTACATGCAACTCTTAAAACATTGATGCGAAAATTAAGTGTCTGATGAAAACTTCGACCAATACATTAGTTTAATTCTAGTTTACGATTTCTCAGACTACCCTAACTTTGCTGATGCCTAGTATAAGCTGAGACAATGCCATTTGTTTTCTTTAGATTAAAAAGTTATCTATGACTTCCAAATCAATGCTATTTTCATTCTCAATGAGAAATTTTAGTAATAGACTCTATCTCCAGATTCTTTTTTTTAAAAATCTAGTGTGTCCTAGCGTCTGCTCATAAAAAGAAATTGTCAATTTAGTCAAACACTTCTAAACCCCTTTACACCGATCTTTATCAACATTTACGGGCCATTAGTTTTTCCTTACAAGAGATACTACCTGCAGAAACATGTGTAAGTAATTCTATAAAACTTGAGAATCTACTCCTTAGTATTGAACAGCTCTAAGACTTTGTATAATGTACTTCGATGTCCTGTTACGAAGATGCTAACATGAAAGCGAAAATCATACTTTTCGCTTATTTAAAAATTGTATGGAAAAAAAAAAGTAATTGAATCGCGTAATTTTTAATTTCTTTAATACAAGGGCCGTAAAGATTATTACATCAGCACCATCGCGATTATTTTTTTAACAAAGTATTTTGGATTTTTGCTAATCTCTTCTAGTTTCAGTACATGCTTTTATAACACCACGAAAATGATTCAATGTACAAGTTCAAAAAAAAACAAGAAAACTATGTCTAAAAGAAATTGGTACAAAGCATCACTCGACTAAAAAGATGCTAATAAAATCACTATCTTGTTCAGTTCAATTTGAGGTCAAATAGTTGATCTATGGTAAGTCAATTAAAATTCGTACGACATTTGATAGAGATATCCGATTTAATTTCACAACCTTTTTTCAACAAAAAAACGCTACTAAACTATAGCTAAGTGTATAAAGGTCACAGTTTAAGAAGCGCAAACCACCTGTAACAATACTAAGGTATGGAGTTCAAATGCCATAGTGTATTGTTTGTTTGCTTTCATTCATGGGTAGTAAAAGGTAGTGACATTATTATCATTGCTAATTAGCTCTTTCACTTGTTCTAACAATATTTCTATTTTTCATTAGTTACTAAATTTTTTATGTAGTTTTCAATATGCTTCTCCAACGGGCCCACAATAGATTCCGATGCAAGCAAACTATAAACAGAAGCCTGAAAACAAGACTTCCCAACATATTATCAATTGACATCTTCAACTTGGCGTATGGGATTTTCTATTTGCACTAAACAAAAATAAGTCGTGCCATAAATATTATATACCTCAAAAAAAAAATTCACGTGATAAACTAGCGGCGTTCAAGGCGTTAGTGAAAAAGTGAAAACTAAGATTTACTAACATTTGAGCCTTGCTAGCTCAATCGGTAGAGCGTGAGACTCTTATTACAAGATATCTTAAGGTTGGGGGTTCGACCCCCCCGTAGGGCTATTTTTTTCATACCCATTTGATAGAGCAGTTTTTTAAGGTGAAGAAATAAGATTAATAACGATCCCATGAGAATAATTTAAAATTTAATTTTTGAATCAAATCGGTAAAAGTAAATAAATACAAAAAAAAAAAAATAAACAGAGATAATGGGAAAATTTTCGAGGTTAAAGTCACGGCCAGACCGATTCCAAGGGAAATGAATATCAACAAATACAAAAAATTGGGTAATGTATCGAAAAATAATAAAAGATAAATACAAAAAAATACAAAAAAAAACGAAATGTAGATTCAAGATATCTTTTATCGGTTGGAAAATGGAAATGGGATAACTAACAGTATCAATCAATGTAACGACATCAGGTGAAATGAAAATGAGAGATGGGAGCAAACAACAGACGGAAAAAAAAAAGGAAAAGCAATGAAATTGTAATAAACAAAATCCAAGATAACAAAAAAAAAGGAATGAAAAAAATGGGGGAAGGAAAGTAAGTGAAAAGACGAAGTTACAAGAGAAAAAAAAAACCAGCTATATAATTAACAAGTATAAAAAGTTAAAGTAATAATAACGGCAAAATAATGATGATATTGAAACAATAGGGATATGATAAAATATAAAAATATGACAGGTAAGGATAATTCAAAAAAAAAAAATAAAGTTGAGAAAAAAAACCGAATTAATGAAAAAAATAGGAGAAAATATGAAAAGTAATAAAAAGAAAAGATATAAATTTGAATAATAACTAAATGATGGTAGGGTAAAAAATAAATGATAAAATGAAAAAGCTAATTCTAATGGACCATAGTTAGTGACTGGGGAGTTATAGGTTTTTCAGGAAAATGGCGCAAGGGGGGGGTATTGCAACATTTTTCATTTTCATACTCACTTTTAATCGCCTTATATCTCGCGTTCCAGTGCGTATTTGGAGACGATTTTAGGATTCCTTTGTTGTTCAGAAGCAGGGCTTTCATTTGGTAGTAGTGGATTGAGGATTGGGCCAGGATTATGGGGTGAAAAACAGGCGCAAAGTTAGGGGAAATTGGAGGATTTTCAACGAGTGACAAATACTGCTCAACATGGGAATTGGTGGTATTGGTAGCATTATTTGGATAGTATGAAGGGTTTACTACGTTCATTTATGGATATCTTTTGAATATACCGAGGATAAGGAGATAAAAAGGCTGATTCAAAAAGGGGTCTAAATTTTGGACCTTTTTAGGCTTATATCTCCAAACTTTGGGAGACACAAGGTATAAACGAAGAGATATTTGTAATGAGCCAATCACGGGCTATCATTTGAATATATCTACACGGTTGACAGGTAAGTTTAAGAGGGAGTTTAAAAAATTGGGGCTTTACTAAGACATTTTTTAGTGTGGAAAACATTGGATATGTTACTCTCAATCGCCTCAAATACGGTACAATAGTCAAAATAAGCTTAAAAGCTCGATTAATGCCCGAAAACCCATGTTTTATATAAACCCTTTGATATTGGGCGCTACAGCAGTCGTATGGGTTCGAAACCTGGTTCATTGATTTTGGATTTTTGTGGCGCAACTTTTGAAACTAGTCAGGAAGCTGTCAGGGCCGTTTTACAGGAGTTGGCGATTCCGCTATCCCTCAGCCTTGTTGACTATTTCAGAATGTAGTCCACATTTTTCTCGTGAGAAATGTCCTATTTTCAAGTCGATAGGACGTCGATTAGGGGGGTTTTTAGGCGGTTTTATTTTTGCCTATAATTTTTTGTGAAAATTCACGATACAGGCTTCTAACAAGGTCCATTAGAAAGCTTTTGATCTCAGCTCCTCAGATCAATTATTGAAATTTCACTAGCTCTGATGGTTGGTTCTATATAAAGACTTTTGGATGTAACTCCTATTTTGTCCTATTCTGGCTATAACTTTTCTTCTGATTAAAATCCCGCTTCCATATTATGTCCAGTGGAATCTCCTCATCTTTTACTTGATTTTCATATGCTCAATTGATAGTTTAGCTGTTTGATTTTTGATAACTTATTCTTATCAGGCTCTAATTTTTCATGTTAACGTTTTCTAATCACCCCACAATACCTCATTGTTATATATTCGTTTACTCTTTTCCCTTTATTTTTCATTCCTTGTTATCCTTTTAGTCTAATTTGTTTTGTCCAAGTATAATACCTTAACAAGTTATTTCAATTAGTATTCTACTCTAATCCATCCAATTTATACTTTATCATTATATGTTTATGTTTTCCCAATGTTTTTTCTAAATGTTTTCCCAATTCTTCTACCTCTTTTTCAAATTCAACAATTGAATTTAACTTTTTTACCCGATTTACTGAGTCATTGAGTAACTCGTAAAGTTTTTCTTTTTTTTTATCGTTTGAGTTTAGTTCTCTAATTTCATTTGTTAACTTTAACATATTCTTATCAAAATCCTCTTTTTTCTGGGCAAAAAAGTTTTCATTGTAGTCCCTTTCTTTCTCCTCTTCGGCTTCCACATTCATTCGTAAGACATCGTTATCTGGCAGATCGAAATTGTTGTTGATGGTAAGCCATTTTTCATTACCATCTGTGTTTTCCCTGGCTTTAATAGTAAGTACTTTATCTTCGTCAATCCTGAAGGTCAGAGTAATACCTACTTGGCCTCTGGGTTTTGAAGGAACAGAAAGACTCAGTTTTTGAATATAAATATTTTTTATTGCAATTGGTCGCTCCCCCTGGTATATACAAAATGTAACGAGCTTTTGATTATCGTAACCTGTGACAAAAGTTGAAGACATCTCGCATGGGAGTTTTGTTTTTTTAGGAACTATGATTCTAAAAATTCCGTGTTTAACATTAACACCAACTGATAACGATGTAACATTGTTTATGTTAAGCTTTTCACCGTTGCTTCCTGAGTTACCCGAATTAAAAGCTGCTTTTATAGAGGCCCCATATGCCACAGCCTTACTAGTGTCGATATCTCTGCAAATCTTGCTTTCGGGAAATTTATCGATCAAGAGATTGTCAAAAATATAGGGTATTTTGCTTGAGCCACCCACCAAAATAATGCGATTAATATCACCACTTTCAACACTGGCTTGTTTAATTGTGTTGTCTATGGTGTCATTTATTCTTTGAAATAGATAACTGCTTAAATTTTCAAATGTAGAGCGATCGATACGGAGATTATAATTTCCCACACGGTTTATATATACATTCCTTGTGACATTATTATATCTGCTTAAAGATATTTTTATTTTTTCACATTCGCTCAAAAGTTTAACTTTTGATTCCGAGTCTTTAGAAACATCGATGTTGTGAGTTTGGTTAATTTCGTTATTGAAATGGTTGTAAAGACATGTGTCGAAATCTAAACCGCCGAGATGTGAATCGCCTTCTGTTGCTAACACCGTGTAGTCATTTTCCAAATAATTTATTACAGAAACATCAAAGGTTCCACCTCCAAGATCAAATACAAGAATTTTTTCCCCATTGTCTTTAAGACCTGACGTAGTTCCATAGGCAATCGCAGCGGCTACAGGCTCGTCCAGAATTTGTACTTCTTTGAAACCAGCTGCTTGTGCGGCTGATTTTGTAACGTTTCTTTGTCGGTCATTAAAATATGCGGGGACAGTAACGACGGCACCGGTAACTTCTTTGTCAAGGGAATCCATCGCGTTGTTTTTGATTTCCGTCAACAACCGAGTGGCTATGTCTATTGGATCGACAATCAAGCTTTTGTTGTTTTCAAAAATCAATTCAAATGCAGCCATACCCTTATCATTACAAACTATTTCGTAGGGAAGAGCTTCGGAGTCGTTTATAAGTCGGCTATCATTATACATAATTCCTATACATCTTTTTGAGTTTTTAATCGATGTTTGAGGGTATATTTTTGAATGTTCTATACCGGAGAGGCCAATATGGGTACTAAACTCAGAAGAATAAGTAACAACTGAAGGAAGAAAATCTTCGCATTCGTGTTCTATTGTTTTGAATTGGAAACCTGATTGATAGTAGCAGTAAACGGCGCAGGACATAGATGTGCCCAAATCGATACCTATATGGCAATCGTGAGTGTCTTTCATTGGGCAAAAATCAATTAGGATGGAAGAGTTTCTGTGAATGTTTTTACAGTTTTTGAATGAAGGGGGAAAAAAATAATTTTAAGAGTTGAAATTTAGTTTGGTGGAAGTTGAGGATTTTATAGATTTTAAGAACTGCGCTTTAAAGCATTAGGTTAGCCAAAAATCAAGAGGCTGACTACTTAACGATAACGTCGTTCACGTGACATCTGTATCTTTGTGAGAAAATAGAGACTTTTTTTATCGTTAAGTTGAATTGAAGGATCGTTAAGAGGCGAGCTCTAAAGGTTGTTCTATAAATGTAACATTGCAAACTAATTTTCAAGTAGCCAGTGTGATAGCATAGAATTCAACAATTGGGGTTATTTTGAATAGACTTTATTTCACTTCCTTTAGGTGTGGTGATCGAGCTTATAAACTGAACATTTCCAGATAAATCCTCCCATCAGTTTAAAGAATAACTGTGATAGTACCTTCTTTTTCTCTCTGGAGGCTTGTTTTTATTACATTTTTTCAATATTCCCCCATTTCTTCTTTATTCATCGTTATTTATATATATATTTATTATTGCTTGAAATCTTTCAATTCAAACTTTTTTAAAAGATCCTTGCGCCTTTGCTCTCTCAACTTTTTTACTTTTTTATAATCACAAAATGTGAATATTCCCCTCTCTCATTTTCTCATGGCGGCCTCAAATATTTCTGTGTTCGATCCCAGTCGGTCGTATTTATTTCTTTGGCTTTATCAAAATTGGTTATCTTCTATCCGCGATAAGCCAAAGTATAAAAAATAATTTTGTCTCACCACTTTTTCTTTTTACCAACACCAAACAAGTATTGAAAAACTACCAGCTAGGTCTAACAATGACAAACACTCTTGAGCTAACTCCAGAACAAATCGCCACATTTAAAACAGAAGGATGTCTGGTGATCCCCGACGAGCTTTCTCCAGAAAGCGTGACGAGGCTCCTTGAAGAAACCTCTAGTCTTCTCAGTAACCTCTCGCTGGACAACCATCCTTTAACCCAATTCACAACTGGCGAGGGAACCGAGGACTGCCCCCATGTTGGAGACGACTATTTCTTGGAAAGCGGAGATAAAGTTCGTTATTTCTTTGAAGAGGGTGCTTTTGGAGCAGACCCAACAACTGGAAAACAGGTTCTGGTCAAACCAAAGGAGCGTGCCATTAATAAAATTGGACATTATCTACATGCATCTCCCGAAGTGTCGCCAGTGTTTGGTGAGGTTACTATAAACGAGCGAAACCACGCGATAGTCAATTCTTTGGGTTATGAAGATGCGCGAGTGCTCCAGTCCATGGTTATCTGCAAGCAGCCCACGATTGGCGGCGAAGTTCCCCCGCACCAAGATGCCACGTTTTTGTATACAGATCCGCTATCCTGTCTTGGGTTTTGGTACGCTCTCGAGGACTGCACTAAGGAAAACGGCGCCTTGCAATATCTTCCTGGATCGCATTTGAACACCCCCATTGCAAAACGACTGGTGCGTACAGGAAACTCGGGTGAAATTAAAACGACTTTTGAAGCGGTTCCTGGCGCAGTGGTCAGCGAGGAACAGCTGGAAGAGCAAAAGGATGCATCCAAATATAAATGGGTTGAATGCCCAGCAGGGTCGCTGGTGTTGATTCATAACTCAGTCGTGCACAAATCCGAACACAACTCATCAAACAAATCACGATACGCATATGCCTTCCATGTGATTGAAGGCACTGCGGACTATGATGCCCGGAATTGGTTACAGATTCCATCAACAGGTGGCAGAAATTTTACAAAGCTGTAATTATCAATTAATCAACTAATGAAAATGCATTTGTATTTTTAATTATTTACATTAAGAGAGCTTGGGGTCAGCCAAAAAGGGGAAAGCATCTTTGAGAGAAAAGGAAAAGTTTGCGCCAAACGCATAAGCCACGCCAACCATAATGGCGCAAGTGGCCACGGCAAATCCGCCTGCAGCCACCAGAATCATCAACGAATCAAGTGAATCGTCATGAGCCTTAGCAAGTGAGAGTGTAGAGTTATCATCTTTGGGATAGTGTTGTTGGATATACTGTTCGATTTTCCCGCAAAGAATCTCAAGCTTGAGATAATTTGGATCAGTGGCGACGTTTCGGTCATGGATCCGCTGGACGTACTCGCGGAAGACATCGTACACGCCTTTGCGGGAACGAGCTAGGAGAATGAGTTTGCACGCAAGCCCACGTCGAATTTTGACATTTGTCTCAAAGACGTGGACATTGTTGAAGACGAGCTCAAGGGTCGCAATAGCCATGACTTGAGGGATGGCGCAGAAGCGGAAAAGGGTGGGCTCGTTGATATTGTCGAGGTACTGAAGAACTTTAGGAACAAGCTCAAGAACATTGATTGTCATTTCAGTAAGAACATGGAGGCCCTTTGTAGTGTAAATAGCTGGATCTGAAAGTTCCTTTAATGACGAAACATGGCGAGCCCAAAGCTCCTTAGGGTAGAAGGTGCGTCCGTCGTCAAGGTCCTCCTTAAAATCACGAATGATGTTTGTTTTTTGCAAAAAGAGACCCATTGCCAGGTGTAGATCGGGCTCCTCTGCAAGAATGGGACCACCAAATTGGGATATGATGGCCATACGGGTTAGGCCCTCGCCAACAAGGCCGGCGACGTAGTAGCAGTAGAGGTTATAATCATCAATTGTTTCGAGACCATCTCGGGTAAAGTCTGAGTCAATGGCATAGTCGGCCATTCCAGCTCCCATACGACGCGTGATATCAGAAATAACCTCGCGGTACTCAGGCTTGAGATTGGAGTACTCAGAAATAACCACGTCAAATTCAACAAGCACAACGCGGTCCTTTTCGTCGGGTCCAGAGCCGTTAAATGTCCAGCCAGGGGTTGTGAGGTAAGTGTCAAACTTGCGGAGCAGAGGCAGTTTGGTTTCGAGGGGGAGGGTCATATCATCTTCTACCGTGTCGAGGGCACGAAGGATGATGTAGAATAGCGCAATAGCATCGCGAAGCTCTGGGTGGAGTTGCTGGATGACGGCGGCAAAGGAGCGAGAGGTGAGGTTGAGGAGCTCATAACAGCGACGAAGTTCCGGGGTCTCCTGCTCGGGTTTACGAGGATAAAGTACAGCCGGGAAAAATTTGATTTGAAGCGCAGCCCGCAGCTCTGACGGGTGAAGTAACAGGTCGGCGAGTTTGCCCATTTGGCTTAGTTTTTGTTGTTTTGTTTTTGTTTTGGGCGTTTTTGGAAAGTTTTTTTGGTAGTGGTGGCCTTTAAGGGTCGAAAGACTGAAAAATACGGGATAAGTAGATCTGGGAATGGAGATATCGTAGACTTTTTTTTGAGAATGTGATGCACATGAAGGATTTGTACATTCCCTGGCACACACCACCCAAACGCGAAAAAAAAAAAACATAAAACCACCGATTCAATGTCATCGCCGAAAAAACTACTACTGATGGGCCGCAGCGGCTCGGGAAAGTCGTCAATGCGATCCATTATCTTTTCAAACTATTCTGCATATGAAACACAAAGACTGAGCGCCACTATGGACGTAGAGCACTCGCACCTGCGGTTTCTGGGAAACATGACGCTCAATCTCTGGGACTGCGGCGGCCAAGACGTGTTTGTTCAAAACTATTTTTCGTCGCAACGGGACCATATATTTGGGGGAGTGGAGGTTCATATCCACGTGTTTGATGTACAGTCAAATGAAGTCCAGAAAGATATCCGCACCTTTATTGAATGTTTATCGCATCTTCGCAAATTTTCGCCCAACGCGCGTATATTTGTGCTCATTCACAAAATGGACCTGGTCAAGCCGGAAAAAAGACCCGAGATCTTCGACACGTTTATGCTGTATCTCCGTGAGCAGAGCAAGCCCTATGGGTTCGAAATAACGGGGTTTATGACGTCGATTTGGGATGAATCGCTATACAAGGCCTGGTCCCAGATTGTATGCTCGATGGTTCCAAACATGACCATGTTTCAACGGTATTTACAACGGTTTGCGGAGATCAGCGAGGCCGAAGAGGTTGTTTTATTTGAAAAGACTACATTTCTCGTAATTTCGCACGTGTCGCCGCTGGCTGAGCGACAAGCGTCTTACGAAAAGCTGCTGGAGCAGACTGGAGATGGAGAGCCACTTAGAAAGCTGGACCCAAAGAGGTTTGAAAAGATTTCAAACATTATCAAGACATATAAGCAGAGTTGCTCGAAGCTGCAAGCACAATTACAAACACTGACGCTGCATAGTCCAAGTTGCTCGGCATATATTGACACCTTGACAAACAACACGTTCATCATGGTAGTTATGTCACCCGGCGAGTCCGAGACTCAAGGCAACACCATAATTGCCAATATTAAAGGAGCAAAGGAATGGTTTGAAAAGGTTGAGCAGTAATTTATTATGTACAGAGAGAAAATAATTCTAGCTTTTTTTTTTTTGTTCTATTAAAAAAACCAAGACCCAAACCTCTGTTTAGAACTGGCCTTGGTACCGAGCCCGGTTGTTGTCACAGCCTTTCCAACCTTGAACCCCCATTTCTGGAGTTGGCGCACAACTGCGGGTGTAATTGCGGCAGTGATGGGTATACGGATGAAGATGAGGGACTTGTGGAGCGCGTACGCGACACCAAACTCTGCGATTAATCGGCGGTCAATTCCAAACCATTTCTGGGTAGTTTGTTTTTCGGCGGCGCGCTCAGGGTCCAGGTGGCCTGTTTCAGCGTCTTCTTCCAGGGCCTTTTCCTCGGTGGAGTAGCCGAAGTATCCCTTCACCTGGCGTGTCCAGGCCTCCATACGCTCGGGGCCGACGGAGTGCACAAACAGAAATGAGAGAGGCAGGTCCACTGCAGAGAGTCCAAGGTACACGCCGAGGGCCGAGTAACCGTACTTGGCCATGAGAGCCTTGATGCCCTTTTTAGGGGGCTGCTGGGAGGAAGGGGGAGGGGTTGCGGTGGAGGCAAACCGCCGGGCCATTCTAAACACATTTGATCGGAACATTGTTAGGTTGTTGATGTTGCTGCCGAAGATGGATGAGGTGTAGGTTTTTTTTTCCCCTTTGAAAAACCAAATTTTTTAGTGGTAGCGACTTCTGGGACAAAAACTGCTCACAGGCTGATGTACGAATTTTAAGTTACCGAATAATATGAGTTATGGTTATCTGTGGGTAAAATGAAAATGGGTAACTTATTTGCACGTTAGATTATTTGCACGTGACAAGTCAGCGACGAACGACTTGCTCGAATCATCTCCAAGGTAGGATTAATCCTCGAGATGTTTGAATTTTGGGAGTCAAGGCCTGTACGAATGTATCAAAGCTGTTTCTAGTGAGATTGTCATTAATTGAGCCAGATAACAACGCTCCATTAGGTCAACTGGTCGTTTTTTCAAGCGACTATCGTAGAAATAAGTGACACTGAGTCCTATATTTCCCCTTTGGGACAAAATCAATCACGTGATAAATTTGAACAAAAGTGGCTCCAACAGAAAATTCTAAAAAATGTGGCTCAGCGGGAAGAGCGTCTATCATTTATTTTTACAATGTTTTTATAAAAAAAAGTTCTGGGATCGAAACTAACCATTCTTTGTTTTTTAATTAATTTATTTTTGCATATAATGCCAATTTAACATTCATAAATAAGAAACCTAATGTAGCTGAAACAATACGGAAAAACAACGACTTCTCAATCACCCTTGAACATTACATCCCTATAATCCTATAAAACTCCCTATGTAAACCTGAAAAAACTCATAACTTAAGTCTACAACTTCCATTGAGGTGCACGCTTTTCAGCAAAGGCAGCCAGGCCCTCGCCAATGTTTTGCGAGCTGTTCATGGCCTCGGCCTCCTCAGAGTCATAAACCCGTCTTGCGTTTTCCTTGAGCGACTCTGCAGTTGTTTCATATCCGCGACGAATGCCCCTCAATGTGACCGCCAGAGCCTCTGGTGCGCTCAGCAGAATGCGTTTGGCCAGCACTAGGGCCGTGGCTTGCACGTCCTCTTGAGTGGGCTCGACGCGGGTCACGATTCCCCACGTATGCATCTGGACTGCGGAAACGGGCTCCGCAAGCAGAGCAATTTCCATGGCGCGCTGGAGCGGCAGAAGACGACCCAGACGAGGCAGTGCGCCTGCAATGGCTGCGACCGAGCGGCGGGGCTCGGGCAGTGAGATGGTTGCGGAGGCCACGGCGACTACCATGTCGCAGTTGAGGAGAGTCTCTGTTCCGCCGCC
Source organism: Magnusiomyces ingens NRRL Y-17630 (assembly GCA_900497715.1). Classification (NCBI taxonomy): domain Eukaryota; kingdom Fungi; phylum Ascomycota; class Dipodascomycetes; order Dipodascales; family Dipodascaceae; genus Magnusiomyces; species Magnusiomyces ingens. The sequence continues at coordinate 319,467 of UIDE01000008.1, forward strand.
GTAAGCAGGCCCGTTTAGCGCCGCTATGAAGGGTTTTTTGGACGAGCGGTCGGAGATTCCCAGGAACCCATTGTCGGAGAGAATGTCTGGCGGAACGGACGTGTCGGTGATGGCTGTGCGCCAGCCCTTGAGGTCTGCGCCTGCGCAAAATACGCGGCCGGTACCTGTCAAAATGACCACCCTCAGACTAGGCAGCTCCTCGAACAGGGTCCACAGCTTGTCGAATTTGGCATGGTCTCCAGCAGGCACGCAGTTGAGACGTTTGGGAGCGTTTAAGCGAACCCGGACGACATGGGCGTAGGGGAAGTCCACCACGATTTCCAGTTGTAAGGTTTTAGCGAGGTCCACAAACTTTTGCTGATCGTCTTCCAAGGTCATTTTTTGAATTCTTCCAGATGTGATATTTCGATTTGTATGTCGTTTATGCAGAGTGTGAAGGACTTATTTATACTTGTCCTGGGATGCCTCGGATGACCCCACATTGTGTGTATAAAAAGGTCTTGAAACCCTCCCCACAATGTCGATATTTAATTTTAAAAATAAAAAAAACGTCCTCCCCCCTCTCTCACCCCCACACATATCAGCCCCCTTTGAGAATAATGAGCTCCAAATACGCCCAAATCTCCGAGCTTGCGATTTCCTTTGCAGCCCCGCAAGTCCTTTTGGTGGAATTCAACAAGCCCCACAAAATCAACGCTGTCAACTCCAGAACCTGGCGCGACTATGCACGCGTCTTCGCCATCGCCTCGACTGACCCCGACGTGAATGCAATTGTCGTGGCGGGCCAGGGCGAGCGAGGGTTCTGCGCAGGACTCGACCTTAAGGACAAGGAGGGATTCGAGGAGATTGCCGGACACGCCACCGAGCCTTCGCGCAAGGCCATCAAATCGCGCGCGCACATTCGCGAGTTCCAAGAAGCAATCAAGGCGGCGTACGACTGCCCCAAGCCCGTGATCGGCGTGGCCCATGGCATCTCCATTGGATTGGCCATGGACATTCTGTCCAACGTCGATATCCGTATTGCGGCTGCAGACACAAAGTTCTCGGTACGCGAAATTGTGATTGGCATGGCTGCAGATATCGGCACGCTCCAGCAGCTCCCCCGGATCGTTGGATCGCACTCGTGGGTGCGCGAGATCATCTTCACCGGCCGCTTTTTCGGCGCTGACGAAGCACTCAAGCAGGGCCTTGTGTCGTACGTCTATCCAACTGCCGCAGAAGCCAAAAAGGCTGCCATCAAGCTGGCAACACAGCTTGCAGAGTACTCCCCCGTTGGCCTCCAAGGCGCCAAAGAGGCATTAAATTATGCGGCTGAGCACACACTCGAGGATAGTCTGAAGCAAATTGCAGCCTACAACACTTTTGCTCTGCAGACCGATTTCCACGAGGGCATTGCGGCTACTCTTGAGAAGCGCAAAGCCAGATACGAAAAGTTATAACGAAGCATGGTTCAAAAAATGTACATTGCAAAGATTAGTAGAATTAAAAAGATTATTTACCTTTTGACTTGAAAAAACTGCTCAGTTTGATGTTCTTTTTCCCCGACGGGTGCTCTTCTTTTCGCATCCGTTTAGGCATGGCGGTGATCCGGTCCTCCTCGTCGTTTTGCTTGATCTCCTTTTTGGTCAGCCTGCGACACAGCTCTTCTCCTTGCTCGGAGACCTTGCCCACCGCCCTGCCCACGCGATAGACTTCCAATGGAGGCGTCGCGCTGTGCAAGACCTCGTTGTTGCCCTTGAGCCACGCGCTGGCATTGTCTGCCGTCAGCATTACGGGTTCGCGATCGTGGAGCCACTCAAGCGACGGAGAAGCGGGTCTGGTGATGACGGTGACGGTGTTGTTATTACAGAACCCAGCGAAGAAGAGCAGTGGTTTGACGGGGTGCTCTGTTTCAGTCTTTGGCTCGGTCTCCTGATCGAGCTTTTTTTTATTTTCGTCTGGTTCCTGGTTATTCTCAGGCTCATTCTTAGGTTTGGTAGACTCTTCCTTAACTTCTGTAGACTCCTCTGTAGACTCCTCCTTAACTCCCGTAGACTCCTCTTTAACCTCTGTTTTTTGGGCCTCTGGAACCTCAGCGCCATCCGAGTCGCGTTTGCCCTCCACCTGCGGGGTCACAAAAAATGGAATCTTGACTGTACTTTTCTTGGTTTCAAACAGCTGCTTAGCCTGCCACTCATAATATCCTTGGGCCAACACAATGCACCGGTGCCGGGGGTACGCCGCTTTCCCAGGCTTGCCCAGAAACCGATGCCAGATGCCCTTGGACTCCTCCACCTTTTCAATACGCGCGTTGAAGGTTGCAAACTGCCGCGAGTCCACGTTGGACCGAGCGCCAAACCCGTGGTCCAGACTCCACGTCATGTACGTGACTTTGTGCTCAAAGGTCTGCTCCTCCTCGGGCTCGCCCGTAGTGATGACATAATAGACAGGGACTTGTTGATGTGGTGCAAAGTTATACGAGGTCGGGTACTCGGTAGATGAAGAGTCAATTGAGTCGACCTCGAGCCCCGACGCGCGTAAAAGGCCTGAAAGCTCGCTTAAAGGCTATTGATTATAAGTAAGAAACACTCCCATAACACTAACACACTTACGATGGCAAAAACAAACCGGCCGCACATAGTGTACTATTGATGAGATTCACACAAAGGTTTAAAGCTGAAAAAAAATAAACGCGATGCGTCGGTTTCCAACCCCACAAATCAGCCATTTTGTATTTGCACTTTTTTCAATGTGTAACCTTTTTTGGTGGTAACAAACCTTTTAAGTCCGCATGCACAAAATTTTCAACTCTCTCCCAAACTTATCTGAGCAGCGTCTCTAAAAACTCACGCAAAAATAAATTGTATATTTATTTATAGACATATATAAATCACCCATACTATGCTCCGACTGACTGCGACAGCTCGGCGAGCGCCTGCGATGGCTGTCCCGCGCATTCTCTGCAGACACATCTCGCTTTTCACCCCCATAAATGATAAGCCGGGGATGTCGGCAGCAGCAGCAGCTGTCAACACCCAAAACTCAAGTGCCAAGGCACCGACTATCAAGCTACAGACGCCTCGTGACGAGGCCGACGCGCGCCACGGCGACGCCTCGCTCCGACTCATGTTCGACGACGCCGGGTTTTGGAAGTCCATGAGCCCGGCGCACAACCCGGGCAAGAAAACCGGGCTCTTTGACAACCCATACCTGACGACCCCCCGCGGAATGCTCCAGTTCACACAGGTGTCTCTGGCCCAGGCCCAGGCCCTGGCACAGCGGATTCTCTCGGGGACCGTGCGCGACGGCGGCGATCTTGTGCGCACGCTGGACCGACTCAGCGACACTCTGTGCCAGGTGATTGATCTTATGGGGTGCGTGCGCGCCGCCCACCCAGCGCCTGGGTTTCAGGCGGCTGCACAGCAGGCACACGAGACCATGTTTGAGTACATGAATGTCCTGAACACCTCTGTTGAGCTGTACGACCGGCTGGCTGCTGTTTTCGAGAGCCCCGAGCAGGTTGCTAAGCTTTCGGCCGAGGAAGATGCCACGGGGCGGTTACTTCTTGCCGATTTTGAAAAGTCCGGCATTCGGTTAGATCCCAACTCTCGAAACAAGTTTGTGCAGCTGATGAATGTCATTTCCGTCGTGGGCCAGGAGTTTATGGAGGCCGCCGCAGAGCCCCCCAAAGACCCGTCCGTGGCCTTTGTCAAGGCGACCACGTCCGAGCTCCAGGGCCTGGACCGCGGACTCGCACGATACCTCGCACAGAACCAGCAGTCAAGACTGTCCAAGATATTTGGCGACAAGGACCCGGGCTCGCTGCTTGTGCCGACCACGGGTTGGGAGGCCGCCGTGGCGCTTCGCACGGTGCGGGACGAAAAGGTGCGCCGGGAGATTTGGACCCGCGGCCACCTGGCGTCGGCGGATCTGGAGCAAGACGGGCGATTACAAACGATTCTGCGGGCCCGCGGCGAGCTGGCCAACCTGATGGGCTCGCCGTCGTATGCGGCCTACGAGCTCCATGGGAAGATGCTCAAAACCCCGGCCCTCGCAAACTCGTTTCTCAAGGCTATTGAAGCAGCCGTGGCGCCCAAAGCTCACGGCGAGATTGCGGCGCTGGCGCGGATCAAGGCCCAAGCTACGGACGTGCCCCACAAAACAGACACCATGGAGGCCTGGGACCGCGACTTTTTCGGAGCTCGGTTCTTGCACCAGCAACATTTACTAAGAGACCACCGCGATGACACGCCTTCGCAGGAGGCCGTGGCACGCATCCCCGAGTACTTTTCCGTGGGGACGGTCATCCAAGGTCTTTCCCGGTTATTCACTAGCATTTACGGCATTCGATTTGAGCCCGTGGCTCCCAAGGAAGGCGAGACGTGGCGAGATGATGTTCGTCGGGTCAACATTGTGTCCGATACCGACGGGCTGGTGGGCGTCATGTACTGTGACCTGTTCCAAGCTCCGGGCAAGTCGCCGAACCCGGCGCACTTTACCGTTCGCTGCTCGCGCCGCATCTACGCCGACGAAAACGACTCGGTGAGGGCGCTGGACCCGCTGGCCAACGAGCGCTTTGCGCACGTGGTGGCGGGCCGCGACGCCCACCAGCTGCCCGTGATTGTGCTCATGTGCGACTTTGCGCCGGGTCCCGCCGGCGGGCCCGCGCTGCTGACCTTCAACAACGTACAGACGCTGTTCCACGAGATGGGCCACGCCATGCACTCCATGCTGGGCCGGACGGACCTCCACAATGTGTCCGGGACACGGTGTGCCACCGATTTTGTGGAGCTCCCCTCGGTTCTCATGGAGAAGTTTGCGGCGTCTCCCCAGGTGCTGGGACTGTTTGCGTACCACTACGCCACGGGGGCGCCGCTGCCGTTGAACTTGCTGCAGGAGCACGAGCGCACCGCGCAACAGCTGCTGCACCATAGCGAGACGCACGCGCAGATTGTGCTTGCGCTTCTGGACCAGCTCTTCCACTCGGGCGATCCGGCTCTTCTGGCCTCGCCCGAGGGTCTTCACCATGCCTACTACGCGCTAGAGTCCCACTACGGTCTTTTCCCTGCCCAGCGCGAGTCTCGGTGGTACACCCAGTTCGGCCATCTGGTTGGCTATGGCGCGTCGTACTACTGCTATTTGCTGGGCCGCGCCATTGCCGACCGAGTGTGGGCCCATGTTTTCCAGCAAGATCCGACGGCGCGTGCCGCTGGAGAAAAGTGGCGCGGCGAGGTGCTGCAGTGGGGAGGCAGTAAGGATCCGTGGGAAATGGTGGCCAGTGTTTTGGATGATCCGACATTGGCGCCGGGAGACACCGCGGCCATCACATCACTGACGCGAGGATTTGATAGTATTGAGGAGCAATGACTCGCGGCGGGTGACCCCATCCTTCACCCAACATCCTACGAATATTCCTCACACGAATACTTGTAAATATAAAAGGAAAATAACAAAAAAAATCGCAACCAAAAATCATTAAACTTTCTCATTTTTTTTTATTTTATATTATACACCACACATTTAGTTGGACTGCATGATTTGCCAGACGCGAATCAAGTTGTCAGTGTAACCGGCAAAGAGGTTCTGACCGTCGGCAGACCAGGCCAGGGAGATGACCTCGGGCTCCTTAGTAGAGACGTTAGCGAGAGCAAAGTCAGGCTTAAGCTCGTCAATAAGGGCTCTCTTCTCAAGATCGAAGATCTTGATAGAAGAAGAGGTGGCAGCGCAGAGCCAGTATCTGTTGGGAGAGAAGGTCAAGGAGTAGATCTCGTCATTGCCAAAGAGGGAGTAAAGGTGCTTGAAGGAGTTAAGATCCCAAAGGATGATAGAACCGTCCTTACCACCGGAAGCGCAGAGAGATCCATCGGGGGAGACAGTGATGGCAGAAACGTAGCCAGTGTGGCCAATGTTGTCAGCAAGGAGCTTGGCGTTCTTAATGTCCCAGACCTATGAAAAACGAGTTAGAGTTTGAAAAAAGGGAAGGATATGGAGCAAATGGATGAAACTCAGAAAATGGTGTTAATTTGTCTCATGGAAAAACCTCTGAAGTAGCAAATTTCATTATAACATCATTGAATCATCCAATTTCTGCTCCAAAAAGAAAAACATACCTTGACAAGCTTGTCCCAACCGGCAGAGATGACGGCAGAAACACCATCCTCCTTCTCGACGGGGGAGAATCTGACGGAAGAAACCCAGTCGGAGTGGGCAGAGGCGTCGTTGAAAGTGTACTTGCACTCGCCAATGGTATTCCAGATGCGGATGGTACGGTCACGGCCAGCAGAGGCAATCTGACGGTTGTCGGCAGAGAAGGAGACAGAGAGAACGTCACCCTCGTGGCCAACAAAGCGCTGAAGGGTCTTGCCCGAGTTCAAGTCCCACAGACGGAGAGTCTTGTCCCACGACGCAGAAATGGCGTACGCACCGTCGAGCGAGATGGCAACGTCCTGCACAATGTGGTCGTGGCCCTTAAGAGCGCGCTTGGGCACGCCGTAGGCCTCCTCGTCGCGAGTCAGGTTCCAGATGATGAGCGACTTATCGCGCGACGCAGACAACAAAATGTCTGGGTTAGAGGCGGAGGTCGCAAGGGCCGTGACCCAGCCGTTGTGGCCCTCGAGGGTGCCACGGAGAACAAGAACTTCGTTGGACATGGTTAAGTGGTGCACTTGAAGGGTGAAGTTAGTGGTGGTGGTGGAAAAAGTGTGACCTGGGGGGGAGGGAAAAAAAAAAAAAAAAAAAGGGAAAAGAAGAGAAAAAAATTGTTGAGTGTGTGTGTGTGTGTGTGTGTGTGTGTGTAATATTTTGCAGTGGGTTAGGGTTTAGGGTTGCTGGCTGGCTTTTGTCTCCGCCGTTGCAACGATGACAGCTGAGAGAGTGAAAAATTTTCATTGGTGGGTTAGGGCACACGCAAAAACCCGACCGGAACACCCAGACAACAGCCCAAAGTTCCCGGCGCTTCAGCGGGTGCTCCGTAAGTATATAATCTACACTCGTGCTCAGATATATGCACGCATTGCCCCTTTGGGAAAGTGACTGCTCCACGTGATCTACTTCGTGATCAGCCGCAGCTTGCCCAGCTGGCGCTCGTCACTCACAACCTCCGTCGCCGTCCCCGCCGCTGCCGCCGCCGCTGCTGCCGCCGCTTCAACAAAGTCTTCCAGGCCCGCTTCGCTCGGGTCCCGGTCGGCGGGGCTTGTGTTGGTCGCCTCCTTGGGCGCGTCGGTCATCTCGACGTCGCCATCCGTCTTCTCCCCTCCCTGCTTGCTGCCGTCGTCGCCATCGCCGCCTTCCTTTTTTTCTTCGCTAATGCTCAACCAGATGGCCTCCTCCTTTTGCCGGCCCACCGCAGTAGCTTTCGGCACAACGTTCACGGGCATCACCTTGTCTCCAGAGACATCGTTCAGTAGCCGGATCTCGCGTCGCAGCGCCACGGATGTCCGCTCCAGCTCCGTGTAATAGGCCGCGGTTGCTTGGTTAAACTCGCGTTGAGCCGAGGGTTCTTTCGATATCTTTCCAGCGCGCAACGTGGCAATGGCTGTAGATGCAAGATCCAGTAGTGAGATTATTTGCTAACCAAAGAAACGAAGCCATTAGCAATGAAGTTTTTTATGATATCAAGTGGATATTTTGGTAAAAAAAAAACTGTAGAGAGACAAAACTCCCCCGAAAAACTCACTTCATCTATTCGGTGCAAACTATCCAATCGCTCTTCCACATCGGCTCGAGCCATGGGCGCAACTGACAAGTCCACATTTTCAAAAACGTTACTCTTCATGATGGTGTTGTTATTCAATCGTCGTCGTAGTCTTGTAGGTTGGAGTAATAAATAAGAATTTAGATCTACAATGTGGCAGCTAAAAAGGAGGTCCATAAGAAAGCATTTATTGTCGACAAAACTTCCTAAACCGGCCAACCCTCAAACTCCTATCAGAGTGAATTCACCTTATAAAAATTCAAATTGAATATTTACCAAAATTTACGGGAATATATTACGCCAACAAGAAGAACAACGACCCACACAAACTTAGATACCAAATTCTTAAAACCACCAACTACCACGGGGCCCTGGCGTGGATAGGGATTGGCTGGAGGACCACTCAGCAGCTTGTACTGCTTGGACTTGGACGATGAGTACGGGGGATAGCGCACGTTGAGGGCACTCTCAACAATGGCGGGCTGCGACAAGACAGTACGTTCATGCGAAAAGGCCCGGAATCCGTGGACTCCATGGTACGCGCCGTGGCCAGACTCGCCAACACCACCAAAGGGAGCCTGTGGAGGCGTGAGGTGCATCAGCGTGTCATTGATTGAGACACCTCCGCAGCGGACACGGCCCAAAATAAACTCCTGCTCCTTTTTGGAGGTGGAGAAGATGTAGAGAGCAAGAGGGGTGTCATGCTCATGCGTGATAAATTGTACAGCTTCGGCGAGGTCGGTGTAAGTTACGATTCCAAGAAGAGGCCCAAAGATTTCCTCCTTGAGCAAGGAGTCGCTGGCAGTCACACCATCCACAATGGTAGTGGGGAAAAAACGTGTTTTTTCGTCATAGTTGCCTCCTAGAACAACAATTCCGCTGGTATTGTCGAGATAAGCTTTGATTCTGGCAAAGTGGCGGCCATTGATAATTTCGCTGTAATCTTCATGTGATTCTGGAGTCAACCCCGCATTGAACTCGTGGTATGTTTCCTTGAGAGCACTCAGAAACTCCTTGTGAATCTTCTTGTCGACTAAGACATAATCTGGCGCAACACACGTTTGTCCGGCATTGGCACGCTTACCCCACAGAATTCGACGAGCAGCAATCTTCAAATTGGCAGAGGCCGTGACCACCACTGGCGACTTACCTCCGAGCTCCAAGAGGGTTGGAGTCAAGTGTTCAGCTGCTGCCCGGGCGACGATGCGGCCCACGACTCCGTTGCCTGTGTACATGATTTTGTCGAACGGGAGCTTGAGGACGGCAGTGGATTGCGGAACGCCACCCAAGATGCCGACAAACACGCTGGGGTCCAGGGCCTTTGAGAGGATCTTGACGAGCGCGCGGGAGGTGTGCTCGCACATTTCCGAGGGTTTATAGACCACGGTGTTTCCGGCAGCAATTGCGGCAGCAATTGGCAAGACGCTGAGCCCGACGGGGTAATTCCAAGGGGTGATGATTAGGATGGTTCCAAGGGCCTGGCGGGTGAGGCGGATTGTGGCGAGCTTGAGGGCAAGAGGCGAGCCGGTGATGGGCTCAGGGGCAGCAAGACTGTCGAGGTTCTCAATGAACCAAAGAATCTCGGAAAAGACCTGGAAGGTCTCCATCATGTCGACTTCATGGGGACACTTGTGCAGGTCCTGCATGAGGGTCTGGTAGAGCAATTCCTGATTGTCGTAGATGCCATAGTAGAGGTTGCGCAGTTGCTCGCGGCGGAACGCAAGAGGTAGGGTTTTGTAGGAGGTGTAGCCAGCTTTGACCCGGGCGACCAGCGCAGGGATGTCTTCGAGGGGGGTTTCAGCGGGGATATCTTCGTAAGTTGATACTTTGAAAGAAGCCATTTTGATAGAGTCAAAAAAAAAAAAAGGTTCCGAGGGGGGTTGTAAGAAAGGGAAAACGACGTACTAGAGGGAGTTTTTTTTTCATTTAAAAATAAAATGGCACCCGGACAAATGAAAGCCCGACGATGAGAGGCAATTTACCACTTACCAGAAAGGCCTACTATTTTACTAATAACTTTGCTACTTACCCTACAATAACATACTATTTGTTGCCCTTTTCCTCCGTGTCAATGTGCCATACAACGTAGTTGGGCAGGCCAACGACCTTGTATCCCGAGCGGGAGGCCATCTTAGCAAAGCCCTCGGTCTCGGCCTGGTTTTCAAACGGGTACGCCGGGAAGTTGACGCCCGAGCGGTGCACGTCGGCCTTGACAAGCACAGACACGCCACCGCAGCCGTCGAGGGGCAGCTCCTCGTCCTTGTTCCAGCGCCAGTCGCCCATGCGCGCCATGTACTCGCGGCCCGTGTCGTACTCCTTGTATCCCTCGGCCAGGACCACGTCGCGGGGGAGGCTTTTGAGCAAGGCGCGGGACTGGTCCGTGTCCTGCCAGGAGTTGTAGTCGAAGCGGCCCTCAATGTGCTCGATGCCGTCGCCCGTCACAACGTACCGGTGGAACCAAGCGTTTGGCACAACAATGTCGGCGGAGGCCGCGTGGGCAGTCAGGTCTTCTAGAAGGGTGCGAGGGGACTCGACGACATCGACATCGCGCCAGAGGACCCAGGAGTGGTCTGGCTGCAAGGCGGTGGTGAGCAGAAAGTTGCGAGCACGGGCCATGGCCTTGCGTCTAGGGGCCTGGGCAGCAAATGCGTGCCGCTGCTCGACGTTGAGGTTGTCCATTGATAGGAGCAAATCCTGGTCTTGGACCTGGCCCTCGCTGTGTTGGCGGATGAGAAAGTCCTTTGTGATGACCTGCGCTGAGCGGAAGGGTTTGGAGGATTCCTGAGCGCGCTTGAGCTCTAGAGCCAGCAGAGCCAGAGTGTCGTCGGAGGTGTCGGAGACCAAGAAGGCCAGGTCGATGAGGTCGTGGGGGTAGGTCAGGGACCGGAGCAGGAGAAAGTAGCGGCGCAGATAGGGGCCGGCGTCTCTGAGCGGGGTCAGAATGAGGACGCGCTCGCGGTTGGCGGCCGCATTTTCTGTGGCGGCAGTATCCAAGTTGAACTTGAAGATGGTTTTGTCGAGGATCTCCGAGGAGTTGGTGAGGGCGACGGGCGAGGATGCGGTGGGGTCGTCGTGGGTATGCTTGTGGAGCTCCTGCTGGTACTTGTCGAGGAGGTCTGGCTGCTGGAAGAACTTGACAGGGGTGGGTGATCTGGCGTGCCACTCGGAGAAGGCGTTAGGCGAGAGATCGAAGGGGGCGGAGCTGGGCCCGAAGCAGCGGAACTTGTGGCTCGGGGCGGAGCGGACGCGTGGAGTCATTGCGCTGGAGGAAAACACCACGAGCAGCCACAGGGCTATCAGGGTCCCAGCGGCAGCCACGAGCGCACGGCGCAGCGGCGATAGGGCCTTGTAGCGCAAGCGGAGGTGGTGTGCATGAGCAGCCAAGGCATCGCGGTAGGCGGACAGCCGGGACCTGTGTCCGGCGGGTCTTTGGACGGCCTGGTGTTTTTCTAGAATGACGGAAGCCCGTAGTGGAGGCGAGGCAGGTTCCGTGGCAGGCATTTTGTGGTGGTGGTGGTTGTATAAAGGAGGAAGTTTTTTTGGCAAGGAGGTAAATTTTTTTGGGTGGTGGCAGCAGTAAACAACCGTGCGGACATAATTATATAAACTATATAAAACTACACTCACTTGGACGTGTCAAGCACATACCGTCCCGCAATCTGGCCCTTCTCCATCAGATCATACACATGCGCAATCTCAGACATCCCGACAATCTTGATCGGCGTTGACACAAGACCGCGGCGCACAAAATCAAGCGCCTCGACCGTGTCTTCGCGGTTGCCGACCAGCGAGCCGCGGATCGTGATGGTGCGCAAAACGTGCGAAAAGACGGGCGAGTGGACCACGGCGTCGGCTGGAAGCCCCACAAGCACAATGGTGCCCGTCGGGCGAATGTACTCGAGCGACGTCTCGACCGCCTTCTCCGACACTGCCACGTGGATCACGGCCTGGGCGCCCTCGCCGTCGGTCGCCGCCAGCACGCCCTTGACAATGTCGTCTGTCTTAAAGTCAATGAAGGCCTCGCCGCCCGTCGACAGCACAAGCTTCTTTTTGGCGTCGCCCGAGTCAATGCCAATCACACGGAACCCCATCGCCTTGGCGTACTGCACGGCCAGCGACCCGAGGCCGCCGCCCGCACCCGTGATGACCACATTGTCGCCGGGCTTGGCGTCGGAGCGCTTGAGCGCCTTGTAGACGGTGATGCCTGCGCACAGAATGGGCGCGACCATGGCGAGATCGACGCCGTCGGGGATGCGTGCGGCGTGGGCCGCCTTGACGGTGCCGTACTGCTGGAAGGTGCCGTCGTGGGTGAAGCCGGAGTAGGTCGCCTTGGGGCAGTTTCCGTCGGCGCCCTGCAGACAGAAGCGGCAGTCCAGACAGGTGCTGTTGACCCACTTGATGCCGACGCGGTCGCCAATGTTAAAGTTGCGGACCGCGTCGCCCTTGGCCACGACGACGCCTGCGCCCTCGTGGCCGCCAATGAGCGGGAATGGGGTCTGGAAGGGCCAGTCGGCTCTCCAGGCGTGCAAGTCCGAGTGGCAGGCGCCGGAGTACTGGATGTGGACGAGCAGCTCGTCGTTTTCTGGGGTTGGGACGGGGATATCCTTATAGAGAAGTTCTCCGCGGGGTTCGTTGATGACGATCGCCTTTTGAGTCTTAGGAATAGGAGCCATTTTTGAAGAGAGTCAGTTTATTTTAAAAAGGAAAAGAGAATTGAATATGATAGAGTTGAATACAGGAAGTGATTTTGATGAGAGTATTCAAAAGATTCCCAGTCTTTTATATTCAAAAACCCATCTTCCCCACAAAACGTCTTCCCCTCACTCATCTAAACCTTTTTCTTTCTTGATTCAATTAAATCTACATCTCCCCTCTCCAATCCTCCAGATCCCCTCTCTTCGGGATCCCCAATTGAAGTTTCCGTGTGCTATTTTGTTTCGTTATTATGATTTCTTTGCCTCCCCCTCTCCCACGTTCCTCCCCTCCCACGTCTCCCCAACTTTTTTTTTTCACTCACCACCACCACCACTAACTACAATGGACGCGACTCGTGAAGCGCTCCACCAACTGCGCATCGCCGTCACGCCAGCAGCTCTCCGCGCATTCGCCTTCTTCAAAGCTGCCGCCGCACAGATCGGCCTTTGCTTGATCCGTCTCGCGGACGCTGCCTCGCCACATCTCTTCCATCTTCTCCACCTTCTCCACACGCGCCTCCGCTCTCTCGTCACACATGCATTTTCTCCCGCCGTTCTCCTGGCCGTCCCTCGTTGCTGTTTCCAGCTGGTGTCGACCCTGAGCCACATTCTAATCACCCTCTTGACCATTGCGGTGGCTCTAGCCTCTGTCGTGAGCGCCCGCGTTCTTCTCCTGGCTTTCGCGGTTGTTAATACCCTCTTTGCCATCGTCGCACACGTTGCGTCGCACCCAACAATCACCCTTTACATCAGGCCTCTGTGCACTGCCTCCCTGTTTGCTCTGCTTCTCGGAGCTTTTCTGGGCGGTCTCGCGGGCGGAACCATCCTTACAATCCGGTTCTTTCTGCCCCCTAGTAGTGCTGGCAGTACTGGAAGCGGCAGCAGCAGCCGTCGTGAAACATACCCCGTCTTACCCACCAAACGCGCTGAAACGCGCATCACCACCACAAATTTTCAACAACATGCACCGCTCAAGCCAACCACTCCAGCGCCGGCACTCCGGACCCCGAGTGCAATGGCGTCGCCTAGAAAATCCGCCACTAAACGCCCGTCCGTCACGTTCTCGGATCCTCTCACAGTTCCGGATTCTCCGCCCCGCCGGCCCCCGACAGAAGCCTCTTATTCTGTGAGTGAAAAAATAACAACACCAGTATTACCAAGCCCACAATCCACAAAAGCAGCAACAATAGCAACAGCTACGACCTCTGTAGTTGAAAAACAACCAATACAACTCCCTTCATTTTCAGTCAAAATCTCGTCGGCTGATGCCCCTGCAGACGGCCCAGCAACGGTCGTGTTTTCTTTTTCGGACCCGCCGTCTCCACGTTTGGCCGACATGGATGATGCACACACGACCTTAAAGGCCACAGCAACCACTCGACTCCGGCCACGGCACCATGTATCACTGCCGGCTTCTCCACGGGCAGAGGCGGCGCCAGACAGAGCCACGAGCAATAGCAGCAATGACCACATCAAACAGTTGATGCGCCCGCCATCGGCCTCGGACTCGAATCTGGTCCGATTAAAATCTACGGCGACCACTTTTCCCTCTGCAGGTCTTCACGAGGAGTATAAGAAAAACACGGCGGTGTTATTGGAATCTGCTACACGGTCTCTTCGACAAGTCAGCTGAAATGCATACATTGTTACACGATATAAATACTTCATAGAGATCCAAAAAACCCCCTTGAAAAAAAAAGAAAAGAAGAAGAAACGTAAACTTTTTTTTAAAAATTGGTAAAAAAAGTTTAAAACGATGTTGACAGGACTCGAACCTGCAACCTTTGGAAGATATCGTAAGCCGAAATCCAATGCGCTCACCATTGCGCCACAACACCAGCTTTTTTAAAAAAGAAAAGTCTAATACTATATATCGAAATGTAGAAGATTATTAATTTTTAAGCAAAATTGGGGTTTTTGTTGATTTAAATAGGTATGAACACGTTTTATTTCAAAATATTTACAATCAATTATTATAAAAGTAGCTAGTTCATTAAAAAGGTGAAATTATATGGTTAGACCAAGAAGGCTTGTGATGACGTTGATGTTGTACATTTCCCCAATTCTTGAACAAAAACAAAGACGTTTTACATTGAATTTATGTCTTGTTTATACAATAATATATACAACTTGTAGCTTTCACACTGTCCAAAGATCAGTTTTCCACAGTTAACTGCGTCACAGGTTTTGTTTCTTTGCGGCTTCAAAAAAAGAAATGCGGAATTGTTAGCAAGAGGGGCAAGGAGGAGATCTGGGATGGCTCCGTCCATGATCAGATGAGAGTTTATACGTGAGAGCCTAAAAGAGGGGAGTCTGAACAGTCAATTGAGAATACGAGGAAAGAGGAGGGGAGCCTAAAAACGGAAGGAAGGAAGGACCAAAGGTTTCCCCACATCTTTCTTTAATAAGATATTTAAATTTATTAAAGTCTTACGGTTGATGAAAACCAGATCAATGTGGGGTGGGAAGGTGGTGGAGAGAGAAATGAAAAAGCCTAAAGAGGAGAACAGGCTAATAGTCTTTAAACACCTTAGATACAACAGAGTCCATAAAGGGAAAGTTTAACCAATTCTTGTGTTCTGATCTTTCAGCCTGGAGAACTGCTGCTTTCCCCATAGAAGACTTTATGGTGCACTTGGATAAGCCGCTGGTTATCACACAGGCTAGGCTTCGGAGTATCCTGCTCCCAGATGGTTGTGTTTGGGCATCGACTACACCAGCGTTTGACGGTAAAGTCAATTCCCATCCACGCTTTTTCATTGACGCTTTCTTGGATTTTTAAATAGATATGCTCATTCACCACGTTTTTATCAAAATCTGATGGCTTTTTCAAAGTATTTTAAAATATTCCAAAGGACATACTCCAGCAAGACTTAAATCACATAATCATTACATCAGCACTCTTCGATGAACTGCCATTTTCATCGTCCAGCCAGGAGAGAAACTTTATCTCTTCCACCAACAAAAAGGATCTTTTCATACAAACTTATAAACATGTTTGAGTCACTTCCATTAGAAATCCAGTTGCAAATGATTACATCTCTCTCTGCAAAAGACTGCCTAAATCTCAGCTAGTGTAGCTCGCTACTACGCTCAATTTATCATTCCAGTGCTTGGGAATACGTGGTTTTGATACCCTGACAAAAATATAGATGAATGCTTTTTTTGCTACTCATCAAGACATCGCTTTCTAACGCTCTCTTTGGTAACTTTTTCAAACAAAGACGCTACCTTTGACGGTCTTCCACGAACAGCTATTCGCCATTTCGCCATTCGATACATGTGGAGTTTAATTATTAACCCACAGATAAATCTACTTCGAGCCAATATCCCATCAAATGAACATTTCCCTAATGTATTATCAGTCACTAGTTATACGTCAGATATTGGCAAGACATAAACACTATGGATAACTCTATTTTTTTTGCAGATCTTTTTTTTTTACTTATTGGGCAGAATTATCTAACAAAATTCGAGTCGAACTACTACTTACCCCACATGTCTCATTACTACCCAAGCCCGAGTTTGATTATTCAATCTTAAAACGTATAATGGTTTTTCAAGATTGGAGAGTTTCCGAAGACATTTGGCTAAAATGCTTGAATCTGCAAGAGATTCATGCTTGCGACCTTAGATTCAACCAATTAAGATCACTAGCTTTGGGCACTCAAAATTTAACCAACCTCAAGTGGGTCAATATCGAATATCTACAACAAATTAATAATAACTTTGAAGAAGTTATTGATGGAGATAAAATAATCAAAGAGGTCATTTCTTTTTTCCCCAAAGATATCCCCTTTTGCAAACTCACAATTAGTAACACGACTTTCAATGATATCTGCAAACCGACCGGTATTCCTCAGATAACAGCTCTAGATATGATTTATTTTGGGCCTAAAAATTAAATTATAGCTTTCCTCGTTTATCGAAAATTACCAACTGTATCTCCACTAATGATCACTTCAGACCTAGCTTTCAATCTTGGGGTTCACAAACTCTCCAACAAGCTGACTCTATGCTACTAGAGTGCTCTACCAACATTTTTCCATTCACTCCCACTTTAAGAGAGATGTCAAATATTAACAAACTAAAAGTCTTAATATCAGAAGAAGCCAATTCACCACAACACTTTATGAGTGCCTCTGGTGACGACCTGTTTTCCGAGTACGTTGTGTTCTTGCACAAAAGAGGTGTCAAAACGCTTCCTGAATATCTAAAGAGAAAAAAAAACTGGAAAAAGAATTTCTTTTTAGCCAATTCTTTAAAGACATCCCCCACCCTTTGACCTTTTTGATTGGACTATCGACGACCAATTTAAAAGAAATCAAATAGCCTCTCTGTTTTCAGTCATACATCACCTCTCTGCACTTAAATATTTTTACTTGGACTGCTCAGCAGAACTTGTTAATATTATTGCATCACCCTATATTTGATTTTTTCTTTCTAGCCATGTTACTAATCCTAATCTCAAGCAAGCTTATATAGTTACAAATAACTGGAGTCGATCATCAGTCCTTATAAACCATGCTAGGCCTCGATTTTTTTCTCCAGATATCGAATTCGAACCCCATTATCTTCAGGGCTTTTGGTTTGGCGTGTTTCCCAGAAACAAACTTTTATTAGAGTACACTGATGAAAAAGCGTATTTCATATACGTATATGATGTTCAAATTCAGCATTTTTCTGATTATGTTTGGCCATGGCAAGACAGTTTTATTAATAAACAAAATTTAACAAGTCCTTCTCCCTCACAGACTTATAATGATGAAAATGACTATTTTTTCGATGAGGATTTTGATGGATGGTATTAATAAAACCAATTGACTTATATTCACTAAGTAGATTATTTGCTTTTATTTACTTGAATAGACATAATGGACCCAACCAATCTACTAATGTAGAAAACTGGCAGAGTTTATAAATAGAACTTTAATTAAATAGATAATTGGTACCTATATTTTGTATATTAATACAATTAATTGTATTTTGGGTACCGTCACTATGCAGATGATAAACGATAATGAAAAAGAAAAAAAAATGTTTATTTATATTTTTTTTTAAACCATAATTTGTAGTATTGTATCCCACAGAAATTTCATTATCAGTAATAGTTTCTTTTTTAAAACTTTTGAGATTTTTATCAAAGGGCGCATAAAAAGATTTGTTCATAGTAAATATTACTAAAAAAACTTATTGTGTAGTGTTTTCAATGCTCAAGGTTGAAGGCGAAATGTTCATAATCGAACTGCTTAAAGGGTACACGTAAAATTTAAGCTTAAATTGTTGACGCTTATGCTTATGCTTGGAAACTTCAAAAATAAACGAAATTTTAATCTTAAATACCGACTGAGACAAAAAAAACAGTTTTTATCCTACATTTCCGCATAAAACTCGAGAGATGATTAGGAATCGAAGTTTTGTTTTTTTAACTACCGTGAAAATAAATTGTGATTCGCAGCTGTGACACAGGAAAATAGGAAACTTTTTTTTAAAGTATAGTTTAAGTACCAAATATACAGATAAGCCGGTGGTAAACCAATTATCATACTCGGTAATCATTTTTTTTAATGCCGTAGTCCACACAGGGTTGAGGCCATTTACCTCCACGGTAATACAGCCGCCTTTTTGTTATTTTCACGGTAAACCCATCGCTGCTACACGGTATTATTATACACCAAGAAATCGTGTAAATGGTAAAATAACAATTACACACGGTATGGAAGCACCTTTTACGCAAAGGTTTTTGGTATATTATGCCAGATTATTCAGGGCGTCTGTATATTGACCCTTAAGTTGAATTAGAACCTAAAGAATAAAATATAGCAAATAACAGGGTATCATTTGTGACAACGTATTCAATTGTTTTGTTAAATGGTCCAGCGCTCTTCTTTTCCGCAGCGCATCTAATGTGCTCGTCAAGTGATTAAGCTTCATTGCCCAATGTTCATTTCATATATTACTACAAAGGACCATTGCAATAGGTGAAATATTCAATGCATGTTTGAAACACTGTGCCAATAGCTACTTTTCATACCCTTAAACCATTTGAAGCTAATCCCACTTATATTTAACATCATACTTTTTTGAAAAGAAATCCCTTAATATTGCACTTTAAAATTTTTGATAGTGTCTAAAGTACATGTCTTTTTCGTTTAATTGAAACCAGGTATTTCATGAGTGGAAAATCCATGATATTGGGTGCATTTGGGATTTTCCACTTTGTAGCGCTTGTAAACTATGTGACATTACATAGTACTCCAACTTGGTTTCTTCTTAAACAAAGCCCCGACCTAAGATCGGGAATAGTCAATAATGTGTCATTATGTGTAATTATGGCTAACACTTAATGGCGGTTATCAGCTTTATCTACTCGTGGAGTTCGTATGGTTTGCCACATTATTTTCTGTTTCAGATAAAAAAATTGGCCATCGATATCGAAATGAACTACGTCTGTACCCAAATGATTAGTCTCCAACAACTTTAACAGTCATTCAAAAAGAGAAAAAAAAACACCAAATTAAAGGACTAAAAAGTGGCTGTAAAAATTTAAACATAAACGAATGAATATTTATATTAATGTGATAATTATAAAAACTACTGTTAAAGTTAAAAAACGATTAAAAAAAACGAAAGACATTGTTAATAAATCAAAAATTAGAAGTCTCCATAAACAAACTGTCTATAGCACTTGAAACAGACGTTGGATCGTCAATTGTATCATCACCGGTCATATTAGTTGTATCTCCACCAGTCATATCATTCGAAGGAGATATTTCAACGATAGCTGTCATATCGTATATCTGATTGTCAGTTTTCATGAATTTAGACAGAGATGCAGTAGCAAAGTATCCTATAATATCTTTAATGATATTTTCACAAAGATTCTCAGGAAAGACTTTAACTAAAGTATCACTATTAATTTCATTTTTTTTCAAGCTTTGCAAAATAAAATCAAGAAGATGCTCTTTTCCATGATCCCCCAATCGTTCCAAGTAAAACCACTTAACACAAGATTCATAAATGAGCTTAGATGCTATTTTAAGGAATAAATATTTGTTCTCGACAATATTATACAAATTTAAGCTTATAATCAAGTCAGTCTTAATGCCATTTGTAAACCCTTTTAAATTTTTAATGTCTGAGTTTATTTGAGGGAGTAATGCAACAGTGTAATTTTCCTCATTATTTTCAGTTGAGGGAGTCGTGGACCAAGGAACCTCCGTACTTAATAGATTTAAAGAAGGATCAAAAGAAGTAGAAGGAGCAGAAAAAGCAGAAGAAGCAGAAGAAGTGTCATCAATACCAGCAGATAAAGAAACCTCTTGATCATTTAGATTTTTTTGAGAAATACCGTCAGGTATAGTCTGCTCAGAGCTTAGCAGTTCTGAATCTCTTTTCTTCTTACGCCATGTTGCCAGAGTTGACTGTGGAAGTCTTTTATTATATTTGCTAAAAAACCTTGAAATGGTTTCTTCATCATTGTCACACTCTTCCCAAGTAGACAAGGCAAAATTTTTGTTCTCTATGGTATATCTTTGGCGAGTTTGCTTTGACATGTTTATATTTAAATCTATCGTTTTTGGTTGTAAGTTTGTGTCGAAAATAAATAAGAAAAAAAGTAGCTTTTTTTCGCCTTATATAGAAATTTAGACCAGGAAACTTTAAAAACTTGTGGTAATAGCCGGGAAACAGGTTTAAAAAGTATCTATTTTACTCATCACTATAGGCTCGCTGGTTTAATGATTGACTTGCCGTCCCTGAACACCGAATCTCGTATTTTATAAGCCTATCTGAAGTTTTCACATGACAACTTCTAGATAAAAGAAAAAGTTCTTTTCATCAAAGATGTTCTGATTATATTTACACAAAGTGCTCTGCGGGAACTCGTTGAGAGGCGGTTAGCAAGGCTTCAACGCACAGCCTCTTCTACTTTTTTTTTGGTCACTTGAAGTTAATCCTATTCCAATTAAAGAAATTTTTTTAAAGCCATTTTGGCAAAGATAGATATCTGTGAGATATCTGTAATTATGGAGTACGAACATATATACTTGATTGAGGAGAGCAAGTAAAAAAATGACTGATAGAGATTTTGCTTCGTAGACCTATATCTTCTGAGTCCCAAAATGGGTGTTTTTTATGGAGAGGTCATTACCAGAATTTAATCCCTCTAAGTAAATTCAATCATGATGGATGACCATCGCATCTCTTTTGTATGCCATAAAATACATTAACTGTTTAAAATCTACCTCTTGCCCAGAAATTTTGTCTCAAGGAAAATCAGTTTTTTATATAGCTATTTCAAGGAAATGAGTTTGACATCGTTTTGGTTTTTCTGAGATTTGTTAAATTGAACCCCCAGTTCCGGGTGTTTCTGCAATGTTCTTATCCGCCTAAAAGTATCTCAGTCGTTATCATGGCGATAAGGGTTGTGACAAGCTGCTGCTATTCTGTCATACCCCCAGGTTTTGTCGGTTCGAGACAGCAGCAAAAAAAACTGCTCCTTAACTCGGGAGAAATGTTGAGTGAGAGATTAACAAGACCAGAGATTAAGCAGGTAAACGTTTGGTAAAAATGTCGGCTGGGTTAACTTTCCCTATGATGTGCGTGACAACGATTATTTTGGAAAGATATTCGTCTCTCAACAAAGAGATTGGGTTAAAAAAGGCCCAATTATAGACCACTTGAGAATGGTTCTGGACTCTTTCAGTTAGGGGAAAACAATTGACGACAATGGTCTTAAATCCGATATCATGTAGAGCAAATAATAAAGCCAGAGAACGTCTAGGCACCATTGTGTAAAGCAATCATTTCAGCCTTGTAAAAAGTGGAATTAGTCGAGACAGGGATTACGTAACTGTGTGGAGTAAGGTAGACACGACTGAGAGTGATAACATAGCTGACAAAAGGTAATGATTTTGTGTTAGCCATTAAACCAGTAGTTTTCAGGTTTAACTCGTCTTTTAACATGTTCTCGAAATAATATGGGTTGGTAGTAGAAACAAAAAAATCGTCGACTTCATTACAACAGAGTGTGCTTGTCGTTGGTTTAGCATTAGGGGTATAGTAACCATAAGAATCAGACATCTCGAAGGACCGCGAGGGGAATTGGCGTAAGTAGAGGTAAAAAATAAAGAGGGGACTATATTTGGGCCTGTGAGCCAGTTTGTTAACGGCAATTTACTGGGAGTCAAAGAGATCCACAAATCTTTTAGGTGTCTTGTGTTTGTGTATCTCCTCTGACAAAACTGCGGTATTCAGGAAGGATCTTTTGACATCGTACTACACCAGCTGTTTATCAGAGTTACCATAGGGTGAATGTAA
The DNA here is from genome assembly GCA_900497715.1 of Magnusiomyces ingens NRRL Y-17630. Classification (NCBI taxonomy): domain Eukaryota; kingdom Fungi; phylum Ascomycota; class Dipodascomycetes; order Dipodascales; family Dipodascaceae; genus Magnusiomyces; species Magnusiomyces ingens. The sequence continues at coordinate 341,154 of UIDE01000008.1, forward strand.
AAAGCTATAACTGTTGATGACTTGGTGACTGAAGCCGAAGAAGCGACTGTGCCAAACTTGTTGCAAAACTTGTCGATTTTAGCGGAGCAAATTTTGTAGATGGACTAGTAGAGGCGGATGACAATGATCCTAGAGTGCTGATAAATAAAAAAGTACGAGTACTTATAGCAGATTTAAGAATAGAAAAAAATGCAAAGATTAAAAGAAAAAGTAAGAGATTTTGTTGGCGATCACGGGTGGGACGAATTCATTGGTAGTATCAAAGAACGAGTTATATCGAGCACGAGCAGCGCCTGCCTCAGATATGGCGGGCAGAACGGGCCTTAAATGATTGCTCCAATTATCATTGGGAAGGCCGTCGTGATCGTAGGCACAGAATTTAGGTTTGTGAGAACGGTTACATCAATTGCATCTCTTGGGTTTATTATGGTCTGAGTACCATTTACGCGTAGAGTTAGTTGCAACGTTAGTAGTAGCTCTTTGATTCTCACGTGCCTTAGCGGCCGCATCTGCAGCGACAGGATCAAAGCCGTGAAAAATTTCGTATTTAGTGTTGCGATCGGGGAAGAGCTCGTTAAGACACTGGGAAAAGTCTTCAGCTTTGTCAATTTTATAGTAAGGGTGGGCGGTCCATAAGAGGAGGAGGTCTTCAACCTTAAAAATCATTTTATTTTTTAAAAGGGTTAACACAATTTCACGGATATCCGGTTCAGCTTTTGAAGCAGCCTTGAAGTAAGTGCTGTAGATCTTTGAGAGGATAGTAAACGTTTCAAAGGCCGACTCCGCGCCCTCCATAGTATGGGGAAACGTGTTTAAGTAACGTTTAACCAGGTAGTTCATATCTCTAAGACACTCAGTGAGACTACTGCTAGGGGCAACCCATTAGATCATGTCGAAACAAGCGGAAAAAATTGGGTGTTGGTCCAGGTAGGTTTTCGAAGAGATGATATCGACTATGGTATGAGGAGAACAATTTTGAGGATCGAGAGAGTCGACATTAGTAGCGTCTTTGATCAGATGTTCAAAACCAAATAAATAAAGTAGTGTGTTTATCAAAATCTGAACTCTTTCCCAGTAAGAAAGGTAGTCGCCATCAGAGGGTGTGGTAATATGCCGGTGCGGAGAAAGTCTTGCCCGATTGCCTCTAAGACAGCATCGGCTTGTTTAGTGAACGCAGGGATATCTTTAAAATGATTAATAGGGCTAGTAAAAATGGTGTGAAAAGGGATGAAAACAGATTCAAAGGTACTAATAAGACGTCGATCGAGATCATGTTAAAAGAGATTAGGTCGAAAGGATTGACAATTAGATCATTACGTTCTGCGAGCCAGATGATGGTGCGGCGACAGCCTTCAAACAGTTAAAGATCATCTAATTGGGACTCCATAATGAGGAAAATAAAAAGAGATAAGACGGTTCGGAAGCAAACGTCTGTTATTTTATCATGAAGAGCTATGAACTGTCTAAAATCCAAACGCGTTGGTTTGAAGTGGAATTTTGGGATTATTTTCATTCTATAGATTTACGTAATATGTTTATCATCATTTTGGCGCGTCCAGGGTTGGCTATGCGGTATCCCACCCGGTTTCGGGTGTTTATGCCTTTAGGGTCCGGGTGTTTCTGCTGTGGTCTCACTCGCCTAAATGTATTTCAGTGGTTGTCGCGGCAATAAGGTTTCGTGCCAAGCTGCGGCTTTTTTGACAGCAATTGACCTGGATTCCAGCCCATTTCAACAGCACACCACCATCAAGTAAGAACAGACATTGGGAGCTACCTCACTTGCCTTGAAAAGACCAAAAACAGCATGGGGAAAATGGATTAAAAACAGTCTTTTAGAAGGCATCATTGCAGAGGAAAGCAAAGAGAGAAAGGGACTTTGGAAGACACAACTCTAAGCAGCCGTACTAAAAGCTGGGCCCACACTAGCCATCATACAAACCGCGATATTTCGCAATGTAAGGTATAAGGTTTAGCCACCATAGCCAAGCTCAAAAAAACAATGGCCATCTACAATGGTATTGCAAGACGCATTATTTAGAGCAAGTGGACGCCTACAAAATTACAATCCCTTCAGAAAACGCTACTAGCATCTAGACAGTGTTCTTTCAGAAATCACATAACTCAAAACAGGACACGGTCGATTCGCGAAATATATCACGGAACGCTGAAAAAAACAAAGATATCAGCCCAGGACACAGATAAAAACATGCTGCCGAAGAGCCGAAACCAAAAGCCACATTATCACTAGCTGCCCAGTATATGGGGTTATCCCATCTGACCTTGAAGACGAAAAAGCCTTACACTTTTTATGGGCGACATACAACTTAAACTCGAGGTTAATCTGTGCTGTTGTACTTGTAAATCAGAACAGATTTTCATAAGTCGCAGAGTTTCTGCTGAACTGCCTCCATGATTGCCTTTGTAACTGGCATCATTTATTTCAAGAACAAATAAGCATAGCAATCATATTACGTCGTACACGGATGGATAATGTTTCTCAGCGTATACTCTCATCCACGAAAAGCCAACATGAGAGTAATTGTACTGGATGAAAAATATGGGCTCCAGGTTTCTTCTTCAAAAACATGCAAAAGTCTCTTGCTAGAAGTTTCAAGTATAGAAAATAAGAAGAAAAATACTTAAATCAAAAAATCAATAAAAAACTTAAAGTTTTTAAGTTATATATTAGAGTGGTATATTGCAAATCAAAAAAGGTACAAAAGACAGATACATAACACTCACATGAAAATAGGAAAAGACTTTTCGAAGGACTAGTTTCTCATTGCTGAAAACTGTTGGATGACGTAGATTTCTAGCTAAATGTATATAACCCAGAATATTGGAAAGAACAGTACTGCAGAGGTATGAATATCAAAGAACACAAATTGTTCTCACTTGCCTCCATGATATTCTCCTACGACCCATAACTTTTCTTGGAAGTTAATGTAGAAAATTGTTATCAAAGTTTTAGTTCGGTATACTCAAACCTAGAATTTCCCATAGTGAAAGCTTTTTTTGATTATTAGGTCTACTGTTTGATCGAAACATAATAAACTTAAGTCTATTAAAGCTGAATGAAAATCCTACGTTTTTAAAACAGTTTTTTTTATTTTTGATAAAGTTAATTTTGAAAAGAATGCTATATTTACTTAGACATACCACAGTTTTCTGTCTAAAATGAAAGATATAATTGATTATATTTTTAAACAAAGTTATTGAGTGGTATTAATACAAACGCCAAATGTATTTGAAAATCCGTTCAAATCAACGCAGTAAACATCTTGGAATTGTCAAAGTTTTCGATGTAAATGTTTTTCACTTGATTGTTGACTTAAAAACATTATTAAGAGAAGAAAAAATAGACATTTTGGAATAAATCGTAGCTCTAAAAGAAGACCATATTCTAAACATCAAAGAAATGCACTAATTCCTTATTTTTTCCAATAAAAAACAGTTTGAAATAGCTTTCATCACTTGAACTAGTAACACATCACAAATGGAAGGATAACCAAAAAATTTTTTTAACTGATTGGTTAAAAGTTTTCACATTTACTGGAGGATAATGGGTAATACGCCTTACTTTTAGAGTCTCAAGAACTTATTATATTTTCCTTTAAAAAAACTGTAAAAAAACCAAGATACCTGTTTCGACCTAAAGGTTATCAACAGCTCGTACCATTAATATAAGCTTGTTATAATAACTTTGATTTCTAAAAACTTAAAGTTTAATTAACATTAGATTGAAAAAGAGGCCATTTTTGTCAAATAGGACACTTCTGGTTTGAAGTTTTTTAACTTTTTAGATACTGGAAAAAAGGGTTTAAAACTTTAAAATTATGATTTCTTCGGTTTATTATAACACACAAAAAATAACGGTAAGAAATTCTATTTCTTTCAAATATTTTTAAAAAAGTAGTTCATCTTAAGAAAAAAAAGTCTGTGGTCTTGCTACTTTTTTTTTTTTAAAAACAAGCATTAAGAAATATGAGCTGTATATTAAAACAAATTAACAAATGGCTAATAAATAACTATGTTATTATTTTTGATACTAATGGGTGTAATAATCAAAATTTTGATAGTTTCCCAAGATTTCCTCATTTCTTCTCGTCTGTGCCATTTCTTTATTGAGCTTGTGGAGACTGATTTCAGCATCTTTTAACCAGTTGGCCAATGTCCCCTGGGGAACATCCACGTTGAATTTGTTTTTGAGCTCTGCAATTATTTCCTTAGTGTTAGGGTTTTTAATAGCATATGAAATTGCATGGCTCTTGATTTCAGCTGAGTATTTTTGACGTTTCTGAGGTGGAGTTTCGTTGTTCATATTGCCTGAAGAGGGTTGCACTGAATTTGCTTAAGGTGGTTGCTGAGTTGAATTTTTTTTTTCGTTCGAAACAAGTCAATTAAAAACAACAAATAAACCTCTATTTATATTTTTTTTTCAGCGTTAAAATCGTATATATATATGAACTTCTGATGATCGGGCTTTTTTTTTATCATAAAAACGTTTTGAAACTCGAAACAATTTTTATCGTAAAAAAGTGACAGCTGTGTGATGTCACTAGCGGCTTTAATCCCAAGTCTATTTGTTCTCCATACACAGCTTCTTTCTTAAAGAAAATTTTTTTTTTTATATTTGCTACTTTTTAACAATATTTGCAAACATTAAGTTTAATAAAATGACTTTTTTAGTAACCGTATGTTAAAAGTAAACTCCGACTCAAAAATCTTGCTTGTAACAATTTTTAGTTTACTGCTTCAAAAAATCCCTAAACATCATTTTTACCTTACAATGTATTGAAATCTGGGCGCATTAACAATACTTGAATAGTACAGCTCGGTTCTCGATATACTGTCAAATTCCCAGCAGAAAGTGAAAAAAATCACAGTTAAAACTGTCTCCCTCTTTTTCCTTCTGGTGATCTCAGTCTTTTTTCAGCTCAAAAAGCCTAAGAATACAGTGGTTTTCAGAATTTTTTACTTTTGTCATCCATTGTATTTTTATTTTTTCAGATTCAACAATTTTCTAACAATGACAACAGAGGGCCAAGTGATTTTGCGGTTAACTTAATTAAACAAACTTTACACTGTTCTTTTTTCAGTCCTGTTCTTCTCTGGCTGCTCAAACCATCAAGCATCTTTTCGTCCGTTTAATTCCAATAAATTTAATCGTTGTTAACTTATCGTAGTCTATCGAAGTCTATCGTAGCCAATAAAATATTTTTTTCTTACACTATTAACCTGGAATTTCGACTATTTGTACAAGCTTTTTGCCCTCTAAAGCGTCAACTAGCTATTCCTGAGTCTCACGCGCTTTTCGTAAAATTTTTTTCTGAGAATAGGTAACGCCATTAAAATATTGGATAGTTTGAAGGAGCTGATTCAGAACGATTGGGCCCAAGTGTCTATTTTCGCTCTTCGGATATTTGTTTAATCCCATTAACCTTCACTTTGAGCTTTAAAAGAAAATATATTGTAACATCTAAAAAGCTATTTTTTTTGTTTTTGAGGATAGTGGTGTAACTCAACATCCTCGAAAAAGTTACCTAATTTTTAGTAATCTGTTAATAGCAAATTACAATGAAGTACCACCCAACCGTGACATAAACTGCAAATGGTCCCTTTAAAGTCCAAAAACAGCTCTATTGATTCCAGTTTTCCAAGGAGAGATTTACTTAACTTACATCCAAAAAGCCATGTTCAACTTAATTTAAATCCTAAATGTAAACTGTAAGAAAAAACCCACGATAAAGCCTTAAAGACAAGCAAATTTTTTTTACAATAAGTGGAGCATTTGTTAACATCCACTTTAAAACAAGTGGTATCCAAAGCCAATGATCATAAACCAGTAAATTAGACTACGAGACTTCAATAACGATTTTTTTATATTATTTTGCAACAATTTCAATACTGCAAGGCCTGAGGTAAAAAGAGTTCAATAGTTGGTCTTTGCTTTACAAAAATATGCTTCATACTTAGAAAAATGGTTGGTGAATGAAAACTGTTAAGGCTTGGGTTAGACCACAATAAGATCATGAAGCTAATTAGTAACAACTAAACCTGTGCTTGGAATGTTATTTAAAAGACTAAAGAAAACTTGAAAACTTGTGATTTTATTAAAAATATCTATTCTAGCTTCCTTCAGAAACTAAAGAAAATTTAGGTGTTGACAAGATAAAAAAAATGACTACCAACAAATTCAAACATCAATTTTGAATTTATCAAGTTAATAAATCTTAAGGAGAAGATTACTAAAAACAGGTAAAACCATTAAGGAATTACCAAATGTTCTTTAGATTTATTTTGGAAAAAAAAGTACAAGCTGTTCAAGAAAAGAAACTAAAATTTGCAAAGAAAATAAGTTTTTTATTTGAAAATCTAATATATTAAACCATTCAATCCTTTTCTGTAAGTAAAGATTATGAAATAATGTAATAGATTTTAGTTTTTAAGTAAAAATCTATTGATATTTTTTAGCATGAATAATGCCTAATAATTCTCAAGCATAAATTATTTCACGCATCTCAGTAGTCCTTATGTTAACCATGACCGAAAACCTCAATTTAATGTTACATTTATTCAGTTTTTTTTACGTGTATTCAATATTAAAAGCATTAAAACAATGTTATTGATCTTTCAAGTAAAATAAATTTTCTATAAATAAAGGTAAAAATCCTAAAGCTGAACTGTTTCCTTTTATTTTTCTTAAATTGTTGAATAGTTATAACTAGAATAAACTACATTGAGAACAGATTTTTAATTACTTTAATATAAATGAGAGTATTTCTGATATTAACTTTAGTCTTAAGAACTGTGGCCTTTGCCGCTCCTATTTTATCACACTTGCCTGAAAACAATAACTCCACTGTATCTTATTTCCAGGAAGAAAGTGATGAAGTACAAGCAAAGCAAGCTCCATTTATTTCTACCATTTTTGGACCTCTTTCACGCCGCTTTGCTAAAGGCCTGTCAACTGCACAGCTAATTTACCGTCAATGGGATAACCGGTTTTATCTTATGGATCATGGCTGGGAAAATATTGAATATATTGGCCTTAAAGGTGTTTCGTCTGGCCTATTCAACAATTTCAAACCTAAAATTTATCTTAAAAATCAAGGCTGGGTAACCGGCCTTCATTTTACTAATTGGGAGCTGCCTTTGAAAACTATTCCTAACATCATTGACCGAGATGGATTTTTAAAAAATGGAAAACGATGCTGGGGTATCGATGTGTATCGAGGGATCCCTTATGCAGAACCTCCAATTAAAGACCTGCGGTTTAAGAGACCAGTGAAGTATCAGCACAAAGTTTACACTTTGAAAGCCGAAAAATTTGGTAAAAGCTGTATCAATGCTTCCCCTTTTGCATTTTCTGATATCACACAGACTGAGTTTAATGCGTTGTCGAATGATACACAGAAAATCGTAGTTGATTATCTTGTCAAGGGCCTGGGGGCAGGAGAAGATTGTTTGACCTTGAATGTTTACAAACCTGTCATATATGATTGTGCTAATACAGACAAACTTGGTTCTTTACCAGTAGTTGTGGTTTTTCAAGGAGGTTTTTTCCACATGGGGAAATCTAGACATTTTCATCTCGAGGCTAGCCAGCTCATCGAAAAAGGATTTGCCACAGGGAACCCAGCCATAATTGTGACGTTTAATTCACGCTTAGGTCCCTGGGGGTATCTTTCCGGAAAAGCCATTACCAAAGAAGGTTCTGCGAATGCTGGGTTTTATGACCAACGAATGGTGCTTGAATGGGTTGCTGACAATATTAAAAGTTTCGGCGGTGACCCTACTAAAGTGACCTTGTATGGAGAATCAAGTGGAGCAATTAGTGTGGCTCATCACATGGTAGCCAATAACGGAAAATCCACTTACAATGGGCGAAAATTGTTTCGCGCTGCTATACTTGAAGACGGTGGACCATGGAGTTTTTCTAGCTCCAAATCAGAGCGCCCACAAAAACAATTTGAAGAATTTTCAAAACAAGCAGGCTGCGAGGATTTAAATACAGCCTTAGAGTGTCTACGCAAAAAGCCAGTAGCTGATCTACAGCTTGCTCAAAATTTTTTTGAAAAAAAGCGAGATGCTGGTGAGTTTATTCGCGATTCATTTTTTTCATGGGGTCCAAGATGGGATGGCGAGTTACTTACGGATAATGCACTAAAACTTGTACAACAGAACAAAATCACTACGATACCTACAATCATGGTAAAAATTGATCAAGGCGAAAATTTATTTACAATGCTTTTAAATATGAAAAGCAGCTATGGATCTTCTGACTTTTGGAACTATGGAAAAACCATATGGCCAAGCGTATCATTAAACGATATGAAAACAATTGTGTTGGATTTATACCCGGACAGAATCGAGCCTAAACACAAAAAAAACTTAAAGGATTACGTATGGAGACTATTCAACGAAGTCATTTTCCCTGGAAATCTAAGGCTAGCTACTATCATTGAAGATGCAGTTTATGGAGCCCCTACAGGCGCGTTACTAAAGGCTCTTTTGAATCACACCTCAGTATATTTAATGCAACAAAATGTGGTGGTTAATCGATATTACCCCATAATAAAAACTGTTCGGACAGGAGAGATATCACGAAAATTTACTCCAAATTCCCATTTCTGGCACTTGACTCATGTGAATATTTTAGCTTTTGCTTCACATTTGGATCCTAACAAGTATATACATGCAACGTATCCAATGGTAAATAGGGCGCACAGCAAGGAGTCCTTATTGAACAGTAAAAAACTAAAATTTTTGGCATCAAAGCCGGAGCTTATCGAAATGTAATCTAATAAAAAAAACAAGATATAGCTTAGTTGTAATTAAAATTTTTATAATGAATAGCCAGAAGTGAAGAATTAAGATTATTTCGTTTAGAACCCCCAAGTGCTTACCTAATCTTTTGTTGGTGATAAGGGCTGTTATCGCAACAAGCTAACCATCACAACCAAAATTAAAAAATCCAGCCAGCAAAGCAATAAGAAAAATTATAATGTCCCACAAGATTGCAGCGTCGCCCGGATCATCATACAGTAATGAGACAGCAGAGGTCATAAAGGAGCTTATGCTTGAAAGCTCAGAGCTGACAGAGGAGCTTCAAGAGCTTCTAAATACTCAGGCGGCCCAGCTTTTTGGTGAAACGAGCAGCAAAGGAACCAAGATCAGCAACGACAGAAAAAAACAGAAATCGACATTTAAGACAAGAAAGGGAGGAGTACAGCGTACACGGACTAATTTACAACAAACGATGAGCAGGCTGGAAGAAGTGACAACTGCGCTTGCTGATACACTCAAACAAGAGGTTGACATACAAACGACATTTGTTGCAAAAATGGAACAGGACTCAGTGCGCATAGGGAAACTTCAAGAACGGGTGCGCTTCATTACTCAAGATAGCGAGGAAGCCCAGAAGTTGCAGAGCGTGCTTCTGGAGGAGCAGGATGTAGATGTAAGTTTTACCAAAAAACAAAAAAACTGCGGGAATTTTTGGCTAACCAACACTTTAGAATGAAATTGAAGTACTCAAAAAACGATTAGAAGAGCTCCAGAAACAGAAAAAACAATTGAAACTTAAGCGAGACCCTCTCCAGTCTGTGATTTCAGCACAAACATCGTCATACCGTGGAGAGCTTGCTCAGATCCAAACACGGCAGCAAGCTGCACTGGCAGCCCACTTTGCACGGCAGCAGCACCCACCGCCCCAGGTTCGTGTATTACAAAACGCGACAGGTCCTGAAGCCCAAACCGCGGTGACGGGGGCTTTGGACGCCGTGGTTGCTGAACTCGAGGCTGTGACGGAACAGTATGCAAGATCGGTGTACGAGCGCGACGCGCTTCGCGATGGTGTGGTTGTGTGGCAGGATGTGTGCCAGATCATTGGGGCCATGGAAGATTCGGTGGCAAAGACAGCATCAGCCTTTGTTACGGGCGGCAGCATTGGTGAAATCCCGTCGGAGACCATGGCGAAGGCACTTCTGGAAGCACACACCGCCTTGACGAGACACTTTGAGCTTGCGAGACGCAACAATTGGATGCTCTTGATGGCTGCGATCTCTTGCGAGCTCGAGGCTGTTTCGCAGGCGTTGGAAGTTGTTCAAGGACATAGCGATGTTAAGTGAAGGTTTAAGGTTAGACTAGTCACTCTGGTATAAAGAGTTCGGGGTCCGAAAACAAGTCCGATTACATGAAAAAAAAAGAACGTTAAAAAAAATTGGCATTAATGACGTTCGGTCAATCGTAGTAGAATATATTAGGACATATTTTAATTGTATAAAAGAATCTCTAGGACCCGGGCCCCGAGTTGGTCTCTGCGGCTGGTGGGCCAAGTGGCGATTGTTTGTGCAAGTCGGTCACGTCATTAATGCCCGACGCAAACTATAAAAAGGCCGCGAATTCTCCACATAACTTTTTTTCTTCTTCTTTCTTTTCAACTCTACACATAAACTCATCTTAGAAAAAACTACCAACTCTTACAAAACCTTTTCAGTTCTCTAAATATTAATAAATCTTTCTCTAAATTGCTCTTCAAATACCATCTACCCTAAACAATGTCTCCAATTCCTACCGTCAAGCTCAATACTGGTGCCGAGATTCCTCTCATTGGCCTCGGCACGTGGCAGTCAGATAAGGGCAAAGTCCGGGACGCTGTTCTCTACGCTCTGACCGAGACTCCCATTCGTCACATTGATGCTGCTTATGTCTACCAGAATGAAGAAGAAGTTGGTCAGGGCATTGCTGCTGCAATTGCCACTGGAAAGGTTAAACGTTCAGAAATCTTTGTGACCACAAAGGTTTTCCCAACATTCCACAACCGTGTTCAGGAATCACTCGATGCATCCCTCAAGAATCTCGGTCTAGACTACGTTGATTTATTACTCATTCACTGGCCCATTGGCTTCAATCCTAAGGGCAGTGATCCCCTTTTCCCCAAGACTGCTGAAGGTAAGGTTGATCTTGACCCTACCTTCTCCGTTGCCGCCACGTGGAAGCAGTTTGAAGCTGCCCAGAAGACGGGCAAGACCAAGGCCATTGGTGTTTCTAACTTCTCGACACCTGTCTTGAAGGCTCTTCTTGACTCTGGTGTTGAAATTGTGCCTGCTGCTAACCAGATCGAGTCCCACCCATTCCTTCCCGGTGAAGAAATTAATGCATTTAGCAAGGAACACGGAATTGTCGTCGAGGCCTACTCGCCTCTTGGCTCTACAGGCGCTCCTCTGCTTAGCAACCCTGTCATTGAGGAATTGGCCACTAAATATAAGGTTCCCGCTGCCACTATTCTTGTTTCGTGGCACGTTAACAAGGGCCGTGTCGTCCTGCCCAAGTCTGTGACTCCATCACGCATTAAGACCAATGCTGAGTGGGTCAAGCTTGAAGATGAAGATATTGCCACTCTTGACAAACTCTCGGAAAAGTTTGGCACTAAACGTGTTGTCAAGCCTGATTGGGGCGTTGATCTCAAGTTCCCTGACTGGAAACAGTAATGGTACATATAGAATTAAAAAAACCAAACATTATATTTTTATCATTACAAGACATTTAATCAAACAAAAAAAACAAAAAAAAGAAAAAAAAAACACAAAAACCCCCTAATGAAATCATGGTCTTATTGGCCCTGTAACCACGACTGGCGCACTGGCCCGTGGTGTAGCATGTCCTGAAGCTGATGCCGAAGGTCCATTGGATGACATTGTGCCCGAAGCATTTGAGGACGTTCCAGAACCAATACTACTTGCTGTAGATCCTCCAGCCGATATCACTGATGAGGTACTCGTTGAGCCACTTCCTCCAAGAGTCGTAGTTGTACCATTATTAAACATTGCTTGTCGTGACAAAACTCCTCCACCGCCGGAAATGGAAAGTGGAGGTGTCAATCCTTTGCCTGTGTTATTACCGCCAGTCATTCCTCCACCTAACAACGACGAGGGAGGCATGCCTCCCGACAATGAAGCAGGAGGACCACTGCTAAGGTTCATTACAGGACCCACACCACCAGTTAAGGTTGGCGGCCGAGTTGCAGCACTCAGATTAAATCGAGGAAAGCGGCTCAAAAACCCTGGTTTGTTTGACGCGGATCCAGCTGCGGCAGAAAGACCCGCAGTGGGTCCTCCGGGCACTCCACGTGTCATAGAAATACCTCCGGGGCCCAAGATCGATGACCCATTTGTAGAAACATTACCAGCTGTGGAAGAAATAGCGGAGTTTTTTGTGCCTACCGAGCCTTGTGGTAGTGCCGCACCATTGGATGTAGGTACGGGTGGAGTGTATGGCAACGGCTTTGGAATGCTTTTGTCATTAAAGTTATTGTGCAGAATCTGACATGGTAACAAATTAGCTGTGAAAACAGTACGGGGCGGATACGACGTGACACCAGCACCGGAGCCAGATGTGCCGATGCGCGAAAGTTTCGGGTGAGGGACTGTGGTGAACCCAACCGGCGCTTTAAACGAGAGGGAAGCCGGAGGTCCTGAGGGCGCAGAAAAGGCGATGTGGTCTGACGAAATTGAGCGTTTTCGCTTGTTTGGCGAGCTTGTAGACCCGCTAGTTGAATTCATTTCTTCTTCATGGTCAGACTCGATTGCAATCGCTGTTTCCGGGGTATTAGAATCAGATGACTTGGTCAAATCAATTGTCGTCAGAACTTTTCTGCTTTGGGCAGTGATTGTGCTATTAAACGCATCCACACTTCGTCGCGCAGATGCCAGTGCCGCCGATGCCGACGGGTCTTCAGGCGTCAATGGTTTGGCAAATGAAGATGCAGGTGTTACAGTTAACTTGCCCCCGGGCAAAGATGTAGTCGTGGTTGAGGTCCCACCTGGATGAAAGGCAGATCTGTTAGCCACGACAAGTCCTGCTGGCGTGGGTTTTTGTACCATGGTATAAGGCACCGAAGTGGTGGATCGGTCACGACGACGCGTTTTGCGCTGATTGAACTCCTTCTCAATCCAGGCAAGTTTTTCTGGGGTGTTTTCTGAACCATAAAGCTTAGTGGCCTGTCGCACTACTCGAGTCCGTAAATCATTATCACGGTTTCTGTCAAGATTATTGTAGCGCCATCGCTTTTTGCGCAATCGATTTAAAACACGAACACGCTCCTTATCGGACATCCCAGTCATATCTGGTACCTCAAAGGCCTTATCATCCAATGGTGGCTGTTTAGATATGGTAGCAGACACAGGGGCAGGCTGTGGCACAGAAACTGGCGCTGGAGTCAATCTCTCAGCAGGCTCTGGAGTAGATGTTTTATCTCGGACAAGCGTCGGTCCAGTTGACTCGGGCTCCCCATCTTGCAGACTTCGACCCAATGCCTGGAGAGCCTCCTGAATTGCCTCCATTGTTTGATTATCGACAGACCGGTTCTCATTGGTGCTGTCTTCCATCTGCACATCACCATCTTCATCAACTGCAGAGTTAGAAGGTTCGCCATTAGATGGTGTCATCATTTGTTTGGCAAGTAATAATGCTTTTATTACATTTGCAGCAACTCCGCTTTGCGAGGCTCCAGTGCCAGTGCCACCCTCTTGGCTGGAACTGGAGTGTCGCGAACCTGTAGCTTGTACTGCAGCAGCAGCGATTGCTGAGGCAGCGGCCGTAGACGCCGGCGTCATGCGGCCTGAAACAAGGTCACGCGCCAAATTACGTTGATTGGCAGTTAGTAATGTTGACATATTGTTACTGGAGGTTGCGGCAGTAGACCGTCGCATATTATTCATTGCAGAAGGCTCGGTTGAGAATCGAGGAATCGAACTAAACGCAGGTGTAGGTCTTTCAGATGATGACTGACCAGCAGTCTTACCTGGTGGCGTGTAGTAGTAAAACTTGGTTTGTGATGAGGCGGCTCTTGGGCGCATTGATAAATTACCCAAACTATTAGCCAGGGTATTGCCCAAGCTTGAGGATGCTGATGTTCCTTGTCGAGAATTCGCATTAAAAGTGCTGCTGAAATTCCCTGATCCTGATGTAGAGGAAGATGCAGGAGTGTACATCTTATACTTTACCCCTCCAGAATTGTTGGAATTAATTCCGGCACCGCGTAAAGATAATGGGTATTTATCTGTAGAAAAATTTCTATTAGGTCCTCCAGTGGCCGATGAGGATCCCCCAGCGGCAGCGGCACGTACACCTGCAATTGCCGATGAAACAAGGGCTTGTGCAGTGCTTAATACTGAAGATCCTCCAAGTGAAGATTGTCGAGCACGTAGGGCTGCCAGGTTCATCTCTCGACGTGCAATCATAGGATCAATTTTATTTTCTGCAGGTTTGAGACTCATATGCGCCCGTGCAAACGCCAAAGTCTCGGCAATTGACATGGATCCAACAGTGGATGATCTTTGAGTAGGCTGAGAAGATTGCGGTTGTTGCTGCTGTTGTTGCTGCTGCGACTGAGATGGAGGTAAAGGGGAGCGGGTAGGAGAAATTACTTTGGGTGGGGATTGAGTCGAAGGCGCAACATTAGAAGCAGATGAGCTGGTATTAGCTGCTGGTTGTGAGGGAGCTGCTATACGAACCGAAGCCTGTATTTGGTGGGCTGGTATGGGTGTAGATTTTGGAGGAACCGAAGATCCAACTGGCGCCTGAGCTTGGACTTGTTGAGTCGACCCTTGAGTTGAAATTGTAGGTGGAGCATGGACTTTGGAAGTCTGGACTTGAGCAGACAAACTTCGAGCTTGAACAGGAGTCTTGAACTGAATAGAGGACTGAGTTGGAATTTTGTTCTGGGCAGCTGGCTGATTTTGCGAGGGAGTCCATGTTGAAGAAGTTTGCGGTTGCGGGGTTTTAAGTGGAAGAGTTGATGACGCAGAAACCAGAGGAGTTGGGGGTGTTTTAGATGGAAGCCTGTTTTGAACCTGTGGAGAAACTGCTGTCATAGGTGAAGGGGCCATTGTGGTCTTTTGAGGAGGAACTGAGCCACGAGAAGTTGTAGTAGCTCCCTTAGGTTTTTGCTTAGATAAAGCCGCGGCCGGAGCAGTCATATGATTTGGGATTTGCTGTGGAAGAGTGACCGATGCATTTGCAGAAGTTAATGAGGGAGCAGCAGGCTTCTGTTGTGTAGGGGGTCGCGTTCGCCCTGGTTGCTGTGAAGGTACTGGACCCTTTGGAGGTTGAGTTTGCTGTGGTTTAGTAAATGGAATAGGTAGAGAAGGAATGACTGATTGTGGTAAAGGCGGTAATGGAGGATGAAATCCAGAGGTTTGCTGTTGAAGTTGTTGGAGCTGTTGATGCTGAAGCTGAAGTTGCTTGTTTTGCATTTGCAAAACGTCATTTTGATGTTTCTGGTGCAGTTGATACTGCTGCTCAGAATCTATATTAACTCGAGTAGGTGGCTGGGGAGTAGCAGCAGGAGCTGTAGAAGGAACAGATTCCTGCGGTTTAAAGGAGGGCTTTGTGGCAGGTTTGGAAGGTTGCTTCGAAACAGCAGTAGGGATGGGTGGCCGCTCGGTTAAAGATGGCTGTTTCAATTGTTGTTGAGGTTTTGAGATAGGCATCTGTGGAGCAGGTTGAATGGGTTCTGGTTCTATTTCTTCAGATACCTCATTTTGCTGACCCAGAGCAGCAATCTGTTCCAAACTGACTAACCCGGAATTTAAAAGCGTCTCAACAAGCATCGTCGCAGTCTGAAGCGATTCTTCATCCTCATCAGGTAAAGGTTGCAACTGTTGCTGCTGTACTTGCCCTTTGGTTGGTTGCTCTTCATGTTCTTCACTAATTGTAGTGTTTAAAAGAGATCGAAGAGCAGCCTCTATGTCTGAAGCTAAAAATCTCTCTTCATCTTCTTGTGTTTGCTCCACAGGTTTAGTTTGAAGGCTCGGCTTGAATACGTCTTCATCAATATCTGAAGTTTCTCCATCTAAATCCATATGATCAATAGGTTGTTCTTCGACAGCTTCTTGGATAGCTTGTTGTAAAGCGCTTAACACTGAACTGTAATCTAATGAACCTTCTTGAGGTTCTTCAACGACCTCTGATTGTTCCTCTTGTTGATGTATTTGTTCTGTTAAGGACTTGCCAATAGCCTCAGCCAAAACTTTTTCTAAATCAATATCTCCTTCTTCTCTATCTTCTTCTGGTTCTTCCTGTTCTTCAACTATAGGCTCTGGCTCAGGAAGAGGTTTATGTTGTTCAAGCTCAGGAAATAAAGAGGAATGATGTTGCTCAAGCTGGCGAAGAATAGATTGGGCCATTTCATGTTCCATAGCAGAAAGATCTGGTGAATTAGGTTGCGAGAGTGCATCTATTTCTTCCGATTCATCAATAGCTTCATCGTCACCCATAAGAAAATCCGAGTCTTGGCCAAGCAAAGAGGCTAGCTGGGCCATAATTGCTTGTTGCTGAGACTCTGAAACTGGCGCATTTTCATCATCATCATCGTCATCCTCAATAGCAAAGCGATTTCCATCAAAACTAAAGTGGCGCTTCTTAGCTATAGCTGCTGCGACAGCTTTGAAACTGTTAGCTCGCGACCTTCGTCGAGCTGCAAAAGATATAGATGGGTGACGAAAAGGCTGATGGGAACTAGATGTTGTGGAAGGCCGCCGCGCTGAGGTTATTTGAGTAGAAGTTGAAGATGGTAGGCTTGAGATGGATGAGTGAGCTGGAGCTGTAGTCACAGGCTGGGGTACTTGAAATTGTTGTTGCGGTGGGGGGCGTACAGGTGCAGGTGGATGGGAAAGTACAGGTTTTTGAGAAACTCGTTGCCGAGAAACAGGTGCACGAGTCTGCGCCAATGTAGAAGTTGAGGGCATAGAAGTGGTTGCTAGTGCATTTTGTCTATTTGGTGCTGCAACAGGTTTTGGAAGGGTAGAAGACTGCGTTACTTTTTGAGGTGGATGAGAAGGAGGTGCCGTTATGACAGATGAAGAAACTCGCGAAGATGAAGGTAATACTCGCTCTTGACTTTGTGCATATGAAGAGGGTGATGGCGTGTATGTAGAAGAAGATATGGGCTTTTGAGCTCTTTGCTGGACTGGTTTAGGAACTGGTTTAGGTGCTTTGCTAACAGGAGATAGGACGGATGCAGGAGAATTAACAGGTTGAAAGGGGATAAGAGGCGTCTGAGATTGAAACGAAGATTGTGGAGGCTCCATAGGTGCTTTTGTCGTTGGAACGAAATGTGGAGGTGAACTAGATGTTGACGTATCCATGTGTTCTTGTTCTTTATCAGCTTGTTCAGCTTGCATAAGAATGCCAGACAAAAACTTAAGACTTTCGGATACATCATCTTCGTTTTCGTTAGTCATATCATTCATGACTGAGTCCAATGCTGAAATTTCCGTGGTATTTTTCAAGTCATTATTATTATCATTAATTAAATGGTCATTATTATCATTAAGGTGGTCATTAGGGGGTAGGGAAGAAAGAGAAGAAAAATCCTGGGTAAGGGAGTCTGAGTGGTCGGATGTTGATTCACCTGTCAAATCGAGAGCCATTTTAAAAGCGTTAAAAATGATTTCATTGAAGTTGTCGGTAGTAGCACCGGTCGAGTCATCGGTATCAATATGCGTGGCGTTATCTGTAGTCACGGCGTTAACAAGGGCTTCAGCAGCAGCTCCGGCAGCCGAGTTAATAGCTGCAGTCATTGCAGAATCTGAATCGTAGGACTTAGATATATCTATGGGAGAAGTCGGGTTGTTTGAATCTTCAACTTTTTCAGGGGCTGCAAGAGCAGCGTTGCGTGACAAGGCCTCGCTAATTTGAGAAAGAAGGGCGTCGTCCGAAAAAGAATGGGTTGTATCATCTTCCATGAAAATGTGTTGATCAGGATTAGAAAGAGATGAAGATTCGGTTGGTGAAACTATAGCTGCGAGTTGGTCTTGAAGAAAGCTGAGACTACTTGTAATATCTTGATCTTGAGAAAGATGGCTCTGGGCGAGTTCCTGAGAAGAATCATCTTTAAGGTTTTGAGTGAGAGCAGAGACAGAGTCTAAGAGTTGTTGAACATCTATATCTGCGACTTCTTCGAGGTCAGGCGCAACTTGGTGGTCATCGTGGGTATCATTAGTTTTCGGGGGTGGCGAAGGTGGGGGTAAAGTTTCAGGAACATTTTGAGAAGGGTTTTGGCGAACCGGGTCCTGAAGATGTGAAGAGGAAGACTGGGGGAGATAAGGATCAGCCGAAAAGTCATCTGTGTCGTGGTTTGAAGGGTTTTCGGAGGTATCAGCGTGAGACGAGTTTAAGGCGCGTAGAATTTGCTCGCTGAGAGCAGCAGCCACCGAATCGATTTCAACCGAAGTATTAGCGTCGTCGACATTTAAGTTTTCATCTGCTTCGGAAGACTGCTGGTCTTGGATCTGTTGTAAAAGGGCGGCAAAGTTTGTGGCATCGTCAGGGTCCTGGGATGAGTCATTGAAAAAGGTTGGCTGGGACGCGTCTAGAAAAGCGGATGGTTGGTTATCTTTGTCAGGGTATTGAGCTGGAGACGTTGGCCGAGGGTGCTGGGCCGGTGTAAGGTTATTTGGGGACCCTGATCCAGAAGCACCATTTTCATGGGAAGGTCCCGACATGAGAGAGAAAAAATGAAGAAATGAAAAGGCTATATAAGAGCGTTAGGGGGGGGTTGTTTGGTGAGCAAAAGATAGCAAGACATACTGGCAAGACACCTTGGAAGTATAATAAAAACTGGAGGAAATAAAGGTAGTGTAAAATACAAGAGAAAGAAATAGAACTTCTATAGGGCGTTCAATAGTAGAATATTTTTGTATTAATGGTATAGTAGGTTTTGAATGGTATATGTTGTTGTTTTTTTTGTTAAAAAAATAATAAACGCGGGTATTTGATAGTTGCTGGAATAGTTTAGGGTGGTGGTGATGATGGGTTGATGGTATTTTTTTTTTTTTTGATTTTGCACTTTTAAAAAAAAATAATAAATAATTTTGAAATCACATGAAAGTCACATGCTAATATGATATGACATGTTACAACATAGTTACAACACGTGAAATTTGAATTCAATGATTTGTTGCAACAAGTGTTGTAACAAAGGGAGACCCCTCGTGGCACACACATCTCCGCAATTTTTTTTTGCCTCTCCCGTAAACGACCGAACGGATTTTTGTTTAAAAACGAATATAAAAACCCTTTAAATCCCGCCATCTTTTTTAACAAACCCTCTTTTTTTATTTTTTTTAATACATCCACTATAATATTTAACTCTGTACTACTAATTCCAATTTACAATGTCTTCTTCTCTCGATCAATTGAAAGCATCTGGCACCGTCGTCGTCGCTGACACTGGTGACTTTGAGTGTAAGTAACCAGCTTCTCCACAATTTCGTGTGACGTTTAGAAACTAACCAATTGCGTTTATAGCCATTGCCAAATACAAGCCCCAGGATGCCACCACGAATCCTTCTCTCATTCTTGCTGCTGCCAAAAAAGCCGAGTACGCCAAGCTGATTGATGATGCCGTTGCATCTGCATCCAAGTCCTCTGGCACCCCCGCACAAAAGGCCGAGAAGGCTCTGGATTACCTGCTCGTCGAGTTTGGCTCCAAGATTCTCGAGATTGTCCCTGGTCGCGTTTCCACAGAGGTTGATGCCCGTCTTTCTTTCGACAAGGAAGGTACCATCAAGAAGGCTCTTGAGATTATCGATCTCTACAAGCAAAAGGGCATTTCTAAGGAGCGCGTTCTTATCAAGATTGCTTCTACCTACGAAGGTATCCAAGCTGCTCGTGAGCTTGAGGCCAAGCATGGCATCCATGTTAACCTGACTCTTCTCTTTTCTTTTGTTCAGGCTGTTGCAGCAGCTGAGGCCAAGGCTACCCTTATTTCTCCCTTTGTTGGCCGCATCTTGGACTGGTACAAGGCTTCTACCGGCAAGACTTCCTACGAGGCTTCTGAGGACCCTGGTGTTCACTCTGTCCAGCGCATTTTCAACTACTACAAGAAGTTTGGCTACAAGACAATTGTCATGGGCGCTTCCTTCCGTAACTCTGGAGAAATCAAGGAGCTGGCTGGTGTCGACTTTTTGACCATTTCTCCTGGTCTTCTTGAGGAGCTCTACTCTTCAACTGCTCCTGTTCCTAAGAAGCTCGATGCCACTGCTGCCCAGGCCCTTGACATTGAGAAGGCTTCTTACCTCGACGACGAGCCTGCCTTCCGCTTTGACTTCAATGAGGACCAAATGGCCACCGACAAGCTCTCTGAGGGTATCCGCAAGTTCGCTGCCGACACTGTCACTCTTCTCAAGGTTCTTGAAAGCAAGTTTTAAAGTTACATAGTTTATAATTGATTAGTGATTTATATTAATTTTGGTTTTTTTTTTTTTTTATTTTTTAATTATACTTTGATCACCACGGAGATGTGCATCCGAAAAAAAGTCTAGATTTTCAAGGAAAACGACATGACTAATGCCCACCAGTTGTGGGGAGCCCCACAGCCAATTTGAATGAATCGTATAACAGCCATTGCATTCCCGTCAGAGTACCAATCATGACGATACGTACTGGTAAGCCGTTCCATAAGCCCACAAAGCCAATCTTGGAGTAGATGCGGCTCAACGAGTGCGCCATAGATTCGCCGGCCTCACGTTCAACATTTACCTTAGACACCATAACGTCAGCAGGATGCGAGACTGCAGCACAGAAAATACCGGCAATATAACCACCGAGGAAGGAGACACCCGTCTGGGCCAACTTGGAGTACTCTTCTTTCTTTTTAGGCAGCTTGTTGTAAATGGCTTCGACGACGCGCTCAAACGATGCAAACTTGACCATTGTGTAGGGGATCTGGCGTGCCCACAATGGGGCGAGACCCTTGTACAGTCCGGCAATTCCCTCGGCAGCAACCTCCTTGCGCCAGCCTTCAAACACGGTTTTGGCGTAGGGAGGAATTGATGTTTGTTGCTTGACCTTGATGGCTTCCCAAGGGCACAAGAAAATGTCGGCAAAGAATTCAGCAGTAGCCGAGGAGGCCAGGTACAACGAAGTACGGTAGTTGAAAGCCGTTTCAGGACCCAGAAGCAAGTCGCCATAGACGTACTTAAAGAACTCATACAAGCCATACTTTCCTGCGCCTTGGAACGAGTAGCCGATAAAGGTTGCACCAACGCCAGTGTAGATGGCAGGCAGGCCACCTTCAGTTTTGATGATGCTCTTCCAGCCTTCAATGTTGCTCTTGTATAATCCTGAGTTCACCTGACGTCGCGTCTTGACAAGGTCGAGTGGTGTGACGGCCGAGTGTGTGGGGCCACATGCAAAAATGCCTCCGAGAGTGCAAAAGCCAAAATACTCGGGAGAGTTGACCACAATCTTGTGTGGAGAAGCAACCACAGCCTGGGACGCGGATGCTGCGGCGGATTTTGCCTGATCAGTGATCGAATTGGCGATATAGAAGTTGGATGGGGAATAGAGAGGAGAAGATTTGACCGACATTATAAAAGATGGACTAGAATAGTGAGATGATGAAGAGGGAAAGAAGGGGAAAGGGATGATGAGGGATATAAAAGAAAAAGAAGAATGAGAGAGAGAGAAATCCCAGAGTTTATATATTAACAGTTTATTTTGAGCCTTTTTTGAGTGTCCAAGAATTTTCTAATCTTCATTGGGTTCATTTTATAAGTGAATGGCCTGACGGTACCACAGAGGTATTTTGTTTTGATAAGAAAGTTGAGGGAAAAAAGTTGAGGGAAATTGCTAAAGAGGTGTTTTTTTTTCAAGAATAATTAAATTAAATTTGACCTATTTGAGGACAAACAAGTTACGGTTACGTTAATTGATATGGGAGCGGGGAGTTGTCTTCCTTGCCAGCAGGTCAAAAGTATCCGATCAAGTCGTTATATTTCCTTCTATGCAGCCGTCTTAGCACGAGCACAATTTAAAATCCCCGCAAACCCCCACCCGTGTACGGGTATCTGTATTTAAGGTTAGTCACGTGAATTTGTAAGTGGTTAAGCCGGTATGACAATTTTAGTAATTTCTGTAACAAATGTTGTAATAAAGGGCTACAATGAAAACCTCAGAACCACCTAAAAATACTGGCAACCAATGCAGTTTCCAAGTGATTTTTTTTTTTGTCAAATAGTTTAGACGTTTTCCTGGGTTGTTGTACATCTCGTTGGTAACCAACAATGTACTTTAATTTCTTGAGCGTTAATACCTGGAGCCACTGTTTAGATAACCATAAGTGATATATTTGGCAGTTCTAAGATGTTGATTCAAATGACAATAGACCCACAGTTTTTCAGTTTAAGCTTTGTTTACCTAGGTCAAATAGATACCAATAGCCATACCAGTATATTTTTTGAAAAAGAAATATTCATAAACATTTTTTTTTATTATTACATTTTTTATATATTCATTTTTTTATATATTCATTTTTTTTTAATTTACAAAATTTCAATCTCACACTTAAATGTTCAAAGGATCATACCCAGTTTCCATAAACTTTTCCGCTTTTTCCACCACCTGCATAATCTCGGGAATGTCTCTCACATGGTTAATGGTCACGATTTGACCAATTCTTTCAGATACCTTCTGAACCAGCTGAAAGGGCTTGAAATCAACTGTGGGCGACAGCTTAAACTTGGGCAGGGCCCCAATAAAAAACTGGCACCCGTACTCGAGCTCAAGACGAATCAGATTCCGGGCCATAGACCGCTCGCCATCTTTCCTGTAATGGGAAATAAGCAGAGTGAGATCTGAGATTTTCTTGGTTGTTGTTTCCAGTTTTTTGTTCAACTCTTCGACCAGATCTTCCACCTGGGTATGCTTTAAGATTAAATCTTGCAATTTTTCCTTGACTTGTTTTTCTCTCTTCAAAGCCTTCTTCATGAGCTTGAATGTTTGCTTGGTGTAATACGCCATATCATTTGTAAACTCATTCATGAGCAGAGCAACAAATAGCTTGTCGTCGGCATTCAGGGTCAGGATGTTCTGCAACAGATTTTTGCGCAGCTCTCGGCTTAATGGGTCCGTGGTTGGAGTATCAAAACAGTTATAGTACATGAAGGTCTCCATGTAAAAGTCACAGACGGCTTGGTCATCTTCAGAAGATCCCTCAAATATGGGTGCTTGGTCAAACCGGCGAATCTGGGTAAATTCCTCTTCTTCTTCGGTTTCATTTCTTTGCAAGGCTTCATCGTAAACCGTGGTGGCATCTTCCCATTGGTTACTGGAGAACAGGGTTGAAGTGTCGTCATCTGTTCTGGGAGAATCATTACGGATCTCCATGAGTCTCAAGCGGTCCTCCATATTCACGTCCACTTCTTCGTCTCTTTCCTCTTCATCTTCTTCCTCTTCGTTATTTTCTTTCATATCGGTGTCTCCATCGCCATCGACATCCATGTCCTCCTCTTTGTCTTCCAAATAGTCTTCCAAAATGATGTCGTCTACCTCGTCATCTCTGCCATGCAAAAGATTGGGTTCATAGAGGCTAGAATTCTCGCATTCATTTAGGTTATCAGCCGCATAAGCCTTGAAAGAAAAGTGTGGGGTTCCACTGGAGGCCAATGTCTCGTTTTCCAGGGTACCATTTTGGGGGGTAGTTGTTTCATTGACGCCATCGCTGGAGCAGCCTACAGGGCTAGTCAATTGATCAACACTTGAGTTAGTTTTTGAGGTGGGAACTTGATTGTCAGGTTGGTCAGTCATTGTTAGAGTAGATATCAACTATGTTTGAGCTTGTGTGTTATCGACTAGAAGAGAAAATGAAAATGTGTTTTTTTGGCCGGGGGATCTTTTCATTTTATACACCATACCTGAAAATTGAAATTCCAAAATTCAACTAAGAAACAGCATTGAATTGGGGTTTTCCATGAGTATGAAAATACCAATTTAATGTGACAAGAAAAGGGTGAATGTGGGAGTGTGGTTTTTTTCCTTCAGATGTTGCATAGTATTTCCATACCTCAATGAGTATAACTATTTCAATTTTCATGTTATTTTTTTATACCAGAGATGGAGTTTATGAATTTATATGGTAAAGATATTTTCTTTTTTTTTAACTTTTGGTCAAGTTTGTTGAAAAAAAAATTTTCAAACTAACAATTTTTTATCTGCATTTAGTGGAGGTGTCATGGACGTTGCATTAATTTTAAAATACATTAATGGGCATTGTTTCTTTTGAAATATTTCAATTAATATATTTGGTTGAAAGCACATTAATATGATAAGCTTAACTTAATGTTTATTTCTTTTTTTTTTTCCAACGACTACGTAACCCGTTGAGTAAAACGTAATACTGGATAATTGAGATATATACACGGTTACCTAATCTGAATTCAAACGTCCAACATGAGATTAAACATCCAAACAAGATGGATTGAATAATCAAAGGAACGATACGGTTGATGTCAAGTGTAAGTTTAAAAAATAGGTTGAGTTATATTGATGTTATAGAAAAAAAAATACCATAATTGTCATATATACCCGTTACTCAATTGAAACATTGAACAAAGGGAGAGTACATTTTAGTTACAAGGCTGCTATGAAATTAAACGCAAATCTCGCTCTACACTCAAACGGAAGCTGGATGTATTCTTGGAGGGTAATGCAGTACAGCCCGTTTCTAAGCTCGTAGCGGCTCATTATCTGCAGATACTCTAGTCTCAACCGTTTTTTGAGTTGAGGCTGCATCTCCAGGGTCTGCAGGTACTCCAGCCGAGACGTGTGGAACCTTGAGTCCAGGGGGAACTTGGCTGGCCCAGGGTTGTTTTGAGGCTCGGCAACAAATGGAGGCGGAGGGGGTGGGGCAGGATTCTGGGCCAGGTAGTACCCGAACGCCTCGGGGTCCGACGTTAGAGAGGGCACCGCGCCACGGCGGAAGATTGGGGAGTTGTAGATGGCTCGAGGTGTTTGGTTGTAACATTGTTTGGAGCCATTTTTTTCATCTTCAGAGATGTAAGAATTGGGAGTTTTTAAAGAGGACATTTTTTGTTGTGAACTTTGGGGATTCAAGTTTTCTTTTTTTTTCAAACTATTTTATAACAAAACAAAAAAGAGCTTTTCCGGAATATTTGGACCTCATTAGCTAGAAGTTCATGCTTTGAGCATAGCTCCGGTAAACTCAGCATGAGGATACCAAAGAGTTGATTTGATTGATGCGTTTTGTTTACGGTGATTTATTGTGGAAAAAAAATAAAAAAAATTGATTTGACCCAGGATCGAACTGGGGACGTTCTGCGTGTTAAGCAGATGCCATGACCAACTAGACCATCAAACCTTAAAAAATGTAAATCGTTTAGTCTATTTAAAAGCCCGAGACAAGTTTAGTACAAAATAGCAAATATTTTACGTAATACGTGATACATCTATTTCTATAACCCTTGAATAAAAACAAACAATACGTAATATATTATGTAATCTTATTAAATTAGACCCCATATGACATTAATGTGGCTTGATTCATATTTATTTTTATAGCTGCCAAATTAAAAACTGTTTTGAGGCCTTCCCCTCATCCCGTTTAAAGTTAGATTCAATTTTCCAAGAAAAAGACTGAATGGACCGTTAAGAAATCGCTCAATAAACTTTATGGGCAAAGTGTGGACGAGAGGTTCGAATAGTGTTGCAGCTGAGAAATAACGGCAGCTGCAGGCGGGAAGAAGGGATATTCCGCGGCGTTTCCGAAAACGTGAACCTAAATTGTTTCAAACAAAAAAAAAAACAGTACTGGGGACTTGATTACCAAAAAGTACAATAACATCGCTTTAAATGGACTGCCAACACATGAAGAGAAGGCGCCTGGGTCAGTTGCATGCTGGATGAGCCAATTGCTAAAAGAAGCTTTAGTGGTTGGGAGAAGATCAAAGTTTTAATGAAATTTTCATGACCCAGGTCATCTGGGGTTGGTTTTTACAGAGGTGCGCACAGTTGATAAGGCTGTTTATGTCTAAACAGCAAAAACGACTGCAAAATACAAGAGCGTCTTTAGGATTAAACTTGGGGTAAAAGATAAGAACTTTTGTTTAGAAGAACGGCCTCTGGGAAATCAATCACCAGCATGGCGACACATGACGAAAAACTCTAACTTGAATGTGTGTTGCCATTGGGCAGATAGCGGGTGTTATCGTGAAGGTGGGGAAGGAGGAAAAAGAAGTTAAGAAAGAGAAAAAAAGCTATGAGAAATGACGTTGTTATGTCGCTGATTCTTGTCTGAATGGTGGAAGAGTTTATCGGTTGTGATAACATTAAAGATCTTTGGATGTTTTGCAGTTTTCCTGGGTTTAGGTTAGAATATTCAATGGTATACAGGGGTTTTTTTTTGGTGATGTTTAGAGGATAAGGTAGAGTTATAATCAGAGAAATAAATTAATCCATTTCCATTTTACGTAAGAAAAAAACAAACGTCTAATCAACTGATAAGATTAAATATTTATCATAGATCATGTGAGTTCCTCTTTTTTTTTGGTTTCTACAAAAAAAAAAAAACTTGCTTTAGTTAGATATATATGATTTTTCGGTTCTCAACGGAAACTTGAGTGGTCATAAACACCGAGTTAAGCGTTTGTTAGAAGGTGAGCAATTAATAAAATGTTTACAAAAAAAACAGTTTGCTTTTCACAAAGCTCCAATTTCCTAGAAGGAAGAGATTATCTTCTTTTTTTCTTATATTCGTATATCTACAGTTACAATTATATATTCTCAGGTCTACTGCGCTCCTAATTTAGTTGTCAAAAGCAGGCTGTGGCGATCGGTTAGAGTTTTTGATAAGTTCCTTGGGTCGATTTGTGTCTGGAGTTCGTTTGGTTCCCAAGCGCGTAGGGACGCTGTAGAGGAAATCCCTGCGGCGTCTCGACATCTCCCAACAGCTATCACACAAAAACTTGTAGTGCACGGCTACTGCCGCATAACGAGTATACAACAATTGGAGGCCTTGGTGACGGTATCTTGTGATTGCCGGCAATTAGCACGATTCGCCAGTCTGGTTAGATGAATTTTGGGTGATCGTTGATGATACTTTGTGTCAAACATTGCCCACTGGGCGACCATAAATGTTTTTTTCAAAAAAAAATGACACAGACAGGAATCGAACCTGCAGCCTTTGGATTTGGAATCCAATGCTCTACCATTGAGCCACTGCATCAAATCTATAAAAATTGCGTCCTAGAGTGGTCTCGAAACACACAACAAGGTTTTGACTTAACCTAATTGAGAAAAAAACAATGAATATTACGCTTTTTTTCTTTTAAACGTAAATTATCAAATGAGGAAAATCATCTATCCAGAAAACAAGAACCGATCTATGGTTATAAAGAGGATTTCAAAACCAAACAACGATAAAAATGCATTGTGTCACGTGATATACTCGCTTTGGGGTGTGTGGTCGCAGGGCTGGGTATTACCCTCAGGAGTTATCTACCCGAGGCAAAGACTGGGATAAGATTAGAGGTATCAGCAAAGGAAAGATTGTTGGGGCATGAAGAGGTCTTAATTGTATGTAGACTTAAAACAAGATTATAGTAAAAATTACAATAAAGATCCATTTGATGAATCCTGGGAGATAAAGATAAAAGAATGTTAATTAAAAATACAATAAATTATTTGATATTATTTCCGGTAGTTCGATCAAGAGGATAGTTAAAACGAGAGTTTGAAGCTAAGTATAGTATGTGTCTCAACCAGCAGGGGAAAGTAAACCCAGTTTAATATGGGTTTTCTGTCCAAACCTTAACCTGTGTTAGGTTTACAAAAAAATTGAGTTTGATTTTCAATTAGCTTTGGATAGTTAAAATTAGTTTATGGTGGAGATCGTGATAGATTTATAAGAGGGTTGGGTCGATAAGTTCATTAGAGGGTTGGTGTCAATAAATTCATAAAAAGTTTCTGTTAATATCCATGGGAATTTTTTTTATTGTAGTCCAGACCTATTGATTTAGGGTGGCAAAAAAAGTAAGGCTTAGACGTAGAGTTATCCTGTTGAGAGGAGTAGATTTAAGGGAGATGCATGGGGATTTGAAAAATAAAAAAAATGGCTCATCCAGAAGGAGCTACCTATTGGAAAGAAAAGCAAACATGGAGGCTTCCTCCGAGTCCAACTGAGGTACATCGGCATAGATGGAGTTTTCTTGGAAGTTGTTGATGCATTTACTCAACGAATCCGAGCTTTTGTTAGCTGGGATGGGTTGGCCAGGAAGATTGTGAGGAGAAGACTGTGAGGTCTTCTGTGGAGACGACGAGGGTAGGGAAGAAGGACGAGTGGAATTCCGAGCAGTCTGATATTGCAGATTTGTTTGGCGAATCGAAACCGGGGGTACAGAGTTGGATCTCGTGTTACTCATCTGTATACTTTTTCTTAAAAGGAGTAGCCGGTTAGGATTGTCTTATGATTATGAACAAATGTAGGCCAGCCTATATTAACTTGAACAAAAATAGCTTGAAAAAATGTTTAGATAAATGTCTGCAATAGAATAGTACTTCTAATAAATATAAGAGATTATGATATTATATATACATATATACACATATATATATTTATATATGTATATATATGTTTATATATGTTTATATATTTATGAAATAAGTCAAAGCCTGGGCTTCAAAGTTAGAAGCAAGAACCATCAAACAACACATAAATCAAGTAAAAAGAAAGAGAAAAAAATGAAAATCTACGGGGAGACATTTATATAAATAACCATTTAATTATTACCGTTGATTTTTCTATGCCTTTAGGGTTAGGACTTGAATATTAATGTCATTTTGGTGCGGCTCTGTTCCCTTTTTTTTCTTCTTCAGGTATTATTCTACCAAATCATTCAATCACTAACCAATGTTTCACACAAATTTTAACAGTTTTCTGTCATTCGAACAGCTTTCCTTTCAATAGCAGCGGATGTCAAATCATGGTTTAAGAATGAATAGTAATCTAATGGCTGCGTGTTACCACAGCTGCTAAACTTGAAGAAGACACATTTTCAAGCATTTTACTTAAACCTGCAATTGCTCAACATGTATATGTAAAGAAAAGTTTTATGATGAGAGCAAACCATTTAAAAGAAGCGAAACTACTGTTACTTTTCAGCGAGAGAACAAAAAAACATAAGTGTCAGTTATTGCTTTCCCGTAGATATTTTTTTCAAATTCTGCAGTCCTAAGTGGCATTTCGTGGTTGGAGTTCAAAACCATTCGTACTTCTAAGACAACCGCTTCGAGAAACGGGACATGCCAACAAAATAAATGGTTATATCGCGTTCCGTTCCATACACTTAGATGCTGCATGTCCCAGTGACACACTTTGCTTATCAGCTACTTAATGCTCGCTTTTTTGGGAACCTCCACGTGCTTTTTTTTTTGAGAAATCATGGGTATGCATATGCTGGGTGGCGAGTCAAAAAGAAAAAAAAAAATTCCCGCTAGAGTGTCTCGGTTACGATCATCTATTAGCGAGGGTTATGGTTGATTGAGATAAAATTTGAGTGTTTGAGATTTCTATTATTTTTAAAATTCAATTAAGTTGGAGTGTTTGGAGGGGAAACGTCCTAGTTTAAAGTTGATTTTTAAATAAGACTTTAAGGATACCCCCATACAAAAGCTTAAAAAAAGGAATGAAATAGAAAACCATCGCTAGGCAATGTGAAAGGTACCGTATGAAATGTATATTTTGTTTTTTTCATCTCTGACCAACAAATAAAAAGAAAAAAAGAAACAAAAACCTCCATGATAAGTTGATCTTTACTGGACTTCAACTTTGAATAGCTCTTACGGTTAATTGTTGGTGGGCCATTGACTGTTCGATTGGAACAAAAGGCTCAGAAATGGATGGCAAAACAAAGGAATTTTGTTTTTATCTTGAGTATATATTTAAAAGATGCAGAAAAACGAACAAAAACAAATAAAAGCTAACAAAAACAGGTAAAAAACTAATAAAAACAAAATGGTTCATCTTGTTTATCATTGGAGTCTTCCATAGCCGGCATATAAATACTTTCGTGGCTTGGAAAAACGTCCATAATATCTAAGTGTGATTGGGACAGGGAGGTTTGACTTGACATGGGTCTTAAGACGGGCAGAGCTTCGGAGTCAGGATATTGACGGAAAGATGAGTTGTAGTCAAGTGGAGGATATGTAAGGGGACTTAGGTTTAAGGAACCACAAGGAAAGGAGGCGTCAAAGGAAACCCCAGTGTGGTTACTTAGGAAATGGTCCAAATCAGAAGACTCAGCAAGGTTTGGTGGCTGGTCAAACGCGGGGTCGTATGAATTCAAAGACTCGTTAACAGTAAGATCGTTCAAGGGGGCAGAAGAACCGTTATGCGATAGTGCCTGGGGGGGAAGTAGAGAGTCCAGCGTGAGTTCCAGGGAAGGGGGTAGAGGAGCTAACAAAAGGTTTTGAGAAGGCGGAGAAGCTAACGAAAGGTTTTGAGAAGGTGGAGAAGCTAACGAAAGGTCTCGAGAAGAAGGCCCGGAATCCAACGAGACGCTGACTCGCTGGGAGCGGAGTTTGATTTTTGCCAGCTTCAACCAGCCGCCCAGGGTTCCCTGAGGCACGAAGACGTTGAATTTGCTGTAACAGGCGTCCTGGATGAGCTTACAGTTTGGGTGGATTCTGGCGTATGCGACAGCAAACTCCTTGATGGACTCGGAGTAGGTAGCGCGTCTTTGCTTGGGGCTTGAGGACGACATTATGCGAGGGAGGATGTGCAGAGAAGAGTGAGGATAGTCAATGAAGAAGATTGGTGGAGGAATGGCGGTTTAGGAGCACTTCTCCCTCCAACTTTTTCCCTTTTTTTTTTCAAAAAGTAGGCAAAAAGGAGTTGGAAATTGGAGAGTATATATATACGGGGGTACATGTTAGGAGGAAGGTAATAGTCAACTTCAGGTTAGCTAAGAAAGAGGCGAGGTGCTGTTTCGGGGGAAGTGCGCTTGCGCACGGGTTTAACAATATTGTTAGGAGGATTTTTGGAGACGAGGAGTGGGGGGAGGGAAGGCTACTATAAAGAATATTGTTGGGAGTCAGCAAAGTTCACGAGGATGACTCTGAGTGAGTGAGAATTTGGGCTTTAGAAAGGCCAAAAAAAGGGAGGAGAGAAGCCAAACGCAAGTGCTTGTGCGGGTTTTTTGTCGGCTTGGTCAGGTAGCTTCGTGGGTTTTCAGTCTGAAGTTGCTGGTAGTCAAATAGCTTTCAACAGTGCTTGATGGGGTGGAGGCAGACGGAAAAGCCACACGACACTACCAGTCACGTGGCGAGGAGGGATATCAAAAGAGGGAGAAGCAGAGCCGCAATTGCTTTTTAGAAGTGAGGTGGTATACGTCTTGGCCAGATTGATGGGAAAAGATGTCCCAGACTGCATCCTGTGCGCTAAACGCGATCTGGGTTAATCGCGTAAAAAGGCTCAGTTTATTTTAAGTACTAGCTCAAAAGTACGCCAGCCACAATCAAGAAGCCCAAAGGTTTACGCTGGGTGTCACCCGAGACCAATTGGATTGGGGCATGCATCAGTTTCTAAGCGCTACAGTTTTTGTCAACGGCTGTCAAAAGATGAGAAAAAAACGCTACTGTAATTCAACTTTTAAAAAAAACTTTGCAGGATGGCAGTACATTTTAGAACCAAATATGCGCCTCGACGCTGCGAAAAAGAGGCACTGCTAGGATCGAGGCTATGTTTGCTTCAAAGTCGTCCTAAACGGCAGATTGGCTTTGTCATGGGCTGGACACGAAGCCACGCAAGGACACAGGAGCCAAATGAGACCAAGCAGCGAGAATGGAGGGTTTAATGTTTCTTGGTGTACCGAGACTCTGTGCGTTCAAGTATAAGCGGTCTCCACCAAATGTCCAAGAAAGCTGTAAACTTCAAGAGGTGACATCATCAAGTGTTACAGAAAATAGGGTCTGTTACATTTTTTAGAGATGACAGATTGGGTAATTTCAGTAGGGGCAAGGACTTGTTTCTTTCAAGAATTATGCGCTTGGAACAAGAAAAAAAACAAGAGGAGCTGTGTAAACGTTTGAAGGCTTGGATGTCTGAATCGTCTTTGACCGTTTATTGAATACGGTATTGTGGATTTGCGACCACATCCTCAACTACACCTACAGTTATTGAGAATACCGGCTCGCAGGGACTCAGGAAAAAGGTCTAGGAGGTGCAAAGTCTAAATGGTCTGATTTTTTTTGCGCAAATGACAGCCTGCGAGAGAAACCGTTGAGAGCCCGTGACCACGTCCAGCAGCCTAACCGAATTGAACGAGCAAGTTTTCTTTATGCCAATGAGGAGAAGCTCCCCCTCCAAAACACCGGTGGGGTTCTGGGCGTCTGTTGCTCGTGACCCAGCACGAGCTGCAAAAGCAGAGGAATGGCCATGTAAACGCAAGTGTTGTTTTTACCTCCTTACGGTTTCAAAGCCATGCTGAAGCGCTGCTCCTTTATTTTTCTCAGCGCGCTGACCCAGCCGAGAGCCCGTTGCGTTGTTACAACAGGCCAACTGTAGGTGTTACAAGCGGCGAGCCCCAGATTACATACGGCTGCGGCTTCCAATTGGGCTAAAAACAGCAGTCGGCAACGTCAGCAGCCGCCGCTAATTGGCTCCTTAAATTTAAGCTTAGACTTAAGCATATGCTTATCTATGCACGCCGGGGATGCCGGAGATGCCCAGGTTAATGGAAGGGGCCGGGACGGAGACACGGAGAACAGCGGTCTTTTTTCTCTCCGACCTTGGGGAGCCCAAAAAAAGGCGAGAACGGTTTTTTAGAAGAAAAAGCCAGCCAAAGCCAGCATTATACGGAGATTTACTGGTTTAAGGACTTTGTAGAAATATAAGATATGACGTTATCAATTACATTATAGAAAGCCCACCTACAGGCAGATTAATGCTCACACGACCTTTTTCCAGATTTAAATATATTCAACCAAAAACCATATAAAAAACGAAAGATTTACATATAAACTTTAAAAAAAAACCAAAAAAGACCAAAAAGGATGACCGCCTTAACGTTTCAAGAATTGTAGCGAATGGAACTGCTCGTCGGTAAAAAGAAAAGAAATAAACGAAGGTGACCCACAGTCATGGGGCGCGTCTTGGGGCGCAGGAGACCCCAGGGGAGGCAGGCTCAAGCACGGGGCGTAGGCCGAGGGGCTGCACTGGGATGCGCAGGGGGCCAAGGGCGAGTGATAAGAGGACGGCGTGGAGGGCGAGAGAGGCGAGGTCGGGAGAATTGTCGAGTCCCAGGGCTGGGGGGGGTAGGACGGGTGGAGGGAGTGGCCAGGGATGCAGATTGGGGAGGACTGGGCATGGGGGGAGAGCAGCAGCGAGGAGTCGCTGTGCAGCGCGAGGTCCGGGTAAAGGATTTGGGGGCTGGTCAGACAGGAGTTTTCCGGCAGGCTGAGGAACGAGGTTTCGATATGGAGAGTGGGCAGGGCTGGGAGCGAGATTGGGTTATTGGGGGAGGAGGCTGAGGCGGGAGAAGCCGAGCAGCAGGCGGGATTACAGATTGAGGGGCACGGGTTTTGTGGAGAGTCCAAGGGGAAAATCGGAGCCACATTTTGCGACGTTTGGCCCAGGGTCGACATTTCGTTGGAGAGGATCTGGGCCACAAACGCGGACACGTCGGACGGGCTGTCTGGGTTGGTTTCGGCCAGCGAGACTGGCAGCGGAGTGCTACCAAGTTCTTCGGGCTGGTCTACTGGCTGGGGCTCGCAGGCTGCTGCCGGCTCCTCGACGGGGCCGGCAGTTGGCGACCTGATGTGGCCCAGCAGAATGAGCCCCTCGTCGTCGTCCCAGTCCAGGAGCGGCAGGACGTCGGGCGACAAGAGAGGCGAGGCGGCCCGGGGCGGGCGGCCCGAGGGCTTGGTGCGGCCCGAGGGCCTGGGCCGTTTTGAGGCCCGCGCGCGGGAGCGTTTTTTTGTGGGCTTTTTCGATTTGGGCGGGTTGCTGCGCGTAGACTTTTTGATCTCGCGGATGCTGACGCAGGAGTCCAGCAGCCAGGTCGTGTAGGTGGACTGCGCGACGTGCCTGCCGGTGATGCGGTAGAGCTCGCCGGCAATGGCGCGGTTGGTGGGGTGGCGCCGGGCGTACTCGATGATGTGGGCGCGCGTTTCGGGCGTGTAGTTTTGGCGGGGGGAATTCAAGGGCTTGGTAGAGGCGGGCATTGGGGGGGCGGGTTGAGGGAGGGTGTAGTCATGGGGGGAGATGTGGATGGGATTTTGATTAGAGAGTTGGTGAAGGGAAATGTCAAACGTATTTATAGAGTTCCCCGTCCCATCGCCTACCTGATCCGGGCTACACAGCCCTGGGGTGGTGGGGACTGCTTGTGAAAGCGTGCAGGGGCTCGGCGTCGAAGTGAGCGTTCCCCAAAGGGAAAGCGCGTTCTCCAGATCCTTCCCGTTTGACCTGAACCTTCTTTTTGATAAGCACCGGCGATTTCGACTGTGCGGTTTATCCTCCTCACTGCTTTTTATCGATTCGTCGCACACAAGCTTCGGCTCCCCGCGGGGCCCTCCGTGACGTCACGCCTTACCTAAGCGCTGACGTAAAAATATCCTTATGCGCGTCTGCCTCTTCCGCCTAATTTAATACGAATTTAATACCGTATTAATTTAAATTAGTCCACACCCTAACCCTCCCGCGGGGCTTAGAGCGCTCCGCCCTTTAAAAAATTTCCACTAAATCGAATCCCTCCCACCTCCACACCCCAATGCCCCCCTCCACCGCCTCCTCCAGAAAACGTGCAAAGCTGCGCAACGCGCGCAACATCCTCGTCCAGCACCAGGACCCCGCCATCCAATCAGCAAAGCTCAACGTCCCTGACTTCCTCCGCGCCCGCCGCTTCCAGATCGCCCAGCTCCAGAATGCCATCCTCAAGTCCCGCGCAGCGGCCTCCAAGCGCGCCTTCCAAGCCCTCCCCAGGGCCCTCCGCAGACGCTCCGCCTCCCACAACGTCAAGCGCATGCCCAGGCGTCTCCGAGACAAGGCCCGCCACGAAATGCTCGCCTCCTCCTCCAACCATCTCCCCACGCGCCCGCCTCTCGACAAGCTCGGCCTCGTCAAGTCCAAGAAGCTGCGCGGCTACCTGCGCGTAAAACACCGCATCATCTCCCAGTCCCGCCCCCGCCAACCAGCCCCCCCGACCCTCCATCTCGCAACAAACTCCCCCGCAGCCCCGCCCCCTGGCAAAACCCTCTACGCCCACCGCCAGCGCTCCAAAACCTGGCTCCCCACCCACGTCTGGCACGCAAAACGTGCCCACATCGCGCCCCGCTGGTCCTTCGCCGTCCCAACCCACCCCTCCCTCAAGTGCTACCGCGCTACCCACCGCGCGGCCTCGCGCCCCGGCTCCGCCATCGCCTGGGACGCCTCCTACACCGCGTCCCTCCTCCTCGAAGCGACCTCCGCAGCCCTCCTCCTCAAGGCCCTCGCGTGCATCACCCTCGCAAAGTACCCGGCCGCCTCCCCGCAGCTGCTCAACGGCTCCCGCTCCTGGGCCGGCCTCGCCTACGACCCCTCCGGCGCAGCTATCGCCCCGGTCCTCATCGTCTGCTCCCCGGCCACCCCCAAAGCCCTCCTCAGATGCCACCCGGCCGCCTCCCTGCGCGTCATGGCCCTCCTCAACCACCTCCGATCTGTCACCCCCTTCTCCTACCACGACTGGCGCTACCTCCTCGGTTCCATCGACATTGCCGGCCCCAAGTCCCTCCCTGCGCTTGCCGCCATCCTCAAACTCAAGCCCGCCGCCCCCTACGCCTCGCAATGGGCCGCCATCTCCCAAATTTCAAACTCCGCAGCCCTCCCCTCCAACGTCGTCATTGCCCTCGAAGCTACCGACCCCAGGCTGTCCTACCCTCCCCATTACCCCTCCACCACCTCCACCACAACCTCCCTCGTCAACTGGCCCGACGAAACCCTCGTCAACCCTCAAACCCCCTCCGTCTTCGACCTCGAAGCCATCGCAAACTCCTACAAAAACAAGCCCTCCCAAAAGACTATCGACAAACGCAGAGCCGCCTCAACCTCCCCCCGCCTCCCCTTCCTCCCCTCCGACCCCACCTTCCCCGTCCTCCTCCTCAAAACCGGGCCCTCCGCCTGGTCAGCCATCCTCCCCTGGGGCTGGGTCATGCCCCTCTGGTACTCCCTCCACCACCTCCCGGGCATCCGACTCGGCGGCTCCGACCAGCGCCACCAGCTCGCCTTCGAGGCCGGCGCCCTCCACTTCCCCACAGACTACGTCGGGTGCTCCGCCGCCCTTGCCGCCGCCGAGCTCGACGCCCGCGCCGCCCGCGAGTCCTGGGCCCGCAAACCCGCTGCAAAACGCGTGTCCTACCGCCGGGCCCTCATCTCCAAACCAAGCTCTTCTTCCCCACAACCTAAAGTCCGCGGAGAAATAGGAAGCCCCTTCCGCTGCGACTGGAAATTCCTATGGACCCTCCACACCGCGCAATCCCCTCCCGCCGACCCCCAGGACTTGGAGCGCCCCGCCGACACCGTCTCCGAAGACGCCTTGGCCCGCGCCTTTCTCTCCGAATCCAAAACCTACGCCCCGCAGCCAAGCATCCAAAACCCCTCCGCGCTCATCGACGCGTCGCTCGCGCGCGAAAACGCCCTCGTCCCCCACGCCTACGCGACCTTCTCGAACTACGCGCAGTCCATCGCAACCGCCCCCGCCCCGCCGTCCCCACTGAAACCCCTCCTCGTCACCCCGGTCAGAATCAAGTGTCTTGCCCGCGGAACCCCGCGCCCCTGTGCTCGCATCTACCGCGTTCCTCCCGACCAGCTAAAGCTCTGGCTCGCGGCGGGCCCCTCCGCCAACCCCCCGCCGTGCCCCGACCAGTCCTACCTCATTGGCTTCGTCACCTCCGGCGCCTTCAACCTCGCAAAGGCCTCCGGAACGGGCGTCGGCGCCGTCGCCTCCTACATCTACGACGCAGAGGCCGCTCCCAAGCCCTCCATGCTCTGTCTGGTGCGTAACGTGGGCTCCTCCGTCACCCGGCTTGCCCGCATCTCCCAGATCCCTCTTGTGTAAATGTATATTTAATTGAATTTTATATATAAAGCTAGTGCCACGCGGGAGACTCGCCGCGACGACGGCGCTTGCCGCGCCCAAAACTCTCGCCCGTGCCGTCCACAAACCCATCAAACGCGCTGGCCGCACTGCCGCCCATGCGCGCCGACTCCCGCTTGAGCCGCCGGATGTTGCGCTCGCGCTCAATCTCGCGCTTCTCAATCTCCTCCTGCGACAGCGTCTCGACCGACGGCGCCCACTCCTCGCCCAGCATCTCCTGCTCGACGCGCCACCCGGCCTCCAGCCCAAACGCAGCGTAGTTCTCGACCTCCTGCGGCGGCAGGTGCCCGTCCAGCGCCTCCTTCTTGACGCGGTAGATGCTCTCGTACACCGCGTGCGCGATCGCCGGGTAAAACTCGCCGCTCAGCCCCAGGTCCTGCACCACCGTCCGCGCAAACTCCAGCGGCGTCAGCCCGCCCGCGTCCTGCTCGCTCGTCAGCGACGACGACGAGTTGCTCAGGTCCCACTCAAACTTGTCCTCGTACACCTGCTTGTTCAGATTCACGCTCAAACTGATAATCACATGGAACCCCGTCTCCTCCGGCAGCTTCACGTTCGCAAACGTCGTGTACTCGTGCAGCTGCGTGTGGATCGTGCTTGCAATCTGGTTCACGTAGTTGGTGTGCGCCAGCGATTGCGCCAGCGTCGACCCCAGCGACGACGTCTCCACAACAACAGGGCCCCCCAGCGCGCCAATCCCCCCGGGCCCCCCGGCAATCGGTAGCTCCAGGTCCTGGCACAGCACGATCGCAAACATCTCCGGCGTCAGCACCTTCTCGTTCAGGTTCCACAGAAAGCTGTCCGAGATCCGGAAGTTGTCGTACTCCAGGTTCAGCCGGATCGGCACAAGCACCTCCTCCCCGGCCGCCGCCTCCCGCAGCTGCACGTCGTTGTACCGCACCATGTGGCGCAGCTTCGCCACGTGCACCGGGTTCACAAACCCCTTGTTCTCGGGTTTGTCGCCAATCGGCTGCGAGTAGTACGTGCCGCCGGCGCCCGAGCCGTTGGCCCCGGCCCCCTTGGCGGCCGGCGACCCTGGCGTCCCGGAGCCTCCCGCCAGCGCCCCGTTGCCCAGCCGCGGCGTCCCGGGCACGCTGCCGCGCCCCGAGTCCTCGTCCTCGTCGTAGTCCTCATCAATCTCCGCGTACGAAACGGCCGCCGACGACCGCTTGTTGGCGCGCGACACCGGCACCGTCGACACAAAAAGACTCGTCTGGTCCAGCCGCAGCCGCGACGCAAACCCGGACCGCAGCGCCTGCGGCAGCTTGTGTAATGTCTGAGTCGAGCTCATGGTTTTTTTGTTTCGTGATATAGATGGAATTTTGGGGGAGAGCCAAAAAAAAATTATGGTGGTGGTGTTAGGGGGTAGCTACGCGTACACAAAAATATATCAAACCCCAAGGGTTAGGGCTGACCTTCCTTCTCCACAGCCCACAGCGCTCCTCCTCCCTCCACCACCCGCACCGATGGACCAGCACGGAATCGCGCGCCAGGCCATCCACGCGTCCTACAAACCCGCGTCGACCTTCTCGCTCTACGATGTCCTCGTGAGTCTCCCCGACCCGGCCTTTCTCAAGGCCATGGCCGCCCCGCGCTGCGACAACAAGCGCCGCCTGCGCGCCTGCGCGCCCGCCGCGCGCGTCTCCGCGACTTTGCCCGCGCCACGCTCGTCGTGCACCCGGGCCCGCGCGCGCCGCCCTGGCCGCCGCGCACGCCGACTTTGCGCGCACCCGCGTCGCGCGCCGCCTCGACCGAATGGCCCCGCCGCAGCCCGCGCTCGTCCGGCTCCTGGTCGAGGCCCTCGTCGCGCGCCACGCGTACCTGCCCGCGGCGCTGTGCGCGTCGCACGTCCTGGCCGCCGGCTTCAAGCCCGACACGGACGGCGGCGTCGGCGCCACCTACACAGCCGCCCACATCAACACCACGGCCGCCCACGTCGCCGCCCACCCCTCCTGGCTCGCCCTGCGCGCCGCCGCCGCGCCCTCCACCGTCTTCTTCCTGCTCGCCCACTGCTCCGTCTTCTGCGCGCCCCCGGGTTCCGCGTCCTCGCACACCCTCCTGCAAGTCGCCGGGCCGTCCTTCCACGCCGTCGTCGAGGGCTCCCCCCTGCTCCTCCCCAAACCCCCGCCCGACAAGGAGCGCAACCTGGCCGATGCCAACTCGGCCCGGATTCTCTTCAAAAAGACTAAAATCCTGTACAAAAATCCCTACGTGGTCAATAAAAAAATCATCTTTGGTTTTAATCCTCACTGTAAGTCAATTACCTCTATCACCTCTACCCGTACAATCTAACTCTTCTAAGTCATTTTGAAGAAATACTCTCGAGATTCCCCCGCGTCTCTACACCTCGTCTTGCGCTCCATCTTCCCCGTCCAGTTCCGCATCCCATGCCCCCTCTCCACTCCCCTTAACTTTCCTCTAGCTCCTCGTGCTCCGGACCCCCCGCCCTCAAAAGCCCGGCTCCCCAAGCGGCTCCATGGCCAAATCCTGCCTCTCATCGGCCAGCTGGCCCTAAACGTAAACAAGTGCCCGTATTACCAGCTTCTCAACCACTACTGCCCCAACGCCTACGAAGAAGCCTCCTCCAAAATCATTAATCAGTTCGGCTGCAAAAACGCATGGACGCTGACTCCCGCGGGGAAACGGGCTTACTGGGGCCTCATGAAGTCCCAGAACCTCTCTACCCCAGACTACCAGGTCTTTTTGTTCTGCAAGTCCGTCTTCCGCAAAACTTTCCCCGTAGACCTCATTGGCAAATCCAACTGGGGTCCTCTTTTAAATGCGCTGGACCAGTTCATCAAGCTCCGCCGGCTCGAGCAAATCCAGCTCCAGTCCATCGTCCAGGGAATGTCCACAAACAACCTCAGCTGGACCTGGCCCGGCTCCACGGACACCCCGCCGCCGGGCCGCCAGGACCATAACAAGCGCCGCGAGCTACTTCTCGAGCTCGTCTTTTGGATCTTCGACACTTTCCTGCCCACTCTTCTTCGCGGCCACTTTTACGCGACCCAGGTCTTGCAAAGCGCCCCCGGCAACCGAGTCCTGTACTTCCGCCACGACGTCTGGGCACAAGTCTCCACCTTGGCCTTTACCGAGTTTTCAAAACTCTCCTTTCTCTCCCCTCTTTCTTCTCCTCAACAAATAACCTCGCCCCTCGGCGCCGCCCCCATCCGTATCATCCCAAAGGAGCAGATACTGTCGCCGTCCACCGTCGCAATTGCTGGGTATCGGCCAATTGTGTGCATGAGCCGCGTGCGTCGGACCTACACGCCCACGGGACCCCTTGAAACCCCCAGCATCAACACCCTTTTGAAAGACGTGTTTTCCGCACTCTCTTTTGAGCACTCCCAGAAAATAAAAGCCCGTGGGTTTCACAATGTTGCCACCACGAGCTCGGTCCCCGAGCTCTTCCAGCGGATCCTCCACTTCAAGCAACAAATCGGCACCCCCTCTCCAAAACTGTTTGTGGTCAAGGTTGATATCAAGAGCTGCTTCGACACCATCCCCCAGTCTCTAGCTCTTGACATGGCCTCGCGTCTCCTGCGTAATGACTCCTTCAAAGAGTACTTTTTCCACGCCTTTAAGGTCTTCAAGGTACCCCTCCCGGCCCCATCGAAAAGGAAAAACAAGCCCCAGCCCGCCGTAATGGTCAAATACTTACGCAACGCCGAATACACAACCAGCACCTCCACGAGCATGGACGTGGTCGAGCAGCTGGCCAAAGACGAGGCCACAGCTCTGCAGCAGTCGGCCGTCCATGGGCCAGGCACGCTCGCCAACAAAACGGCAAACATCGTTGTGGACTTGGTCTACGGCGCCCGCCAAAGTGGCCAGCAGCTGGCTAGTCTTTTGCGGGCCCACTTGACTGAGAACTTGGTCTACCTCGAGGGTGGCCGCAACAAACAGCTTTACAAGCAACAGGTGGGGATCCCCCAGGGATCAGTATTGTCTACGCTTTTGTGCAACCTGGTTTACGAGGAGCTCGAGACGGAAATCTTGGCCGAGGTTTTCGACACTCCCTCGCAGTCGTCGCCCCATATGCTGGCCAGATTCACCGACGACTTTCTGTTCATCTCAACTAACCAGGCCCATGCGGAGGCGTTCTTAAACAAAATGATTGCCGGTGTGCCAAAGTACGGGGCCACAGTCCGTCCAGAAAAGACAATCATCAATTTTGTGCCGTCAGTGATGACCACTGACACCGCTCGGTGCAAGGTCCTGGCCCCCGGTGAGATCCTGCCATATATCGGCATTGGCTTGAATTTACAAAACCTCAACATTTTCCGCGACTCTGACCACGTGCCCTCCTTTACCGACGCCTCCCACGGCGTCGAATCTACGCCGGGGGCCCTGCCACGTGCCCGCTCCTCCGTGTACCTCGGGGTTCCCGATCGCGTCACTTTGCCCCACCGGGGAATCCGCTCGTCGCCCGTGCTGCTGAAGCGGATGCTCCTGCGGTTTATCTCGATGCGCTTGCTGCGTGCGTTTGTCGATTTACGCGTCAACTCCCGGGGAACTGTTTCGCAGAACGTGTCGACGGTCGTGACCGAGGTTGCGCGGCGGCTTGTATTTGCGCTCGACATGCAGTGGGGGTTCCCACGTAGCGCCCAGCAGACGCGCAACGCTGCCACCATGATGAACATCTTAGCTGAGGTCCTGGATAAGGTGTGCTCGATCATCACCCATGTCAACGGGCCTCAGGTGTTCGATAATAGGGACAAGCCCTTGGACCTGTTGAAAAGCGCAGCGGATGATATTGCAGTTGTGTTACGAAAGGCCAACAAGGGGAAGAGGTGTGGAGCTAGCAAAGAAGTTCTTCGTCTTGGCGTGGAGTATTTGAATAGTTTGTGAGAAGCCTAGGTTTGCAGCAGCTTTAAATAGATATATTCAGGTGGGGGAAGTGTTTGCGTTTCTTTTTAGTACTTTAGATAGTTTAATTAAGTGGTTTTAATTCTTTTTTGTGATCAGGCACTCTGGCCTCATTTGAAAATGTATGGTAACTAGATGTACCTGGTTTTAGCTGCTTTTCAGCGATGTTAGACTCCACTATTAAGGGTAGTGTTTTTAGTGGCGAGATACTTTAACGGTATTTTAATATATACAAACTCCATGGAGGGCTGTGGGGGTTATGAGAGTGAACGGTTTTTCTAATGCTAGGGATCCTGCATAATCACGGGGTGGAGGAGTGTATTTCAGTATTGTAATCTTTAGGGGGTTTTAGCAATTTGGAAAAGGTTATGACAAAATAGAGCTGTTCTGTTTCTTGTTTATGGTCAGCTAGTTTGTCAAGTGTTGGCGTTGGTATCAAGTGCAGTAGGAGTTAGGTTATTCTATTCAGCGATTCTTTTACACTTTAGTAAAAAAGGTGAAGATCGATAAGCTGAAGTATTGGCCATGTGTGTCCTCAGGGTAGTTGAGGGCTTTGTTGCTGGTTAGACGCTGTGTGTGAGTTTCAAGGTATTGTGGTTATGTAGAATACAAACGGAAGCTCTTTAGGGGTTTCAGAGACTCTGCGTGCCACGGTATTTGCATCGAATACATAAAGCAGTTTTTGGTTCTGCAGGGTACTTTAAGGCCGGGATAACTTTCTTGTGCTTTGTCTAGCGTGAAAACGACGCCGGGTATTAGAATCAGACACGATGTCCGATGATGATGTCTAGAGTTGGTGGGTAAAGAAGATTGGTGGCGCGACCATTCCAGGATTTGATTAGAAAAGCAGCAAGCGTGCGGCTGTAACCACTTTGTTGCAGTTACACTTTCTGTTACACGTTTCTGTAATGTCACATCTTAGTCAGCCGTTGCCCGTTACAGCCAGTTGATTTCCCGCCGATTGTCAGCGGCCCTCGCTGCGGCACAAAAAGCCCGCCGCCATCACCACATCACTTTTAAGACGCTTTTCATTGGCCCACCGCGGCCTATCGATGTTTTTTTTTTCGCCATTACCCACACACGCCAGCCCTCCCAGCATAAAAAAATATATCTCAACTGGCCAGACTCCTAACATTTTTTTTTTCTTATACTCCCCCCCCCCCCTTCTCCTTCTAATCAAATAACCCACTACCTCCCCTCCCACCATCCTCACATCTAACCCCCCCCCTAAAGACTCGCAGTTATCTCTCTATAGGCAATCCCAATTACCATCACACAGAGAACCATGATTGCGTCTAGACAACTCGGGGTTGTTGGCAAGTCCAGCATGGCCCGCCCCATACCTACCATCTACAGAAGCATCTCAACCTCCTCCAGCATAACACAAACCGCGCGACCACTATCAAACACACACCAGACTCAGCGACGATCGCTGGCCACCGTTGTCGGCGACAACCCAAAACCCAAGAAGCACGGAGGCCTCCGCGACCAAGACCGCATCTTCCAAAACATTTACAGCAACTACGGCCACGACCTCAAGTCCGCCAAGAGAATGGGGGACTGGTACAAGACCAAGGAAATCGTCCTCAAGGGCCACGAGTGGATCATTGCCGAAATGAAAAAGTCCGGCTTGAGAGGTAGAGGCGGTGCCGGTTTCCCCTCCGGTCTCAAGTGGTCCTTCATGAACCCCCCCGGCTGGGAGAAGAACGTTGGCCCCAGATACCTCGTCGTCAATGCCGACGAGGGTGAGCCCGGTACCTGCAAGGACAGAGAAATCATCAGAAAGGACCCCCACAAGCTCGTCGAAGGCTGCTTGCTTGCTGGCCGCGCCATGAACGCTACCGCCGCCTACATCTACATCCGTGGCGAGTTTTACAACGAGGCCGCCATTCTCCAGACCGCCATCAACGAGGCCTACGCCGACGGCTTGATTGGCAAGAACGCCTGTGGCTCCGGCTACGACTTTGACGTCTACATCCACCGCGGTATGGG
The DNA here is from genome assembly GCA_900497715.1 of Magnusiomyces ingens NRRL Y-17630. Taxonomy (NCBI): domain Eukaryota; kingdom Fungi; phylum Ascomycota; class Dipodascomycetes; order Dipodascales; family Dipodascaceae; genus Magnusiomyces; species Magnusiomyces ingens. The sequence continues at coordinate 384,947 of UIDE01000008.1, forward strand.
CGCCTACGTCTGCGGTGAGGAAACCGCTCTCATTGAATCCCTCGAGGGCAAGGCCGGCAAGCCCAGACTGAAACCCCCATTCCCTGCCGGTGTCGGTCTCTTTGGCAGACCCACCACCGTCACCAACGTCGAGACCGTCGCCGTCGCCCCCACCATTCTCCGCCGTGGCGGTGACTGGTTTGCCAGCTTTGGCCGCGAGAGAAACTCCGGTACCAAGCTCTTCTGCATTTCCGGCCACGTCAACGAGCCCTGCACCGTCGAGGAGGAGATGTCCATCCCTCTTAGAGAGCTGCTTGAGAAGCACTGCGGTGGTATCCGCGGTGGCTGGGATAACCTTCTCGGCGTCATCCCCGGCGGCTGCTCCGTCCCCATCTTGACCAAGGACGTTTGCGAGCACGTTCTCATGGACTACGACGATCTCAAGGACCACTTATCCGGTCTGGGTACCGCCGCCGTCATTGTGCTTGACAAGAGCACCGACATTGTCCGCGCCATTCAACGTTTCTCCTACTTCTACAAGCACGAGTCGTGCGGCCAGTGCACCCCCTGCAGAGAAGGCACCACTTGGCTCTTGAAGGTCATGGATAGATTCAAGGCTGGCCAGGCCGGTCCCCGTGAAATCGACATGCTTTGGGAGCTGACCAAGGAGGTCGAAGGCCACACCATTTGCGCCTTGGGTGATGCCGCTGCCTGGCCCATCCAGGGTCTCATCCGCAACTTCAGACCCGAGCTCGAGGCTCGCTTCCAGAAGTTCAACGAGGAGATTGGCTCTGTTTCCGTTGGTGGCTGGACTCCCGGTGCTACTGTTGGCTCCGGCAAGGTTATTGGCGGCCCTGTTCCTGGCAGCCACTAAGCAAGTTGAAGTTTAACTTGAAAAAAAAATGAACCAAAAAAAAATCCAATGAGAAAAAAAAAAATTTTTAATATCTACTTAATACTTCGTATTTCTGTGGCCTCAAACCATTTCATTGCTATAGATAAGGCAACTGTTTATAAATACATAAATTGAAAAAATAAAAAAAATTGAAAAAATGAAAGTTTTCAGCTTGCCGTTGAAGTTTTTACTTGGAGGTGTGTGATTATAATCCTGGCCATCTGATTGGTTCCTGATTTAGCTGAGAATCTAAAGGTGCACGTCAAGCCGTGTTCGGTTGCGAGTATATGCGTCTGAAATTGCAGCCATAAATGTAGGAATCTAAGAAACTGGCCTATTCACAAGCCCTCAAATTCAACTTTTAAAGTGCCCCAAACTCCATAACGCAGAGCCAGTACCAAAAAATGGCATCTGAGCAAAATCGATAATTTATTGGCTCACTTTATATTAACCAACCGCATAAAAATGAATCCCCTACTAGCCAAAATATCGTTTAGATATCATAAACTGGAATTGTCACTCTGTTTCCAGCCAGAGAGCCATTGATTCCAAGCTGCACGTTTACAAACAAAAAATTAAGCTTAATATTAAAAAAATACAGGAAACATCCAAAGGCAACTAATTCAATTAATACCAACAAGTACATTTAGTTGCCTTTTAATGTGTTTCTTGAGAAAAAAAACTATAAAGACCGGAAAGTCATTCCTTAGAGCAAGAAAGAAACTGCAAGAATGGCAACGGCGGCCATAGAAACAGAGTTGACTACTCCGCCATTGACCTGGCCAATCGTGGTGGGAGCAGTGCTTGAGGGCGCCTGCACAGGCACCGAGGTCTTGTTGGGGAAGGTCGTGGTGTTTGAGGCGCCAGGACCAACAGGAGGCGACACAATTGCGCTCTTGGTGGTGGTGGGAACAACCTGGGTGATTGTGGTCTCGCAGGGCTCTGTGACGGTCACGGTCTTGCCCTCCTCGACCTTGGTGACGGTGGTGTAACCGGAGAAAACCGAGGTGGTCGTGACGCATTCCTCGCAGGGCTCGGTGACGGTGGTAGTCTTGGGAGCAGGAGTGACGACGGAGGTGACGGTGGTTTCGCAGGGCTCAGTGACGGTCACGGTCTTGCCTTCCTCAACCTTGGTAACTGTGGTGTAACCGGAGGAAACCGAGGTGGTAGTAATGCACTCCTCGCAGGGCTCGGTGACTGTGGTAGTCTTGGGAGCAGGAGTAATGACAGAAGTGACGGTGGTCTCACATGGCTCGGTGACAGTCACAGTCTTGCCCTCCTCGACCTTGGTGATAGTAGTGTAACCGGGAGAAACAATGGTGGTGGTGATGCACTCCTCGCAGGGCTCGGTGACTGTGGTAGTCTTGGGAGCAGGAGTAATGACAGAAGTGACGGTGGTCTCACATGGCTCGGTGACAGTCACAGTCTTGCCCTCCTCAACCTTGGTAACAGTAGTATAACCGGGAGAAACAATGGTGGTGGTGATGCACTCCTCGCAGGGCTCGGTGACTGTGGTAGTCGTGGGAGCAGGAGTAATGACAGTGGTGATGGTGGTCTCACAAGGCTCGGTGACAGTCACGGTGATGCCGCCTTCAACAGAAGTAACTTCACCGTCACAGGGCTCGGTGACGGTGACGGTCTTGTTGTCGTCAACCTTGGTAATGGCAGTTTCGCAGGGCTCGGTGACGGTGACAGTCTTACCGCCAATGACCTTGGTGATAGTGGTGACTCCGGTGGTGGTAATGACGGTGGTGATGCAGACGTCGCAGTCCTCAGTAACATACTCGGTGGTGGCTTCATCCACAGCAGCACTTGTGGCGTTCAAAGTAGCAGGCTGGGACTCCTCTGCGCTAGGAACAGCCGAGGAGGACCCGTCGCCGTAAGAGCTCAGATACCACTGCTCGACGTAATACATGACGGAAGGAATCATAATGTACTCGAGGTCCTTGTAACTGGTGTAGCAGTTGGTGCATTTGTTCCACTCGCAGAAATCAATTGACTTGGACTTGGCCTCGTTGTTAGCCATCTCGGGGTAGCTGTTTTTGGACACATCAATCAGGCCTTGGGCGCAGGAGGCCATGCAGGAGGATCGGTCGGTAGCCGCGGCGCAGGAGCCCGAGAGCGGCTGAACAATCTGCTGAACCAGCAAATGGGGGTACACGTTCTTGGGGCAGGTCGCGACGTTGTACTCCTTGTCAATGAGGCTCTTGTCCTCGAGAGCGGAGGTGTAGAGCTGCTCGTCGGCCGTTCCCACGAGCGACTTTTCACCGCAGTACAAACACGCGTTCAGCCAGACGTAGTGGATGCCGATTTCCGACGAGCTGATGGAGCTCTTGAGCTGGCCGTAGTACTTGCATGTGTCACGGCACTCGTCGGTGGTGGAGGACAAGAAGCAGAGGTTGGTGGGTCGGTAAGTCGAGTAGTCGGCGTAGGGCGAGTCTGAAGGATAGTTGACGTCGGTATAGTTGTTAAAGAAACCCAGAGCTGAGACAGCAGCGGGGGCCAAGGATAGTAAGCCCGCTGAAAAAGTGAGAAGTTTCATTGATTAAGCAAAAAAAAAAAACGAATGTAAATATTTGGATAATTAAAATGAGTGTAACTGTAAGAGTGAAAAAAAGCGAGTGTATATGGATTAAGGCGATTTGGAAAGTTTGAGATTTATTTCACAATTCAAGTTTTTGATTTGGGGTATGAGAGAGGGTATATATACCTGGGAAGTCATCTTGTAGGACACTGCGGATAATATGGCCATCTACGAATGCAGCCAGACACTTTTGTATGTCATTGGTTCCGCAGTCATCTTGGCAGCTCGTTAATGACTCGCTCTCACCATGTAGAAAGGAGGCATTGTTTACCTTTTTCGTTTTTGGGAGGGGCAGAATCGGCGTTTGAAAGAAGGGAGGACCCAGCAGAAGGGCCAAGATGGTGACCTAAACGGGTGAAAAAATGGGGAGGAGGAGGATTAAGCGGAGGTTTTTTGTGGGCCAGCAGCAGAAATTGTGGGTGAGCCGGTCATGTGACCGCACGGTTGCATGTCGCAGTTTATTTGAAAGGTTATATCGAGCTTTATTTCGACAGACGGAGGCAATCTGCAAGTGAGCTTTAGCACAGATAAACGAGAAACGTATTCTTCAGTCGACGGGAGCGTCTGGATCAAAGCCCTGTTTGCCTTGAGGTCGCTGTTTTTTGGAATGGAGGAAGACTTTCACCAAGGTGTATTTATAGCACCTTGGTACTAAGGGGAGAATCAACCGGTTACGGAATGCTTTGATCGCACGATTTAAACGTCAAACCGTCATTTAAAAATAGGTTTCTAAACAAGGGCTTTAGGCAAAATTTGGTATCAAACTCTATGGGGGTCTTGATATCCAGATCTTCAAGTATGAACTCGTCTTTTGAATCTTTCAAAGGATGAACCAGCTTCAACATGGAAACCCAGCGGTCTCTTTGTTCAAAAGACGCAAAATCTGGCCACGCCAAAATGGGCTCTTGGCAGCTTCAATGCCTTCAAAGCTGTGCTTCAAATGTCAGCTTTTACCGATTTGTATCGAAATCTGAGACGTACCTGGCACAGGCCCTCGCAAAACCAAACCCCTTGGGACACCTGGATTGACCAGGACCCATTTCGGATCACTCGCAAGCTGGTCCACCCTTTGACCTCCCACTCACCAACCGGGTTTGCCAGAATTTGGGAAAACCTTTGCGGTCAACTTCAAAAGAAAATAGACAACTAAAAAGACATCCCCAAAGTTGAATGCTAGAGAAAAAATGGAGGTCCGCCTATTCTTAAAAATTCAACTATTTTTGGTTGCCATGAAGATTCCAAAATGTGAGATTATTAAACTCAAATATTACGGCTGGGATCTACTCGAACCATAATTCACATTCCCCTATCGCTGGTCTCAAAGGAAAGCGCGTATCTCGGGATACGCTAAGAAAAAGAACTTACACTAAAGCTTTTTCTGAAAACAAGAAAAACTTATCAAAATCCAAAATGGTCCATCTTTGAACTTGGCCAATATAAATCAGTCACTATAATCAATTCATGTCTGAATTTGGCACCTACAAAAGAAAACCACTCCGTCTTCATGAAAAAAGTGAGTTATAAATAAACTAATTCACAATCTACCTCAGAAACTAAAAAACATTTCATTCATTTAATTAAAATCAATAAGCAGCTTAAAGTGATTGCATTATTACATGTTTACATATAAACTCACCAAGAATTAAAATGACTTAAAAAACAAATGACACTGCAAAGATGGCAACAACAGCCATAGAAACAGTGTTGACGACTCCCCCATTGACCTGTCTAATTGTGGTTGGAGCAGACCCAGTGCCCGAAGGCACCTGCACAGACACCGAGGTCTTGTTGGGGAATGTGGTGTTTGAGGCGCCAGGACCAACAGGAGGTTGCTTGGCAGATGTCGTGGCGGCAGGAGCCTCAGTAGAGCTCTTGACGACAGGAGGCGACACAACTGCGCTCTTGGTTGTAGTTGGAACAACCTGGGTGATTGTGGTCTCGCAGGGCTCTGTGACGGTCACGGTCTTGCCCTCCTCGACCTTGGTAACTGTGGTATAGCCAGATGATACAATAAGCTCTGTGGTGCACTCATCGCAAGGCTCGGTGACTGTGGTAGTCGTGGGAGCAGGAGTAATGACAGAAGTGACGGTGGTCTCACATGGCTCGGTGACAGTCACGGTCTTGCCCTCCTCAACCTTGGTAACAGTGGTGTAACCGGAGGAAACCGAGGTGGTGGTGATACACTCCTCGCAGGGCTCGGTGACTATGGTAGTCTTGGGAGCTGGAGTAATGACTGACGTGACGGTGGTCTCACAGGGCTCCGTGACAGTCACAGTCTTGCCCTCCTTGACCTTGGTGACGGTGGTGTAACCAGAAGAAACAATGGTCGTGGTGACACACTCCTCGCAAGGCTCGGTGACGGTGACTGTGGGTTTAGATGGTGGGGTGACGACAGTGGTGATGGTGGTCTCACAAGGCTCGGTGACAGTCACGGTGATGCCGCCTTCAACAGAAGTAACTTCACCGTCGCAGGGCTCGGTGACGGTGACGGTCTTGTTGTCGTCAACCTTGGTAATGGCAGTTTCGCAGGGCTCGGTAACGGTGACGGTTTTACCGCCAATGACCTTGGTGATGGTGGTGACTCCGGTGGTGGTAATGACGGTAGTGATGCAGATGTCACAATCCTCACTAACCCATTCAGTGTATTTAGATTCAACTACACTACTAAACTCAGAGTCACTAGTAGCTGAGCTGGAGTCGTTATCATCATTTACAGTAGAGTCACTTGAGGAATCAATTTCCACAGAATTCGGTTCGGTGTAAGTGGGTCCCAACGATGACGCTTCACCTGAGCTTTTGGAGTCAGTAACGTAGTCAGTGTACACGATCCACCCACTGTTTTGGTGAGCCCAAGAAGAAGACTCTCTGGCATTATTTTCCGTCTCGCGCTGGTTGAACTCTGTTTCCGCATTTGCAATGTACTTCATGAGCGAAGGAATCATAGTGTAGCTCAAGTCCTTATAATCATTGTAACAATTGTAACACGCAATCCAGCCACAATAGTCAAGCTTATCCGTATCTTCATTTCGGGAGTAGGCCATGAATACATCATAGTAAGACGTTTGCGCAATTGTAGCAAAACCATGTGCACATGCTGCCAGACAAGAAGATCGGTCGCCAGCTGGAGTGCATTTCCCAATTTCTCGGTCCCCTCCATATTCCATCAGCAGCTGGGGGTACTCGTTTTTAGGACAAGTGGCTACGGTATAACTTTTGGTGATGCATTTGTTTTTGGAATCACGGGCCGAAGTATAAAGGTGCTCGTCCGCAGTGCCTAAAAGCGAGTCTTTACCACAGTGGAGACAGGCTTCAAGCCAGGAATAATGGATATTGACTTGGGAGCATTTTATGGAATCTTTAAGTTGAACGTAGTAGCTGCAAGTGTCGCGGCACTCGCTGGCGGTGACTGGTAAGAAACAGAGATTTTCGGGCGACGAATACCTGTGATCTTCATAAGGGGAACCTTTAGGATAGTTGACAATACTTTCGTTTGAGTATACCAATAAAGCTTTAACGGCAGCGGGGGCCAAGGTCAATAAGCCGGCTGCAAAAGAATGAAATTTCATGGTTTTTTAAAAGCAAGTAGATTAAAACGAGTGTGTATTTTTAAACAATTAAACGAAGATTAAAGAAAGTAGAGAAATCAAAAAAATGAAACGAGTGGATGAGTGATGAACAACAATGGGAACCACCCAACCATTTTTAGTGGGCATCGCCGTCTATTTATTTTAGAATCTTTATAACTTCATGGGCCTGCTACAAAATACTGAAGATAGTTGAGGATGAACGGGGGACAAACCTGAAATACTCTCGTATTACCCATGGGTTAAATATTCGCATCTTGGCGGAGGTGATTTTTTCATCAGGTTGAAAGAAGGTGTTTTTGATTACTTCTTTGGGACTGGCGTTGTTCTACAAAAGACAACCGGCACAGGATTTGGAACTGACTGGGCCTAGTTGGGGAAATCAAATTGGGCGGAACGGGAAGGAGGGGAGGGAGAACAAAAGAGTTCACGTGACGTTAAGTTGTGCATATGGATATTTTCAACGGCCTCCAGTGTTGAAGTTAATCGGGCCAAACCATTATTTTCAATTGAGATATTGGGCAATTGAAGTTCAAGATATACCCTAAATATAAAATACCTAAAAATTTATACATTAGATAACTCATATCTAGGGGTTCTTTGATTTATATCAATCTAATGGCGGGTTAGTTAGAATGTGGGGGCAGTAATTACAAAAATGTAATTAGTAGTTATGTTTAAAATGAAAAATGAAGATGTGGAATGTTCTTCATGTTTTTAAAAAATATTAGAAATATTATTGCCAATAATATATATGAAACTGCAAAAAATTTTCATTAGAAAAACCAATTGTTGTGTAGTTTTAAAGGATTCAAATGTTATATTTTATAACCACATTCAAGTTAATTTTTTCAAATAAAAAGGGGTTATGATATGAAAAATTTTAATTTGCTCAAAAAGGTTTGCTGATTCTTCTCAATAAGTTACTGATTTTAAATTTTTAATTATTTAAATGGTACTGAAAAAAAAGTAGCAATTAATTTATCGGTAGTTTTGTTAAAAAAAGAATAATTTGTTATCATATTGAACATTATAGATAGCCAAGATGTGAAAATTAAAAAAAAAAACATTACATGACATTAAATCATAAACGAAATCATCATCATAACAACAGCTGCTAGGGAAACTGTGTTTGCCACACCCGAGTTAACCTGCGGAAGTGTTGAGGTTACTTCTCCAGTGCTCGAAGGGACTTGGATAACTGACTCCGAGCTCTTGCTTGGGTAAACTGTTTCTGCTGGGACACTTGATGAACTGGAAGGCAGTGTAGTGGGAGCAGCAGTAACTAAAGTCTCGGGAAGTGGCTTACTAACCGAGGGTTGAGTTGAAGAAACAGCACTTGTAACTGAAGGAGCAGCTTCAGTTGGTGGCTTAGAGACAGGAGGGGAGCTGACTGAGACAGGCTTGGATGGCGATAGAGAAACTTCAACTTTTTCAGTGGTTTCAGGAACAATGACCTGGGTAAGTATGGTTTCACATGGCTCAGTCACCGTCACCGTCTTGTCTCCCTCAACCTTGGTCACGGTGGTGTATCCAGAGGTCGTTATAATTTGAGTGGTACATTCATCACAAGGCTCGGTGATGGTAGTGGTTTTACCTTTTTCAAAAGTGATTGTTTTTTCATTTGAGGGGGAGGTGGAGATCTTGGTGGTAGGCTTAGCAGTGGGCTTGGTAATGACGGAGACGTAGGTCGTTTCGCAAGGCTCGGTGACGGTCACGGTCTTGCCCTCCTCGACCTTGGTAACTGTGGTGTAACCGGAGGAAACCGAGGTGGTGGTGATGCATTCCTCGCAGGGCTCCGTGACAGTGGTAGTCTTGGGAGCTGGAGTAATGACTGACGTGACAGTGGTCTCACAGGGCTCCGTGACAGTCACAGTCTTGCCCTCCTCGACCTTGGTGACCGTGGTGTAACCAGAAGAAACAATGGTGGTGGTGACACACTCCTCGCAAGGCTCGGTGACTGTGACTGTGGGTTTAGATGGTGGGGTGACGACAGTGGTGATGGTGGTCTCACAAGGCTCGGTGACAGCCACGGTGATGCCGCCTTCAACAGAGGTCACTTCACTGTCGCAGGGCTCGGTGACGGTGACGGTCTTGTTGTCGTCAACCTTGGTAATGGCAGTTTCGCAAGGCTCAGTAACGGTGACAGTCTTACCGCCAATGACCTTGGTGATGGTGGTGACTCCGGTGGTGGTAATGACGGTAGTGATGCAGATATCACAATCTTCACTAACCCATTCAGTGTATTTTTGTTCTCCCTCACTACTGATTGAAGAAGAGTCAATGTAATCACTTTTTGCCACAGATGTTTCCACCTCGCCATCAGATGCAGGACTAGACGACTCATAAATTGAAGTGGGCTTTAGTTCATCCGAGCCAATAGATGTTAAGGAGGCAAATACCTCATCTTCTTTCTTGGAGCTTGATGCTGTGTCGCTCGCAATATCATCACTAGATGATACATATAATGAGCTGGAAGGTTCTTCAATAGAGCTAGCAGAAGAAAAAGAGGAAATGGAATCACTTGCGGAGTTAGTTTCAGTTTCATCATCAGAACTTGATTTATCCAAAGAGCTAGTTTCTGTATCAGTAACCGTGTCTATATCGGAAGACTCGGATGCCGAAGTGGAAGAAACATCTTCTGAGCTGAAAGATAAGGAGGAAGATTCTCCCTTGGAAATGCTTTCGATATAATCCTGATACGCTTTCACAGTGTAATGCATAAAGGAAGGAATTATGTAGTATTGTAGATCGGCGTAATTTCTATAACAGTTGAAGCAGACGGTATAGCTGCACTGAACGTTTGCCACATCATTATAGCTACTTTGTGCAATCGCAGCAAAGGCAGCGGAACACTCTGCAAGACATTCAGATCTTCCACCAGCTGGAGCGCATTTTCCTAAGGAGTAATCCCATTCGACCATTAAAAGACGGGGGTATCTTTCTTTGGGACATGTAGCAACGTTAGATTTTACCGTAAGACAGGTGTTTTTTGATTCAAGAGCAGCGGTATAGAGAGGTTCATCGGAGGTTCCAAGAAGGGTTTTTTCACCGCAGTAGACACAAGCTTCAAGCCATAGATAGTGGGTATTAACTTCATCGCAGCTGAGGGACTCTTTAAGCTGGTTGTAGTATTTGCAAGTGTCGCTGCACTCCTGGGCAGTGCTCGGCAGGAAACAAATGTTTTCAGGGAACATCACTTTATAATCAGCATATGGGGAACTAGGGGGGTATACGATGTCGGATGAGTTTGAAAATATGGCTAAAGCCTTGATGGTGGCTGGAGCCACAGAAAGTAGGGCAATTTTAAGCGAGTGAAATTTCATGGATGATTAAAAAGAATGAAAAAAGAATAAAACGAGTGTATAGGCACAGTTTATGTTTCAAATTATAAGAGATTTTCAAAAGATCATGGCAATTGATAAAGTATTTCTTTTTTTTTTATGGGCAGGGTACACTTTTTTTATAAGTTCAAGTGGAACCTATTTCCGAAGGATTCCAGCCGTGAACTCTTACGAGGTCTAAAGATAGTATCATAGGTTTTTTTTTTGTGCCATCCAAGGAAGTTCTTGCTTTCTTGGCGGTGTGTACGTGTATTTCTGTCTACATTGGAGTTTTTATGAGTTTCATGATTTTTTTGTTGTTTGGAATCGGCCTTTGGAGAAACAAAAAAAAGTTGAGGTCAAGACGGTGATCCAAGTGGGAGGGTCGGTTGAGGAAACAGCTCGACAAAGCCTTCCGTGTATTTTGATGGGCAAGGGGGGGTTTCTCTTTTTTTTGTGGGGAGATATGTAGATCACATGATATTAACGTGATTAATTAATTTACCCAATCGGTTCCCTTTTTTAAACACCAAATTGGAGTCACGTGAATTTGGCTTAAATGATTCCAGATGCTCTGGTATTTCAAGTGTTTGAAATGCAACTCCCTAAGACTCAGCCAAAATTTAATCTTCAAACAAATTGAGAGTTTTAATAGATATATTTGTTTATTGAAATTATCTTTTACCATCGTTCATCCACTAGGTAAGCCCTAAAATGAAAAAACCCTCACGATGTAAGTGGTTGAGTCTTGACTTTCACCAAAATAGATTATAGCAGCTTGGTTTTAAATCACTAAAAAGTACAAAGTCATACGAGAAGTTCTTTATCACACGATTTTATATTTTTATAAAAAAATAAATATCAATTAATTATAACGATGATTATAAAAGATTTCACCAATAAAGCTGAAAGTGGAGATTGTGTTTTTATTTTTTTTAATCAGATGTGCATTCAAATTGAATACTGATCTTGGTTTAACAATAAAATAGAAGTATAACCCTAAAAAAGCTGGTGATCAGCTCATAAAAAACCCAATCTTGGCGTACCAAATATTCTGAAGCGCTGCAATCCACCTTGCACCTCATCGGCGAAATCGTTTCCAATCGGAGGTAAAACCTATCACTGTTATGAGATCATACATCTTAAACATAGCGAGTATAATTCCGTTTGACGAATGGTTATTTTGTAGTCTATTGAGATTACCTTGTGCCTAATCAACTACCCAATGTTTGTCTCTCAAGCCGAGTAACTTGTCAAAACAAAAAAGGCGGGCCATGTTCTTATCATTCATCACGGATTAGAATTTGATTATGCTGGTTTTATACAGTGGACTATCCAAAATAATCATTTAATAAATAGCGTAGAGTGGTGAATTCAACAGGTACGACGGCGGTCCATCTCTACTATTTGCAAGGGTTAGGTTTTTTAATTTGGAAATGCTTGACAATGGTCTAAATCTTTTTTAAAGTTCACTATTACGCAGGGTTTAGGTTTTTTAATTTGGAAAAGCTTGACGATGGTCTAAATCTTTTTTAACCTTCATTAATCCGCAAGGGTTAGGCGTTTAATTTGGAAAAACTTGACAGTGGTCTAAATCTCCCCAAATCTGAATTATTCCGCAAGGGTTAGGCTTTTAATTGGGAAAAGCTTGACAATGGTCTAAATCTTTTTTAATCTTCACTATTCCGCAAGGTTTAGGTTTTTTAATTTGGAAAAGCTTGACAATGGTCTAAATCTTTTTTAATCTTCACTATTCCGCAAGGGTTAGGCTTTATTGTTAATTATAGTTGACAATGTTCCTCAAGCTGATTATCATTAAAAAAAAAGAGCTTTTCGACATTTCTAAAAAACAAACAAAATATAACAGTTCAATATAAATGACAATTACCATTATAAGCTAAATCCATTCTTAGATTATTGTATTTTTTCTATCTCTAAACCCAAAGTTTTATCCAACTTAATCATAGACATTTCATTTTACTCTATTCTCTAGACATTAGACAAATAAAATGATTAGCTGTGATACTGGCGCACAAGTCTGGCTGGGAAGGAAAGGAATGGTCCGAAGTTGTTTGTAGCAAAATAATAAATTCATTATTCTTAAAAAAAGATTTGTATAGATAAATGTCTAGGTTAAGTCAAGGTAATTTAAAAACAATGTCGCAAAGATACATTATCCAACGATAAGTCAACGGGATTTAATGTGTTAGGACTGTGCGCGCACTTATGGGCTGAAAAGTTTGATTTGTCGTTAATATGAGTTTAAGGAAAGCGCTTTTTTTGGCTTGATCAGCAAAATCATTAAAAAAACAGCCCTATACTGTGTATTCAAAAACAAAAAAAGATTATCAGTGAAATATGTGTTTAGCTATGATAGGATTAGAAATTAGGTAGCTTTGATTTGGGTGGTTCACTTGGCATGGAGATTGGCATTTTGCACCAGTAAATGTTAATTCTGGTACTCTTTCCTCAGCAGCCAAAAATTCAATTGCGTCTCCTGCCAAGAGTCCTTTTAATGTTTTCCAATAACAAAAAACCATTCTAAAGATATCTCAACTTGGCTAAAAATATTTTCGAGTTTCTTTTTTTAGGGGCTTCTAATCGTTAGTTTGGGTATTATCAAGCTAGTTGTTCCATGTACCTCATTGTGAGGCTTAACTATCTGCTTCTTTTAAAAAGGAAAGAACCTTTTAATGTTTATTTTTCAACACATTAAGGAATAAAAGGTATTAACCTACGCTCAAAGAAACCTCTTTATTTTGTAAGATCAACTACTAAAGGACATTACATTTTACAATAGCAATGAAAATTAAATTTGTCTATGACTTTGAAGATACTTTTTAATAAATGCCAAAAAAGAAACATTGGCCTGATAGTCTTTAATATTCATGCTCATATGATGATGAAATGGTTTTCAAGCGTGAAAAAATTACACCATTTTTTAAATATCTCGATTACGTTCCTTGAATTAAATATATCATCAAATCTTTTCCAGAAACTCAATATCATCTTGTAGTAATTGTTGGGACTCCCAAACAAGAAACATTAAGAAAAAAAGGGTCTTCTAATAAAGCTAATCACCCACTTAATTTCCACAAGGTTTGGTCATAAAAGACAGTTATTTATTTAGACCTATTAAATCAAACAAAAAAGCATAAACTATGGTTCTATTTGTGGTTTTATAAAGCAACATAAACATCTAACTTAAAGTTTTCCGTAAACTCGCTCAGAGAATTATAGACGAGATTTTTAAAAAAAAATCGAATTCTGGATAATAAAAAATAGATCGGGATACTCGAAGACGCCAGAAAAAAAACACAAGAACAAAACCTAGTTCAAGTACTCTTATCACCCCCATCGTATTTACGCCTACAGCATAACCTAATCTCGCATCAACTTCTTTTTTTTCTCACATTATTCGATCTCGCCTTAATAACCTTTGAGGCTGTTTTCTTAGTCTCTGCCGACTGTGCTCCCGCCTTGACCTTTTTTTTCTTTGATGACGCTGAGTCGCTTACCACGTTCTGGGGTTTACCTTCCTTTTCAAGACCAGTAGGTAGTACCTGGGGAGCCCCAATATCAACCATTGTAGTGTCTTCTTCGTTCTCATTTTCCTTTCTGCTCTCCTCCGACAACAATGTTTTTCTCCGTTCACGAAGAAACTGCGTGACGTTTTCAGGGATTGGCTGTAATTCAAGTCCCGGCGTAAAGTAGCGGAGTCGAAGCGCTGTAAATCTTCTCCACGACTTGGAGAAGCGCCGCAACAGAGATATTTGAGAAGAGGAAATAGAGGGACTCGACTCGGCTCCACTTTGCGAAGACTCCTGGTGATTACTATTAGCAAAAAACACCTTTTCTTCCGTCAGCACGTTTACAACATTTTCAAGATCCTTGAGCCCCAATCCCAGGTCACTGCATATATCTTTCAAAGTAGAGGAAGCATTCACCAAGGATGAAACGTTTCCAATTTCGGCTTCAAACACATGACGCAGTGGTTTGTTTGACGTCAAGTTAGATTTCAAAATGAAGCCGAGTACTTTACGTGCAATTGCTGTTTTGCGGAGCCCTTCAAGGTCCGGTTTGGTCAGATCTCTATCGAGTTTTATTTGAAGCTGGCAAAAAAGACAATGCTCAAAAGCGTCGCAGTCATGAGCGCCTTCTCTATAATATCCTTCGCAAAACTTGTGCACCCATCCATTGCATTTTGTGCATTGAACCTAAAGATGGAAGGGATCATCAATCAGTTAGACCATATGGAATGTATAAATAGAACCGATAATTATGGGCATAATGCTCCATATTCATGCATCGGGAAGGCATTTAAAAAAAAACTTACGCCATCGAAAATTGTCGTTGCTTCCTGTCCGCACGCACAGCTGAAGTTTTCAGCATTATTGTTGATTGTGTAATGCTTGTTCTTGAAGGTTTCAGCAACACGAGGCGATGACGATGATGATGTCACCATTGGGGTCAGTTTATAAGGAGTTTGCTGTTCATGAAGATCTTTGTTCACACTTTTCACATTTTCGTCAGAGGCAGCGGATGTTGCATCCAAAGGTTGGGTCATGGTGATCTCATCGACTTGTTTATCTTGAAACTAAAATTTGAGACAAACAAGCAATTGGAATTTAATGTTAGTTCTAGACACATGGAAGTCATCATTGTTGTCACCTTGTTAAAAGGGAAAAAGAAGGGAAAAAAAACTTACCATTGTTTGAAGGTCGTTACCTATTTTTATTTGGCTTCCGGATGTAGTGGAGTTTAGACGGGAGTGCAGTCGGCCGGCTGCCATCTGTTTGTAGTTCCAGGGCGTGACGTCGATCTCCTTATTTACAACAGGAGGAGGTTGCAATTTATTTTTAGCACCAAAGTATGCCGAGGTGGATTGGGTTCGGAGAACGGGTGCATTTTTGTAATTGTGTGGGTTTGACACAATTTTCATCGAGAGACTGAATTGTTAGCTATTAATAAGAGTCTCTTGAGGAAGCATAGAAACTTACGAATAATGGCCGACATCAGATTTCCCAGTAGCATAAATTTTGGAGTCAGAGCAAACAGACTTGAGAATAAAGTCAGCTTCGGGGGTTTCGGTGCAATCCTTAAACTTTGGAGGCTGATACTCAGATGGAGTTTCGGGGGTGTAGAGAAGTCTCATTGAAAGAAACCGGGAGTCTTTTCACATCATAGGTCAGTTATTCATGCAATGTTTTGAAATTTTTTTCAAGAGTCAAATCAGTATTACTCACCAGGAAGTTTCCCTAGCTTCTGAGCCATTAAAATGAATCTTTTCACCAGGTTGTATAGATTTCGTTTTGCGTCTAAAAATAAAACAATGGGCGGTTAGTCAACAGTATTTTTTTTCTTTTGAAACCACACAATAACAAGTAGTTTTTTTCATGTCGGGCCTTACTATCATAAGACATGGAATTAGAACTGAGAGTGTTTGATGTTGTTTCTACTGTGGACGCTAGTGGCGCACCAACATGACTTGTTGCAAGGTCCATTTTGATTTTGTTTTCAGTGTAGGTAAAAGAGAAAGTATAAACCTCGACCGAGTCCATTTCATTGTGTGGATCTGAAAATATAGAGAAGATGATATTCTGTAGATATTTGTTTTCAATAGAATCAAAAACACCTAGAGTCTGAAAAAAGAAAAATATTATTATACCCGATTAGCAAACATAATAATCATGGCATGATTCCATGACAACTTTTTTCACGGCGGTTACTTACAATCCAATCTAAAAGCGTGTCAGCCTGAAGTGTGACACCGCGCTTGAGTTTCTTGATACGCAGAGGTTTTCTAGTTTTAGGCGGTCCGCCCTCGAGGTCTTTCTCAGGCTCGCTGGGATAAAGCAGCGTTTCGTCGTCGAAATTAGTTTCGTCGAAGAGGCCGCGGACAAACGCCAGGGATCCGAAAGAAGCCGTGAGGAGTGACTTCACAAGAACTAGCGAGGAGGTTTCTGTGATGGGTAGGGAAGCAACGTTTTGCAAATGGTGGAGGTGGCCGGCACTTGCATGAATCGGAGGAGTAGCCGTGTGAGAGGAGGAAGGTTCTTGTTTGGGATTAAGTTTCTGGGCTGCGGTTGCCGTGTCTTTTGATCGAATTACTTGTGCCATTTTGAAGTTTGAGACTTTTGAAAAAGTTGGTAAAATGGTGGAAGTTGAAAGATGAAGGGAGGGGAAAAAAGAATAAAAAAAAGCTGTCAGACCAAGATGCTCTACTGAGAGAAGCTTGTCAAAAAACTCATTGATGAGAAAATTGACAAGGTTCGGCGCAGGTTGAAAAAAAGAAAAGACGAGCGAAATCATGGGAAGCTGACATAAGCCGTCATTATTTTGGGTTTGTTGATCCACAAGCTTTGGGTAAAAGGTGGGACTTTTATTTGTTCAATAGGGACTGATACTATAAGTCAGTCTTATTATAGTTCTAAATTAGGTGGCGAGAGCGTGTTAAAAAGACTCTGAAAAGTATATAAATAGATAAAAAAGTCCTGATTTCATCTGTTCTTCTTTTTCGTCATAATCAATTATACCAACATCTTCAATATGAAATTCGCAGAATATCTTACTCTCTACTTCTTGGTCGCATGTGCCTCATGTGCTCCAACTCCAACATCTTCCACCTCCTTGAGTTCTTCAACTTCCAAGCCTGTAATCTCATCGACTTCTAGGGCTTCTGCTGTTCATCCCACAATCATCATATCCACTGCTTCTCACCCAACAACTATCTCCACAGCTACTCATCCAACCACTACTAGCATACACACAACTTTAAAACATGCTGTGGCAAGCGATACAGCTGCAAATATTGCTTCCCCTAACTCAAAAACATCTTCCTCTGGAAACTCTCCCTTATCCCCGCTTGTGCAGGCTGCTCAACTTTTCAACATCCAAACGTTCCGCGAAGGAGTGCCGTACCTTCATAAACGCCAGGTGCAGCTGACTCCCAGCAACGAGTTAGTGATTAATGCTGAGCAAGGCACAGGGTCAGGAGTGATTCCCTTTGTAGGGTACTTATCAGACATGCGGACTCTTGTTGCGACGCGTGATGACAGCAATACCAAGGCGAATGTTGCGGTATATCCCGACGGGTCTTTGAAGCTTTGGCTGAATTCGTTAATTACAGTTCCTGATAACACAGAGGAACCAGTAAACAGCACGGGGATAATCATGGCGGACGGGACCGAGGTAGGGCCATGGACAATCACAACGAAACGGTTCCTGACACTAAACAGCAACAATAACGCGTGGTCGTGTCCAGAGGGCAAATCGGGGGTGTACCGCATTTTTTGGACCGAGGACCGGCCGACCGGCAAGTTTGGGTGTCTCAAAGTTGACTTGTATGTGCCTGGAGACGTGACAAGTGTTTTGCAGAAACGGGTTGTTGTGCCGGAAGATGTGTTGGAGGAGTCTTCGCTGAGACGGCGGTTTTGGGATTTTATTGCAAGATATTAAAAAGAATGAAAAGAACGATGAATATAATGACAATTTGATAAAAACTAATGTTATTGGATTTGAATTTAAAAAAGATATATTGCATGAATTTGAGTCCATGAAAGTTTTTTGTACGTTTAAATTTCTATTGACTAAAATCAAGACTCACTATTTGTCCATGTAAATTACATGTTGCTTAAGCTAATCGACACCTTTAATTTGGTCAATGATCCTTTTTTTCATTTTTGGTAATTACCATCGAAGGTTAAGATTAACTTTTCAGTTTCTGAAAAGCCGCACGCGGCTCGGTCCAACGTAGTCGAGTAGTTTAAAGTGCTCGAGAAAGCCTGATCTTCAATAGTAAAACGTCGGGGTTGTTGTTTCTTGAGAATTAAAAAAGACTTGAAGGTTTCTCCCTATACCCTTTTTTACTCATAATTAAAGGAACAGACTCCCATACTCGATAGTGGTGTCCTTATAATTTTTTCAGCCCAGATTTATTTCCCCTTTACCATTTAAACCCAGCTTTTCGATATAGTTTAACATTTTCCTGCTCATAGAATACTTTTTCTCTTTTTATTTTTATTTTTATTTTGTTACAAATGAGCCAAGCCTTGGAGCTTCTAACTCAAGGGACCTCATTAGCGTCTAGTGGGCTAGTTGCTTCATTAGTCACGGCAGCTGCCTCATCGTTGTTGTTACCGTCTGCCAGCCCAAGTTTTGATGCTAATGCTATTGTTTCAACCGACCCACTATTACGGCAACAAAACACCGCGTCTACATTTGTCTCCTCCACATTGGCTACGGTTTTTACACCCGCAGTTATTGCGTCTTTGCTAGGAACAACAGCGGCGACTGCGGTGGCTGCCAGTTTGTCTGACAATGAGGAGGAGCTTGTTCCTTCTGGCACCGTCTCTTTTACACCTACGTACAGTGTTTCGGAGGAAGAAAATGAGGAGCAAGAAGAGCCTACAATTACGGTGACTTGTACTCCTCACGACAAGTCTGCAGCATGCGAGCGGCCTGTCGGCAGTAAATGGGGGTACATTGTGGTTGTGATTTTGCTGGCCTCGCTGCTGGTTCTGTCGGGAGTCACGTTGTTTATGTTATATCTGCGCAACCGACGTATGGAGCAGCTGGAGGCCGAAATGGAGCTGGAGCTAGCCGCCGAGCTTGGGGAAGATCGCGAGCTCACAGCGAGAAACCAACGCAATTCACCCCCTACACCTCCGCCGCCAGATGCAACTACAACAGCAGTAGTAGAAGGAGGCGGGGAGGAAACCATGAGAACTGAACAAACAGAAGTAGAGAGAAGCAATGAGGAAGTAGTGCAAAAAACGGGGGGACTTGGAAGAAGATTGTCGTTGTTGTGGAGCAAGCTGAGGTCGCATGGGGCCGATAGTGGGGCGCTGGGGACTAGCCAACGGCGGTTTCCAGCTCCGCACCGGTATTTTTTAGACGGTAGAAGGGTTCACGGTAACAACAATGAATATTCAGATAATGATGACGACATGTACTTGACAGATGGAGAATATGCGTGCTCAGACGACGAGACAGTGTATGATGCCGAGATTTCTTTGCGTAATCTGCGGGAGGTGGAGCTGGCCCGGCTGCTGGACATGGAAGCCGGGCGGGCGGCGGAGCGTGAGCTATTGGAGAAGGGCAGACGGCTACGGTCAGGGTGGAGAGGAGCAGGGCAGCGACAGAAGGCGCCAGAGCGGATGCCTTTACAGAGCGGGTGTGGTGGCAGTAGTCGGAGGAGTGGGGAGACGTTGACGCCGCCATATGGGAGTGCAGGGGTAGTGGGGATCTCTCAGTACGATGAGAAGTGTGGGGGATACAGGACGAAACAAGAGGCAGGGTGGATTGGGGGGGATGAAGAGGAGAGGGAAGAAGAAGATCCGTTTTGTGATCAGTCTGGGTATGATAGCAGCGGGTTGAGAAGACAGAAAGAAGTAGATGGCGATGGAAGTAAGGAGGGAGGGTTTACTAGAGCAGTTTCGTTGAATAAGCCCAATACGCGATATCTAGTTCGACCGAGCATGATGGGAGGAAGAATGAATGGGAAAAGTTTGCTGGAGGCAGTTGGGAGTGTTGGGGAGGAGGAGGGGGGGCATTATCAGGGGTTGAGAGGAAGCTACGGGATAAGATTCGAAGGAGCCATTGCAGATGCCAAGGAGGACGACGATAGCATTTGTGAGAATGTTGCGCTGGCGAACGTTCCGTCGGTGGAGAGTGCGGCCGGTCTGGATGCGCGAGTTGTGGAGGCAGCGGTTCCGATTGGAGATCTGCCCGATGTTGTGGAGACGTATTTTGGTGGAATGAGAGGGTCGAGGCAGCAGCAGTCAAAAATGAAGGGCAGGAGGGTAGGTGGTGGCAGGAAGCTGGCGGGGGCCTATGAGGAGCAGAGCAGGTCTACATTCCAGCCAGCTGAGGAGCGGTGGTGTTCCCATTCGGCGGGGGGTGTCGGAGATGGTTGTGGGATGCCGCATGGAGAAGACAGAAATGAGAAGAGATTATCAGCAGAGGACGAAGAAGAGATTGATTACGTTTGCCGAGTCTTGTTACCGACGCCTACCAGTGGAGGCAGTAGCAGCAGAGGGCTGTTTTTGGCTAACGGGAGTGAGAATGTCAGTGGCGGCGACAGCAGCAGCAGCAGCAAGGGTACATTTTTATCGTTAAGAGAAAATGGCCCGAGTTGTGGGAGGTTTGATTACAAAGACAAGAGGAATAGAGGTGGGAATACACGCAGCAGAGGAGATATCTCGGAGAGGATGGGGGTCCGAGGAGCCGGAGGGGCAGAGTCCAAGGTGGGATGGGGCAGGTTTAGCAGTGGGAGTCGGATATTAGTTGGGAGTGGTGATAACATGGGTACTGGGGGCAGCAGTAGCAATACCAGCGGAGGGAACAGTAATAACAGGGGCTACGACATTCTTGGAGATGGGATTGTAGGAATGGAGAGAGGAATAATCGAGGTGGTACAGTTGGGATTACCAGCAGGCTAGAGGATTGGAGGCTTGCTGAGCGTCGAGAGGTATTAGGGTGAGTACCCAGTTCTGACTGGGCTGTTTCAAGTACTAGTGTATGTTTTTTTAATTGAAAACACGGAGCAAAGGGCTTGGGAGATATTGTTCTACTGACATTGAGTTCCAGATGAGAAGGGGTTTTTCTAAAGATGTATTTATATAAAAATTATATATTGAAAGAGGCCAGAGTGAGTTTGTGAAAAAAGAAAATTTCAAATTTCCAAATTTCTTAAAATTCTTTTTTCCCAAAATGGCTGCAAATTTTCCCAAAATGGCCAAGGCGGTGATTGCCTAATTCGGCAGCCTCAGCCGCCCGCGGGAATTTCCCAAAAAGAGACATTTTTCAAGGGGTCTTTTGTTGTGGACTTTAAGTCCCAATCCCCCTTAATTGAAAATGTACCGTCTCCCTATTTTTACTTTTAAAAAAAACTTTTGACTTTTTTTTCCCTCTCTTCTTAAAAAAACCTTCTTTTACTCTTCTCAAACCTTCTCTACCCAGAAGTATCGACCCCCCGAAATGCCCCCCTCATTAATACCTGCCATCTCGGAAACGCTCCCGCTGCTCTTTGAGCGCGCGCCAACCCCGACCGACTCCTCGGCGGCCGCCTCGACCACCTCCTGCGCGCCCAACGACAACTCGGCTCGCTGCCAGACCCCCGTCAAGGACAACACGGGCATCGCGGTCGGGCTCGGAGTCGGCGTGCCTGTGTTTCTGGCCGTCTGCGTCATCATCTACCTGCACTTCCGCCACAAGCGCCAGCTGCGCAAGGAGGACGAGGGCTCCAAGGAGCTCGACGTCGAGAACGACGACGACTTCGGCACGCCCGTGCCCCCCCATCCCATGATGATGGTGAACAACGCAGGCGCCCCTGGAGTGGGCCAGGAAAAACAGGACGTCAACTACTCGGTCCAACAGCTCCACTCCAAACCCTCCGAGCAAACCCTCATCGACTCAAACAACCCCTCCGTGCTGGCCAAAGCCTCCCCCCAGGACTGGGCCGCCAACGACCCCCGTCTCGCCATGTCCACCCCCAAACCGCAGATCTACGACTCGGCCAACCCCTTCGCGACCCCCAACTCGCTCTACAAAATCCCCCAGCTGCAGTCCTCCCAGCGCTCGCTCAACAACTTCGACCCCTACGACAAGTCTGCGTACCCCCCCTCGGGCGACATCTACAACACCCTCTCTAACCCCTCGTACCCGCCCTCCATTGCCACCCGCCCGTCGTCTCCCACAAACACCAACCCTTACGGCCAATCCTACAACGCCGTCAATGCATCCTCCCAATATGCCCTGCTCCGACAGCAGCCCTCCAACCAAACGCTCAACGCCTCGGGGCCTCAACAGCGGTCCCTCACCGACGTTTCCTCCACCAAGCAGCCCATCTCTACGGTGAGCGCGGCACACCAGTTCACCACCCAGACTGCTCCTCATGCTTCTTCCCAGGCGGCCTCGACCGTCAGCCTCCCGCAGACACAGCAATCGAGCCAATCTCTTGCAACCATGCGTGAACGGACTGACGATTCCGCCCCGTCCTCCAGCAATGAGTCGAGCCAGCAACAAAACGGCACCTCCCACAAAAATAACCTTAGCATTATGTCGACGTCCCAGTACTCGGGCGACTTTGATGACGAAGATACTACGACCACCATTTCTTTCCAAAATGCATCCAGCTCCCACCCCTCTACTGGCGACGAGTCTACCCAGCACAGTCTCTCAGACGCCCCTAACAAAGGCGCTGCTGCCCGTGAATCCGTCGGCAACACCGACTTTGACCGTGTCAAGTCTGTCTACAAGGAGTATTTCCCCACGGGCTTGAACTCGCCTGAAATGGCCGCGGCTAACGCGGATTCCGGCTTCGACTTCTCGCCCATCCCAGAAGCCTCCTTGGACCAGACTCTTGAGCAGCAGCAGCCCTCCTCGAATGTTCAATACCAATACTCGGAACAGACTCCTGCTCCTGCTTCCAACACTGCCCCCCAGCCTGCCTACAAGCAGAAACCCCAAAACCTGCCTGCTATTAACACCACCCTGGGCTCTCCCTACCAACAGCCGCAGTCTCAGTTCCAGCCTCAGCCTCATTTCCCCCAGCAGCAGCAGCAAAACATGCCACCACAGTCTTTTGACCAGGGCGACCTCTACAACTTGCCCATGCCGCATGATCCTGCGGCCTTGAGATCCATGGCATCCACCCCCACGGGCAACATCATCCCCTCGTCGCCATCCCAAGCGTCCTTCCGCTCGGCCATGTCCGGCGTCCACACGCCTTCCACCCACGTCCCGCGCGTCGAGCTCTCCTCGCTGCCCGTGCCCCACAAGCTTTCCGAGACCGACTCGCCCATTGCCTACGCGCCCATCCCCAAGAACTATGCGCTTGCGCACAGTGCGTCCGGTACCGATCTTGCGGGCGCGGCCAGCGACGCCCGGTCGCTTTCGTCGGGCACCACGGTTCCGCCGTCGCCGGGATCCATGGCCTCGCCCATCATCCCCGTATACAACCCGCTCCACAACAACCTGAACTACCCGGAAATGGAGTCGTCCAACATGGTGCTGCCGTCGCCCCACCAGCTGCGCAAGAGCATTGCGCTGATGACCTCGCTCGAGTTCCGCCCCCCTAATAAGTACGCCAACCAGGAGCGCAACGTCAACACCATGACTGCTGAGGAGCGCGAGGTACGACGCAGAGAAGATGGCTCGGTGGTGGCCATTAATGCCGGCCGTGTTAGACCGCCCTCGGCCTTGGTTCCTGATGACAAGACCCAGATGGAGAAGCTTCGACCTACGATGGAGATGCGATAGATAAGTTGATGATGGGGCTTTGGTCTGTTGGCGCCTTTCTTGGAAACACAAGGTTCTGTGAATTTTCTTTTGGTGACACTGAGAACAAAAAGACATTGGGAATTGCATATAGAAAAGCAATGTTTTTGAAATCTCATGAGCGCCAGAAGAAAAGACCGGGGAGCTTTTGTTTACAAATGAGAGGGATTATTATTTGACAAGAGGTTTTTGAAAGGATGCAACAGACCAAAGCGGAGCGGATTTGAAAGAGACACGGTATTGTCTCTCGGAGAGAAATGGGAGGGAAACAAAGGATTAATTTTGTCAAGATTACGTCTATTCTCTTATTTTTATTTTAACTTAATGTTTAATCCTTTAATATTGTAAAGTTTATAAGTCATCTAGAGCCCAAAAAATATAAAAAAACTGTAAAATAACCTGCAAATTAACCAACCTCGAAGCCTTTTCAACCGCGGCAAATTGCTCAGTGCGTTTCGGCAGATTCATAACCGACTGTTGCTATTTAAGGAGGTCGCCAGACATTTTTTCACAAAGCCGTTTTGCTACGCGTGGGTGCCAAAAGTAAACAAAACCATTGTTAGCAGCGCCTATTTATAGCATGGCCAAGGGGGGGCTGGAAGGAATGTCGGAGCTGCTTGGGCTTCCATGGAAAATCACTGACAGCTCAAGGAATGAAGCAACGTCTTATCGCCAATCGCTCCAAAATGCCCAAAAATAGCCCTTATCAAGCTGTCAACTCAATGCCATACTCCTCCATATTGACAGCCTGCAATTGAGTTTGACAATGCCCAAAAATAGCCCTTATCAAGCTGTCAACTCAATGCCATACTCCTCCATATTGACAGCCTGCAATTGAGTTTGACAATGCCCAATTGTGTCCTAGTCTCCTCCCCAAAACCATAAAACTCAAACTTACATTCCTATCTACACCTTTACTTAGACCGACCCCGCCAGCCTCCTCGGCCTCCACGCCCTCCGCCGCTGCCACCCCAAGCTTTTCTCCCGCTCCCATTCCCCCCGTTTCCTCCGCTACCTCGACTTCTGCTACCACTCCCCCTATACCCTCCGCCGCCCATTTTCCGCCCAGCGGACGTCCTATACCCGCCCCCACCACCACTTTGTCCCGCCCCTGCTCCCAAAAACGGATGCCCAGCCCTGGTCGCTGACGCCGCGGTGCCCCGTTGGCTACGGTACGGGTTGGTGGCCGGTAGCACCGGCATTCCCACGTTTGGCGAGCCATTAACATTAGTTTGGGTCTGCACATGTCGAGACAGCGGTGGTGGCGGTGCCTGGGGGAACCGAGCTCCGCCGGCTGTAAACCGGGCGCGGTTAGTAATCGATGACGCCGATATCGGTGTCTGGCGACTCGACAGTCCCGATGTCGCTGCTAGGGAGGTGGCAATGGAACGCAGTGACGTGTGGGAGTCCATAAGCTGTACTAGCGTGGATTCTGAAGACGCAGCTGTGCCTGGCGCGTGGGCAAGTAATTGGATCAGAGCCTTGATGTCGGGAGGGTCCTAAATAGGATTTAGCCGGTTAGATCACGTTTATCTGCGGAAACAGCAACCAAGAAAAAAAAAACTTTGAAAATTGCCGTGTTAGCATACAATGTTATCAATGCGCATGGGATGGATCTCAGGTAAATGCTCCAGTGAATTTATAGGAGGCATAGGAGTGCTTGGAATCCTGGACTTGAGGGCAACCACATTTGGAGAAGTTGTGATTGAATAGCTCAGGTTAATGGCATCAGCATCGTAGACCCTAGAAAAAAAAAACCACAAGTTAATTCCATGCAAAATCATTTTACTTAACCCTCATAATAGCCAGTTGAGGATCAACCATAGGTTACAGTTGTTGCAAGTATAACAGCTCCAGGCTCGATACGTGCTGCATCTGGGTGCTCTTAAGCAACAAACAAACCAGCACGCGTAGTGGCTTTCCTGGTGACGACCCGGGTGCATATTTCGCCGTGTGCTGTTTTAAGGACTTGGTGAATCGAGCGTCCAGAATCGTGGATGAGAGCCTGGTATTACCTTCATCTGAAGTGCTTGGGGTATGATCCGTGGCCAAGGCTGCAGGGATCCTGCACACAAATAAAACCGCGGTGTAAATAGGGGACGAATGGTTGATGAACGGGGTTGGAGCATACGAGTCCACAATTTTGAAAGAAAACGGGCGTTCAAAAGACATGGACAAGGTATCAATTGAGGGTATATGCGATGAACCAAAGCTTTTGGGTATTTCTCTGTACAAGCTTGTCGACACCTTGATCGCTGTTGCTCAGAAAAGTTTTTTTGCTGATGATTAATATCACTGCGGTTACCAGTAATAATTGGAATTCCAAAACTTGAAAATAATAACGAAAACCAGGTTGGTGATATAAATTTTGGATGGTTGGTGGCGGTGATTTAGGAGTTTTTTTTTTTGTTTATTTTTTTGCTTTTCGTGTTAAAAAATCAATCACTGCCACCATAAACATTCTTACACACAAATTTTTTTTTTTTTTCCCTTCTTCAAACAAGAAAAATCGCTCCCCTTAAACCCCAAACAACATCGTCACCACCACTTTACACCCAACAAACCTCCCCCACCACCACATCCTCTAGCCCTCGCCAACCTACACAAATTCTATACCATGGATCAGCTCTTGGACTTTTCGAAAGACCTCGACATCGATCTGTTGGATCGAATTGTCACTGTCTTTTATTCCGGCCAAGGTACTCCGGCCGAGGTACGTGTAAATACGGTTCTTGCTTCTTTTATATCATAGCTGGTATTGTTATCTTAAATCATGTATAACTAACAACGTTTTCGTACCCGAATTTTTTTTTTTTTTTTAAATTAGAGATCGGAAGCTGATGTTGTGCTTAAAAAGGTACGTTTGTCATTTTTATTTTGATTTTTTTATATATTCCATTCTAATAATCCATATCACAGTTTCAAGACCACACCGATTCTTGGACTCGTGCCCCTAAAATCCTTCAAGAAGCAAAAAACCCCCAATCTAAATGTAAGTCCAAGAACTCCCGCGTGTATCCTGTAAAAATCTCTTTCTAACCCCTTCTTTCCTCTTCCCTCTCCCCTCCCCTAAGACATTGCTCTTTCGGTTCTTGAAAAACTCATTTCAACCCGGTGGAAAATCCTCCCTGAAAATGAACGCCAGGGTATCCGCAACTTTGTCGTGGGGCTTTGCGTCAACTGGTCCAACGACGAAACCACCTTCCGCACCCAGAAATCCCTTATCAACAAGGCTAACCTCACTTTGGTCCAGATTCTAAAGCAAGAGTGGCCCGCCGCATGGCCCTCGTTTATTCCTGACATTGTTGCGTCCAGCCGTTCCAACGCAAACGTCTGCGAAAACAATATGGTCATTCTTAACCTTCTCAGTGAAGATGTCTTTGAGTTTTCTGCTGAGCAAATGACTTCCACAAAGGCAACAGACCTCAAGCGCCAGCTCGCAAAAGAGTTCTCCCAAATCTTCCAGCTTTGCTTCGAGGTCCTCAACGACGCCACCCGGCCTTCCCTCATTTTTGCCACTCTCCAATCTCTCCTCAAGTATATCAACTGGATCGAGCACAATTACATCTTTGAAACTTCTCTCATCTCCCTTCTCGTCACAAAGTTTCTCTCCCCAGCGGAATTTAGAAATGTCACTCTCAAGTGCTTGACGGAAATCGCAAGTTTGAGCAACCCAAGGGCTGACGACATGTTTTTCAAAATGTTTGTTTCCGCCATGGAAGTCATCAGCTCTATCATCCCCCCCTCAACTGATTTCAAAAGCATTTATGACGATGCAAGCTCCCAAGACCAGGAGTTTATTCAAAATCTTGCCTTGTTCCTCTCAACCTTTTTTTCCCACCACTTAAGTCTCGTTGAAAAACAGGAAGATAAAACCGTTCTTATTCTTTCCCACGAATATCTCATCAACATCTCCAGAATTGAGGAACGTGAGTTGTTCAAAATCACCTTGGACTACTGGACTCGTCTTGTCCAAGAACTTTACGAAGAAATGAGAAGAGTCCCCCTCTCCGACATGCACAATGCTCTCGGCCGCTCAATCCTTGCAAACTTCAACACGGGCGGCGCTGCAAGCCCAGAACTCCTCGCAAATTACCCTCTTCGCAAACATATCTACAGCCAGATTCTTTCTGCTCTCCGCGTCGTCATGATTGAAAAAATGGTCCGCCCAGAAGAAGTCTTGATTGTGGAAAACGACGAGGGCGAAATTGTCCGCGAGTTTGTCAAGGAAAGTGACACAATTACCTTGTACAAGAGCATCCGCGAAGTCTTGGTCTATCTCACCCACTTGGATGTCTCCGACACTGACAGAATCATGCGCGACAAGCTGGCCAAACAAATGGATGACAGCGAATGGTCCTGGAATAACATCAATACTCTTTGTTGGGCTATTGGTTCCATCTCCGGCGCCATGAATGAAGAAATGGAAAAACAGTTCCTTGTTTATGTCATTCGTGAGCTCCTCAACTTAACCGAAAAGAAGCGCGGCAAAGATAATAAAGCCGTTGTTGCTTCAAACATCATGTACATTGTGGGCCAATACCCTCGCTTCTTGCGCGCCCACTGGCGCTTCCTCAAAACTGTCGTCAATAAGCTCTTTGAGTTTATGCACGAAACCCACGACGGTGTCCAGGATATGGCCTGTGATACGTTTATCAAAATTGCTCAAAAGTGCAAGAGACATTTTGTTACTCTCCAAAGCGGCGAGTCTGAGCCCTTCATTGAGGAGATTTTGCGCTCTCTTACTGACATTACCAGCGATCTCCAGCCCCAGCAAGTTCAGACCTTTTATGAGGCTTGCGGTTATATAATAGCGTCCCAAACATCCAAGCCACTCCGTGATAAGCTGCTGGCTGAGCTCATGAATATGCCCAATACTGCTTGGAACGGTATCTTGGAGCAATCCCGCACTGACCCAGAGTTGCTTTCTAACTCAGAAACCATCAAGATCATTGCCAACATTATGAAGACAAATGTTTCCACATGTCTTGCACTCGGTGCTAACTTTGCTCCTCAGCTCGGTTTCATCTACGTCGACATGCTTAGTCTTTACAGAGCTGTTTCTTCTATGATCTCTGATGCCGTGGCTCACCAAGGCCCCATTGCCACCAAGACTCCTAGAGTGCGCGGCCTTAGAACTATTAAAAAGGAAATCCTCAAGCTCATCGAGGCTTACGTTTCCAAGGCCGAGGACCTTGACCATATTTGCACCAACATGGTTCCCGGCCTTTTGCAGGCTGTCTTACAGGACTACCGTTCCAACCTCCCCGATGCGAGAGAAGCAGAAGTTTTGCACTGCATGAGTACTCTTGTCAACCGAGTGGGCCGCCTTGTTCCTGATATGGTCTTGTCCATTTTGGAAAATGTCTTTGAAAGCACGCTGGAAATGATTAACAAAACCATGAATGATTACCCAGAGCACCGCGTCGAGTTCTTCAAGCTTTTGCGAAACATCAACCTCAATAGTTTTACTGCTCTTTTGAAGCTTCCCGCTCCTGTTTTCAGCCAAACTGTTGATGCCTGCTTGTGGGGCGCTAAACATGATAATAGAGACGTGGAGTCCTCTGGCCTCAGCTTACTGTCGGAGTTGATTACCAACATGGGCGAACTACACAATGAAATCTCTGACAGCTTTTTCATGCGCTTCTTTAAGCCTATTATTGGTGATACATTTTACGTTCTTACTGATAGTGACCACAAGGCCGGATTCACTACACAGGCCCAGATCCTTATGAAAATCATTGAACTTTTGGACTCTGGCCGTGTGTCAAAGCCCATTTATGAAGAAAACGAGGCGCCCAGCGGTACCAGCAACATTGCATATTTCAAGGAGTACATGACGAATCTGTTGCTCAATGCATTCCCACATCTTCAAAGAGCCAAGGTTAGTAATTTTATTGGAAACCTGGTTCTGCAGTACCGCGAGCCGCATCGATTCAAGACTACGCTGCGAGACTTCTTGCTGGAAATCAAGGAGTTTGATGGCAGCGATACGGAATACCTGTTTGCTGAAGACAAGGAGCGCGAGTTGAAAAACAAGCAGAATGAAGAGCGCGAGCGAGCCAAGCAAGTCGGAGGTCTCATTAAGCCCTCTGAAATTGAAGACGACGAAGTCTGACTAGATGAAGAAGTGGCTCTTTCTACAAATGCTAAAATTGTTGAAAAAAATTTAGACTGGACTGGCTTGTTTTAAAAGATAGCAACAGGGTGAAAAATTTAAAATTTGAATATCAATTGGATATTAGATTTTCGTTTATACTTGACAAAAAAAATGAGAGATTTTTTTTTCTTAAAAAAAATAAGATGCTATTAATTTATATATACAAAGGAAACAAAAAAAATATATATACTGTTTTAATTCAAACCAAGATACTCAGGAAGCTTCTTCTTTGCGTCCGAAATCTTGACGACGGCACCATTGGGACCGGCAACAGGGCCCTTGACCAAGATGTAGCCGCGTTCCTTGTCAACACCAATGACAAGAGTGTTTTGAATCGTCACATTCTTGAAGCCCATGTGACCAGGCATCTTCTTGCCAGGAAGAACTCTACCAGGATCTTGATTCATACCCGTAGAACCCGCACTTCTGTGGGACAGCGAGTTACCGTGCGAGGCACTCATACCGTGGAAGCCATGTCGTTTCATGACACCCTGGAAACCCTTACCCTTAGACACGCTCTTGAGATCAACATATTGGCCGGGAGCAAAGTGATCCGCATCAAGAAGCGAGCCAAGAGGCAAAGCAGTGGCAGCTGCATCGTTCTTGACGAGAAACTCGGCCACGTCGTTCTTGGGGGCGACCTCAGCACGGGCAAAATGGCCGAGCTGGGCTCGAGAGAATTTGCGGCGGATGTAAGCCTCGTTGTTGGGAGAGCCGGGAACACCAACGTCCGAAATTCCAACCTGGACAGCGCTGTAGCCGTCCTTGGCCAGAGTCTTGATGTGAGTCACCTGGCAGCGGTCCACCTCGAGAACCGTGCAGGGGAACATCTGGCCAGGCCCGCCGCCAATGATGTCCTGGGACACCAGGGACTTGAGGCCGTCCACGATTTCCTGGGGTATACTGTCCTTCTCGGCGGCGTCGGCAGAAGCACCCTTCTTGCCGGCCCTGATCGACTTGGCGGAGCTGGCGGCGGTGCCTGTTGGCCGGCTGTTTGCGGCGGTCGCCTTCTCGTCAAAAGTGTTGAACCAGGTGATCATGCCGACCTTGCGTGCCAGAAGACCGGTGCGCTCGGGGAGCAGCTTGCGCAGGTGCGCAGCCTCGGGCGTGTGTTTGAGCACAGGCGTGGTGGTTTCGATGGTCGAGGCGACCGAGTAGGATGTGAGCTTGGCGGCCGTACGGACAAGTGTCTTGGGCGCAGACACGGCGGACCAAAGCGCGCTGGACTTGGATGCGAGCATTGTTGATTGGATTTGGGGATGGCTAGCGGTGGTGGTGATGTGCTGAAAAAAATTTTTTTTTGGTGGTTTGGCAGAAAATTCACAAACCTATTCAGAGGGGTTCCAGGGTTAGGGCTGAGCCAAATATTCGTCCACCACTTCTCACACCCGGAGTTTGGCTCTGGCGATTGGCCCGTACAACCACGCAAGAGAAAATCTTCGGGGCTTTATTTTCTGCTCCTCACCTCCAACTTCAACCTACTCAAACCTCACCTTGGAAGTCCCTGTGTTTCCTTCTTCCCTCCTTTGTTTTTCAATATTAGGCTCTTTTATTGAAATGTCTCTCAGGTACTCTCTGCTCAAGTCCCAAAGACTTCTCGGGGTTTCGCCACTTGCCGGTCGCGTCGCCTTGGCTCGCCTGTATTCCTCATCGCCCTCCTTTTCCTCCAACCGCAACACGCCCAAATCCGAGTCTACAGCCGCCGCCGCTTCCTCGTCCTTTGGCGACAAGTTCCGCACCCCAGAATCGTTTGACGAAATCAACATCAAGCCCACAAAAGCCATCCACGAACACATCTCCAAGCAGTACCCCAACCCGATTGACAACCCGGAAAACCACGACTACTTCTTTGACGAAAACGGGAACCGCCGCGTCACAATCCACTCGGATGACCTGCCGGACCCCTTGGCGGAGACGCGCAGAAACAAGCGCTCATTCTACGCCTTTGTTGCGTTCATGCTCATCACTTTTGGCGGCATTGTCAAGTACGAGGATGCAAACTCGCCAGTCGTCACTTCCACCCTTTACACCTTGAGACGCTCGGCTAGAGCCCGTCAATTACTTGGCGACAACATTTCTTTCTACTCGCTATTCCCCTGGATTACCGGATACATCTCGACCATTGGCGGTGCCGTTGACTTCAAGTACACCATCAAGGGAAGCAAGGTCCCCAAGGCCATTGTCTGGTTCAAGGCTGAGAAGTCCCAGGA
This sequence comes from Magnusiomyces ingens NRRL Y-17630, assembly GCA_900497715.1. Taxonomy (NCBI): domain Eukaryota; kingdom Fungi; phylum Ascomycota; class Dipodascomycetes; order Dipodascales; family Dipodascaceae; genus Magnusiomyces; species Magnusiomyces ingens. The sequence goes on from UIDE01000008.1 coordinate 416,963, forward strand.
AACTAACCGCTTTGTTGTTACCGAGTGGTCTGTGACCCCAGAAAACGGTGAGACCATGTCCTTACTTGACGAGGAGTACATGCCTTTTATTCCTTTAAAGAACGAAGAAGCCACCAGTAGACACCGATCCGAAAACTACTAAATTGCATATGTGCTTTATCTCCCCTTTCAAATAATGAACTGTTTTGTATATAATGTGTGAATATATTTACGATTAATAAAAAGGACTGAAAACAAAAAGGTATATATACAAGTGAAAAAAAAAAACATAGACAAAAAGAGAGCCGTTTATTTAATCTTGCGGGCTTTAAGCTTGATGGTCTCACCATCAACAAAAATACCTTTACCCTTGTAAGGCTCAGGCTTTCTGTGCTTTCTAATCTCAGAAGCCAGCAGCTTGACTTGCTGCTTGTCATTGCCCTCAATTATCATGCGGTGAGGCAATGGCAGCTGGATCTTGATACCCTCGGGGATATCGACGCGGATAGGAACACAGTAGCCGACCTTGAGAGAGATGTATTCCTTATTGTTTTGGGAAGCGTCCTTCTCAAGCGATGCACGGAAACCGGTACCCACAAACTTAACGATAGAAATGTGGCCCTCGGTGACGCCAATGATGCCATTGTTGAGGAGAGATCGGGTGGTGCCCCACATGGAGCGCTGGGGCTTGTCCTTTTCGTCGTTAACACGGACCGTCACCTTCTTGAGAGAAGAATCCGCGCTATCGGGGGAGTCGCTGTGGTGTAGGTTCTCAATGTCGAGCTTGACAAAGTCGGCGAGATCAATGCTGAGCTCGCCACGTGGGCCCTTGACAACGGCGCGTTGAGTGAGGTTGATGACGGGCTTTCCGCGGCGCTTCGAGTTGATCTCCATGCGCAGCCGTGAGATCTCATCAATCTGCTTCTCGGAAACAACCACGCTCACGGTTTCCGGGATTGTGATGGGGCTTGAGCCAATGTTGGATCGGGCCACGGGGCTTGTGCTGAAAGAGGCAGCCTGGTGCTGGAGTATTATCCGAGAAGAGGCGGCAACAGGACGCAAGGCCGAGGCACCCTGACGAGCAAAAGACATGCCCACAGATCTGGTCAATGACATGGTGGCAAGGGGTTGGTGGAAAAGGTGATGGATGAAGGGTTTGTGGTTGTTTGTGGTGGGAAAGAGAAAAGTTTTTGGTGGTGAAATTTTTTTTGGAGGGTTGGAGAGGCAGGAAGTTTCACTGGCTTTGGTGGGAGCGTTGATTGGCAGGTGGTGGAAATCAAAAAATCACGGGGTTTTGTGGTGCGTGAACCAGAATCATGTGATTTTAACGCGCGGCTTGTGTTTTAAAATTTTTTTATTTTTTTTAAAAAAAAAATAAATTCAATTTTCATACTAAGTCCAACAACATCAACTCATAACCCCAATCAGATACCAATTTACTCATATAAATAACCATGGTTCGAAAACTGAAACATCATGAGGAAAAGCTCCTGAAAAAGGTCGACTTCTACGACTGGGAGCAAGATAATGGCCACAAGGAGACCCTGATTATGCAGCGCTACCACATCCAAAACCGCAACGACTACAGCAAGTACCACAAGCTGTGCGGCGAGATTCGCCGGTTTGCCCTAAAGCTGACAGAGCTCGACGCACACGACCCGGTGCGCCTGAAGCACGAGAAGCTGATGCTGGAGAAGCTCGAGGCCATGGGCGTTCTGGGGTTTGGCGGCCGCAAGGCCAAAGTCAGCGATCTGGAAGGTCAGATCATTGTCTCCAACTTCTGCCGACGACGGATTCCCGTGGTGATGTGGAGACTCAAGATGGCACCTTCTATAAGAGACGCAACCCTTTTCGTGGAGCAAGGCCATGTCCGCGTGGGTCCTCAAGTTATCACAGACCCAGCTTTTTTGGTCACCAAGAAGATGGAGGATTACCTGACATGGGTTGATGAGTCTAAGATTAAGAGAAATATCGCGAAATACAGACAAGAAGTGGATGACTTTTTACTATAGAGATTGGGGAAAAAATAGAGGAAATGGGATTTTAATGAAATAAGTGAATATTTAATGAATTACCAATACTAAATACAAAAGAGTAATATACGTTTAAAAACAAAAAAAAAATTATATCTTGAACATCCACATCCATTGCAAGAATATTTACATATCAATCGCGCCTTTAAATTTGAGCATATTGCAATTCCGGAATCCATCTACACCAGGTAACAGAGCCATTTGCTGTTGCGCACTGCAAGTTGAGTTGTTGAGTAACGAGGTTCCCGAAGTTGGAACTGTGTTTGGGGTGTCTAGGGTAGACGAGATGAGCGAGGCAATTAGTGGTGATGTGGGAACATTTGTAGTTGTGGTTTCGGAGGGTTCTAAGGTTTTTGTAGCCTCTTTCAACGGATTCCGGGAGTTGGACGAATTAAATGATAGCATATCAAAAAGAGAAGACTTTTTGTTACCATTGACGGGATTAGATGTTAATAGGGACTTGGTGGTGGTGGTAGTAGTAGGAGCTGCAGTGGGAGAAGAAGCAACCGTAGCAGAAGCTTCGTCTGCAGTAGCTGTCGAATCGCCATCATTGCATTCACTCACCAAAACAAGCCCAAACACCCGAATGGTGCTGACCAAGCTGGGGACAAGCGAAAGCAGATCAGCGCTGACAATGAGGCCCAAGAGGTTATTGTTGGCGGCAAACAAGGTTGCGTCTTTAAGAGAAGTGCACCGGCGATCTGTTTCAGGCACGGGTAATCCGTGAGCGCTAACAATGCTAAAAGCATGAGCACCCGAATCCCCTGCATCCAGGTCATCTCCCAGCTGCAGGTCGCCGTCGCTGTCTTCTCTGCGTTTTTTGAGTACCGCGGATTTGAGTACTCCTGTATCGATTTTAACAGCGTTTGCGTGGAAAAACACGGGATAATTTGGCTGTTTCCAATTGAGCACGGTGCACACGTCCGGATGGGCAGAGGAGAAAATCACAGAGCGGGTTTGCGAGGGCGCGCCACCGTAGGGAGCATTTTCCGGGTTACGTGAGCTGCGGACCTCACGGACATGATCAAACAACACCGTAAGGATCTTGTCGACGTAAAAATTTAAATCCGGGAAAGTGTTTACACCAAGATTCATGTAAACAGCCTCGGCACGGGTGGGGTACAAAACTGAAATGTCGAGCTTGGCCTCAACTGGTGTAGCCTGCAAGAAATCCTTTAAGGGAATGATGTGATTGCACTTGGAAAGAACCTTGTGTAATTCTTCTGGAGAAGAAGCAGCAGCCAGTTTACTCTTTATTTTAGCAAGATAATCTTTGGAAGAAACACCAGATGAAGAAAGAGAGAGAACCTGGTCGAGGTTTAAATGACCAATAGGAACGTCCACTACCTTGTTGACATAAATGTTCCAAAAATTTGCCACCACCGGTATCAGATCGCGAGTCAGGCAAACACTGATGCGCGAAAACTCACCGGAAAGTGAAGACGCTGTAACGAGTGATAAGGTTTGTGAGAATCCATGATGGTGGTGGAAAGAAGAAGAAAATGAGGAAGGCCCAGTGGGGGCAGGGGGGTGGGCACCGTGTCCATAAATGGAGGAAGAAGGACCAGTTGAATTATTACCACCCGCAGTGATACCGTTCAAGGCGTTGCTAATTATAGGGGACCCAGAGCGTTGGGACTGCAGCAGCATTTGAACTTGAGAGGCTTGTGGGTTATTGCTATTGTAGAGCGCAGGCAGCGAAGAGTTGAGTAGAGAAGATGTATCATGCAAAACTTGTTGAGGTAATTGAGGTTGTTGCTGTAACTGTTGTTGCTGCTGTTGGGACCCTTGACCCTGTTGGTCAACTTGGGACGTTGATTTCCAGTATGTGTCAAATTTGGTAATTTCCAACGGTTTACCTGAAAATGGCAGCACGATTTGAAAAGCAAAATTTATTCTACCCACAGTTTGGAGGCGCATGTCAAACAATGGGAGAGTGCAGAAATGTCTTGTTCCGAGAATATGTTGGTTCTCAGGATTAAATGCCTGTTGCTGATTGAAAATGTACGACAAGGCAGCCGTTTTTGCGACAATCTTTGTGCCATACGTTGGATAGATTTCAAAGTCAATGGCAAAGTTTTCAAGAGAATCAACCTGGAAAGAGATTCTAGTCTTGTCGTTTTCAGAAATAGGTAAGATGATGCTTTGTGGGATTATTTCGTGGTTATTTCTTGAGGAGATGGTCAAACGGCCTGCAGGAAGAGTGTCATCGCCTTTATCAAATTCAATTACCGGAATCTTAGAAGCCGAAGAAGAGGCAGCATCGAACAAAAGCTGGACAAAAATTTTCTTGTCGAGAAAATTGTGTCCATAGCGACGCAGGGGGAGAATTGGAGGAGGAAGAGAGAGGTCGGGGATACCATCCATATCCAGGTTCTCAATATCCATATCATTTGGAGAAATTGACGAAGAATAAGAAGAGGGATCCATAAAATTACTAGAAAAGCTTCGTGTGGTGCCGGTTTGTATCGAAATTGCAGAAGAAGATACAGCTCCACTGTTTGTATTGTTGTTGTTGTTATTGTTGTTGATGGGAATAGGAATTGATTGGTCACAAGAGGAGCCGTTTGATTTGGCCAAGGCTGCAGAAAGTTCCTCAACGCACTCCACATGTCCCTCCCATGTAGCGTAGTAAAGTGGAGTATGGCCATCTTCGTCTAAAATATCTACATGGGCATTTGCTTTGAGTAATTCCTTGACGGCCAGAGCATGGCCCTCGGATGCGGCATAAAAAAGTGCTGTCCACTTGTTGAGTTTATCAACCTGGTTGACATTGGTGCCGTATTTAGTGAGAAGAGGAATAAGATTATGGTGGCCAGCTCTTGCAACAATGTGAATAGGATATAATCCTTCAGCGTCCGGCTTGATAACATTGGGCCAACGCTTGAGAATCATCTCTGTTGCATCGTAAATGCCGTATTGGCAGGCAAAGTTGAGCGGGATGTACAACTTTTCAGAGTCACCGTCACCTTTAGCTCCAAAATTGATGAGGAGGCGAACGCATTGAGAGTTTTTAGATATGATTGCACATAATAAAGGAGAGAAGTTGTCTTTATCTAAAGCATCAACATTGGCGCCCTTTTTAATGAATTTTTCGATAAGGTCAACGTTGTTGTGGAGGCAAGCATAGTGAAGGGGGGTACGGCCATAAGTATCCTGAGAAGAGGGAGAAACACCTTGGTCTAGAGCCAAATCAACAATGACAGTTCTTCCGACCATCGCTGCCTTGTGGAGAACTGATTGGTTATTTATTTCATCAATGGCATGAATATCAACGTAACCTGAGTCATAAAGTGCAATAAGAGCAGCATCGGAAGCCTTTGTGGGAATAGCTAGCAAGAAGATACTTGTGATGCGTTCTTTTGCGCCCTCAAGCTGGGAGAGGCGAGAAATCCACTCGGCAAAAACCTTTTTCGCGGTATCTGGGTTGGTATCTGTAGAAGAGGCAGTTTTGATAAATTCGTAATAAAGGTCGTCTGTTGAAGAAGTCAAAATTTTAGAGTTATCTATAGGATTTTTAATATTGACTTTGATGTTTGAAGCTGTTGGAGTTATTGCCGTTGTTGTGGAGGTGGTAGTAGAAGTATTGTTGTTTGAGTCGGTAGTAGATTTGGGGGTATTTGCACTATCCTTTTTCGACGTTTTGTCGTCGCTACTTTTTCCCTCAAAAAAAACTGAATCGCCTTCCGCCCAGGCTTTGAGCTCGAGGATGGAGGTCGATGCTCTGTCGGACATATCAGCGAGCTCTTCACGATGGAAAACGGGCTGGACTTCGACTGCGCGAGAGAGATAGAGTTCTTTTGTCTGAGACTTTGAGCGCTTGTCCCATTTTTTAAGGACTTTAGAGAAGCCAGTTGCGTTAAGCTCGATGAACTGTTCAAGCTTGTCGAGGTCTCTAAGAAATCGCTGGAAGCCTTCATGAAGGGTAATATAAGCGAGAGAAGATGTTGATGAGGAGAAGAGGGCGCCACTCTGGTAGGCGGTGATTTTCTTTTGTATTAAAATATCTAGTCGCAGCTTGAGTTCTGCTTCTTTTTGAAGATAAAAGGCATTGACTTTTTCGAGTTCTCGTTCGACGCGGAAAAAGAAGGAGGCCTTGTTGTCTTGGAGGATTTTCTCAACATCTTGGGGAGAGCCAGCAGCAACAGGAGCAGAAAGAGATTTGATAACCTATAGTAGACAGAGAATAATGCTGTTAGTAAAAACGATTCGAGTTAAATGTAGAATAACAGGGGATATAAAAAATGAGTAAATCAAGATACTTACCTTTTTAAGAGCCTTATAATTCATAAAATAGTTTGAATATTCGGGGATATCCAGCTGGCGCTTGGCCAAGTACTTCCCATACTTCATTTGTGATGATAAGCTAATGAAGAACGACGATGGAAGGGAGAGTGAAGAGAAGAAAGAGAGAGAGAAGAGGGTATAAAGGGAAAAAAAAAAGATTAAATTTTTAAAAATAACGGAAAAAATTTACGTTTATTTTTTTCCCCAAAAGCGTTATGGGATTGTCCAGTAGTTATTCAAACTGTGAACTGAAGAAAAGAACCGTTTTCGTCAGCAGCTTTTCATAGGGTAGCGAAAAAAAAAAGGGGATCTTGTTGCAGTGAGTGCGTTTGAGCAGAGAGTCTTTGGTTGGGATGTTTACTTTTTTTAGTCTATCACCAACGGAGGATTTGGCACGTGGAGAAGTCTTTAGGTTTGGCGGAGAATAGTGCCTTACCTTTATGGCTGGTGGTTTGTTACAATCTCTAATTGTGTAACATAAAAATGGAAAGTGTAATATTTTTGAGTTAAGTTGTTACAAAAGGTGGGACTAGTGTGTCACAAGTGAATGTACCCCTACCCTGGAATTTAAATTTGATGAGTAATTGCTGACTCATTGACGCCTGGTACCTATTGTGTACACAGCCGTGCCGAAGCCCAGCACAAAGAAATCTTTAAACAAATTTCTTTTTTTGTTTTTGTTAAAATTCTAATTTTTTTAATTAAATTACGCGCTTTTGAAGATTTTTTTTAAATTTGGGGAGGTTTTGGGTGCTGAGGGGCAACTACTTGGCCAAGGTGCCTCACATGATGTCACCACAAATACTCCAAAGCAGGCTGGAAGTTGGACAATTGTTTGACGTATTGGAATTAATATGATAAATATGTTTATATAAATATATATATATATATTTTCAATATATAAAACATTCTCATTTTAAAAAATAACCTTCTAAAACTATTACGGAAGGGCAGTGATAGCAATAACCTGGAAAAGCAGCCGCGGCGGCAGCAGCAATAACAAGGGCAGCAGATACGTAAAAAGAGGAAATTCCTCCCACAATTAACACAGTGATGTATCCACCAGTCCGTTATATACACTCGGTCCGTAACTTACGTAGTTGGGTTTTATTAGGGATTGCCTTTTTGACAAGCTTCAATCTACTTTTTTCTACGCACTCCTTTCCTTTTCTATTCTTTCTTCCTCCCTTTTAACCCTCCATTGTTTATCCATTCCTCCTTCGAAAACTTTGTCAATTGAACTTTTTTTTTTTTCATCTGTTGTTATCAGAATATTTAATCATAATCATATATATTTCTAATATTCCTCTTTATACATTGCAGATTTTTTGTCGTTTTTTATATATACCTTTTTTCATTGTTTAAAAGATTAACCCCTCTTTTAATTTCTTTATCTTCAGTCCAATTTCATCAAGAAAACTTTTATCAAAAAAAATCAGAAACCAAAAAAAAAAAATAATAAAAATAAAAGAATAAGATAATCTTCTTCTTTTTTCTTTCAAATGTCAATAGCATCTTCATCTGCTGCTTCCTCATCAGCTTCTACGGCTCCTTCGCATGCCCATTCGCATGCAAGCTCGCGTAGTAGAGCTTTCATCAACAACAACACACACAAGGTCCAGGAAATTTATACAAATGACCCCCGCAAACTTTCAGAAGCAGCCATCTACGCTAATAAAAAAAAGTATGGCATTTACGCCATGCCTGGTTACCCAACTTTGGGTGTAGCAACTTCTTCTCCAAGTATGTTTTTTTTTTTTGGTGGTATCATGTTGTGCTTTTTATATAACGCAATTTTTTTGAGTTTTTTTTTGTTAAACTAACACGCGTTTTTTTTTAAACAGATGAGGCAGCAATCCTCGCAAACAAATCTGACCTTTCACTCAAGCTATGGAAACCTGAAACCTCAAAAACAGGCCTTAAAGCAGCTTCGTTTGCCAATTCGCACCCAAAATCAGTCGAAGTCTGGAAACCAACTACTCCAGCTGCAGCCGCCACGGCTGCAGTCTCAGCAAAGGGCAAAACTGTTTTCCCTAAAGAAGGTCGCGAATCTATCTCAGGTTCTGGCGTCTACTCATCTGAGGCTGCACTCGCCGCTCACGCCGTCCCAGGCAATGAAACAGCAGCAAAACGAATTCCAGACGCTTATGCTTGGGGTGACCGCTCTAAATCTACCTCGACAGCAGGTCTCGCCGCAACCAGCACCTATTCACCCGCAAAAAATGGTTCTAGAACCATGTCTAATTTGGCTTTTACCTCCAATGGCCTCGCAAGCATTTCCAGCTCCACCTATGACCCTCTCAGCCCATCCCAAAACCCCAACAAGGCGCCCTCCCCAGAAAACAACTACCTTCTCTCTAACATTGGCAATTTAGAAGAAGCTGCCAGAAGAAGAGCTTCTGAACGACTCTCCAAGATTTATCTCCCAACAAATGCAACTGCAGGCTTGGAGATGCCCTCTACTGGAAGAAGAGCTTCTACCGCAACCACTGGTGTCAATGCCAATGCCGCCTCTTACGCTGCCAACTTGTCTCACGAAAATGATGTTGATCGTCTTGAGCGTGAGCGCCAAGCCTCCCAAATGACTGCTCAGTCCTATGAAGCGGTTTTGGCAATTGCCCGTCAGCGTGCCCAGTCTTCCATTAACCAAATTGACCAGGATCTTTACTACAAGAACCCCACTCTTAATGTTCCCTACTACGAAGAAGCTCTCGCCATTGCCCAAGAAAAAGGAACTGCCAGACTTGTCAACCACGGTAAAATCGACATTGGCGGTGGCCTTTTCATCACCCAATCAGATGTCGATGCCATTGCTGAACGCAATGTTCGTCCAGTCTTGATGGAAATTTCTGAAAAGGCTGCTGCTCAGCGTCAGGCTGACGAAGAACGCCGCATTGCTGAAGAGGAAGAGCGCAAGAGACGTGCTGAGGAAAAACGCCTTGAACACGAGAAGAAGGCTAATGAGCGTCGCCAGGCTGCCGAGCAGAAGGCTGCTGCAAAGGCCATTAGAAATGAGGAACTTGCCAAGCAACGCGCAGTTGAAATTGAGCAGCGTACAAAGGAGAAGGAACGTCGCGAAGCTGAGCGCAAGAAGGTTGAACAGGAACGTCAAGTTCAGCGTGCTGCCAATGACCAGGCTCGTGCTCAAGAAAAGTCGCGTAAGGCCCAGGAACGCGCCAAGTTGAAGGCCGAGAAGATGGCCTTCTTGGAACAGAAGCGCAAGGAAAAGCATGCTCTTAAGACAGCTTCCTTTAATATGGCTGTTGCTGCTGCTCGTGCCAAGGAGGCTGAAAGTCTTGCTCTGGTAGAGGTTCAACGAACTCAGGCCCTGAAACTCAGTGCTGAGCACAAGCTTGAACAAGCGAAGATTGCTGAGGCACAGGCTTCTTCTGATGCTCAAGCCGAACAGGCCCGTGCTGAGATTACTCGCGCTGAAGCTGAACTTGCTGCTGCCAATGCAAAGGTTCGTGAGGCAGAATCCCAAAAGGCTAGCGCTGAAGCTGAAAAGGCCAAGGCTGACTCTGAAGTTCATGATGCAGTTGCTGCCCAGAAGCATCTTGATCAAAAGCTTAAGGAAGAAGCCGCCCAAATGGCTCATCTCGAGTCTGGTGCCCATGTCCCTGTCGTTGTTGATACCGAAGGATCAGAAACTCCAGAGGAGATTGATGAGGATGAAATCGATAGAGAAATCGCTGAGGAAATTGCAAAGGAACTTGCTGATGATGATGCCAAGGAGGCTGAAGAAAAGGATGCCATCGATGATGATGTTGCAAAAGAGATTCTTGCCCAAGTCGAGGCTGATGTCGATGCCGAAGATGCTGCTGCAAAAGAAAAAGAGCTTCCCCTTGCTGCTGCCAGATCCTCCGAGGAAGCTACAGAGGAAGAACTCGAAGCTGACTTTCCTGAAGTTGCTCTTGATGAAAAGTCTGAAGTTCTCGCCGAAGATGCTGCCGATGCCGCCGACGAAGCTACCGCTAAGGATCTTGACGCTGCTATCCCCAAGGTTGGTTTGAACGACGATGAGTTGGAGTTGGCTAAAACAGCCTCTGATGCAGCTGAAGAGGTCACTGAGGAAGATCTTGCAAAGTCAATTCCCGATGTCAAGATTGACGAGGATTCAGAAGCTCTTGCCAAGAGCGCTGCTGCTTCTGCTGGACATGCTACTCTCACTGATGTTGAGAAAATCGATGAGGCTTTGGCTGATCCCCTCAAGGCCGATTCTCCTGTCACCACTACTGCAATCCCCCCCATTCCTGTCGTTTCTCACACTGTCGGCTCAGACACTTCATTTGCTACTGCTGAAGTTGCTGATGAAGAAATTGATCCAAAGCAAACTATCGCTACATCTGCTCCTCCGGTTCCTGTTATTTCCAAGGCAGTCGAGACTACTCCTGTTTCTGAGGAAGCTCCTGTCGTTTCTAAGGAAATTGAAGAACCCTCGCCTGAGACTGAAGCCGTTGCCGAGGTCCCCGTTAAGGAGGAAGTTTCTACAACTGATGATGTTAAAGACAAATTAGATGTTAAGACTTTAACCCCAAGCACCTCCAGCACTAGCAGAGTGGTCACTCCATCTCCTGACAAGGGCAAGTCTAAACCAAAGCTTGCTGAGGATTTGGATACTCCCGAAACAGCTGAGAAGCCTCTTACTAAAGAGCCATCTTTAGAAGCTTCTGTTCCTGTTCCGGCCACAAAGACTACTTCAGCAACCATTGTTGCTGCTGCTCCTGTTACTGTTTCTCCCGTGACTCCAATCACAACCACATCCTCTAAGGCTGTTCCTACATCTCCTTCTTCTCCTGGAGCTTCTCTTTCCCCTGCCACCACATCTGCTTCAATTTCAACCGCCTCAACTTCACGCTCCCGCAAGTTATTTAAAAAGATGAAGAATGCTTTCAGCACAAACGGTTCGTCTAAGAGTGCTTCGAAGACTGCTGCAAAAACGGCTGCTAGCCCTGCTGCTGCTGCTCGCACTATACAGACCCCAGCCAAGGTTGAACCAATTAAGCCAGTGAAGTTTGTTTCCAGTGTTTCAGGCCCCTCTTCTAGTGCTGCTGGACCATCCTCTGCTTCCGGAACTTCTGCCGGTGCAGCAGCTGCTGCTGCTCGTGCCGCTGTCATCACTACTCATGCCAGCTCTATTCCTCCTTCTGCTCCTGTCGAAGAACCTTCCGACGTATTTGCGCACGAGCGAACATTCTCTGGCTTTTCTCAAAATAGCGATAAAGTCAAGGAGGAAGAGCCAAAGCTTGAAACCACATTAACGGGTGATGTAGAAAAAGTTGCGGAGACAGAAAAAAAGGAAGCTACAGAAGCTGCTGAGGAGGAAACTGAAAAAGAAAACAAAACTGAATCTCTTACAGACGCTGCTCCGTCTACAGGTGAATACATGTCGCTGTTTAAAGAAGAGGTTAAATAAGCATTTTCTGATGATGGCTTTTTAAAAAAAAATGACGCTTGTTTAAATTCAAAGAGAATTGAACGAATTATTCCAAAATAAAAAAAATGACAAAAAAAAACATATTTTAGTTAAAATTTCTTTTGTATTTTTATTTTTTTCTTTACAGCTTTACCAATTTTTAATTTAATTCACCTTTATAAATTCATAAAAAATAACATTATACCTAGACGATTACAGTTTTAATGGTCTTTTCCTTGTAGCTGTCTGAGCATCTCTAGTCGGGCCTCCATTTCAGGCACAGCTCGTAGATTGAGGTCAATTTTGAGCTTTTCCTCCTCCAAACGGAGGCGTTTCTCAGCATCCAGATCGGTAAACACGTACCCGCCGTGTCCGTCAAATTGCAAAATCTTATCATGATACTTCCACAAGCTGGGTCTATGCGACACGGTCAGCAGCGAAATGCCTAGCTGGGTGGCATGAGTGTACATGATGCGTTCAATCTCCAAACTAACACTCGACGTACATTCGTCCAAAATGGCAAACTTGGGGCAATGGTAAAACAACCGCGCCATGGCGATCCGCTGCTGCACACCCATCGACAGCTCTTCCTTCCATTCGCGCTCCGAGCCCCACCCGTATGCCCCCGATGTAATCAGGTCGTCGATCTCGACTACCTTTAAAATCTCCAGCAGCTCACCGTCCGACTTGCTGTTGTTTTGTTCAGAGCAGGGGTAGATGATTTGCTGGCGCAGCGTCCCCCGCGACAAGTACGGTCGCTGCGGAATATAAAAAAAGTCTGAGGACCGCGGCTTGGTAACCTCGCCTCCCATTACGGGCCACAAACCACCAAGGATTCGAAATAGAGATGACTTTCCGGACCCGTTGGGACCTACAATCAGTAAGTTATGGCCCTGGCGCTCCTCAAACGATAACGACCGAATCAGCACATCGCCATTGGGCGACACAATGGGGACATTTTTAAATATAATGTCATCCCCCAAAATAACTTTGCCTTTTGGTGTGTCATACTCAGACGATGCACTAGAGGTGCCGTTGTTGAAATTGGAGATAGAAGCGCCCTTCGTTCGGCTTTGTTCAGGTGACATCATGTGCTTTTCTGTCTTGCCATTTTTAATATCTTCCATGACATCAAGTAGTGTGCAAACGCGGGCCGTGTAACCTGCCAGTTGGGCGATTTCTTTGTAAGAAAGCATAATGCGGCCAAATGCATCAGACGATTGCATCAGCAAGCGTCGGTTTGTCACGAAGCTCTGTGTTCTATCGCCCACAGCTGCAGCTGCCTTCTCCGCGCTTGTTGCTGCTCCCGAAGAACCGTTGGACCGTTCCGCTGCCTCGAGCACCTCAATCGCTCCTGATAAAAACGGCAAGTCCTTGACGAACACAGGCACCGAGCAAAGCACAAGTCCCAACGCTCCCCAAAAGTACTTGACCACAAAGTCCTCCATGAATCCGTGGTACAGGCGGCGTCGCAGAATCCGGTTTATATGTTTGATGAGCGCAAAGTACGACCGGTCGAGGGTCCTTTTTTCTAATTGCTGGCCGCGATAAAGTGCGATTTCCTCAGATGCGTCAATCACACGCGTATGCTGGAACCGAAAGTCTCCCTCCAAGGCAGCTTCTTGGGCCACGTATTTGCCAAACGGCGGCGTCAGGACTCGCAGTGCATGGGCTGAAACCTGAATAAGCATTCCAATGACAAATAAGCTTTCGCCGCCAACTGACCGCGACAGTTGCCACGAGTAGAGAAACATGTCGAGAATCGGTTTCGCCAGATTGGAATAGAGCTGCGCAAGAGAGGTCGAGAACCGAGCAACGTCGGCAGTAATAAGCTGGTCCGCATTTCTGATTCTGTCGTCAAGATTGTGTATCGCATAGTACATGGGTGTTGTTAAAGTTTTGGAATCTTTAGAAGCCTTCCCGGGTCTTCTTCTCGTAGTTGCTTCTTTTGATTGTGGTAACCTTAAGTTTCTTTGAGAAAAATCTTTGGCAAATTGGTAATTATCTGAAGATTTATCGATTTTTTCATATTCTGCAGTTTCTTCATTATCCTCTTCATTATCTTCCAAGCTTTTTTTCTCTTCTGAAGGTAGATATCTTTCTAATATATAAGACGTTAATCGATCTCGAAATCGCACCGCCAGAGTGCCCTGCAAATACTGAAGCATAGAGTTTGTGAAGGTTGCGGGAATCGCAACACACATCCACCACACAAGGCTTAACAGAAAATCGCGACCTCGTCCTTTGACAAGTGCTGCTACTAATTTACCGTCAAGAGTTGCTACGTAGAGTGACAGAATAGTTCGAAGCACTAGAAACCCGGAATGCATGGCCAAAAGCCAAAGCTCTTTAGACTTCAAGGCACCATTGGGCATAATTATGCGAAGTAAGCGAGATATCCGAAGAAAAAACTGAGCGTCGACTTCTACCCGTTCATTTTTCTTAAAGCCCGGCTTTGCTGATCCATCTTCTGCAGTTTCTGTTTTGGGTTTTTTCTTATTTTTCTGGTCGTGGACAGAAATGCGCATTCGATTAATCACAGACAAAAAGGTAGCAATATATATTGTACGCGACAAAAGCTTGCGGTGATTGCCGTAATATATTAGGCCTGACTGCAGCAGTCCTGGCATGATGGACTGCCCAGCCATTGTATTTTAGTTTAAGTATATATTGATTCCGGCTTTTCGTTATTTTTTTTGAAAAGCGCTTTTTCTTTGCTTGATAATGATGTTGGTAAAAGAGGGGTGCGTGGGTCAAGTTAAGGTGGGGTAAGTAAAAAAGCTGGTACAAGAACCAGGTTGAGGTGTTTAAAGATGTTACAACTTAATGTAATAGATTAATTGCAATTGTCATATGCTTATTAAATTTCAATGGTGTTATTTTAACTACTTGAGAAAGTTAATATTGTTTAGAAGCAACGACTAAAAAAGACTATCATTTTATTATCACATTTTTTACCAAAAATGCTTTAATATCTGGAGTAAAAACTTATGGAATTTGTTGCAACTTTTGAAATATATATATTGGATAGTTATTTTAAAAATATTTTTATTTTTATAATTTAAATTTCTTACTTTTTATCAGTTTTTCAAATGCAATACCTTTTTAAAGATGATCCAAAACTTTAGTCCAGCTAAACCAAAAGAATATACAAGATAGGAATAATTGATACCCTTAAGCAAATTGAATTAATGCGGGCTTGTGCTCCATTGACTTGAGGAACATTGTCAGTTTGTGTTGCTATTGAATGTGTTTCTCCAGCTTTTGAGGGACCCACGTTAGGAATGCTGGTTGCTTGGATAACCACTGGAACGTTATTACCCTGAGACACGGATTCTTGAGCTGTTTGGGAAGCCACGATAAAGGTACTTGCGACTTTCGGCGTCGAATATTCAGCTGTTGGATTTTGTCTTGGTGTTCCGCTGGCAATTGCAAACGAAGAGATCCCTCCAAAAGTAAAGACAGTATCACTGATGCTGTTTCCTTTTGAAGTTTCTTGTTTTTCAATTCTAGTAAGGCTGCCCCCCGGACTGCTATTAGAGCTGGCTTTGGGACCTGAGCTACCTACTGAAATTGACCAACTTTCTGATCCGCTCCCTGATCCACTTCCACTTCCTGATCCGCTACCTGATCCTGATCCACTTCCACTACCTGATCCGCTACCAGAGCCTGACCCGCTACCAGAGCCTGACCCGCTACCAGAGCCTGACCCGCTACCAGAGCCTGATCCGCTTCCACTACCTGATCCGCTTCCACTACCTGACCCGCTTCCACTACCTGACCCGCTACCAGAGCCTGATCCGCTTCCACTACCTGATCCGCTACCAGAGCCTGATCCACTTCCACTACCTGATCCGCTACCAGAGCCTGATCCGCTACCAGAGCCTGACCCGCTGCCAGAGCTTGACCCGCTACCAGATCCTGATCCGGAATTATTTTCAGACTCAGTTCCCGGACCAGAAGCCGAGCTAAAACTTGTAGAACTAGGCATAGGTGAGATTACAGGGTTAGTCGTTTTGCAAGGTTGAGTTGCTGTAACAGTTTTACCATCTTGAAGAGTTGTGTATGTTATATGGCAAGTATTGATACCGATAACAGTGTTAGAGTTACTAATAGCTGAATTAGAACTGCCAGTTAGAGTAGCTGAGTTACTCAAACTTGGACCAACTTGCGATGTCCACTCACTAATACTTGCTCCATTTCCATAGCTTGTTCCATGACCAGAAGTTGGATTACTCCTCGAGCTAGAGTTGTTTAAATCAGAGTCGATTTTTGGTGTTATAATGGATGATGTAACGGTTTCACAGGGCTCAGTGACAGTAATAATTTTACCACCTTCAGTGGTAGTTGCGTATGTACTGTATCGTGTATAGACGTTAGACACAGTGCCAGAGAGGGATCCCATACCCGATCCAGAGCCACTACCAGAACCTGATCCAGATCCAGAACCGGAGCCTGAGCCTGATCCTGTTCCTGTGCCAGTACCTGTACTAGTGAAAATACCTGTACTTGTTCCAGAGCCTGTTCTAGTACCTGTTGCAGTGCCAGCATTTGTGCTTGAACCTGTTCCAGAACTTGATCCACTACCAGTTCCAGAACCGGACCCAGAGCCAGTTCCAGAGCCAATTCCAGAACCGGAACCTGTACCCGTGCCTGTGCCCGCTCCCGTGCCTGTTCCCGTGCCAGTACCTGTACTTGTCCCAATTTCTGTTCTAGTGCCTGTTGCAGTGCCGGCACTTGTACTTGAGTCTGTGTCAAAGCCCGATTTAGAGCCTGAGCCTGATCCATTACCGGAGCTACTACCAGAGCCACTACCAGAGCCACTACCAGAGCCAGGTCCAGAACCGGAGCCTGATCCATTACCGGAGCCTGATCCACTACCGGAGCCAGAACCAGAGCCTGAGCCACTACCAGAGGCAGTGGAAATAGTTTTAGTAACAGTTCCTGAAGGACCAGGGGAATATGAAAAAATTCCCGAGAGACCAGAGGAAACAGAAACGGTGACAGTACCAGAAGGACCAGCAGAAACAGTGACGGAGACAGTTCCTGAGCCAGAACCAGAGCCAGAGCCAGAGCCAGATCCAGATCCAGAGCCAGAGCCAGATCCAGAGCCAGATCCAGATCCAGATCCAGATCCAGATCCGCTGCCGGAGCCAGATCCGAATCCGGAGCCAGTAGCAGATGCAGTCTTAGTAGTAACAATTCCGGAGTAAGTGATGGTTTCACAAGGCTCGGTGACAGTAACGGTCTTGCCACCTTGAGCGGTAGTGTAAGTAGTGTAACGGGTAGAGACTGAGGCAGAGCCAGAACCAGAACCAGAACCAGAACCAGAACCAGAGCCAGAACCGCTGCCGGAGCCTGAACCGCTGCCGGATCCTGAGCCAGATCCTGATCCAGATCCGGACCCGGAGCCAGTAGCAGATGCAGTCTTAGTAGTAACAATTCCGGAGTAAGTGATGGTTTCACAAGGCTCAGTGACAGTAACGGTCTTGCCACCTTGAGCGGTAGTGTAAGTAGTGTAGCGGGTAGAGACTGAGGCAGAGCCAGAACCAGAGCCAGAACCAGAACCAAAGCCAGATCCTGTGCCAGTACTTGTACTTGTGACAATACTTGTACTTGTTCCAGAGCCTGTTAAAGTGCCTATTAAAGCGCCTGCACTTGTGCTTGAGCCTGTTTCAAAACCTGTTCCCGTGCCAGTTCCTGTACCTGTACTTGTGCCAGTTCCTGTTTTAGAGCTTGTTACGGTACCAAAAACAAAGCCACTTCCTGATCCTGATGCTGACAATGATACTGATTTCTGGCCACTACCCCTGCTTGATTCCTCTTTTGATTGGCCACTAAAATCAGAATGATATATTGAACTTGTTTCAGTTGACTTTGCCGTAACTGCAGTTCCAGATAAAGTTATAGATGAAGTTATAGTCTCGCAAGGTTCAGTGACTGTAATGGTTTTACCGCCTTTGGTAGTAGTAGTATATGTGGTGTATCGAGTGTAAACGCCAGTACTGCCTTCATTCACTGAAATCGAGGTTGATCTAATTGTATCACTAGATCTAGATCCTGATGTCACGATGGTTGTCGTTACTGGTGAGGTTATGGTTTCGCAAGGCTCTGTGATTGTGACGGTTTTACCACCTTGCGTAGTCGTTGTGTATGTTGTATAGCGGGTATAAGTGTCAAACTTAGTTCCAAATACAGCTGTGCTGCTCAAACCAGAGCTGTAAGTTGATTTAGATTCTGTTACTGTTAGATTGGATGTAGAAATAGCTCCTGACAAAGTAGAACTTGTAATTGTCTGAGCAGGCTCAGTGAGAGTAACTGTCTGACCTCCTTTAGTGGTGGTTGTGTAAGTGGTATAGCGTGTGGAAAGGCCAGTTCCAACGCCACTTGTAGATTCCGATTCAACTTCAATTTGGGAGCCGTTAAAACTTCCAGAAGTTGTAGTAAAAAGTGTAGTAGAATCAGTTGGCTCGGTTAAAAATACTGTTTGACCACCAGAAACAATAGTGGTGTATGTAGAATATCCAGTGTGTGTGGTGATTTCAGTGTCTTTTGTGGCTGATGTGGTTAAGCTTCCGTTAGTTTGAGTATTGATATTTGAACTAGCACCAATTGTTAATATAGAGATTGTTGGACTTCCATTTTTGGCAATAGATGAGGATTCTACCAAAGTCAAAATCACCTCGCAGGGTTCTGTCGTTACAACAACAGCACCATTAAAAATTTTAGTGACAGGAGCAATTGTAGTCGTGGTTAATTTTTTGGTAACACAAACAGTGCAATCATTGATGAATTCAGTAACAATAGGTTTTAAAATGGTTGTACCATTTTGTATGTTATACGAGAAAGATGGCTGTAAAACTTGAGTTACAGAATTTAAATAATCAAAAGTTTTAGAGCTGATATTTGCTGACTTTATTTCCAACGTTGTAGAAGGTGTTGAAGTGCTAGGTACCAAAGAAGAATTCACCAAATTCCCGGAAGATGTAAAGATTGAAACCCTATCAGAATAACTATTGAAAGTTGTGGTGTTTGAAGAGTCTAGACTAGAAAGCGAGTGCGACTCTTTAGAAATGGTTGGAGTTCCCTCACTGGTGATGCTGACTGAGTTGTTACTGGCATGAGATTCAGAAGGAATTATAAGTGTACTTATGTTACCATCTATGGTTTGAAAGGTTGAGGTAGGAACAAAAGAACTATTTGATGTTTCCGTGTTTGTATTTGTGTTAGTTGAAAATGCTCGGTTTTGAGCAACACCTGTATCATTACCTGATAATAACGAAGTGGAAGAAACACTTTGTTCTGAAGAGATTAACGATGTTGTATTTAACTCAAAAGACTCAGAAGGCACAGATGATTCAAATGATTTAAAATATTCAGATTCAAATGATTCCGAAACTTCGGGTAACTCGGATGACTCAGATGACTCAGAAAGCTCTGTGGGTTCAAAAGACTCAGTGTTTTCAAAAGACGATGATTTAATTGAATCAGAACTTTCAAAAAATAAAGAAGTTGGATACTCCGACGATGAATTAGAAAAAAATTGTGTTAAAGCAGTTTCAATCTCTCTCTTGAAGTTAACTGTATTGGAACTATCCAGATCAAAATTATCCAATTTATAGAATAAAGCATATTGGAGACTTTCTTGAACAAGACAATAAAATACCGTGCCACCAAAAATCTTTCTAATGAGCATTTTGACAACTTATGTTTTTTTTTCTAAATGTTTTATATTAATACTTGTTTAAATTAGATGATAGATATTTTACTATTAAGTACTAACCTTTCAAGTTTCGAGCTGATGAAAAAATAGATAGTAGTAAAATATATATATATATGAAAATATAAACGTATTTATGGTGTATCTATTGTACTATCACAAGAATTATGAAAAAAATTTTGAATGCAGAAATCATCGGGCATTTATATTTGAATTTTGTGATTCAATACAGCTCTTCTAATCATCACTTGGGAGGCTTCAAGGAGGTCAAGAAACAGCAGGAAATATACATGGTATATGCGTATCAAAACAATATTTCAAATGCGTACCAAAATATCTTAAATTTTTGGAATAAAAAGGTAGTGAAATATATGAAATTAAAAAACTCATGTTAAAAAACAAAAACTTTACTATTTTTATTTTATTTCTGTTTACTATTTTTAAGCTAGGTTTACGGGTCTAGATGAAATCATTTTGCTAAACTAAGGGGTCCTCCCTGCAGATATCCCTTACTTAGATGAAAATCAAAAAGAACTAGGTTTTTGAAGGGATTATTTTAACTAAATTTTGACTTTGTATAAGACATGTCAAGTAAAAAAAGTTATATCATTTATGACATTTATGAAGGACCCTATTTTAACTATTAAATTTAAAACGGATATTTTAAATAATTATTACTTAATCAATAATGAAATATTTGTCATATTATTAAAACAGTTTATTACACAAAGTAGCAATTACATTACAATATATTTGTTCTTTATTACGTCATATTTATGTAATGATTATGTAACTGTAAGTGGTGTGCAAAAAAGTCCCAAAACCTTTCTTTTCTTGATTAAAAAATATATATCTAAGCCTAGAAAGCATAGTTGTTGCGAAATGGAAAACCCGGTTTCAAGTTCTTAGTTCGCTTATTTTTGAAGATTTTTTCTTATTTCCATCTGTTTTTCATTATATCTAAAGTTTTTTTAAAGACACTCTTATATTGCTGTTTTCTTTTTTCTTATAATTATTTGACTTTAATTCAACCATTTCATCGGTGTACTTATTTATGATTCTCGCTTTAGATCGACTATTATCACCAAAAAAATAATTTTTCAAAAGCCCTGTCTACATATTTGTGCAGATTAGTACGCCATGAAGCGGGTTTTTCAAACTGATTCCAGTTTGTTATCGATGCCACCAGATATAATCGAGGACTCTACAGTAACAGATTCTGTCGACAAATTGCATGCATCGGTATCTTCTTGTACCACGTTGTCTAATGTAGAAATACCCTGTCAACAGCATCATCAAGTCACCGCCTTATCTGGAATGAAAGATCTATCTTCTTTGAACTATAACTCTGATCATATGGGTTTTGGGAGCGTGGATTCCCAGCCAAACGCTGTTTTTGCTTCATCTACATCCTTAGCGCAATGTGCTCCTTTAAGCTCTCAGCTAGGTATGAACTCCAAAGATATTAGAAATCCATCTAGTTTGGTTTCTACGTCAACAGAAAACAATTTTTCCGACTCCAGTTTGAAGCCAACAGTCGAAAAACCTACTACGCCATCAGCCGCTAATCGTTTAAAGCGTAAAAGCAATGATCCTCAGCCTTCACCTGAAGTAAATATTGCTCATGCAATCCATGAAATCGAGTTTAATAATATGACCATTCGTGGGGCAGGTCGTAAATATAAAATTCCTGAGGCGACACTTCGGAAGCGACGCAAGGCTGGGGATCCCTCTTTGCGAAAAACTTCTGAGAAACGCTCAAGAACTACGGAGTTTGAAGATTATCTGATATCGAAGATGTTTTCGGCTTATAAACTTCTCGGACTGAGCATTTCGTCTAAAACACATTTGGATCGCATCAACTATTTATTGCAAAGTAAAGGGTCTTCGAAGAAAATAGATATTGGGTGGATCAACTCTTTCTGCAACAAGCGTATTTTATTAGAGAAGGGGAGCGTTCTTTCGGATTCGGTGTCCTTAGATTCAAGTCAACTTTCGGAAGGTTCGTCTGATTCTTATTTTGGTGATTCAAGCAACATTTTTCGAGCATGGAAAACATTTAATCCAGATTTCTTTGAGGCTTGGTTTGGAAACATTGAAGAAAAGTTTGAAGTTTTAAACTTAAAGCCTGAAAATGTTTATAGTATGGACGAGATTGGTTTTAGGTTTAACGAAGACTACAACAATAGCGGTAGGAATTTAGACTCCTCTACTTTTAAGCGACCATTAAATGAAGCTGTTTATTCGATGGATGGAAACGATGCAATTTTTACCATGATTGAAACAGTCAGTATGAGTGGTGCTTCGTTGCCTCCATATTTGATTTACAACAGCAAGAATCAGGATTTTAATGATATTCATGATAAATACCCTGAAGATTTTCTTGGGTGGAGGTTTTCATCATCAGATTCTGGCTGGCCCAGTGATAAAACGGCTGATTGTTGGTTCACGGATCATTTTCTTCCGTTAACCAATGCTACAGCTGGTGGCGCGCATAGGGCTTTAATTGTTGACACTCATATTAGTCACTTTTCTAGTAACTTTTTGAAGCTTGCGGCGGAAAATAAGGTTCTTCTTCTTTTCTTACCATCTGAAGTATCACATTTTCTTCAGCCTCTTGACTCTGTTCCTCTTTTTCATAACTTTGTCAATGAACTCGCTAAGGTTTCTCAAAAAAAAAACTTCAATACCAAGATTAAAGACACGGATGGTGGCTCTGAATTTTCTGCTATAAACAGCCTTGAACTTTTGCGTTTAGTTAAAAATGCGAGATCGCTTTCGTACAAATCTCCAGAAAACATTGCAGCCGGCTGGGAAAAAACTGGATTGTCTCCTCTGGATAGGGACATTGTTAAGAAAACGATTATTGATCAATTATATCCTCTTGTTGAGGCCAAAAAGCAGGTTATTCATCCTCTTTCTGTTTATGATGGGTTTTCAGACACTCCTATTAGAAAACTTTTTGAGAATTTGCCCTACACTATATCTAAAGTTTGTGCCTACGAAGCCAAGAATCTTCGTTTATATGTTGATCACGCAGCAGAAAACTATCCATATAATTCCACATTACCTGTTACACCTTTAGAAAAGAAGATTGAATTTCCTTTGACTTCATCTAAAGAGGAGGCTTTTGAAACTATTCGGAACTTTACATATCATTTGAAGGAAATTTCTGATTTTCTTAGTATGAGCGCTGTTAATATGTTGGAAAACGAATCTACACATCGCAACCTGATACAAACACTGATTAAAAAGTTGTCGCCCCCTTTCAAGGATACTCATTGGATTGCCAGTGATCTCAACCAACGAGATTTGACGACAAAAGCTTTGAGAGACAATATTAACAAGACGGGAGATGTTATCAACGAGGCACTTAAATGGATTGAGCATAATCTTACGGGAGTTGATAAGCCAAGAGATTCCAATGGTGGGTTTTCTACGATGCCGTTGAGCTCTGAGCGTACACTAGCTGTTTCTGGGGATCATTCTAGTTCGTCAACATTACAAGCACAGATACAATTTCATAAAGTTGAAAATGTTCGTCGCGACATTGCTAAGGCTGAAGATGTTGAGATGGCGGGACAAGAGTTGTGTTCGACTCCCATTAATAGAGTTGGGACTAGATTGTCATTTTTGCCCTCAAAGAAAACGTCTCATGCTATTGGGAGTGATTTGAGAGAGGATTATTTTCCAAACACAAAAAAGCGTTTGGGTAAACTGATGATTGTTAGTGATTTTGACTCTGGGCAGATTTCGCCTAGTGTTATTCCACCTTTCCCTAGCTCTGGACTTCAGTCTCCAATTACACCAGTTGTTTCCGACCCTCCAATGTCGCTGACCACTTTTCCTCCGGAAACACCTATTCAACTTTTAAACTCTAGCTCGATACCAATGATGTCACCTTCCGTACATGGGTTCCAAGGTTCTTCAGTGTTACCGGGAAACTTTGCTTCATCTATAACCTCACATTCAACAGCAACAGGTGCTCAGTCAATTTCTGCTATGAATATTGTTACCCCAATGACGAATTCTCAGATTAACAGTTTGGTTGCATCTTCGTCGACCATTGCATCTCCTCAAACGACCAATCCGACGGAGGGGTTGCAGACGGTTGCTATATCATATATGCCAAATTCTTCTGGACAGATTCAGGCTGCGGGGGCCGATATGTTATCATCTTCGGCTATGGTTGAGGGTGACGGCAATGTTTTCCAATCAGTGAATGTTTCCCAGAAACTCCATCAGTATCAGCAGCAGCCACACTCGAATCTTGGGACACCTGTGCACAGCGCCGAGTCGTCGAAACGGCCATCGTTAAGCGTGTCTTTGCCGATGACTTCTGTGAATAACGCGGCTTCTTTCCCCATGAATTCTATGTCGGTTATGAGTGAACACCCGAAGGTTGATGATGCTGATCTAGCCAAGGCGATTCACGCAGCTTCATTAATGGCGTCTACCAGCGCTTCTTCATCTAACTCCGTTTCATCTGTTGTGTCGGCCGTTGCTACAGTAGCGCCATCAGTAGCGGTGACACCTATTTCCAATATTATGTCAACTCCATCCACACCAACTGTGCAAGTTCCTATGAGATCCTTGAGCTTTTCTGTGGAAACACCGGATTCACTTGCTGTTCCTACATCTTCGGTTCCTGCGTCTTCAGTTCCTGCTTACTTGATGGATCAAGCTACTGCGTCACATTCTCATGCAGCTCCCATGCCTTTATCGTTAACACAGGTTCCCCAAATTCAAGCCCCACAGCAGGCGATGCAACCCGAGAATGTTTTATTAAATGCTTCCAATCAACAGCAGCTGCAACAACAGCAGCATCAACAGCAGCAACAGTCACAGATGAATCAACTACAGCAACATCAACAGAATCAACAACAACAGCATCAACAGCAGCAGCAGCAGCAACAACAACAACAGAACATGACAATCATGTATGACCATTTAAAGGATATGATGACCTATGGTTCTACTGATGACGGTGCATCACAGCAGGACTTACTTATGCACCGTTCACAGCAGCAACAGCAGATTTCATCGCAAGCGTCTATTCATACGGAACTTCAGGCCTCGATGCAAGTTCAGTCCACTTCTCAGGTAGTTGGTGGGAATCTTGAGCATCAACCGCAAAGCCATTCGCAAAGTCAGCTTGAAGAGGTCCAGCGGCAGTTACAAGAGTTACAGCGGCAGCAGCATGAAGAGGTTCGGCGACATTTAGAGAATTCGGGCAATCAGCAACAGCACCAGCCACAACCACAGCAGTCGTTAAGACAGCCGACTCTTCACATCCAAATGCCACATAATCAAATGATTATGGAGCCATCTCTTGGGACGCCGCTACAACAACAATCACTTATTTCGTCACAGACATTGGTTCAGGTTCCTGCAGAGCAGGAGACCTTGGAACAACAGTCGCAGTCGTCAATTGCTGACGACGTTTTCAATTATACAATTCAATAGGCGTTTTCAATCGTTTTTTTTTACTCTCTCCCAAGTCAACATGCAGGTTTCTTGTTCACTCGTTAAAAAAATAAATAAAGGACATGTACAATAGTTATTATATATCTTTGGGTTATTTTTTTCTCTCAATATTTGCTTATTTATAAAAGGTGGTAAAATAAATTTAAATTCTATATATTTGGTATATCATAAAGTCATTAAAGTTCGTCTTTTTTCGGCAGAGGAGGCTCTGTTCTAAGATGGTGGGATGGGCACATGTAGCCTTCTGGGTTGTTTTTCAGGTAGAGTTGGTGGTAGAGTTCTGCGTCCCAAAACACCTTGATGGGCTCGACTTTTGTGACGATCTTAAGGTGTGCGGGGTCATACCAGCTGTGCTGGTACTTGTTGAGGATGTCTTGAGCGATTTTGTGTTGTTCTTCATTGTGGTAGAAGATTGCCGATCGGTATTGTTCGCCAAAGTCGTCGGGGCCCTGTTGGTTGAGAGTGGTGGGGTCATGGATGCGGAAAAAGAAGTCGACGAGGTCTGCGTAGGAGACGATTTGGGGGTCGAAGGAGATCTGGAGGACTTCAGCGTGGCCGGTGGTATTTGTGCAGACTTGTTTGTAGGAAGGGTAGACGGAAGCGTTTTTTCCTCCGCTGTAGCCGACTTTGGCGTCAATCAGGCCGCCACGCTTGACAAAGTCTTTGTTGAGGGAGCTGTCGTTGGCAAGGAAGGAAGCCGCGAAGTATCTGCGGAAGATGTGTTCGACGCCCCAGAAGCAGCCGGCGGCAAAGGTGGCTACTTGGGCGTTTTGAGGGACGTTGAGGGTAGGGGAGATGGTCGTAGGTTTGTAGTTGGTTTTGATCTTGTGGTCGTCCTCGACGAGTTCCTCTGGGGTGGCAGCCTCGTTATCGGATAAGCTTTCGGCGGGGAGCTCGACGGAGACGACGGACTCCTGTGGCTCCTTGATGTCGAAGGCAGTAGTGGGGGGGTCTAGGGAAGATGGTTGTGAGAGGTCGACGTTGATTTGTTGGGCGGCGACGCCTTTATTTCCGAGAAGAGAGGCCATGACAGAAGCGAAGACGAAGGAGAGGGCGAAGATTAGGAGGGTGTAATAAGAGGACGAGTTTTCAAAGGACCAAGAGGGGGTGGATTTTGATTTTTTCTTTTTATATTTCAAGATTCGGGCGGGTTTTTCTTTCAGGACGGAGGGTTTTTTGGTAGCCATGATGAAAGAAAAAGGGAGAGAAGAGAGAAATCGGCTTGTATTTATAACTGCAGGGAGTATCAAATGACTCAGAGGTGAGATATTTCAGGTATTAACGCTGTAAAAGTGGTTTTTTGGCGGGTGTTGATTTTTTCAAGTTGAAAAAATAAAAAAAAGCGTCGTTTAAAGGCAGAGGGCGGAGAAAAAAGATGTCATTTCACGTGGGATCGCTTCATTCGGCGGGCAAAAGACGACAGCTGTGGGGGGAGAAAAGATTTTTGTGAAAATTTTTTTTACCAGTCAAAAGTTAGTTTTTTTAACCAGTTTTAACTCTGTTCATTTGAAACTAACAAGCGTTATTTTAAATAAAAGTTAATTTGTGTCACGTGATTTAACAGCATCTATTTCAGGGTTAGGTCTGCTCTGTTACAACCTTTGTAAATGTAACAAAATCATTTTTCAACGCCAAAACCCCCCAAAGCGCGCGCACGCGTGTAATTTTTGTATTTTGGAGGAGCTGCTACACAACACCACTTGTTGTGTGTTGCTGGCGGCCGCACACTTCAAAAGCTTGTTGGTTTCTTCCAGAAGCCTTCCTAAAACCTGCCTTTTACACACCACCACCACTTTTTCTCTATTTGTTTTTTTTTTTTCCCACCACCACTGTTTGCAATCACCGGCCTTCCACACAACGACACCCAAGTTCTCATTAATTCGCTGGTGGACTCCCATAGTTGCTGCCATAGCCCACTGCAACTCCTGCCGTCATTGTGTTTTAAATATTCAATATTTAATCTAAAAAAATAAAGGCTTCCAGTCATCTCTTTGTTCCTCTTTCCTAGCTTGACCTTATTCACACACACACAAAAATGAATTCTTCTGAAATATCGGGCCAATTATTTTTGGATATCCCTCAAAACCCCTACCGACCTCCCCCAAAAGAACATGCCCGCGGAATCTCCGGAACCGAATCCTTCACAGAGGCGGACGTCCACTACCTGATCCTCCTGCTGCTCCAGGAATCGGGGAAAATCAACATTGAGGACTACTATGAAAAACGACAGCCCCCCTCAACATCTTTCTTCGAAGACCTCAACCGCTCCAGCATGCCCCTGCTCTTGCTCGAAAGCAGCAAATGCACACCACAGACTTACGCCGACTACGAGCTCCAAATCAAACAAACCGCCTTCTACACCGCCTTCCAGCGCAAAATCGCCCGCTCCCACGGCATCGTGCTTCCTCTCTGCAAAAACGAATCAAACACCCACTGGACCTGCTTGCTCCTCGTGTGCCACCCAACCCTGCCACGCATCGACTGCTTCTATTACGACCCCTACGACCTAGACGAAACCCCCAAGAGCAGCATGCAGGACCCCAGCTACCCCCCCAAGTTTTTTGCCGACAAGTATGACATTGATCTCCAGAAGCTGGCCCACACCCTCTACCACTGCGACGTCGAAATATTCGTCACCAAGCGCACGGGCTACACCGTCAAATACAGCGGCCAGAGCGACCCCACCTTCAAAAAGACCCCCAACAGCGGAATCGTCTGCGCCAAAAACGTCAACCTCATTGCTTCAAACTTTGAGATTGATAACTCGGTTGTCTCCTACACTTTTGACGATGCCTACTTCAACTCCATCCGGCTGCTATTTGTCCACCACCTACTGGTCGACAATGAGAACCTAATTGTTCGAAACCCCATCAACGGCAACGGATTAATACCAATCAAGCCTCCGGCTTCAACTCTGAGCGCCCCGCCGGCCACTGAAAAAAACGGAGACGCTTCCAAAAACGGCTCGCTAATTCACCATTCTTCTAATCCTACTTTGGAGGGCACCTCCTCAAAAATTAGTGCTCTTGGCTTGGAGCCAATCAAATCTCAACTCAGATCTATCCAAGGTTTGACCGCAAAAGACGCGTCTTCTTCAACCCCCCAAGGCACAGCACCCTTTGTCTTAACCGAGGATATCTTGGCCGGTGCCATCTACTCAATCAACGAAAGCATCGACAACAAACTCGACCAAGTAAACTCCAACCTCAAGGCAAACTACCGATATATCCAAAATGAAATCCAGTCTCTCAAATACAAGTTTTCCGACATGATGGACATCTTACAAGAGTCCCTCATCCAGCCCGGCCAAATCTACTCGGGCTACCCAGGAGCATACCACATGGACGACGACGACGACTCTTCCGCCGAGTCCAGTGAATCCGAGTCCTTCTCTTCCTCGCACCCGGTCTCTTCCGCGAACAAGGAGCGCCGCGCCTCCACGCGCTCAAGCCGCGGGCGCAAGCAGAAACGCGTCGTTTCCAAAAAGCCGGCTTCCAGCAAAATCTCTGCAAAAACTATTTTGGCTAGCGCCGTTTCCGGACAGTCAGCTTCTCAGCCCACTATTCCAAGCGCCTCCGCCGCCACTGCAAAAGTCACAAAAACGGCCCCGGCCCGAACAACAAGGCTTAAGGCCTCGGGCCCTCTCTCATCGGCCCCATCAGCAGCCCCCTCAACTTCCGCCGGAACCCTTCCTGCACCTGTTACACATCCCTACCTCTCCACCTCGCCACAGTTATCTTCTTCAACCCCGTCAACAACCACAACTTCATCTGCATCTGTATCCGCCAAGACTTCTGGAGCCCTTGCTTCGGGCTCTCTGACTGCCTCGAATAATGCGCTTGTCCACACCACCACTCCTGCGGCTTCAAAAACCATAACCGCGACCTCCACTTCGGTACCCAAAGCCTCGGTTGCTACCAAAACCTCCTCTGGGGCTTCCCCAAATCCACCAAGCATTGCGATTCGCCCAGCTGCAAAGCCCTCGGCCCATGGACATGCTCCCGCCCCTGCTTCCTCCACCGCCAAAGCCTCGGGCTTGAAATCGGCAAGCGCCGTAGCAGCTGCTGCGAATTCCAGTCCGGCGTCTGCAGGCTCACCTGGGCGTGCATCATCGCCATCTTCTCCCAGCACCAACCACAAGGTGATGCGTTACACGGGACCCGAGTTTAAGTTTATTTTCCACCCCAAGTCCTTTTCGGAGATTTGGAACGAGTACAAAAAGCCCATTTTGAATAAGCACTCGATCCAAACAATGGACAATATGTATGGCGACACATGGACCAACCACAAAAACGGCACGTATTGGCGTCGACGCTATGTGTGGAGGGCAATTGAATACGGGCTCTCTAAGGGATACACTGTGCAACATTGCATTGATCTCCTAGAGCATGAAAAGGATGCCAGAGGATACAACATGACTACATGTTTGAATAAGCGACTATGCCCCAATGCCTTAAAAAGGCGGTGAGGGTGTTGTTGAGCAGCGGGAAACGATAAAAACTCCACCAAAGCCTGGAGAGTTTTTTAAAGAAAAAAGAGATAGAGAAAACATTTATGGATTTGTATTTTATTTGTAACACATTCTTTTTGCTCAAGTTTTAAATTGTGTATTTTTATGGATTAAATCCCCCCTGAAAGAAATTCAAATGAGCTCAAATTGGCGGTCAAAAGGCGTCATTGAATGTGCCGTTTCTCACAAAGCGAATACCGGCTCTGTCAGTTTCTGAAATAGAAGTGAGCTTTACGAGCAGTAAGGTCCTTTCAAATAAAATTTTCTGATTGCTGCGTTCCTCTAAAAATTTTTCCATTATGCATATTTAAGCTTCATATCTATCGGCAATTGTTGCGACACTAAAAAAAGCTTAAAAAACTGGAGATACCAAACACATACAGCGCCCAGATAGCTGCCATAAAAACCACTCACCTGTTACACCCTTTGTTACACTTTCTGTTCCTGGAATAACCGGCTAAGTGGCGAGATAAACCCCCCCAGCAGGTTTCAAACTCTCACAACTCACCTCCCACACTCTTCATCATGGCTAAGGGAATCCCCGCTCTTCCTGCGATCTGCTTCTTCACTCTCGCCAGCAAACTCGAAGGCACCGCCGTGCCTTACACCCTGGCGCAGCTGCTCAAGGTCGACGCCCAGCACGGCGTGGCCGGCGCCGCATCCATCGACCCCTCCAAAAAATACCCGCTCTTTGTCACCTGGGACAAGCACTCGGCCCACGGCAGGAAAACGGCCGACGCCGCCGCCGACGACGAGCTCTATGATTTGCGCGGGTGCATCGGCACCTTCGGGCCGTCCCATGCTCTTGAGCAAGAAGCAGGCACCTATGCCGCCATAGCTGCCTTTAACGATACCCGGTTTTCGCCCATCTCGCGCCGCGAGCTGGAGTCTCTCCGCTGCAGGTAAGTACCGCTCTCCCGCGTTGGCTGTTATTTTCTAACCACCTTGCGCCCGGCGACTGGTAGTGTGACGCTGCTGGACAACTTTGAAAAAGCAAAGGACCCCTTTGACTGGACCGTGGGGACCCACGGAATCATTGTCAAGTTTACGCTCGGCCGCCGCCACTACAACGCCACCTTCCTGCCCGACGTCATGACTGAGCAGGGCTGGTCAAAGGAAGAAGCAATTACCCAGTGCATGCGCAAGGCCGGGCTCCGCTCCTTTGATCTCTCTCAAGACATCTCCGGGCTTGAGGTGGAGCGATACACGGGTGAAAAAAGCTCCTTAACTTACAGCGAGTTTCTTGAGTACTCGAAAACCCTTTCCTTGTAGACCCCCCACACTCCCAACATGTTGCAATTTACCTACTACTAGCAGACGCCGGGTTGCTGGCTCTTCAATACCGAACTCCTTTGGGTCTTATCGGTAGCTTTGCAACTAATTGTTGTTTTTTGTGTGGTGAGCCCTTTTTACCCTTTTTGGGTTAACCGTTGCGGCGGCCATAGAAACCCAAACCACCCTTTTTTTTTTTTTTTTGGAAAATTTTTGTGTGAAAAAAATTTTTTTTTGTACTTTCATTTTCAAGTGTATACCGCGACCTTTTTTTTTTTCCCCTTCTCTTCTCTTATACAACTCCACCACCACTTGGTATAAATATATATACTTATATACACAACAATGGCGGTGCCAGTTAAGCGGAAAAGATCCGCATCTACAAATTCAAATGTTAAATCTGAAGACACAAAACCCGCGAAAAAGCCCGAGACCGCGCCCCGGGAAAAAAAGCAGTCGGTTCTCGGTGATGACAGCGCGTTCCCCAGAGGCGGTGGTTCTGTATTGACCCCTCTGGAGATGAAGCAGGCTGCCAACGAGGCTGTCAAAGATGTTCTTTTTTCTGTAAGTTGAAATATATTTCAAAATCTACCCCCTTCTAACAACCTCCAGAACAACAAATCAACAGCTCCCGCCCCTAATGCTGAAGGTCCTAAGAAAAAGAGAAAATCGAACCTACTGGCTGCCAAAAAGGCCAAGGTCTTTTCCAACGGCAAGAAGTCGTCTTCTGCAACACAAGATGAGGAGATTGCAAAGATTGACTACCTCAACTACGCCGGTCTTATTCAAGGCACCCACATTCTTGGCCAGATTGCCAAAATTAAGCCTTTAGAGCTGGTCGTTTCTCTCCCAAACAGCTTGGTTGGATACGTCCCCATCACCAACATTTCCGCACAACTCTCCAAGATCCTTGAGCAGCAAGATCAAGACGTCGACATGTCTAGCGATGATGAAGACGAGTCGAAGCCTGAGCTCAACAGCTCGGAACCCCCTGCTCTGGACACGCTTTTCAAGATTGGCCAGTTTGTCAAAACCACAGTCGTTTCAACCACCTCGCCATACGGCGGCACCGCCGAAAAACGTCACATTGAGCTCAGCATTGACCCTGCCCAAGTTAATGCGGATCTCCCCAAGGAGGACTATCTCCCTGGCATGGCCATTCAAGGTGCCGTCTCCAGCATAGAGGACCACGGGTTAATTCTTGACATTGGCTCCAAGGACGGGGTTTCCGGCTTCATTTCAAACAAGGACCTCAAGTCTGTTTTTGGTTTCTCCATCCCCCAGACCCCCGTCGTGGGCCAGGTTCTTCTTCTTACAATTGTCTCTGTTTCCGGCAATGGCCGCACCTTGACCCTTACCTCCAACCCTCTCGCACAAAAGGTCCCTCTTCTGACAAGTGTCGAGTCCATCAAGAGTGTCACGGCCGGTGTTCTTGTTGATGCCACCATCACCGACGTCAGACCCAACGGC
The DNA here is from genome assembly GCA_900497715.1 of Magnusiomyces ingens NRRL Y-17630. Lineage (NCBI taxonomy): Eukaryota > Fungi > Ascomycota > Dipodascomycetes > Dipodascales > Dipodascaceae > Magnusiomyces > Magnusiomyces ingens. The sequence continues at coordinate 449,137 of UIDE01000008.1, forward strand.
ATTTTCGTCAGCCTTTACGACCACGCCACAGGCACCATTCCCCTGTCTCACATCCCCGGTCACTCTACCAGCAACTCGAAAGACGAGGAGGCCAAGCGCGAAAAGTTTGTTATTGGCGACAGAATAAAGGCCCGTGTCATCAACACGCTGCCTCATCTTGACAAGGGCTACAATGTCTCTCTCTCGCTTCTCCCCCACATTTTGGAGCTCAAGAGCCTGTTTTCCGGCGCCGACTCTGTAAGCGATCCTCTCGAGGCCCTCCCTGCAGGACAAATCATTGAGAATGCCAAGGTTGTGGAGGTTGAGTTAAACCGCGGTATTTTCCTTGACGTCCATTACCAAGGCCTTCAAGGCTATGCACACATTACCAAGCTTTCCGACACATCCAAGCCCAATGCCCTTGGACCTACTCTTGGACCATACCGCATCGGAACTGTCCACCGTGCTCGAATTTTGAATTATTCCTACATGGACAATCTATACAAGCTTTCTCTCCAGGAGTCTGTTCTTAAGCGCGAGTTTCTCAACATTGCCGAGATCCCTGTTGGCGTCGTCACCCAGGTCACCGTCTCCAATATCTTGCCTACTGGCGACATGGTTGTTTCCCTGTCCGACGGCATCAAGGGCTTTGTTCCCTCGCTGTATGTTTCCGACGTTAAGCTTGCGTTCCCTGAAAAGAAGTACAAGACTGGCTCCAAGGTCAAGGCCCGAGTCATTTCCATTGATCTTGTCAAGAACCGCCTCAAACTCACTCTGAAGAAGACTTATGTCAGCTACACAGAGCCCATAATAACCTCTTACACCGAGTCGTCTGTGGGCGTCAAGACGATTGCCACCGTCATTTCCATCAAGGCCGGCGGTATCATTGTGGAGTTTTTCAACAATACGCGTGCGTTTATCCACCGATCGGAGATTAGCGAGGCTTTTGTGTCGAACCCCAAGGACCACTTCCGCTTGGGCCAGACCGTCAATGTGCGCATTCTTGAGGTTGATGTCGAGAATGAGCGCATGCTGGCAACTTGCCGCACATTCAACAGCGCAGACAATGCCGAGATTGTGGCCGAGCTCGAAAAAATCCAGCCAGGAAAGACCATCTGCTCCGGCAGTGTTGTCGAGAAGGCTGGAGACAGCGTAATCCTCGACATTCAGCCACAAAACATCCGTGGTATCCTCAACTTTAAGCATCTGTCGGACGACTCCTCCGACGAGAAGAAGCGGGCTCTGCTCAAGAAGGTCCAGGTTGGCCAGACTTTGAGCGAGCTCCTTGTTTTGGACAAGGACGCGAAGAAGCAGCTTGTCATTCTTACCAGCAAACCCAGTCTTGTCAAGACTGCCAAGGAGATTCTGGAGGCCACTAATAAATCGCGCGGTCTTCCTGCTTCTCTTGATGACGTTCAGGTCGGTCAAAGACTTTACGGGTTCATCAGCAATGTTACAGAAGCCGCTGGCGTGTTTGTCACATTTGCCAACAAGCTGACGGCTCTTGCACCCAAGAGCGAGCTTTTCAACTCCAACACCTTTGTCAAGGACCCCACTCAATACTTCAATCCATTTTCCACGGTTGCTTGCACTGTTCTTTCGGTTGACACTGCTGCAAAGAGATTTATTGTTTCTCTCAAGGACTCTTCTGTTGAAACCGGTAATGCAGAGGATGATGAGGAGGCTGTCAACATTGCAAAGCAACGCGGAGCCTTAAACCCCGTTGATCCCACCATCAAGAAGCTTTTGGACTACAAGGTAGGCCGATTGACCAAAGCACGCATTCTTGGCGTCACCAATACCCATGTGAATCTTGAGTTTGCAGACAACCAGCTGGGCCGCATCGACATCTCCGAGATTTACGACAACTTTGACGAGATTGAGAATCCCAAGAAGCCACTCGACAAGTTTTTGGAGGGCAATGAGATCGAGGTGCGCATCATTGGCACCTTCAACGCCAAGTCTGCCAAGTCGCTGGCCGTGACTCGCCCGGATGCCATCAGCATTGTGCTTGAGAGTTCCTGCAAGCCTTCGTTGACAAGCGGCAACCCCAGCAAGTTCATCAAGCTGGATGCCAGTGAGGAGGACGGAGTTAGCGCCCTGAAGAAGATTGAGGTTGGTTCTGTGCACACGGCTTTTGTGCACCACTTGGAGGACGACTTGGTTTTCGTCAACATCACGCCCAAGCTCACCGGTAACATTGCCGCCGTCGACATGTCTAGCGATGTTGAGAAGATTAAGAATCTCCGCCAGGAGTTCCCCGAGGGCTGCGCGCTCCAGGTTTCCGTGCTCAAGAAGCTTGAGCCCAAGACGGACGAGTCTGGCAAGAACAAAAACGCGGCCAGAAACACCTTGATTTTGTCGACGCGGACTACTGCCCCACTGTTTGATAAGATCGACGAGTCTCTTTCCGGGTTGGTCACACCTGCTGAAATTATTAAAAAGTCAAGACTGAAGTTGACAGTGCGCATCAGCGGTGTGCTTGTTGCAACTCTTCACTACACAGACATTGTGGACGACTACTCTGGTTTAGAGGCCAAGGTGCAGAGCCTGGAAGTGGGAAGCTTTTTAAATGTCAAGATTGTGGATGTTGATGTTCCTAACCAGAAGATCTTTGTCTCAAGCCGCCCGTCACAGTTTGATAAGAAGAAGAAGAGCATGAACAAGTACATTGGCTCTTTTGATGACATCAAGGCTGGCGAGACGGTTGAGGGCTTCATTTCCAACGTCGCCAACAGTGGTATTTTCGTTGAGCTCGGCCATTCTGTTGTAGCTCGCGTGCAGATCAAAAACGTTTCCGACGCGTTCCTTGCTGACTGGAAGCGAGGGTTTGTTGTGAAGCAGAAGGTCAAGGGCGTTGTTTTGAGCGTCGATCCCAAGGCCGGCAAGGCCGACCTGTCGCTGAAGCAGAGCCATTTGGATGGCGAGGGTCTCGAGGAGAGCGCCACCGGAAGCAAGTCGTTTGACGAGCTGCAGGTGGGCGATGTTTTCGATGGCCGGATCAAGCGCATTCTCGAGTATGGTGTGTTTGTCAAGCTTACAGGAACCAAGAACGTGGATGGGTTGTGCCACATCTCCGAGATTGCCGATGTGCCTGTCACCGATATCGAGAAGCTGTTTAGTGTTGGCGATAAGGTCAAGGCCAAGATTTTGGCGATTGACGAGAAGAAGAAGCGGTTGTCGTTAGGTCTGAAGGCGTCTTATTTTGATGATGATGAAGAGGATGAAGATGACGAGGACGATGATGAAGAGGATGATGAAGACGAAGAAATGCTTGATGTGGACAACGATGAAGATGAAGATGAAGATGACGATGAAGACGACGATGAAGATGACGATGAAGACGACGATGAAGATGATGAAGACGACGAAGACGAAGACAAACCTCTTGATCCTGCTTCTCTTGAAGGTCTTGCCGAAGGCTCTGGTCTGTCAGCCTCTTTTGACTGGTCAGCTTCTCTTTTTGATGATGATGAAGCTGGCGAGAATGATGACTCGGATGCCGCCAACAGCGATGAGGAAGAAGACGAGAAGGAGAGCCGACGAGCACGCCGTAACCGGAAGCGCACCAACGTCAACGTGGAAGATAAGACGGCGGAGCTGAGCACTCGGGCCCCCCAGAGCGCGAAGGACTATGAGCGACTTCTTGTTTCAAAGCCTAACTCGTCGGTTGTGTGGATCAGCTACATGGCGTTCCAGCTGCAGCTGAACGAGGTCGAGAAGGCGCGCGAGATTGCCGAGCGGGCACTGAAGACAATCTCGTTCCGCGACGAGCAGGAGAAGCTGAATGTGTGGATCGCGCTGCTCAACATGGAGGCAAACTTTGGCACGCCCGGAACAGTCAAGGCTGCGTTTGCGCGCGCGTTGCAGTTCATGGACTCGAAGACAGTGTACCTGAAGATGGCCAACATTTACCAGGCCTCGGGCAGCATTGACGAGGCGGGCCAGATGATGAAGGAGTGCTGCAAGAAGCTTGCGAAGGAGGACTCGTCGCTGTGGTCCAAGTACGGAGAGCTCTACTACAAGGAGGCGGCGGTTCCCTCGAAGACGGCGAGCGAGCGGGAGGAGCTGCTGGAGAAGGCCCGTGGGGTGCTGGAGAAGGCTCAGCAGATGCTGAGACACATGATTCAGGAGAAGTATGTGAATGCTACGCGGGCGCTTGCGGAGGTAGTCAGCCAGTACGCCAAGTACGAGTACCAGTACGGCGAAGTCGAGCGGGGGCGGTCGTTATTTGAGGGCCTGCTTGCGCTGTACAAGAAGCGGGTTGATTTGTGGGTGGTTTATATTGATTTTGAGATCAAGTACAATGTTGGGCCTGCGGTTGCGTCTGCGACGGCCGGGAAGAAGAGCCAGAGCAAGGAGGTGCGGGCGGATTTGCTGGAGCGCCGGAAGAGTGTGGAGTCATTGTTTGAGCGGCTTGTTGGGAGCGGGACGGAGGTCAAGAGCGAAGACAAGTCAGGGGAGGTGAAGTTGTCGCTGAAGCAGGCCCGGTTTTTCTTCAAGAAGTGGCTTGGGTTTGAGAGCGATTTCGGGGACTCGAAGGCGGTGGAGTATGTCAAGGCCAAGGCTGCGGACTACGTGAGCAAGTACATGGCGGCCAAGGAGGCTTCTAAGGTTCACGAGTCTCGGTTGAATAATATTGAGGGCAGTGATGAGGAGGAAGAAGATAGTGAGGAAGATAGTGAGGAGGACAGTGAGGAGGACAGTGAGGAGGAAAGCGAGGATGAGGAATAGAGAGATGGAGGTAGGATTGTAAAAAAATACTTTGATATATATATATTTACAGATAGAAACTTAATGAGACTTTACAAAAGGATTATATTTGAGGACGAGTATTCAACTTTTCACAAGGTTAGGGTAGATTTAAGGTTGAGAGCAATTATGAAGTAGAAGAGGTAGAAAAGGGTGATGAGTCAACAAAAAAGGGTAGTGGGTGTGTTTATATAACGGCGTTTAAAATGGCGACATTATCAGTCTTAGAAAAGAAACGCAACCGATAAAGATGCCGGTACCGGTCCGTGCCCGAGAGGTTGCTGTATAAAAAAAGATGTGGGTTGATTTTTTTTAGAGAGGATTTTTCTTCCCTGCTTTGGCGCTCTCTCCCCAAACAAAAGGGCTTGCGGCCGAACACGAGCCGGGAGAGCTGCCAGGTGGATTTTGGGAGTTGACATTATGGAGAGCCCAGGAGGACATCTCAACCGCGGGGATTTCATTTGCTGGCTAGATGGCGCCGGTGGCATTTTTCTTTTTGGGAGCAAGCAGAGCGTCCAGCTCGGCTCGAGTCCGGGGGCAAGGGTTGAGCGTCGTTTAAAGGGCAGGCTGTCACGTGCCAGGTAATTTTTAGGAAGCGCCGATTAGTCATCGCGCCGGTGAGTTTTTGGGAGGTTCAGCGAGTTTTTTGGGGGGTTTTGAGTTTCAGCGATTGAGATATGGCATCTATATTTAATAGTTTATTTATTATAATATTAATTATTATTAAAATACATTTCTTATTTCTCTCTCTAATCTTTTTTTTTTTTTTCACTCTGCCTGGAAAAACAGAGTTTTTAGATATTTACACTTTTGCAGTTCAACTTAATTCAGCCTCACGTACCAATGACCACTCCACAACAACAGACGGTTCTTGTGACGGGAGCAAAAAACTTTCTGGCGGCACACATCATCGACCAGCTGATCGGCGAGGGGTTCCGCGTGCTGGGGACCGTCCGGACGCAGGAGAAGGGCGAGTTCTACCAGGCGCGGTACGGCGCGCAGGCGTTTGTTTACGAGGTGGTGCGTCCCAGCCACGTTCTGGAGAGCTTCACGCAGGTCTTTGCCAAACACGGCGACGCAATCGACTACCTGGTGCACACGGCGACGCCGCCGTTCTACCACGGGCCCGACCCCGAGCGCGACGTGATCCAGCCGGCGGTCGCGGCCGTGTGCGCGGTGCTGAAGGCGGCGCACGCCGGCGGCCGGCGGCTGCGCAAGGTGGTCGTGACGTCGTCGATCGCGTGCGTGGTGCCGCGGGGCGGGGAGCGGGCGGCGGCGCGCACGTACGACGAGACGGTGTGGAACCCGGTGACGCTGGAGGAGGCGTCGCGGAGCACGAGCGCGGCGTTTTTTGGGGCGCGGGTGTTTGCGGAGAAGGCGGTGTGGAACTTTGTGCGGGCGCAGCACCCGCGGTTCTCGGTGACGACGGTGCAGCTGCCGCTGATTCTGGGGCCGCCCATCAACGACATGCTGTACCAGCACTTGCGGGCCAGCAACGAGTTTCTGCTGCAGCTGATTACGGATCCGCAGGCGGCGCTGGCCAAGTGGGACAGCAACCAGCCCGGGGGGGGCAAGGAGGCCGAGGCCTTGGCCGGAGCCGGCGCGACGGCACAACAAGAAGACACCGAGACGCCTCTACATGACCCGGCGCAGCTGCCGTATACGTTTCCGTTTTACATTGACGTGCGGGACGCGGCGGCGACGCACGTGCGGGCGCTGACGACGCACGGGCTCGACAACAAGCGGTGTTTGAGCGTGGGAGGCCGGGCGGACACTGGGGGGCTGGTTGTTGCGCTGTGCAAGGTGTGTCCGGAGTATGTTCCGTATGTGGGGGAGGCGACGCTGGCCGCGCTCAAGCGGCGGGAGGCCGAGGAGCAGGCGGGCTACGCGCGGTGCGACACGGGGGAGTGTCGGCGGCACCTGGGGATAGAGTACCGGCCGCTGGAGACGACGATCTATGATACGGTGCAGCGGGTTCGGGAGCTGGAGCGCGAGCTGGCGCCCGGGGGGTTGCCGAGTCCATGAGCGGGGGTGTGTGGAGGAACAAGGAAAGTTTAAGGATTTTCTTGGCTAGTGAGGGGGGGTGGATGGATGGAGTAAAAAAGAAACGAAAGGAGTTCTACGGGTACTGCGAGGAGGATTTCGACGACGACAGTCAAATTCAATTCATTACAGAGATGAGAGTTTCTAGGAATTGAATTTTGAAGAATTTACAAGGATGAAGACAGGGAGCTTTTGCAGACAAATTTCACCGAAAGCCCCGCTTTTTGAGGAAAAGCTTGTGGGTTGAGCAAGATGAGTAATCAGGAGGAGATTAGTAATGAAGTGTATAAATCCGAGGAAATATAAAATGCAGTTATAGGACTTGGGACTTGGGCGATAAGCGCTTGGTTACAAGTGGGATGGGCCAAGTCGCAGGTTGAGCCTCTTCCCTTTAAGGCTGGGCGGAGTTGCCTCTTCTTAGGCCGTCGGCGATAAAGAGGCTCAGAAGCACCGAGCGTGCGACGACGAGCTTGTTGAGCAAGAAGGTTTTTTTAAGGTTGCTTGCTAGAGCAAACTTAAGCGCGCGAAACAAACCTTGCGAGGTTTATGCTGGTGAGGAAGAGCGTGCTTCAAGTGCCATTTGATACCTTCGCGGAGGGTCTTGCAAAGCCTCCTCCCACCTTTCCTCCACAGGCCAGATCAATGGATCACTTTGAATGCACCGAGTCTTCTGAACAATGGCCCTTTTGATTACAAAGGAGCAAAAATTTTTTTTTTTTTTGGGAGAGGCGATGTAGTAGTCCCCATTCATAACCAGCCACTACCACCGCCATCACTTAAAAAAAAGCGCGCAGATACAACTTTGACCAAACAAGTGAGTTTTTTTTCTCGACATGGCTCATTTCCCAGCTGATCTCGTCGAGAGAAAAAGGGGGAGCGGGGGAGATGGATATCGAGGGGGGGAAAAAACCCTCTCTTCCTCCTTTCTAAACAAACTTCAATGCATGTTTGTATCCAAAAAAATATCCACCCTTTGGATGGGGGAGTGAGCAGGATAAGGTTTCCATGAGAGGGAATAAAAAAACCCTGATTTCCGTCCAGTTGCTGCTCTCTGGAATGTGTCGTGAGACTCAAGTCGTCAACAAGGGATGAGAAAAGAGGGTCTTGCGTGTTTTTTTCAATTGGCGGTCGCGTTGGTCAATGGCTGCTGTTGCTGGAGTCCGTCCTTGATGCGCCGCTTGGGACAGTAGGGACACATCATGTGGTTGCACCGGGTGCAGTCGTAGCGGGGCGGCGGGATGCCGTGGTACCGGGCGCACTGGCAGCAGTACCACTCGGTGATTGTTTGCGGGTCGTGAGGGTCGTAGAGGTCGGCCATGAGGGGGGTTTCGAGGTCCTGGGAGTGGATGATGACTGCCATTATGATAGAGGGAGCAAAAAGGTTAAAGGAGTGTCTAAAGGAGTGTAGATATTTGGGGATTATAAAAAAGGGAGCTGGGAAAAAGATGGGAATATTCGAAGTTTATATATTTTGGAGAGGGATTATATGTTATAACTTTGGATTAACAAAAGCTTCCCATTTAAAAAAATGGCCAGACTTAAGTTTTTTAACCCTCTCTCTCTCCCCCCCAAAGAATCTCTTCTAACCCAAAAAACGGGTCCTCCTGATTCCAATTAGTCTAATAATAATAAAGCAAAAATGGGCTTATAGCCAGGATTTATCGTTTTCTTTTCAACTTTCGAACCTTCATCTGAGGGTGCAAGTGAGAGAAAAAAGAAACGCGCCGTCCATTAAAGTTTTGTGCAACTTCAATAAAAGCCCTCAGAGTCAGGAACTACAAACGTCCCAGAATATCGACCTTGACAAAATATCGAATTGACCTCGAGGAGCCCCAGAGCGTGTGGCTAGCAACCTGCGGACAAAATGCCCTCAACCGACACAGCGTCCTCGAGAAACCTTCTTGACTTCACATTGCCCTCGCAGTCTTGCAAAGAGAGTTTAAAGGTTCTTTGAATTTCCCCCACGCTCAAGCTCATCTTCCCCACTCTTCTCCTTCTTGACATATCCTCATCTCAAGGTGCGCCGTCCGTACTCGAAAATAAGCTATTTGTGTCCACTTGATCCATAAGGCTCTTGATATAACTCTCTGTGGCCATTTACCCTCGTAGCGTGTCCCATTCACCTTTATTTTCAAACCTCTTAAATCCCTTCGTCCTCGTGTCTTCTATAAACTGCATCGAGAGCCCTTATTTTTTTCTGTTCCTGTGTATTATTCAACTTTCGAGAGCACCCCTACGTCACTGCGATTTATCTCTCGCACGCCATATAAACGTCTTTTTAAGTCTCATCTGCCGTCGGGAGTTGTAATTGTTATTTTGTTACCAATTCCTATTTCTAAATATCAAATATCGGCTATATACCAATTTCCATATTTAGAATCATCAATGTTGACACCTTTTCCCAAAATCTTTTTGATGGGTCCTGAAATTATAAACAAATTGTTACTATATTTAAAGCCCTTCACGACTTCCTCCAATTAAATCCCAATTGAACTCTTCTATATTTAAAAAACCTGTCTCGTTTACCATCTTCTGCTACCTTTCGGCATTCTTAAAATAACCCCCCCAAGCGTCCTCGTGGCAGTCTCCCAACCACCGTCTTTCCTCTATATATAGTCTTTTTCCCACTTTAAATCCAACTCAAGTCGTTTCTTTTTAATCCAAACATCCAAAAGTCCCGTCTCTCCAAGCTTCTAATTGCCCTGATGGCCTTACGTACCCGCATCTCAACACCCATGTGCCCGGATCTCCACACCGTGCCCTGATATACACCCTCCTTTTCCCACGTAAAATTTTTTTCTGTCCACCCGCAACTTTCTTTTTTTTCCTCTCTCAACTTCTTTTTTTGATGCCGTGTGTTTCACAATATCAACATATATCACCGATAATAGAAATCACTAAGCTCATGGGTTCTCTTCAAACTCCACTTAAGCATAATTTTATTTCTATTTCAATCGTCTTCTCTATTTCTAAAAAAATTACACCCCTGTAGCAAATTACAAAAACTTTATTCTACCATTTAGGGCTTCCCCTTGGGCGGAATCCATCTTCAATGTCTTGAATTCTCATTAAATACATCTTCTTTTCCTAAAACACTGACGTCTATTGGAGGATTTGTGCCTCACTTCTCGCTTAGGGATTGATCCGAGCCTCGTTTTCTTTCTTTTTTTCCTACGTCAAATGGGTCCTCAGAGGCGTCCTTAACATGCAATCAAGTGGGTTGTATCTCCTAGATTCTCTTATGATGACACTATCATCCTCTCCTCTGCCTTACAAAAAGAAATATGCTTTTCTTCCTGCTGTAATCGCCCCTTTCCGTTAAACGCTATGACCTACTCTACTCACGTCCTTCCCAATATTGGGGTACCACTTTCTACTACTGGCATGCTACATTCGAAGTACACCCCAAAAGTAACCCAGAAAAACATTCTTCCCGCCTTAAATACCCATCCAAGAAAACGACGCAATCTTCTGTCATTCAAAAAAACGAGGTTTCAGATTTTTCGGAACGGCTTTCTGGAATATGTGTGTATCTGTTGTGTGTTCCTGAGCTTTTCAGGCACAATTGCCTCCTCCCCTCCCCAGAAATGCCATCTTTGATCACCTTAAAAAAAAGAAAATTCCAAAAAAATCTACCTTTACCATCTCAATCCTCTTCATTCTCCTTCTTTTGCTCCAGCTCTTCCTATTGTTTCGCGAGTAAACTGCTTGGTTTTTAAACATCTCTTATGTGGGGATGGCCTTGAAAAGTTGCTCCCTCTTTGCTCCCTCGTATTCCAGCATCCATGGCGCAACAAAAAATCCAAATTCTATATATACACACACTAAAAAATTACCCACCTAAAGTGGGTCCACCTCCCCTCTCTTTGTTTTGATCCAGGTCGGCGCATATATCTCCAGGTCTCGCCAAAAATGCCCCAGTTTGTATTGTTTCTGGCTCCATCCTTTCCTCTAGATGCCAGCTCAGTCTGAAAAGAGAAAAACTACATTCTTCCCCTTTGTAAAATACTAAACTTCTAAACCACCCTCCTTCCACTTTGATCCGTTTAATTCTGGGGTAAACTCGTTTCTCTTAACCTCCTTACTAATATCTGGTGCCACAATCCCCCGTATCTGCTATAACAACAACTCCTTTATTTGATTCCCAACCTGCTTTGGAATTTGGGTACCCAAATGTTTGTTTTTAAAACCAGCAATCTTTGCATTTAACCATTTTGAGTTTTAAAAAACCTTGTTATTTTTTCTTGCTCTAACAATTAACCTTTACAAGTCATCTTCAACCAGCTCTTGGGTCAAAAGCCCTCAACATTTAGTCGAAAAACAAGCTTTTATCTCTTAAATTTTTATAACTTCTAGACAAAAACCTGTCAAGTATCCTCCACTAACGTACATGGCCCATGCTGGTCGGTGACATTGCTCTAACTCTCTCCCCAGCTTAGTCGCCACTACCAGTCCTTAATCATGGGCCAACAACCTCTCCATGTCCACACTGGAGATTGAAAAACACCTCCCTCACGAGGTTCCAGTAGTTCCCAAGGTATCTTCATAATCTCTTACTACCAGGCCCCCATAATTTCTCCCTGACTAGCAGCTATCAACGGCTGGAGAAACCATCTAGTAATAACCAAAAACTATAATCAAAGAAAAAGAAAAAAAGGCAATTGTAGTCGACTTTTAAACAAGGACCTTTCTTTAGCGACAAAGAAATAACTATTATTCATTAGTGCGCCCATCTAAATAGTTGCCTGCATCGAGGCTCTTGCAAACCTTTTTTTCTCGTACCCGCGCACCATCCCGTCAATCTCTTAAACCAAAGAAATCAGATTACTTTGGGCGGGGGTCATATTCTTATGTAGTTATCAAGAGTATCCAAAATACCCTCAACAAGCTCATCAAAGAAACCTCTCTGTTCTTCTCGCCCTCCCCCAAATTAGACTTCTACACTCTATCGTGCGCGTCTCTACCGGCATTTTTCTTTTAAATGGGCTTGTGCATAGCTTGTCCTTAGTCACTTCTTCACCAACTCGTACAATGGGAGCTAACTGCCCTCTTCAATACGAATAATCCCCCACTCTTCATCCCATCCTCCCCCTCCCCCCTTTTAAAAAAATTTTCATTTCTACTCCACACACTATTTCCACAACTGTCTTAACTGCCACCCACGCTCTCGACCGTGTTTCTCATCCCCCCCCACCATACCCAGTTGGAAAGCAAACGGTTCAAAATACTCAGTTAAACCACTAGTCTAAAAAAATTGAAATTAAAAAAATTTAAAAAATTGCCATTCTCGGTATTAAGCTTATAGCTAATCATTGATCTCTCCTAGCCCCATTGTAGCTTACGCTGCTTCCATACCTAAAGCACTTCCCATAACGTAATGCTGGAGAAAAAAATTACAACAATCAGCCCCGGGTTTCTCTAGACCAATCCTATGCTCGGCCGTCCCTTAGACTTCGATTAAGATGGGGGTCGTGCCTCTACAATCTTTTATGCTAATCAATTAAAGTATTGTGTTTAAACAAACTCTAGTCGTTTTTTTTTTTGGTTTATAGCGAAAGCGTTTCTGTGGTATGGGTTTCCAAATGATTTGTAAAAATGATAAAAATAAGGAAATAAATTAGTGAACTAAAAACATCCATGCACTTTTTTGTTAAAATCAAAGGTCGCTTCTTTTTTCAAATCTTTTATGGGTATTCTAATAGTGTTGGACAAAATACCTAACGCTACTGCCCACTGTTAGATTTCACAGTAAACGTTATCTTTTCACAAACTCGGAAAAATCAATGCGGTTAATGTTTATTACTTTTCAAAGTATTACGTACAAACAAAAAAAATTGATCATTGAGTAGAATCGACTAAAAATGGTCCACAAAAACAAAAACAGATTTCATTACCTTTTTTTTCAACAGTGATTTTTCCTCTTCTCTTCAATCATCTCCAATGTTTTGTAACCCTCAAAAGCCTCCTGATGAAGATTTAACCTATAAGTTTTTTCTTTCTTTGAATAATAAAACCACAACTTTCCTATCTCGGAAGAGAAAGAGGTTTTTGGCGTACAATAACCTCCAACCTCTCCCGGATTCATTCCGTTTTTTCGCCAACTACAAAGCAGGTATCCTGCCATTGATGCAAGCCGAGTTCTGGGCCAGCGTGTTCAGTTCGTATGAAAATTTGAATGAGGCAGACTATTTCAAGATCCTGGACTTGAAAAAAAAAGACAAGTATGGGCCAAAGAAGATGAGTCCTTTCCAAACGATATCAGTTACAATCTCTTGGGAAGACAGAGAATGTGAGCTTTCAACCTCAGACCTACTGCTCATTACCGATAACGGGTCAATTAACCCCCACAAGAGGTTTAGAAACAGCGGTACACACCGGTTTTACAAAGGCAGCTCTTTGTTGGCAATTATTTCATCTATCTCTTGTTTCCACAATCGAATTCAACTGATTTTAAAGATAGACAAATGCACCTGGTTTGAGAATTTTTGCAAGACTAAAAGACAATGGAAAGCTGCTAAACTAACAACGTATGTATTGAACAATGAAGGGAAACAAAAAAATGCCAACTATTTAGATTACTTACGGCCGAACGAGAATATGCCGCCCTCGATAAGGTTAATGGATCCAAGCTGAAGGATCAGATTCTCAAGGGAACTCCATCGGCTGTTTCAGAAGAATGGGAAACTAGTCCGGAGTCTCAAGAGTTTATTCGGATGATTCAAAAGGAGCACGGGCTTAATCGGTCTCAAGCCGAGGCCGTATCTGGAACCCAAAAGGTAAAGGGTATCTCACTTATTCAAGGGTATGTTTAAAGACAGTGGTATATTTTTTATTTGCTAACTTTACGGATTAGACCTCCTGGGACTGGGAAAACAAAAACCATTGTGTCCATGATGGGCGCACTTTTGTCGTATCCCGATGTCGCCCTTAAACCCTCCACTAGTCATGGGAAAGAAACTCACCATGCATAGTCCGATTGGCATCTTGAACAACGAGCAGAAGCAGACTCTGGACCGGATTATAAACTGCTCGTCTTTCGAGGCCTGGGTGATTGATTTTCTTCATTCAAACCTGGGGAAAATTTCAGAAGATCTTGAGAAGGACACCGATCGTCTCAAGAAGGAGACAGATATTAATCCCAAAATTCGGCGTATTTTAATATGCGCGCCTTCAAATAAAGCAGTTGATGAGGTTTTGTTCCGTGTGGGGTCTGGTATCTTGGGTCTTTGTCCGGGGATGGAGAGTACAGCGGACAAGAAGATATACCCCAAAGTGGTGCGGATTGGTCAATCCTTGTCAATAAATAATAACGTCAAGAGTTATTATCTGGAAAACATAGCCAAAGAACAGATGGAGTGTTACGATGAGTCAATCATCAAAAGTCTTCAAAAAAAAATAAATCCATGGCTGTATGCAAATGAACGACGGAGTGACTGTTCGCAGGACAAGTTGAACTTCATCAGAGAGAAATTTAATACTATAAAATCCAGCTTCACATCCCAGGAAAACTTGAAGATCAAAGAGATTTTGCAAAACTCAAACATTGTGTGCGCAACGCTAAGCGGAGCCGGGCAGCAAACCATCGCCTCGGTAGGCGTGAAATTCCCTATTGTCATTATTGATGAAGCTGCGCAAGCAGTAGAGCCCTCTTCACTGATTCCATTGCAGTATGGCTGTCAACAGTGTATCATGGTGGGGGATCCCAAACAGCTCCCTCCCACAGTGTTATCAAAGGAAGCCAGTGACAACGGCTACGACCAGTCGCTTTACCTTCGGCTGTTTAAGCAGAAAGACGTGCTTGTTTCTGCACCGGCATCAGATATGAGCACAAACACAGAGACAAAACCAAACAGCTTGGACGCGGGAAAAGTTGAGGCAGCGCGGCCAGAAAAAAGAGCTGTGTTTCAGTTGAGGGTCCAGTACCGGATGCACCCGCAGGTCTCTGAGTTCCCAAACAAGGCGTTTTACGGCGGAGTGATTGAAAACGGACCCAGTATGAGCGAAGCCCGGAAAGAAGTTTGGCACACATTAAAGTTCACTGATCCCGATGGTGGACCCGAGCCCAGGGCCTTGCTGGGGCCGCTACAGTTTTTCAACTTGGCCGATGGGGTGCATCAAAAAAGCACACGGAGCGCGTCACTCTGTAACATGGCGGAGATCGGTTTTGTGTTGGATCTGTACAAGGCGTTGCATCGACTGCTGGGGCGGGCCGTGGTTGCAGGGCGCGTGGGGATCGTCACGCCGTACCGAGAGCAATTGCTTCTGCTGAAGGAGTGGTTTAAGTGGAAGTTTGGGGAGGATGTGTTGAACGAGGTAGAGATCGCGACGGTGGACGGGTTTCAAGGACAGGAGAAGGACATCATCATATTTTCGTGTGTGCGGGCCGGGAGCCGAGACGATGGATGTGGGAATAAGAGGAAGTCGTTTGGGGGAGGGGTTGGGTTTTTGGGGGATCCGCGGCGGATGAACGTGGCGATGACGCGGGCGCGGTGCTCGCTGTGGGTTGTTGGGCACGAGCAGACGCTACGGACGGACGCCAAGTGGGGGCGGTTTTGTAGGCATGTACATGAGAAAGGGCTAGCGGTGAAAGTTGGGGCCCAGTTTTGTTTTGCCACCCAGTCGACTTGAAGTATTTCCGAGGTTGGGAATTTCGGGGGTTTGAGTTAGAAGTTGGATTTGAGGGGGTGCTGCGGGTATCGATGTGGGACGATATCAACAAAAGGGGGCTTGCAAATTGCTTAATTTGGGAATTTAGGTGGAAAGGTGTGTTTTGGGGCCATGATTAGATAACCCAAAGTTTTTGGCGTTAAGTAGTAAATTGAATATAAGGTCTGGTTTTAATCTGTTAAAAGTAAGAATATGGAAATATTGGATATATGGTCAAAGAAATAAACTTTTTTTTTTTTCCGTTTTTTGGAAAGACGTGAATTCTATTTGTAAACAAAATGGTATATATACAGATATGTTGGGAATTCGCTACAACCGTCAAATGAGAAAGAGTCTTATTAGTGGACCTGGATATGGAAAGAAACACTGTAGAATCAGTTTAACGTGAAAAGCAGATTACACTTTAGTTTATAAATACGTGAAAAAAAAAATTGACTATATATACGTGAGAAAAGGGAATTGACCACGTTTTGAATCTCATTGTTCAATCAAGTGTGCCACATAGAGGGAAAAATTGATGTGAGGGAAGAATAACGGGTCGACGGGAGTCATGTTCCATTGCGGGTTGGGTAGGCAAGGAAAAGGTTGCGCATTGACAAAACTCAGACGCTTGAATATGGAACAAGTGTGGATCTTCAGCAGGATCTGGGAAATGTGTAAACTGCCGAAGCACGCAGTATCTCATTTCTTTCGGGTCCGAAAAAAAAGAACGCAATCAATAGTCAATATTTTCCTAGAACCAAGGGTCGATACACCAAATATTGATTGTTGAATAAAGTTGACCACAATATAAAAAAGGGGAAATTTCCGCCGTATATATTTTTTCCTATCATTTTTTCAACAGCCATTTCCAATGTCTAGTAAAAACAAAGAGCTTCATAATGAGATCCTCAAATGGGACTACTTTTGTGCGGCCGATTATCCACAAAAAATCTTGCCTAAATTTCGGAACAAACAAGAGTCTCCGGAACCCAACTCCTTTGGGACCCTGACAAAATGCAGTCCTCTTCCGGATGCATTCTACTCGATTAGCGAGTACATGAGGGCTTTTCTGCCGCTGATGCGGGTCGAGTGCTGGGCCGGCATCTCCAAGTCACGGTTCTATTTAAACGAGGAAGAATATTTCGCAATCATACCTGAGAAACTAAAAAACGAAAAGATTCCACAAATAGCGATACAGAGAGTCCAGGAGGTGACAGTGTCAATATCCGCTGAAGACTTTAAAGAATATGAGCTGTCAACTTCAGACGTGCTGCTCATCACATTTGAGGATAGAATTAAGTCTCAAGACTCAGGTAAACAGTTTGAGAAGCAAAAATACAAGTATGATTATGCCCTGGCTATCATCTCTAATATTACAACCTACCAACGTCAAGAAACATCCATTCTGTTTTTAAAAGTCATTCTGCCATTTACCGATTTTGAAATCTTTCCCCAGGAAATAGAACCGTGGAACGCTATTAAACTGACAACGTAAGTATTAAGTTATGTGAAGAAAAACAAATACCAACAGTTTAGATTACTTCCAGTTGAACGAGAATACAGCGCGCTCCATGCTTTTAGCACATTGAAGTTGAGGGATCAGATTCTCAAGGGAATACCGTCGGCTGTTTCAGAAGAATGGGAAAGAGGCCAAGAGTCCAGAGAGTTTATTCGGATGATTCAAAAAGAGCACGGGCTTAATCGGTCTCAAGCCGAGGCCGTATCTGGAACCCAAAAGGTAAAGGGTATCTCACTTATTCAAGGGTATGTTTAAAGACAGTAGTATATTTTTCTTTGCTAACTCTACGGACTAGACCTCCTGGAACTGGGAAAACAAAAACCATTGTGTCCATGATGGGCGCACTTTTGTCGTATCCCGATGACGACCCAAACCCTCCACTGATCATGGGCGATAAACCTCCCGAAAGGTATTATCAGATAAGCACCTTAGATAATGAGAAAGAGGATACCATAAAGAAGATTATAACCTGTTCGTATGTCGAGATCTGGATGATTGATTTTCTTCATTCCAACCTTGAGGAAATTTTAAAAGATCTTGCAAGGGAGATTGTTATTATCACGAATAAGACAAATACCAATCCGCGGATTCGGCGCATTTTAATCTGCACACCGTCAAATAAAGCCGTCGACGAGATTTTGTTTCGTGTGGGGTCGGGGATGCTGGGTCTCTGTCCGGGGATGGAGAAAAAAGCGGACAAGAATATATATCCTCAGGTGGTGCGGATTGGTCAATCATCGGCGATGAAAAACAACGTCAAGGATTACTCTCTGGAAAGTGTAGTCAAGAAACAAATGGGATGGTGCGAAAAGACAATCATTAAGAAGTTTCAAGCAAAGATAAAGGAACGGGTCAGAGGAAATTCAACATCTATAAATTCTTTAAAGAAGGACAAAGAAAAAAAGGAAAAAGAATTGGAATCGAACGAGTTATCATCTTCAAAACAATGTGAAATACGTGAACATATTGATGAATTAACAGTGAGGATTAACAATTATAGTGCGGAGAATCGCAAACTAATATACATCACTGAGATATTAGCCCGTCTTTGCTCAGAATCCAAATCTCTGGAAACGATTAAGACCAAAGAGGTTTTGCAAAACTCAAACATTGTGTGTTCCACGCTGAGCGGGTCCGGGCAGCGCAACATAGCGTCGTTAAACGTGAGCTTCCCCATAGTCATTATTGATGAAGCTGCGCAGGCCGTGGAGGCCACCTCGCTGATTCCGCTGCAGTATGAATGCGAAAAGTGTATCATGGTGGGGGATCCGAAGCAGCTCCCCCCCACGGTGCTGTCGAGGGCAGCCAGTAAGAACGGCTACGACCGGTCGCTCTACGTTCGGATGTTTGAGAAGAAAAACACACTTGTTTCTGCGGCGACGTTGAACGAGGACCAAGATTCGGACGAGGAGGGGTGGAACCTGGACATTACAAATGCGGGAGGACGTGAGTTGAGGAGGCGAGCCGTGTTCCAGCTAACAGTGCAGTACCGGATGCACCCGCAGGTGGCAAGTTTCCCCAACCAGGAGTTTTACAAGGGGATGATTGAAGACGGGGACGACATGGGCAAGAGTAGGAGAGAGAGATGGCACGACTGGAGATTTGTGGATCCCAACGGTGGACCAGAGCCCAAGGGGTTTCTGGGGCCGCTGCATTTTTTCAACCTGGCGGAGGGGAAGCATGAGACGTCACCGAAGAGGCCGTCACTTTGCAACATGGCCGAGATTACTTTTGTGTTGGAGCTGTACAGGAACTGGCGTAAGTGGATGGGGTGGCAAGACGTTTGGGGGCGCGTGGGGATAGTGACGCCGTACCGGGAGCAGTTGTTTCAGTTCACGAAGCGGTTCAAGGAGGAGTTTGGGGAGGAGGTGTTGAACGAGGTTGAGATCACGACGGTGGACGGGTTCCAGGGGCAGGAGAAGGACATTATTATATTTTCGTGCGTGCGGGCCATGGACGCGGGGTGTGAGAAGAAAAACAGGCGCAAGTCGTTTGGGGGAGGGGTTGGGTTTTTGGGGGATCCGCGGCGGATGAACGTGGCGATGACGCGGGCGCGGTGCTCGCTGTGGGTTGTTGGGCACGAGCAGACGCTACGGACGGACGCCATGTGGGGGCGGTTTTGTACGCATGTACAGAAGCAAGGGGTTTCTGTGAAGGTGGGGGAGGATTTTTTTGGTAATCTTAGGAGAGCTGATCAGGATGGAATGGATGTGGTGGAGGAGCAGTTGAGATTTCTTGATTTGGAGTGATTGTAGGTTTTATAGTGATAGGTATGGCCGATAATGAAAAGAAGATTGTGAATTGCTTGATTAGGAAGGTGATGATAGGTTAGGTAAGTAGTTAGGTAAGTCTGAGTTTTGTGGAGGGGTTGAGGGCTAGGGGTTGGGTAGGGTCTTATGGGAGTATTGGATAAATAGAGGCAAAGACCGATATATCCTGGGGTGTTTTTGGGTGGTTCTAGAGATGAGGACTCGGATTATGGACGGAGAGGGTTTATTAATCTGACGTTTTTGAAAAGGCTAGTCTGTTTTTACTTTTTCCATAGGAAAAGGGTTTTTTGTGGGCCTCGGGATGGCGAGACTTGTGGGTCGCCAGATCTGATTTACGCCTTGAGGTTTATCTAACACGGAGTATTGATTGTGAGACTATTAGGAATGCATCGAGGCCATTGGACGGGAGGAGACGCGGGTGGACGCCTTTGATGGAAAGGACCAAAACGGTTTTTTTCGACGAGAGGTGCTCAAAAGGCCCAAACGGGCTGGGGGGGCTACCGTCGGGAAGGCGCAGGCTGCACCCAACAAAGCGGTTGGAGTTTTTGGCCAAACCTTAGAAAGCGGCGTGCGGTGATTGGCTTTGGCGTGCGCGACGAGCCCAGCAAAAAAACAACGAGGAGGAGCCGTGGGTTAGGGGAAGGAGGGGAAAGGCCCGGTTTCGTCCGTGGCAGGGCGCTGACGTAAAAGGTGACGTAAGGGTGCGGCGGTAGCGGTCGCTGGCCAAAAAAAAAAGCGTTGGGTTTATTTCACTAATCGGCGGTTACCCGGATGTTGGGAAAACCTTTTGGAGGGCTTCAAAAAAAAAAAACAAATGAAAGCGCACAAAGTAGCTGAGATCGAGAACTGCTTGACATCAGGAGCTGGAGAACTATCACCGTATATAGTGGCACTGGTTTATCTCCCAAAGGGCTTTTGGTTGCGTGAAGATGTCGGGAGTGGCTCTGAAGACAGGTCCGTGCGGCTGAACCGCGATATCCAGTTGGCATTTGTTGGTCCTGCGACGAGAGCTACAAGAACTCCTTAGGTCCGTAGTGCTCGACTGAGGTCTAATAAGGTTTCGCAAAGCAGGAAGATGTTGCTGGCAGATGCTTCAGCGATAAGCCCTTGGGTGTCGAGTTAACACAGGTGGTGAAATGAGGTCTTCCAGAAGCCCTGTGGCAACAAAGGGCCCGTTTCTTTTTGGGCTCCAGGCTGATATTTTTGTTGAGAAAAAAAAGTTTCCCAACCACCAAAAACTCTTTTTTCTGGCAACCAAAATATATAAAAATCTGGCGGATTTCCCATCTTTTCCACGTTTTCGTCAATTCTTTATTTTTTTTGTTGTCGATTGAAAAAAATCAGCAATTCCCCCATCTAATTCCTCCTCTGTGATTATATATATCCCCATATAAACCCAAGTCTCTCAATATCTCTCTCTCTCTCTCTACCAATATATTGATTGCTTTCTTTTATACACCCATATATATATCCATCTAATACCTACCCTCTGCTCCATCTCTACATATATCAATTGACTTTTTTCGTAAGTATTCCATCTTTTCTGCTCAAGTGTGCTGCTCCTTCCTCCCACGCCCTTTGGTTGGCCTATAATATTTTGTTGGTTTTCATGTTACCCAAGTTTTTTTTTTCCTCCCCCCAAAATCTTGTTGGGGTGGAAATGGACGAGGCTCTACCAAGTCGCCCTTCACCCAAAAAAAATTACTGACAACAAATCCTTTTCTTCTTCCTTCTTTTCCCGAATCAAACCAAATCTTTTTTTAAAACTTAGGTTTCATTCACCTTTTTTTTATATACACTTTTATACAAAAACCCCCTTTTTGCCCTCATTCTTGGGTTATTTGATCCACTTCTAATACTAACCTCAAAAGAAGCTCTCACTACCCTCAAAATGCAACCAGTCACTGGAGTCTCAACCCCTCATTCGGCTGCCTCCTTGAGACCTATCAATCTCGCTCATGGCTCCATTGAACACACCCTTCTTGTCCCTACCTCCCTGTATCTCAATTTCACCCAGATCAGAGACCAATTCTACACATCCCTCCCCCCACCAACAGACGATTTCGTTGCAGACGACGAACCCGCCTCTCCCACCGAACTCCTCGCCTCCTTCCTCGGATTCGTCGCCAAAACAGTCGTCGACGAACCAGGCCCATACGACGAGGTCCTTGCCCTCGCCCTCACCGAGTTCGAGACCAGATTCCTTCGCGGAAATAACGTCCATGCCGTCGCAACCGCCCTCCAGGCCTCGCCAGACTCAAACACAACCACTGCAAAGGTCAAAAACGTCGTCAGATCATACTACGCCGCCAGACTCGCCGCTAACCGCCCGATAAAATCCCACGAATCCGCCCTCTTTAGAGCCATTGAAGACGGCCAAGCCTCCATCTACGCCATCTTTGGTGGCCAGGGCAACTCTGAAGACTACTTCCAGGAACTCGTCGAGATTTACTCCGTCTACGGTGACCTCATCTCGGACTTTATCCAGCTCCTCGCAGACAAAATCCTCTCCCTCTTTAGAACCCACAAAGATGCCAAAAAAATTTATACAAATGGCTTCGACATTATGAAGTGGCTCAAGTCTCCAGACTCGACCCCAGACGTTGACTACCTCGTCTTTGCCCCCGTCTCCGTCCCAATCATTGGTATCATCCAGCTTGCCCACTTCGCCATCACCGCTAAGGTTCTTGGCAAAACCCCAGGCGAAATCAGAAAGTACTTCTCCGGCGCTACTGGCCACTCCCAGGGCCTCATCTCTGCCCTCGCAATCGGCTCTTCCGAGTCTTGGGAATCCTTTGAAAAGGAGGCTCTCAAGGCAATCACCATCCTCTTCTACATTGGATTCTATGCCCAGCGCTTCTACCCAATCACCTCCTTGACTCCCACCATCCTCGAAGACAGTGTTGCCGAGGGTGAGGGAAAACCCTCCCCAATGCTTTCTGTCCGCGATCTTTCCCGCTCACAGCTCGAATCCTTCATCAAGGACACTAACAAGCATCTCCCCAAGGAAAAACACATTGGCATCTCTCTCGTCAATGGCGCTCGCAACATGGTCGTCACTGGCCCCCCTCAATCCCTTTACGGTCTGAACCTTGCCCTTAGAAAGGCTAAGGCCCCCTCTGGCCTCAACCAATCCCGTGTCCCCCACTCCCAAAGAAAGCTTCGCATCACAAACAAGTTCCTCCCCATCACTTCCCCCTTCCACTCCCATCTTTTGAAGGATGCCACCCCCCTTGTCCTCGAAGCCCTCAGGGACGCCAAGGTCAGCTATGTTTCCAAGGACATTAAGATCCCTGTTTACGACACTTTTGACGGCTCCGATCTTCGTGACTCTAAGGAGCCCATCATTGACAGAATCATTGAGCTCATCAACTTTTACCCTGTTAACTGGGAAGTCGCCACCAAGTTCACCTCCACCCACATTGTCGACTTTGGCCCCGGTGGTGTCTCTGGTCTCGGCCCCCTCACCTACAAGAACAAGGAGGGTACCGGTGTTCGCATCATTCTCGGCGGTGTCCTTGACGGCTCCCTCAACAATGAGGAGTACGGCTACAAGCAAGAGCTTTTTGACCGCGATAGCAGAGCTGTTAAGTTTGCCATTGATTGGGTCAAGGAGTACTCTCCTAAGCTCATTTCTGCTTCTAACAATATCTTTGTTGACACAAAGTTCAGTAGACTCTTGGGTAGACCCCCCATCATGGTCCCTGGTATGACTCCCACTACCATCCACCCTGAGTTTGTTGCTTCCACCTTGAATGCTGGTTACCACATTGAGTTGGCCGGTGGTGGTTACTTTGACCCCAAGGTTATGACTAAGGCTATTGAAAAGGTTGAAAAATCAACCTCTCCTGGTGTTGGCATTACTATCAACCTTATTTACGTCAACCCCTTTATGATGAACTGGGGTATTCCTCTCATTAAAACCCTCCGTGCCAAGGGCTATCCTGTCGAGGGTCTTACCATTGGTGCCGGCGTCCCCTCCTTGGACGTTGCTAACGAGTACATTCGTGACTTGGGTCTCAAGCATGTCTCCTTCAAGCCCGGTTCCACCGACGCTATCAATGCCGTGATTGCCATTGCTGCCGCTAACCCCACTTTCCCCGTTGTTTTGCAGTGGACTGGTGGCCGTGGTGGCGGTCACCACTCTTTTGAGGACTTCCACGCCCCCATCTTGCAGACCTATGCCCGCATCAGAAGACAGCCCAATATCATCTTGGTTGCTGGTTCCGGTTTTGGTTCTCACACTGACACTTACCCCTACTTGACTGGTGAGTGGTCTACTGCTTACCACTACCCTCCCATGCCCTTTGATGGTGTTTTGTTTGGCTCTCGTGTCATGGTTGCTAAGGAAGCCTTCACCTCTCCTGATGCTAAAACCGCTATTGTCGATGCTCCTGGTGTTGAAGACAAGGATTGGGAAAGAACTTACAAGGTCCCTACCGGTGGCGTCATTACTGTCAACTCTGAAATGGGCGAACCCATCCACAAGCTTGCCACCCGTGGTGTCTTGTTTTGGCACGAGCTTGACAATACCATCTTTAACCTCCCCAAGCCTAAGCGTCTTGAGGCCTTGAAGTCTAAGCGTGCTTATATCATCAAGCGTCTTAATGACGATTTCCAAAAGACTTGGTTCGGTCGCAACGCCGAGGGTAACACTGTCGACCTTGAGGACATGACCTATGCCGAGGTTGTCTCCCGCTGCGTTGAGCTCTGTTATGTTAAGAAGGAGTCTAGATGGATTGACGTTTCTCTTAGAAACTTTACTGGTGATGTCATTAGACGTCTTGAAGAGCGTTTCACTAGTGAAGCTGGCCAACAGGCTGTTCTTCAAAGCTTTGCTCAGCTTGATGAGCCCTTCAAGCTTCTTGACTCTTTGTTTGCCAAGTACCCTGAATCTACCAAGCAGCTCATTAACGCTCAGGACAAGGACCACTTTTTGATTCTCTGCCGCAGACCTACTCAGAAGCCCGTTCCCTTTGTCCCCGTCTTGGATGACAACTTTGAGTTTTACTTCAAGAAGGACTCTCTTTGGCAATCCGAGGACTTGGCTGCTGTCGTTGGCGAAGATGTTGGCCGTACTTGTATTCTTCAGGGCCCTGTTGCTGTCAGATGGTCCACTGAGAAGGATGTCCCCGTTAAGGATATCCTTGACAGCGTTCACAATGGCCTTATTGAGTCTCTTCTCAAGGACCTTTACGCCAATGACAAGAAGAAGATCCCCACTACTGAAGCCTTTGGCCTCCCTGCTTCTCAGTCTAGCTCTGACATTGAGGTTGGCTCTAACGTCATTGTTTCTCCCCAGGGCTCTTCTGTTTCTTACAAGATTGCTTCCAACGAAACTTTTCTCCCCTCCATCAACGACTGGATTGATCTTATCGTTGCCGACAAGCCTGGCTGGTTTAAGGCTCTTTTGACCACCGACATTATTGTCCAGGACACCAAGCACAGACCTAACCAGATCCGTCAGCTCTTTACCCCCATCCAGGGCCTCAATGTTGACATTGCCAACGCCGACTCTGACAAGCTCACCGTCACTGTTTCCGAGCTCATCCACGGCAAGCGCACCAATGTCATTACTGTCTCCAAGACTGCTTCTGATACCATCAAGGTTGAGCTTATCGAGGAACGCACCTTTGAGCGCGCCCCCGTTGCCTTGGAGCTTCTTTACCAATACAGACCCGAGTTTGGCTTTGCTCCTATTGCCGAGGTTATGACTGACCGCAATACCCGCATTAAGAACTTTTACTGGCGCGTTTGGTTCGGTTCCAAGGAATCCATCAACTTGGACATTGATGTCACCAAGCCTATCCCTGGTGACAACACTGTCGTCGATGTCAAGGCTATTGCCGACTTTGTCCACGCCGTTGGCAACAATGGTGAGGCTTACGTGTCTCGTCCTGGCAAGACCACTTTGGCTCCTTTGGACTTTGCCATTGTTGCTGGCTGGAAGGCCATCATCAAGGCCATTTTCCCCAAGGTCATTGATGGCGATATTCTCAAGCTTGTCCACCTTTCCAACAGCTTCAACATGGTTCCTGGCGCTGAGCCCTTGAAGGAAGGCGATGCCGTTGTTTCCAACGCCATCCTCAAGTCTGTTGTCAACCAGGAAACTGGCAAGGTTGTCAGCGTTACTGGCGTTATCTCCCGCGAGGGTAAGCCTGTCATGGAGGTTACCTCGGAGTTCTTCTACCGCGGTGATTACAATGACTTTGAAAACACCTTTGAGCGCAAGAACGAGGCTCCTATCCAGATTAGCCTTCAGACCCCCAAGGATGTTGCTGTCCTTTGCTCCAAGGAGTGGTTCCAGCTCGATAACACTGATATTGAGCTTCTCGGCCAAACCCTTACTTTCAGAACCGAGTCCTTTGTCAAGTACAAGAACAACACCGTCTTCTCTTCTGTTGAGACTACTGGCCAAGTTCTTTTGGAGCTTCCTTCCAAGGAAATCATCCAGATTGGTACTGTTGAGTACGAGGCTGGTGAGTCTCACGGTAACCCCGTCATTGACTACCTCGAGCGTAACGGTAAGACCATTGAGCTTCCCGTTTACTTTGAGAATGCCATTCCTCTTAACGGCGGCACTGAGCTCATTTTGAGATCCCCTGCCTCCAACGAGCCCTACGCAAACGTCTCTGGCGACTACAACCCCATCCACGTTTCTCGCATCTTCTCCAAGTATGCCAACCTTCCTGGCACCATCACCCACGGCATGTACTCTTCTGCTGCTGTCCGTTCCCTGGTGGAAGTCTGGGCCGCTGAAAACAATGCCTCTCGTGTCCGTGCCTTTAAGTGCTCTTTCGTCGGCATGGTTCTCCCCAATGACGATATCCAAGTTAAGCTTGAGCACGTTGGTATGATTAACGGCCGCAAGATTGTCAAGGTTGAATGCATCAATGTCGAGTCCCAATCTCCTGTCCTCACTGGTGAGGCCGAGGTCGAGCAGCCCACCTCTTCTTACGTCTTTACTGGCCAAGGTTCCCAGGAACAAGGTATGGGTATGGACCTTTACGAATCCTCCCCTGTCGCTCGTGAGGTCTGGGACCGCGCTGACAAGCACTTTGTCAACAACTACGGCTTCTCTATCGTTGACATTGTCAAGAACAACCCCAAGGAGCTTACTGTCCACTTTGGTGGCCCCCGCGGTAACGCCATCCGTGAGAACTACATTTCCATGATGTTTGAGTCTATTGACGAATCTGGCCAAATCAAGTCTGAGAAGATCTTTAAGGATATCACTGAGAACACTGACTTTTACACCTTCAAGTCTCCTACTGGCTTGCTGTCTGCTACCCAGTTCACTCAACCTGCCCTTACCCTCATGGAGAAGGCTTCTTTCGAAGACATGAAGTCCAAGGGTCTTGTTGCCGCCAACTCCTCCTTTGCCGGTCACTCTCTTGGTGAGTACTCTGCTTTGGCTTCTCTCGGTGACGTTATGCCCATTGAGAGCTTGGTCGAAGTTGTTTTCTACAGAGGTATGACCATGCAGGTCGCCGTCCCCAGAGATAGCCAGGGCCGCTCCAACTACGGCATGTGCGCTGTCAACCCCTCGAGAATCTCCCCCACCTTTGACGACGCTGCTCTGCGCTTCGTCGTCGATCACATTTCTCAGCAGACCAAGTGGCTGCTGGAAATTGTCAACTACAATGTCGAAAACACTCAGTACGTTGCCGCTGGTGATCTCCGTGCCCTCGACACCCTGACCAATGTCCTCAACTTCCTCAAGATCCAGAAGATTGACATTGTCAAGCTCCAGCAACAACTTTCTGTCGAAAAGGTCAAGGAGCACCTCACCGAGATTGTTGAGGATGTTGCCCAGAAGTCTCTGGCCAAGCCCCAGCCCATTGACCTTGAGCGTGGTTTCGCCGTCATTCCTCTTAAGGGTATCTCTGTTCCCTTCCACTCTTCCTACCTCCGTGGCGGTGTCAAGCCTTTCCAGCGCTTCCTCGTCAAGAAGATCCCCCAGAATGCCGTCAAGCCTGCCAACCTTATCAACAAGTACATTCCTAACTTGACTGCCAAGCCTTTTGAGATTACCAAGGAGTACTTTGAGGAGGTTTACAAGCTTACTGGAAGCGATAAGATTAAGAGTGTCTTGGACAACTGGGAGAAGTACGAGAGCTCGTAGATGGAAGATTTCTAATTTGGGATTTTCAAATTTTTTAAGAGTTGATTTGTGTTGCTTCCCAAGGTTTTTTTGAGAGAGGACTTTGGCGATGTTTTCAATGCACACGAATGGAAACTATGAAAAATGGAAATTTCAAGAAATGGATGAGGAATAAAAAAAATTAAAAAAAAAAATTAAAAAAATGAAAAAGGAATTTAATATAAATATATAATTTTTGTTTAATGTTGAAAAAATAATAAAATTTTTTAAAAAAAAAAAACTCATTTTCAAAACTTTTAGAATGCATTTTTATCAAAAATTTATAAATCTAGTATACGGTTTTATTTGGATCCCTGGTTAGCGCCTCGTCGCACCTTTTGATACATGGCCATGATCTTAGCCGACGCAACCTTGCGCGGCCAAAAATATCCGGCAAACGACCACAGGTGCTTGCGCAGCTTGTCCGGGTTCCGCGCGCCCGGCGACCCGGACCGCGCCTCCTCCTCCTTGACCTTCTTCTCGATAAAGTCGCCCACAATCACCATCTCCCGCTTCAGCATATCCAGAAACTCCTGCTTCTCCAGCCCGTTCATGCCCTTCTTGAGCTTCCGCAGACTGTGCCGCACGGGGTGCAGCTGCGCCTTGCACTCTTGCTCGTCCATGCTCTCGTACTCCACGCTGTCGTCCGAATCGTCCCCGGCGTCCGCGTGCAGAGGCGGCGCCGGCGGCGCGTGGTTGTCGTAGACCCGGGGGCTTCCCTGGACTTGCAAAGACCCGGCCCGTCGCGCCCCTGCACCTGCCCCGCCGCGCGCAGACTGGGGCCGCGAGTTGACCGGCGTCGAGCCTCGCGAGCCATTGTTGGCCGGCGAGCTGTAGTATCCGTTCGCTTCGCCATCCTGTCCCGACCCGCCGTCTTCGCTCCGGGTTTCCTTGCGCTTGGGTTTCCGCGCAATTGGCATGTTGGTGTTGTCGTTTTCTCCTCGAATGACTGTCAATAGGTAATCCACCCGGCGGCCCAAATGCACCGCTCCAGGGACCTTGGCCGCAGTCTTGACAACAACACCACCTTCTGTGCGCTGCTGCTTCTTCTCGGCCCGATGCTCTTCCAAAAACATCTTGTCGCCCATCCCAAGTACCGGGTCGTCGCGGACATTGGTCCATGCGCCGTAGCCGTATTTCTTAACGCCGATCAGCAGCCGCGAGTCTTCTGAGGGCCCCCATTCACAAGACCAGCCGTGAACCGCTTTGAGCTGTCGTGGAATGATCCAGTTGGCATCGTCATCGGGAACAAACTCGCGAATGGCATCCATGTCGTCAGGGCGCTGCAAGACCAACTCAGCATTGATGCCCTTAACGCCTCGGTACTCAAACAGTATGGCTCGCTTTTCCTTTCGGCGGATGAGGTAGTTGGGTATCGATGGTTGATTCCCGTTAGCTGTAGAAACAGGAGTATTGGGGATGCTTTCTCCAGATTGTCCAGCCGACGTAATCGCCACAGCTGCTTCTTGACGACGTGAGGTCTCCTTGTCAACCTCTTCTTTACTTAACCGCAAAAGCTCGGCATAAGCTTCTTTCACCAACGATGGCTTCCGATTTGGAAGCGATCCGTCGCTAAAAAGCTTATCCCACATCTTAGAAAGATCACCGTACCGTAAAAGAACCTTGTACAGTTGACGTACTTCCCGCTCTGCGAGAACATTTAAGTCGGTGTCTTCCTTAGATCGGCCATTAGTAGCAGAGGCGTTTCCACCATTTCGAGTCTTGGCCTTGCTGCGAGAAGCTGCTTCATCCTCTTCAAAGTCATCTTCCATATCCGACTCTATCAGTTGGCCTGTAGTCTTAACAGCAGCTCTGCGTTTGCCGTAGAGAGTCATTTGTTCACTGAGGAATTCTTCATTCTTGCGCTTTTCTTCTTCAGCTTTGATCTTTTCAAGCTCATCCGCAGGAATAATATCATCCCACTTGACGTCAGCCTTGTAGTCCGTAACCTCGAACTGCTTAAGGAAATCCTCTCCACCAAGATGGGACTGCGCCAGCTCAGTTTCGGCACTTACATGATCTTCGGCGTGATTAAGAACATCGTCAAGGTTCATGTCTTCCAGCTTCTTTTGGTTATTATTATTTTTAAACATATTGCCCGCGCCAAACTTAAGGATGGCAGAAAGCTCAGCAGAAGAAGCATCTTTTTCGGATTCACTGGATTTCTTCTGGTAAGTAACACCCATAGAAATGACGGCGTACTCCAGAACCATTTTTCTCTTAGCACGCTCCAAAATCTCCTCTTCAACTGTATCTTTAGACAAAAATCGGTAAACCATAACGTGGTTCTTTTGTCCAATACGATGTGCACGAGCCATTGCTTGCAAGTCGGCTTGAGGGTTCCAATCGGAATCAAATAGAATAACAGTGTCGGCTGTCATTAGATTGATACCTAAACCACCAGCTCGAGTACTCAGTAAGAACACAAAATCTTGACTTCCAGGAGCGTTGAAATGGTCAATAAGAGTCTTTCTTGTGTACGATTGCACAGTACCATCTAAGCGCTGATATTGGTAACCTTTGATAGAAAGATAATCAGCAAGAATATCAAGCATCCGGACCATTTGACTAAAAATCAAGACTCTGTGACCGTCCTTTTTCAGTCTGGTAAGTAGCTTGTCTAACAGCACCATTTTGCCACTGTTCATAATTAAGCCCTTTAATATGATTTCGCGATTTCTAATATCACCATTGTTCTGTATATACCGATCCTCTGCAAATGGGAAAAGATAAGGGTGATTTGAAGCTTTTTTAAGCTCAACCATAATATTAAGAAGACTCATTTGGTTACCACCAGTGGCACCAGCATTAAGGGCTTGAAAGTTTCGAGAAATGATGTTTCGGTAATATTCAGTTTGCATATCGGACATCTCGACACGTAGAATGCGCTCGGTTTTCGAAGGAAGCGATTTTTCTACGTCTTTCTTGAGTCGGCGTAAAATGAACGGTTGAAGACTCTTGTGTAAAGATCGAATAAGCTCTTCTTGATTTCCAGTGTCTGCTTTATCTTGTTCTAAGTCAATTTCTGCAAACTCCTGAAACGCTGCATTGTTTGACTGGCCTCCCTTTAAAAACGTAATCAATGCAATAAGTTCTTTAATATTGTTTTGTAGAGGAGTACCAGTAATAAGAAGTCTATTTGCAATTTTGAACTCGGAAAGTGTGAGTGTAAGATTTGATTCAGGATTTTTTAATCTGTGTGCCTCGTCAACAGCAAGGAATTGCCATTTGATTTGTCCAAGTTCGTTTTTGTCACGAATTGTATATTCATAAGTCGTAAGAAGAACATTAAATTTGACTTTTTTGGGATTATTCTTGACAAAGAATTCATAGTGTCGGATCATTTTTCGAGACTCATCGTTACCATTGTAAACAATCACGTTGAGATCCGGGGCCCAAAGCTCCAGCGTTTCTTGCCAAGCAGAGATAGTTGATAATGGTACAACAACCAAAAAGGGGCCATTTTGTTTTCGGGCATATACTAACCATGAGAGGAAAGCAACAGTTTGAACCGTCTTTCCAAGACCCATTTCATCGGCAAGAATACCATTTTCATTGCGTGACCACAGAAACGCCATCCAATTTAAACCGGTTAATTGGAAATCTCTTAATTCACCTCCTTTGACAAAGCTGGGCTGCTCAGTCAGCTTTTCAAAACTTGGTCGAGATCCAGAATAAACGGTACCATGGGAAGGAGAAATTTTGGAATTTTGACGCGCTTGGAATACTTCAACTTCATGAGGAGCAATCTTTGCAATGACTTCGGCATCTTCCCAAGTACTTAAGTGATAAGTAAGACCTTTCCATTTGACAAAATACTCCAATTTGGTGTGGTTTGTTTGAGTGGTGACGCGTTGAGATGCAATAACACGTTCAACAGTTTTGTAGATATTATACTCGTCTCGTCTCTTGTTCATCTCTATACTGAAGATTTCAAATTCGTCTTTATAGGTATTTAGGTCTCCCAAATATAAGTTCTCGGGGAGAACATATTTCTTGATGTAGTTTTCCACTCGCTTAACACCTTTGCGGTTTTTGAGATTTTCGTAAGGCTCCCAAGTGTTGTGTATATGAGAAATACCTTGCCATTTTATCAAGTATTCTAAATCACTTTTAGGATCACGGGTTGTTGCACCTTCCATTTGACGATGATCAACAATAACATCAATCGACTCTAGAGTTTGGTTAAATTTTGAAAAAATGAAAAAAAATTAAATAAATAATCATACCACTAGGATCTTCGACAATATAATCTTGAACATAGGCAGCTTGTGCACGTTTTTCATCTTCAGAATCCATTAAATCAGCGTCATCATTATCTTGGTCAATGTTATAATTGACGATTTTACTTGTTCTTGAAGAAAATCGAGTAGGTGTATATTGAGGGGTAGCGGAACCAGATTTGGTCACTCGTTGTTTCTTTTTGGCACGACTAGAGGCCTCGTGTTTTTGAGAATGAAAAAATTCGCCATCTTCATCTTCATCATCATCATTATTTTCAGCATTGATCCCCGAATCCTCATAAGGTTCAGCATAGTAATCATAATCATTGCTGCTGGAGCGTTTCGAATTTGTTTTTGATTTTGAACTGGTTTTTGATCGCTTCTTTTTCCTTCGAGAAATAGCAACATCATCAGAATCATTATCTTCATCACTGAAATCATTGTCGGAAGAAGCTGGTCTCGAATTGCGTGAGCGTCTAGGTTTCTCTTCGTCTGCTTGAAAACGCTCTGGGGATTTATGAGCACGCGTACTACGACGAAGTCCATATAGAGATGGATTATCATAAAACTCCGAGTGAAGTGGAGCCTTCACACCGTTAGGCTTTGAAGTCATTGGCAACAAGAAAAGTATCTTTTAAAGTTATTCAAGTTAGTTTATAATCTCTAAAAGCGTGTTTATAATGACTAATGTTGCGAATGAAAACCTTGGGAGTAAACTTCTTTCAAAAGGAGAGGTAAGTATACATTGTTGTTTTAAAACAAAAGACATAAAAAAACAAAGGGAATGTGAAATATTAATGTAAATTTTAAAAGAAATAACTTCGAAGATTGATTGAATCCAAGTATATAAATCAAAATAAGCTTAAATAATTCGAGTAATAATAAAGCTGAAGGTGATGTGGTATAGTAGGGCTTCAACAAAAAGAAAATGCTTTTGTTCTTGAAATAAAATGAAAATCATACCTGTAAGCAAAGGCTCAATGAATGGAAAAATATAACAGTGAACCAATATAAAAAAAGTATTCAATAAGATCAATGAAAAAAAAAATTGAAAAATAAGTTATAACGCGATTTAGTTCCGTTATATTTTGTTTACTGTTTTGTTTTGTTTGTGGGAATGGTGGTGCACTGATGGGTAAGTGAAGAAAAAAAAAAAAGGGAAAAGTGAAGGATGCCAAAAAATTTTTACATAGAGTTCGAATTGGCAGCATGGCGCACAAACAAAAAAGTTGGTGGCAGTGACAAAAAAACAAAAACAAAAACAAAAAGGACAGCAAGCATTCTACAGTCATTATGTGACAGTAACAACACAATCATCATCAGCAACATAGGCATAAATAAATTTCAATTAAATTATAAAAACCATCTTGGGTTTATTTAATTACAAACAAGTTGATATATGAAAAGTTGAAAATTTACAACATGTAGTGTTGTCCAGGAACTATACATGGTAAAACGTGATAAGCAAGACGTAAAAGATACCAACAATGGTATGATAATTTAAAACCGTAAAGCATTCATCGTGATTAAAAACCAGAGTCAACAATATTTCCAAATAGAAATCTATCGTTAATGGTATCAACAAAAGAGTGATCAGCTATTTATTCATTCCGTTATTAAATAAACCAAAATGACAAAACGAGGGAAGGGAGAGAGTGACAGAAAGAAGGGAGAAGAAAGAGAAGAAGAGAAAAGACAAGAATAAAATAAAAAAGATGAAAATAAAAAAAGCACGCAAAGACTATCGAGAACCAAATAATTTAAAATTCGAGGGAAATAATAATACAGCTAGGAGGAGTAAATGAAATATAAGGACAAGAAATCTCTGTCACAAAAATAAGTTTCAACAATAACATTTATAGTCAAACTAAGGCGGAATAAAAAAAGGAAAACAATCAATCATTAAAAAAAGAGTAAACTGGTATACATAAAAAGGTATCAAGAGATAATGAAATCATCATCTGAATGAGTCGTCAAGAAATTCTAGAGTGTGTAAGAATTTTCACAGTCGAGTAAAAACAATGGTAAAAATCCTCCTTAATAAAAAAACGACATGAGGAGCAGAAAACAAAATTGACAGAACTTCGCTATGGATAAAGTTAATGGTAAGAATAAAGAAAAATTTGAGCAAAGCTCAAGGAACCAAAAACTATTTATACTCATTAATTTATCACGTGTCAATATATTTCAGAACGATAAATATTTGAGTACGTGTTAATGTAGGGTAACTTATAGATAACAAAAAAGTGAACCAGATTAAACTATTAAACTTTTAATTGTGTTGTACTAAAGTTACTTTATTTTAAAGTAACTAGTGGTTGAGATGCCTTCTTTTTCTAAAGCCACAATGGTTCCAAAATCACAAAGTTAATAATGGAAAATATTTTTTGTTATTTATTCAACGATTCAAGTGTGACCCTAAGTTAACCAGTTCTAATGACACGATATCAACTTTTTATTAATAGTAAATGAATACTAAACCTAAGAAATAAATTTCTACCATTCTCCTCTTTATTCTACATGTCCACAATGTTGAATATTTACGAAGATTCAACGTATCTCACGTAATAAATAATAGCATTTACTTTGGAAATAAAATGAATTCTATGAATAGAGTCTCATATTCAATCGTGCATTATTCTAATCGCATAAAATTAAAATTCATACGATATAATCCCTATAATTTACTAAGGGAGTCACTACAACAACGTATTTCTCTACGCTAAAA
This sequence comes from Magnusiomyces ingens NRRL Y-17630, assembly GCA_900497715.1. Taxonomy (NCBI): domain Eukaryota; kingdom Fungi; phylum Ascomycota; class Dipodascomycetes; order Dipodascales; family Dipodascaceae; genus Magnusiomyces; species Magnusiomyces ingens. The sequence goes on from UIDE01000008.1 coordinate 483,443, forward strand.
ATAATATCTATTAGTGATTTTAATATATAATTAATTAATAAATTAAGCATTTGAATTATAAGCAACTATTTAAAATGAATGATGTTCATTTAGTTGAATACATTTTTCACAAAGTAAAGTAAATTTTTTAAAAAAATACTGTCTCTTTAATTTAGCATACTCCATTTGATAAAAAACAAAAGGCGGGGTATACAGTCAAATTTTGAAAAGAAAAAACATGCTTATTTACATCGTCATAAAAATCAATCTGTTATTTGAAATAACATTAACTTGTTGCATATATCCATCATAATAAATCATTTTAGAATTTTTCTATGTCCACAAACAGCATTAACCTTTTAAAAAACGGCTTAAATCTTTACTTCTAGAATATGATATTTTTCATTCAACAAATTTATATTTTAATATATAAATACATTGGATTCCCTCTAAATTTTTGTTAATAGAAAAGTACTAACAATAAAAATGAGATTTTCACCATTTATATATTTAACTACATTATGCTGTGTATCAGCCAACAATCTTGGAACTGAAGTTCAATTGGTTCGAAGCGATGGAGATGTTATTACTGGTCTTGTTAAAAATGGAGTTGAGTCATTCCGAGGGATCCCTTTTGCTAATGCTCCTTTAGGGAACCTTAGATTTCGGCCATCTATTCCCTACAATGGATCTCTTGATGGTTTTCGAGCGACTGATTATGGTCCATCTTGTTATAATCAAAACTTTGTTAAAAATCAGCAATCTTTGAAATACCTTTTGCCATTGATTCGAAACATCACACCTTCTCTTTTAGATGTTGCCAAATCTGCTGATCAGTCTGAAGATTGTCTTAATTTGAACATTTATCGTCCCGCTGGAACTCCTCCTAATGCTAACCTTCCTGTTATGGTGTGGGTGTATGGAGGTGCTTTTCAAACTGGAAGTAGCGCAATGTACCCAGGTGAAAAATGGATTAAAGAGAGTGTTAAACTTGGAGAGCCCGTGATTTTCGTTACTATTAATTATCGTCTTGGACCCTTTGGATTCTTGGGAGGAAATGCAATTGCTGATGAGGGCTCTGGAAATCCTGCTATTTGGGACGTTGTTAATGGCTTCAAATGGGTTCAAAACAATATTGCTGACTTTGGAGGTAACCCCAATCGCATTACGGCTTTAGGAGAAAGCAGTGGTGCTATGATGATTACTCAAACCATGCTGTCCACAATTTGGAAAAGAAAACCTCTTTTCAATGCTGCAGTCTTGGAAAGTGGAAGCCTTTTGCCATTTGGACCTGTTGACGCCCCTAAAGCTACTGAATTATTTTGGGTTTTTGCTAATGGTGCAGGCTGTGGTACTACATCCTCAGGTCAACAAGCAACAGAAGAGGAAGCACTAAAATGTTTGAGATCAGCAGATACCAACACACTTTGGAAAGCACAAAGCTACAACTTGAATCCTCTCGAAGTTTTTGATGTTGCTAACGAGTTCATTGTTTGGGGTCCAAGACAAGACGGTTATATTCTTGAAAAAAATCCTCTTATATTGGCTGAAGAAGGAAATGTGCCAGATATTCCAATCATTATCGGAAATCAAGAAGATGAAGGAACCTTAATTTCTATTATCACTGCCACACATTCTAATGAGGAATTTGAAAATTTGATGAGGAAATGGTTCCCCAATGGTGGTGAATATCTTGAGAATGCTTTGAAAATGTATCCACTTGATAAAGCAGATGGCTCGCCATTTAGAACTGGTAATGCAAATGAGTTGTATCCCGGGTTTAAAAGATCGTCGGCATTCCTTACTGACCTTTTATACGTTGGTACAAGAAGACAGCTTCTCAGCGCTACAGAAAAAAACAGTTCGCCTCGATTCACTTACTTTTCGGACGCTCTTCATAATAAAGTGCCAGTTTTAGGAACTTTCCATGCAAATTGCATTATTTTTGAATTTTTCCTTGATAAGTTTTATCCTAGTAAGGCGTACCGAGGATACTTTATTTCTTTTGCAAACCACTACGATCCTAATACCAACAACGGAGGACTTCCTCAGTTTCCTCAATATCATGAAGCCACGAGAGATGCTGTAAGAATTTCTTTTACTAATGGAGGCCAAATGAAGGACGACTACAGAAGAGAAAGAACAGAATATATTATTTCACATAAAGAGTACTTTGAAACTTATTAATTTGTTCCATGTATTAACGAACCAGAATACATTTCACAATCTACAATCTAATTATGCATATTTAATAATCTTTAATGTAATTTTTCTATTCGACTTAGGAAACTAAAGGCGCTGTGACCAAGTTTCCTTTCTCAGTAAAATATGAGAATATATTTTTGGAAATATCTTTTTTAATGTATGCCTCTCAAGGTCTTAAAGATAGGAATGTGGATGCGGAAAAAAAATTTTTAAAGAATTCACAGTTTGATTATATAAGAAAACAAAATATATTATGTAATTAAATTTTTAGTATTTAAGAAAAATTTTTCTTCATTGAAAAAAAATTTTTTTTCTTCAACATCTCAAATTTTTGTGATAATCCAATCCATAATTTTTAAAAAACTACTCAATTATTCTATTAAAATGTCTACTGAACTTACTCACCCCTCCATCGTTGACGGATGGTTCCGCGAAATTTCCGACACCATGTGGCCCGGTGAGGCCATGACTCTCAGAGTCAAGAAGGTCTTGCACGCCGCCAAGTCCAAGTACCAGGATGTATGTTATTTCAAAACGTTTTGCAATGCTCAATTTATTAACAAACTTTTTGCAGGTTCTTGTTTTTGAGTCTACTGATTACGGCAATGTCCTTGTTTTGGATGGTGCTATTCAGGCCACTGAGAGAGATGAGTTTTCGTAAGTTTTAAATGCTATTTAACCAATTAGCAATTGAATCTATTAACACGTTTTAGCTACCAGGAAATGATCACTCACCTCGCCCTTAACTCTCACCCCAACCCCAAGAAGGTTCTTGTTATCGGTGGTGGCGATGGTGGTGTTCTTCGCGAAGTTGTCAAGCACAAGTGCGTCGAAGAGGCTGTTCTTTGCGATATCGATGAGATGGTTCCCGAAGTTTCCAAGCTTTACCTTAAGGAGATGAAGAAGGGCTTTGAAGACGAGAGAGTCACTGTTCACATTGGTGATGGTTTCAAGTTTCTTGCTGAGTACAAGAACACCTTTGACTGCATCATCACTGATTCTTCTGATCCTGAGGGTCCTGCTGCTTCCCTTTTCCAGAAGCCTTACTTTGAGCTTCTTTCTGAGGCTCTTACTGAGAAGGGTGTCATTACCACTCAGGCTGAAAGCATCTGGCTTCACCTTGATATCATTAAGGATCTCAAGAAGGCTTGCAAGTCTGTTTTCCCCACTGTTGAGTATGCTTATACTACCATCCCCACTTACCCCTCTGGTCAAATTGGCTTCATGGTCTGCTCCAAGGACCCCAACGCCACTCCCAAGATCCCTCTTAGATCTTTTGATGAAGAAGAGAATGACAAGATCAACAAGTACTACAACAAGGAGATCCACTCTGCTTCTTTCGTTCTCCCCACCTGGGCCCGCAAGGCTCTTAATGAGGCCTAAATGGCCATAATGACTTTATGAAAAAAAAATAATGTAATGTTTCTTTTTTTTTCAGGCCATACAATGATTATTTTTACACTTATAGATTTCGTGTAAAAGTATGGCTCTTTCTTTTATGTTTGATGACCCCCCCTTTGTTTTATGTAATGAATTGTTAGTTTTCTTTGTTTTACCATTATTTTTTTTTTTTTATAATTATTGATTTCTAGTTTTAGATTTCAATTTTTATATTTTTTTTTATAAAGTATAGTCTATCTTAAATTGATTTTAACTTAGATTAATTTTTTATTACAGTTAAATATTTTATAGTAGATGTCAGATTAGACACACTCTAAATTGTGAACAGTTAAAAGCAGAGTTAACATTATTAACCCCTACCCACCAAAAAATTTTGTTGATCAATTACACTTCACATTTCAATTTTGATCATAGACCCAACATATAATAATGGCATCTAAACAAATAATATTTCCTGGTGACTCCGACTCTCTTGAGAATGCTATTGAACGAATCTCTTCCTCAGTGAAACTGGGCCCCAATATTTTTCAAAACCCTGTTACTGCTCCAGTACCTATAAAAGCAGGGTATCTTTCTACAAAAAAGATCAAGAACGGAGCAATTATTTACGTTGAAAGTTCCAATAAACGAGTAGGTTAATAATTAAAACAGAATACCTTGTGCTTGTCTACTCTCTATTCTTTATTTTTTATCTTATGTTTTTTTTCTAACTTTTTTTGGTTGATTTTTAATTTTCATTTTGTAGTATACTCCTGCGCTAGGTGATAACGTTATAGGCATTGTGTCGTTGAGGCATTCAGAAGGATTTCGCGTAGTGTTACAGGAATACAGTCCACCCGTTCAACTAGGACAGTTTGCTTTTCACAATGCTACGAAAAAAAATAAAGTAAATCTTGCTCCAGGATCTGCTGTCTATGGACGTATCTGTGCCGCTGACTTAAACATCGAGACGGAAATGGAATGTGTGAACTCAACTACTGGTCAATCGGATGGCTACGGTGAACTTAAAGGCGGACATATTATCGACGTTCCTTTAGGTTATGCTAGGATGCTTTATTACGAAGGTGGGCCTGTGCTTAAAGCGATTGGTGAGCATGTGAGTTTTGAAACAGCTGTTGGGTTAAATGGAAAAGTCTGGGTGCTTGCAGACGATGTGCTTACGACATGGAAGGTAGCTCGGTGTATTGAAAATGGACAATATTGGAGTAAAGACGAAGTTGAAAGCAACGTGTCTTCTATTTTTGCCTCATAATGATATATATATGCTTTAATATTATAGAAAATATAACTTGATTTGAATTAATAGACTCATGTCAACTCCCATAGAGCCAGTCGGAATAAAATCGTATATTTTCTTCGGGAACAACATTCATCAATCCTCCGGAGCCCATATCACAAGCTTCTGGTTCGGAATATGAGAGACTAGGAAACATATAATTATTATTATCCAAAAAGTGCGAGATGGTTGGTTGTCTCCTTTCAACTGTCTTTGGCGGGTTCATGTTACTAAGACTATAAGCAAACTCATAAATGCGCTGGTCTTGGAAAGGAACATCATCGGTAATATGGTCATAGACATTCAATGACTTGGTATAAAGATCAAAATTCCGTAAATTCGTTGTACTACCATACTCAGTGGAATGTGTCAAATTAGGATTAATAGTCGAATGAGACATGTCGAAGCTAGTGATTTCTCGATTCTTATATTTCTCATTGTAATTTAATGGAGTGAACTTTTGTGAAGTTGTAGTCGAAGATGTATCAATAACTGGAGCCATTAATTCTTCAAATCCGGCATATTTGCGGTAGATATGCATCTCTGACTCAGGAACCGAAGGGTTCAATAAATCATCCAACATAGTCTCAAGCGATTTCTCGTTGTATGTATTTTCATAGCCCTCATTCATGTATGGATCTTCAATCTTAGGTCCTATAACAAAGCTTCCACCCAAAGAAGAGTTCGAACTACGTCTTCTGTTTGGCTTGTCCTTAGGTGTATCACCTTTCAAGCCTCCCCAAAATCTTTCCGAGATTCTTGCTGGCTCAGAAAGCAGTCGATGAAAGCTGGGCTTTTTATAAAATCTAGAAGAAGCTTGAACAAGAGCGCCAATCCTAGTAGATGGTGTATTTGGTCGAGCTTTTTCATCTTTTCTTTTTTGTTGAAGATCATGAAGTTGATGTGATTCAACAAGAGCTGGGATATCAGCACAGATATCGGATTTAGTAGTCGTGGATTGCTCTCGGCTACAAATAGCCTTTTGAGTTTTTTGTTTCGTTGTAGCAGATGACTGTTTGTCCTTTGACTTATGGCGGTGGGAAAATGCTGGCTTTCTTGTTTTAAAAGGACCTAAAAGATAAGCTTGCTCATCGTAATTTTGATATCGAAGTGTGGAATTCATCTCAAATGCAAACAGTTTATGAAGCGAAGTATAAATTCTTGGCTTGTAATATTCATTCCAGTAATTATCGAATACTGGGAGATAAGTCAAAATAGCCCGTTGAATTAAAAATTCATTAATTTGAGGGTTCTCTGAGATAATTATCTTTTCATGCAGTGATCGAATTTGATTAAGCACTCTTTCTGGTGCTGACTGCAAATGACTAGGGGTCCACCATTTGATATAACTTCGACGAGGTTCATCATTAATAGATAAATTATTATGCAAATAATAATCAGTTGATAAATCCCAAAGCCTTGGAATACCTTCTTTCCATTGGAAATTTCCTAAGAAAAGATTAATTGCATCTTGTCGTTGAGCATCAATAAAAGAATTGCTATAGAAGCGTCGGATACTTTCAATTAAATCTCGCGAATGACTTGACCATTGATTAATTTTGCGATACGTTTCCACCGTGTTAACAAGGTGAGATCCGCCATATTGCAGTGCGATTGTGTCACCATGATCGTGAAACATTTCTGTTAACAAATCTACGGCATCAGAATCATATTCAATGTCAGTATTGCTTATGACATTTAAAACGTGAAGCTGATAACCTAGAGCCTTTTTTGCAATTACAAACTGTGCCGCATTGGTTCTGTCCAAGCAATCAATGCAGTTAGTTCGGCAAATGCCACTTTGGATTTTAATACTATCCACGCTTCCCCCATTATGAAAAAACCCTGTTCGTTGCAAAGTTTCATCAGCATATTTTTCCAGAAACTCAATAACATCTTGATCATGTCTAGAAGCACGACTCATGTCCCATGCTGTGTAATGTAATTGATTATCCTCGGGTAAGAACTGATTGAGGTATTTGATGCACTCACTAAACTTTACACCAAGCTTCATCTCTCTAGCATGCTTTTCCCTCCTTTTTATTAAATTCAGAATTCGAATATTAGGACCGTACCGTTCAAACATATCATCAAAATGTAATGCAGCAGCGGCAAAAAAAGGATCTGGTGCGTTTAATTCAATTGGAGGTTTGGGTGACATATTAGTCACATCCTGAGACCAAAATAGGGGAATGCTTCCTCGGTGTTGCACATATGATGTGTATCTATGGTTGTTAAACAATCCATCAAAAGGATCATGAAACGACGAAACATTAATATCTGCAACGATTTGCTCAGTTTCAACTTCATTAGCCACTCGGCCATGCACATTAGCACCTCTTTTTAAAAATCTGGCACCTGCAAAGTATTGAGACCGTCTGGCAATGATTGTGATATAAACGGTTCGACCATAAATGTCAATTTCTAAACAATTTTTAACTTTTGTTAGTAGTTAATAAAAGTGAATATATCCAACTTACTTGCTTGATCCATAAACCCATGAATAATAGGCAAACACCATCTAATTGAATTCTCAAAACTAGATATAAACGGCTTTAAAAGTGCATGATTCCAAACAAACATTTTATTATAGTCTTCAAACGACTTTCTTTCTTTTCGAATTTCCAAGTTGCGTTTTTCGCGAACTAGATTTGTTTGTAAAGTTTGAGTAATATCATAAGTATAACTGTAATAGAACGTTTTGCTTAAGTCTAAACTTCGAAAGGTTGTCAGATATCTGTTTTCTTCCGACCTCCGATCTGGTTTTCTGTATAAACTACTGTGACATAATGGTATTAACTGTGTTTCATCGATATGATAAACGTAATGTCCTCCAATTAAAGCAACAGTACTTCTATTTGTTATCACTGACATGTAATACCCCATAGTGAATCGAACAAACCCAATGATTCCCCAAGCGGTTAGTTTTTTGGTGAACCCGCCGTTGTTTTTGTTGACATCCTCAAAAAGAGCTAACACTTGCATGACCTCATGTCTATTGTACGGCCCGCCATACTCACGAATAGACAATTGATCCTTTGGAACTCGCAAATCAATCTCAAGAATTCTAAAACGAATTTCACGAGCATTGGAGCCAACAATATAAAAATGAGTTCTAGTTTCATATAATGTGAACTTTTGTAATAAAAATAAAACTTTTGACTGTTCTTTATCTTTTCGTGGTGGTATTGGTTGATGTGCTGTGTATTCAGGTTCGGGCTCTAGTCCTTGCCCTTGTGATAAGTTGTTATCACTACCATAGATAATAGGGTTTTCATTCGTTTCTGTAAGGACGGGGCCATCAGATGTTGAAAAGTCTCTAGGCGGTCCGGAATGACTCTCGGGAACATTTTCATCGACAAACAAGTGATCCCTATTTCCCATGATGAAAGTATGATATATTTTGATTTCAAAAAGTGATTGAGCAAAGTTTAAAAGATGATATTGACGAAGTCAAAGGACCGGTGTAATTACCCGGCCTGTGTATTACAATTATCATAACACTGTTATCGGTCTCCTTAAATATCATAGTTCAACGTGAATGATTTTAATAATATGTAATCTTTATGTAATCTTTTTTGTAAAATATTGGCAAGTTTTCCCTATGTTGCTTAGCAGTTTTTTAATACTCATGTTAAAAAATTTCAAACCTGAGTCCAATATTCTCAAGTTTTAATGAGCATCGTATCAGTTGTTAGACTAAACATAAAGTTCTAACAATATTATTTATGAATGAACATGGCTCTTGAAGAACCCAAGATATCTAAAAATCTTTCTGGTAATCAACAGAAAAGTAATAAGAGCAAAAATGGGAAACCCACTCAGCGCTTAGTTAAATCAAAAGTCACGGCACGCAATGAAAAGATTCAAGGCACAAATGATTCTTCTATAGTATCCAAACGTTCCGTTGAAAGGTTGTATTGGTCGAAACGTACACCTGGAATTAATGGTAAGCTGATCAAGGATCAAAAAACAATCGTCGAGTTTTTTAGGCCATTCGTTTCTAAACCTCAACGAAGATCACCAACAATTAATCGAGGTTATTGGACAAGAATGGAAGCTATTATGAATCATATCGAATTTACAATCAACTCGAGCCCGTATCCCAGAAATGTTGTTGTCGGTCTTGGTGCTGGTTTTGATCCATATCCATTTCAGTATCTGTATAATCATGCCGAGGAAAAAAGCTCTGAAATTGTCTTTTTAGACGTTGATTTTCCTGACTTGATTAAACGTAAGGTATCAATGATTCAGCAAGCTCCCGAAGTTTTGAATGTCATTGGAGAACAGTTGCCAATACCAGAAAATTTAAAAGATATGGTTCAGTTAAGAACCAGTTCGTATATCGCACTTGGGTGTGATTTAACAAAGTTAAACGATTTTACCAAAGCGCTAGAGACATTATTTGATCCTGAGAAAACGGTGTTTACTTTTACAGCCGAGGTGTCTATTACATATATGCCTCAAAAAGACGCCGATTCCGTCATTGAATGGGCTTCTAAGTTTAAGCATTCAAGATTTGTGCTGCTTGAACAAATTCTGCCCTCTGGCCCTACTCACCCATTTGCCAAAACAATGCTAAAGCATTTTAATCAGTTGAATACTCCTTTAAATAGTGTTTTGAAATACCAAAAAGTTTCTGACCAAAAAAACAGATTTAAATCTCTTAGCTGGGCTACGGTTCAGGCTTCAGATTTGGCAACGTTTTACGATACCGCCATAACAGATGAACAAAAAGAATTTTTAGATTCTATTGAAGCGTTCGATGAATGGGAGGAGTTTATTCTTTTCTGTCAGCATTATGTTATCTTATTTGCTTCAACAAACACACTAGATCAATCACCATTTATTAAAGAATTTTCTCCAGTAAATACAACAATAACCAAATCTTTCCAAAATATAATTACTAATGCGGCTCCTTCTTCTTTTCATAAAAAATTTGCCGGGGGATCAAACTTTTCTTCAAACTCGCTTATTGTGAATGGTGGTCTTTCTATAAGCAGAACAAACGACAGTGTTTTAATCTCAACTGAAAGCTCTACTCCTTTTGTTATGGAGCAAGAAACATTTCAGGAGCGTATGTGTCATACCCTGACGTACCTTGAAAAAAGTAACCAGATTATGTTGGTGGGTGGAAGATTGGCACCAAACAAGCCTCTAAGTGACTGCTGGTTATTATCTGGTAGTAAATGGGAAAAGGTTCAAGATCTAACGTCTCCTCGGTATAGACATCATTCAATTGCAACTAAAGACGATGATGTAATTGTTTTTGGAGGTCGTGGATTAAAAACAGATACAATGGATTGGGTTATCTTTTCCTCTGGAGTTTGGAAATCGCTAAACAGTATAGGTGACGAGTTACCAAATTTATACAGCAGTGCAACTGCCTGGGATAAAGCGAGCTCGAGAGGATATATTTTTGGAGGTCATTTGAATGATAATACTCTTAACACAAGGATTTATTATTTTGAGGTATCATCAAATGTTAAAATTGTTGATATTTCTAGTCAGTTTGATACCGAAAGTCGACTTCTGCTAAGTAGAGTCGGAGCCAAGGCATGTTATTTGAATGGATTAGTATATGTTGTGGGTGGTGTTAACAACAGCCAGGTAAAGGATATGAATTATACAGCTGTTGAATTTGATCCTGAAAATGGCAATGTGTCACCCCTCAGATTTACTGAAAATCTGCTGGATTCTAGCTCATTGGAAACTTCGCCTATACTTGTTGGTTTTAACATGGATGTGATTAACGAGTCCTTAGTTACATATGGTGGCGGCGCTGTTTGTTTTTCTTTTGGCTCTTTTTGGGATAATGTTACGATTTTCCAGCCTCATGAATCCAACTTGAAAAATCTGCATATTATTCACAAATCTGCAAAATTGGTTACTGCGATTCCGGAAAAAAAGGAGCATCGTTTGATTTCTACTATCCCTTCACCTGTCACAGAAGTTAATCTTGATTCAATTGGCTCAACATTTCAAGATTTTTTGGAAAAAGTTTATGTTAAACAGGTCCCTCAGGTATTTCGTGGGTTAAATTTGGGGCCATGCTTAAAAAATTGGAAAGATCCAGACTATCTCATAAAAACTGTGGGTGAGGATTATAAAATTATTGCTCATATCTCTGAAGCATCCAACATGAATTTCGCGGCTAAAAATTTTGAGTATAAAACTATGCCATTTGGAGATTTCATCTCAAATGTTTTTACTCAAGATAACTCGAAAAAGTATTATCTCAGATCCTTATCGGTCGACAATCCCAAAACACATCCGGCTATTTTTCGACAAGACTTCCCTCAGCTTGAACAGGATTTTATTCTACCACCTTCATTGGAGAATTTAAATCAAGTTCAATTTTCATCACCACTTCGTATTGCAACTCCTCATACAGCTATTTGGTTACATTATGATGTTACAGCTAATGTCTTGTTTCAAATTGTTGGTCGCAAGACTGTACGTCTTTATGCGCCTTCTGAAGTTTCACATCTACATATTTCTCCGGGTGCTTCAACATCTGTGATTGAGGATATCTTTGCATGTAATTCCAATGATTTGTCTCTGAATTCCCAGCCTTTTGAAGTGGAGCTTCACCCAGGTGATGCAATTTTTATTCCAGCATGTTGGTTGCATGCTATCAGATCTGAAGAATCGTCCATTTCTCTTAACTATTTTTGGAGAGATTTGGACACTCGGCATTATGCAGCAGGAAAAGATGTGTACGGCAACAGAGACCTGGCTGGATATGAACAAGGGCGTACTATGATCAATAAACTTATCAGTTCATTTGATGGAACTCCTTTAGAGGTAAAAAAGTTTTATTTACAGCGCTTAGCTGATGAGTTAAATAACTGTATTCATAATTTATAAAAAAAAATAGATATATGTATAGATAATAAACAGTTACGAATATTAATTTATCTAGCAATCAATGATGCATTATACTTTAATATTAAATTAAAAGCTATGTTAAACTGAGTTTCCTTTTGCAAAACTTGATAGAAATTGTGCAATTTTGGGGTCCAGTCCTCCAAATTGTTTTATACTAGAATCAGACGTTGTGTTTGTTTCCGTGGTATTTAGGTTATTAGATTCATTGTTTGTATTTTGTTCGTCAGATGTTTGTTTCTGGCGCTTAGAAGGGCGAGACCCTTCATCGTCACTCTCTTCACTCTCAGAGCTTGAAGCATAGGTAGGTGCAGATGTATCAAACGTAACTGATTTTCGGCTAGTGTTTTGGAGATTTGCTTGGGGTGAAGTTGTTTCCTCATCTTCTTCGTCAACTATTGAAAAGCCACCAAATGTTTTATCAGTAGGGTCCGAAGGAGGCGCAGGAGGTGTAGAGGTATTAGCGACCAAAGGATTTCCTTCTGAATCAACATTATCCGAATCTTCTTCATATAAAAATGTAGATGATTTAGATGTGGAACCCCCGTTCTTCGATATGGAACTAAACGTACTGGTTGGCGGTTCAAATGTTGGAGTAGTTGATATATCTGTCGAATTGTTTAATTCCTCTTTTTCTTCCTCATATCCCAACATTTCACTTAAGTCTTTGCGAAGATCTTTTACTTTTAGCTGTTTCTGTTCCAAGTCTTTTAGTTTGTCTTCATCCTCTTTAAGAAGAGACTCGCTAGATTCAGCAAGAGATTTAAGCTGATCAATCAAATCTCGTCGAGCAGATATTTGTTTTGAAAGGTTTGCATGAGCAGAAATTAACCGTGGCTCTAAATTGCTAAGTTTTTTGGAATACTCGCTTGGAGCAGGTAAAGAATCACTTTCTACGAGAGCCGTGTAATCAGCTATAACTGTTTTAGATGAAAGATCAGAAACAGCAATGCTAGCAGTCAAAGACTTGTGCATCGCGAGCAATTTACTTAAAAATGCTGGTAATTCCGCGGGGTTTGCTGATGTTGACGATAATTGCCCAAATTTACCCGATGATCCAGCAGCAGCGCCAAATTTTAATGATCCACCTAATCGCTTGGGTTCTGTGAAAGCCTGATCAACTCTATTCAAAACGTCTTCCGAGAAAATATTTCGCTGGCGCCAAACATCTGCCACGCGTTTGATTCTTGATTTGGTATCAGCATTAGATGTTTGTCGAAATGCAAGCCCCATGGCTTCGGGTACCACATTGGCGAATGCTTTAACAAATTCATCTCGCTTTTTGGCACGAGATTGTTGAACAACTTCGTTCGCTAAATATACAAGTGCAAGACGTTTGTTCTGAGGTGCTAAAACAAAAGATATATATGCCTGGTCAGTATTCTTTTGGCTTTTCAATGTAGTTTCCTTTTATATATTTTCAAACATACCTGTTCTAACTGCCCGCTCCCATATTTCAGCAATAGGACCGGCATATCTTCGATGAAACATAACCTATAATACAAAATAATTTTATTCAAATTTTTTCAATAGAAGATTATTAGATCATGGCACGTTAATAAACGGTTTGAAAAATAACAGTGGCATGTAGTTAAGCCATTAATCTGAACTACAAATTTCAAATTTTTTTTAAAACGTACCCATTGAGCAATACTAACAATGGAGTCCTGTGTTTCCGCTAATGCTGAAAATTTCGCCAAAACGGCATCCTCATTAAAAGACATAGCGGAATAAATTATTAAAAATTCTAGTTTAATTTCCTTTTATTCTTTTGTGACGAGATCAAACAAAAATGTATAAGCTTATAGGTATATAAAAGTAAAAAAAAAATAGAGATTAAAGATGGAGGTGCTGATGACATTTGCGGTTGTGTCATGGCATTTTTTATATTTGTAACATATTCTGTAACCAGATCTGCAAATAAAGAACCCACTAGCAAACATGTCATCTGACAGTCCAAAATGGAACGAGTTTTTTTATTCACTTGTTTTTCTTTCTTTCTTTTGTAGACGATCCCACTTGCCAAAAAAAACTCTAGAAAAAACCCCAGCAAAATGAAAATTGAAGAAGTTCCTCAGGAAAACGAAGTGCCTTCCGTAGCCCCCAAAGAAACAGCTTCACCTGAAGTTGATAACTCGCCTGAAACTATAGCTAAGGAGCGCGCAGAACAGGCATCTTTACCTTACATATGGCGTCAGACTCTACAAGATGTAACCATCACAGTTCCACTTCCGACAGGCACACGCGCTCGTGATTTAGCGGTGGTTATTGATAAGAAGTCAATATCAGCAGTCTTGAAAAAGGCTGGTAGTACACCCTATATTAGTGGAGATCTTTTCAACAATGTCCAAACCGAGGAATCAACTTGGTCTGTTGTTGATCAAAAAGAACTTGTCATAACCTTAGAGAAGGTCAATCAGTCTGAATGGTGGCCTCATGTTGTTACTAGTGCCCCAAAAATCGACGTTCGTCGCATTGAACCAGAGAATTCTAAACTAAGTGATTTGGACGAAGATACGAGGACAATGGTAGAAAAAATGATGGTAAGTATATGATCTTGATTCTCTTTAGTATAAATGTTGATACACTTTGCTTACTTTTATTTTTAGTTTGATCAACGACAAAAGCAAATGGGTTTGCCAACTAGTGAAGAACAAAAAAAGCTTAACATATTGGAGAACTTTAAAAAACAACACCCAGAGCTTGATTTTAGTAATGCTAAAATAGATCTTAAATGATTTCATTTGTAAAAAAAATGTATTAAATTATATTCAATCATCTTTGTCCGCTATTAACTATATCTTGCTAATAGCACTTTTTTCTCTTCTTTTTTTTTAAAACCCAAATTTAAAAGCACTCATATCAGGTTCTTTAAATGCAACAGCAGGTGCTGGCTTAAAATTTTTGAAAGGATTGTTTTCATTCGATTCCGTTTTGGTAAGGCCATTTCCTTGATTAGCCGATGTGTTTGAGACATCGGGTAATGGAGCTGCTGCTGCTGCTGCAAATGCAGCCATTGCTGCTGCATTTCCTCCAAATAATGAGTTTCTTCGGGCTGCAATCGCTTCTCGAAGTTTCTTATTATCGAGAATTGATCCACTTTGGGAGTTCAATAAAGATAAATTTGGAGAATCTTTTTGACTAGTTGGTGTAGTCGCAATAGACGTTGGTACCGTAATTCTGCCCATTAAGGCAGCCTTATCCAATATGAAGGTCCAATTTTTGACCAATGCTAATGCTAGAATATCACACCCCATGCGTCTGTATATGCTCGCTGTTTTAATAACAAAGTTGAACTCTTCTTTAGGCTTCAGTTGAACGGCACCAAGCAAATTCTTGAGATTTTGTTTGCGAAGGTTTCGATATAGCATTATTAAGACTGGATCATCAACCAAAAACGATTTATTGTCAAGAACTTCACAGTCTTCTTTTGCTAATTGAATTGAATCCTGACATTTATCTAAGATTTCTCGTGGTGATTTCACAAGTGCTTGAATAGATGACTCGCGATCATTCAATCTCCAGAAGGCCCAACTAGTGGTCCATCGGTCTCCTTCTAGTACAGCTTTTGGTAAAATATAACGCTGTAAAAGTCCTTTGAAAGCCTCATGATCTTCACCTCCATAAACCCGTGCAATTGCAATAGCAAGTGGTATATCATTCATATCTTTAGCAATGACATTGACAGCCTCCCGAAGAGAGTCACCGAGTAAAAAGAAAGCAGCCGCATATTCATAACGATGTTTTCCTAATAAAGCAAAAGCATTTTTTTGCGCAGTTACTTTATACTTTTCGAGAGTGAAATCATTTGCCAGAAGTTTCATGGTCTTCACCTGTTCTTTATGCCAAGCTGCAGTTCTCCAAAGACCCAAAAGAACCTGTTTTTTCTTTAGAGCAAGATAGAATAACGAGCACTTGGTTGGGTCTCGGTTATTTTGAATGAAATGGTTCCGCGCAAGAAGTTCGAAAACTTCACGAAGTTTATCTGTTCTAAGCCAGTAAGCCACTCCGGTATCTCTAGCAACTGGCCACATAAATGCGGTATCTGAATGTCCTTTGATAAGATCAAAAAGAAGGTCTTGAGATTCGCTGTGAAGAGCCCAGTTGAAATCGCGAATATTCATAGACTTTTGAACACCTCGGTGAATCAGAAACAATCTGTAACCAAGGAGAAACTTGATACCATTTGCATCAATAGAGCGTAAATTCTCTTGAACTTTTGCGACTCCTTCAATAACACTGGCTAGGGTTACCTGTTGATGTTGAGTTAAAAATGGAACAGATACCTTTTGAAGCCATTCTTGCAATTGCTCTGCAACAGAGGAATCAAAACTTTGAAGATCATCAACAGATGAGGTAAAAACTGTTGAAAATTGTTCTTTTTTCTCTGTCTTTTCTTTCATGAGATCCAACACTTTTTCAGGTTCAAGATCTAAATTACTCGAAATATCAATGACATTGTTATCTAAAACAACACCAAATTTGATTTTTCTTAAAAGAAGAACCAATACATATTTAACCATATCAAGCTTATCTGCAAATAAGCATTGAATTAAAAATTGAGGATGGTACACAGGTAAAGGACCATTAAGAATAGCACAAACCTCAAACAATCCATTGTGATGGGTTGTGTGCTTTGATTTATCTCGAGTGGAACCAGTTAAAATCTTGGTATTAGTGTCAGTAATGTCCACTTCAGGATCGGTGATAAAAAACTGGTTGCCAGCACCAATAGCCAAGCTGCCTCCATAAAGCCATATTGAATCGCCAATTCCATGAGTTGTGTACATAGAGATATCAATTTTTTTGACTGGCGTCCAGCATGGAGTTTTGTTGGTATAGTCAAAACGAAGTTGAGAATAAAGAATAACTTCAGTAGAAAGACCAACTGCTAAAATCCCTTGGGAATCCGGCGTGCCAGTCCAATCTAAATCGGATATTGGAGATTCAAATCGCTGCTCAAATTCAAGCATTTGATTCTTCATATCCCAAATGCTCAAATTGAAAGACGTCGAGCATGTAATTGCGACTTTATTAATGGAAGAAACCTCCACTCTGGACGCATTATTTATTCCAGTTTCGACTGCGTCGATTTCTATCCACTTGATTTCATCCTTACATAAGGAAGCCGACCAACTTCTGAAAACTCCAGAAGGTGACATTGTGGCAAATACAACATTTTGGTCAGGTTCTGTGTTGTAGTTCAATGTCGCATTCCAACTAACCGGGTCAACCCGTACTGCAGTTAACATGTCATCTTCTAATGGAAGTTTGAATGTGCCTATACTTTTAATCATTTCATCATCATCATTGTTTTTAAATTTATGATTTGGTAATGATATCTTCCAGAGATGGCTTGTTTTATCTGGATAAATTGCCACAACACCATACCCACCAAGTATGTTTTCAACTTGGGGCAATGCAAATAATAGTGAAGCTTCTTGGGTAGACTTTAAAGGTTTTTCAGATAGTTTCATGGCGTTAAACGATGTGCAATCCCATAGACAAATACAATCTTGTAAAATAGTCAAAAGATAGTCGCCGTTTCCTAAAATGGTTGCTCTTTTGATTGACTTATTTACATCAGTTAAAACAAGCGATCTTCGTTGTAATGTAACTGATTCTTCTAGTTTGTGTGTTTTCCAGAGATAGTTCTCGTTAAATCTGCTGATAGAAAGAAGATTTTGACCGTCCGCAGTTCTAAAAAGTCGCTGTACTGATTTGTTGTGGCCGGTAAGAACTGCGTTAAGTGACCAATGTTTTTTGGTAATAGTGGGGTCTAACATTCGATCAATAAAAGCAGTGTAATGTAAAAGAACGCCACGATAATCGTGGACAATAATAGAAATATCTTTGATTCTGGTGTCATTAGCATCTTGGGTAAAAGTGAAGTTGAAAAATGAAAAAAAGGTTAAATGTCGTGCATCGCAGGGAAATCGAGAAGGTAAGTTAAGATCTTTTACAAAAGCGTTTACGGAAACACTTTTATCATGCTTGTGGCCCAAGTTTTCGACAGTATAGACGTTCATTTTCTTGTCTTCCGTTATAATGAAGCATAAATCTGGCGAAATCTGTGCCAAATCTGTGATTCGTTTCATAGATGAGCTTGGGTCGTCATGTGAACGAATGAGGGCGTTTTCGATTCCCTTTGCTAGATCACCATTATCAAGCATGAATGCAAACCTTTTCAGCTTGGGGTCGTGGTCTTCCCCTTGAAATAAATCAATTTCGCAGCAAAGATCTAGAGTGGACGATTCACATGCATCAGTTGGTTGCCAAATACGAAGATAGCTGTCTCCACAAGTCGTATACAATGTATTGCCAATAGATTGATTAGGGTAAATTGATTGGCGCCAGCGTAAAGTAGTGACGATGTCGTTATGAGGGAGATAGGTGAAATCAAAGTCCAAATTGTCATGATCAAATGATAAGCGATTCCAGATTTTGACATTTTGGTCATAAAAACCAATGGACGCGACAAAAGAGTTATCTGGAGAAAATATTGCAGTGTGAACCTGAGTAGATAATTGTCGGGACCAAAGTTTTTTGCATTCTGTTTCGTTCACATCCCAGAGGTTTAAATAATTGGAGCCAGTTAAAAGCTCGTGTTGAGTTCCCCAAGAAAGACTAGTTATAATGCCTTCATCTTTTTCGTTAGAGAACTCTATCAGTTTATCCCACTATGAAAGTTAGAATTGAATAGTGATAATGAGAGCAGTTTTTTTCTTCTTACCTTGGGTGGTTTGTCGAAACGTTTAGTTGGAACATATATCTGAACAGTATTCTCTTGTGACACAGCAAGCTAAAGCAAGTTAGTGACGTTTTCTACCAGTTCAAAAAGCTAAATGCAAAACATACCCAACCGGATTCTCTTTCAATCGAAACAGATATGCCGTCAGAATTCAGATAAATAGTTTGAATGAGATATGATGAATCTTGTAAAATTATTAAATTGTTTCCCGAACAGTAAGCCTATTTACAATTAATAAAAAGATGTTAAAAAAGAAATCAAAATTACATACTAAAATTCTGTGTCCGTCCCAATTAACGGTACAAACAGCATTTGGGTATCTATTAGGCTCTCCAGGAAGAAAGCTTATAGTCATTGTTAGTTTTCTTAAAATCTATGATATTTTGTATATGTTACTGGATACTGGTTAGTGGGTAGGTAGTCCATGTGAAAAAATAAAATATTAAAAATAAAAAAATATAAGGTGATGAGAACAGTGATAGCGGTAAATTAGAGTGGTGTAAGTACGACACGTACTGCAATTTTTAAGACGTGTGTGTATTTTTGCAATAAGATAATTGTAGGCCCATAAAAAATTCCAGTGCTTTAAGATATACAACCATTTTTTAGCTCTCTTAAAATTGTAATATATATTTTTAAGCTATCTATGGGCTTTTAACATGAAACATCAACTTATTCAGGATAACCCGACATTTAGGCTATTTCGCTTAGGGTTTGCCTCGAAAACAGAAGCTAATATAGTGTGATAATATATCACGAATTCAATCATTTAAAAAGGATATTGACGTAGTTTGCTATCAATTTAAACATCGAATTAGATAATGTATTAGGAAATTAGAAGAGATTATATTAAAAGTATGCTGGGGAATATAAAACAGGCAGATTTTTATGATTATCTTGCCATGAGGTCAAAATACCCATTATTTCTGTATCAAGATCTTCTGCTTCAGAAAACCTATTTGCCAGATCTAGAATTCCTCGAGCACCCACCTGTGCTTCTTCATGGTTATCCTTAATTTCAACATTAATAACATGTACTAGTTTATTGATGTTGGCACCTCTATTCATTAAATCATAACAGACAGCGTCAAAACATCGCTCTTCACATGTAAATACTACGTCAAATATCCTTTTATGTTCAATCCAACGCTCTGGATGATCTTTAATCTTGCGATTGCGATCAAGCATCATCAGTACTCCATTTGCTGTATAGAGTCGCATATCTTTCTTGGATAGGTCGTTGTACATGGTATTATATGGAGTACCAAACGAATAAGTATTTGGTCGGTCTATACTAGATCCCGGTAAACGAACAGCAGAACCGGTTCCATAAGATTCAACACTGTAGCCCGCTTGTTTTAGCACCCTATGAGCTTCCATAGATCTGTTTTGATTTGAAGCACATACAGTGCACAAACGAAGATCTTTATTGACTGACATGTTTAATGAATATGGCCGCTGGGATAAAATGGTGGGGGTGCGTGGTGGTGGCAATAACGGTTTACACGTTTTTCAAAAACACAACCCTTACCTTTAAATCTTTTTGTGAATCAAAAGCGAACCCAAAAGCGAACCAACATAGTCTTGATATCTCACTTTGTTTATGTGCCCAGACAAACAATGTGAGCTACGGAACTGTCTATTCAATAGACCTTTATGTTTATGATTTGGATCAGGGAAATTATTACTTTTGTCAAGTTTGAAATAGTACAGTAACAGTTCGTATATTACTAAGATAAAAACCTGAATCTTTGAAAGAAAAATCCAGCATATTTAACAAAACTGATAATGAGGATACATAAAGGTTTTTGTAAAAATATAGCTTCATCAATACCATGTGGAGTTATTGGATTCGGTGATATTGGTGGTTAGGCTTATGAGAAGCGGGCGGAAACATATCGTTAACCACAAGAGATACAATATCATCATTCGAAGAACAACCAGATACGATGAGATGAAGAGGTCCCATTAGAGTTAAAAGTATGTTGAGCGGAAGATGATAAAAACGGAGAGCTAGTACTATATTATAATTACATTTATTTCATTAGAAATAAAGTGAATTCGAATATGTTAAACTAGGAGAATACCAGTGCTAATGCAAAAGTTAAAGAATGGTATTATAAGAAAGCAAAAAATGTAAAAATGTTACAAAGATGTTACAAAAACAAATACATAATATAAAAAATGATTCTAAGCAAAGGATTCTCAAAAGACTTCGAAAAATCGTTAATCTCTAAACAGAAACATTTTAAAAAGTAATGCAGAAATAGATTTTAGAAAAAAAAATTGCCCCCATTTATCTCACATTACCCTCTCTTTCCTCTCTTGCCCCCCTTGCCCCCACCTTCTCTTCAATGCCATCTCTTGCCCCTCTTGTCCCCATTGTCATCTCTTGCCCCCCTTCCCCCCGTGGTCTCCTCTTGCCCCCTCTTGCCCCCTTTCCCCCCATTGCCCCCTTTTCCTCAGGTCCCCCTTGCCTTCCTTGCCTCCAATTGCTAAGCCGAAACCTTTTGTGAAGATTGGTGTTGACATTTTGTAAACAAAATGCTAGCTCGCTGCGCTCACATCTAGAGGATAAAATAACGTAAGCTCTGTTGTTAAATTGGTGTTATGGTAGCTAAATAAAAACTTTACGTTTTTGGGACATAGTTTTTTTTATTTCTTTAAAGTAACCTTTAAAAGGTACGGTATATCTACACACCCAAACCCTACTTATAGACCCGTGCAGGCTGACCTACGGTCAGCGCTGGCCTGCGGCCAGCATGCTTAGTCAGAAAACAAAAGATTTGTTTCTATAATGTAGAGGGGTATAAAGATAGGAATAAGGTGTATTATGAAAAAAGGGAGTATATTAGTAATATTCAAAAAAAAAAAACATTGTATTCTATCTACACTACACGTAGAATATAAACATTTATTACTTTATTGAATCAAAACTAAATGACATTGGGTTCAAAAACCTGAAAAATCTGTAATAAGATTTTTTTTTTTTTTGATTTTAACACATTATTTTTTTCATGTTACTCACAACAAAATGGCGCCAACTACTCAACCGCCAAACTTCGACAGTGATCCAAATAATCTCAAGCAATACTATGACCAAATTTTAGATTTTTTACATGATAGCTTGGAAAGAGCAAAAAAGAAAAACAAAGAATCTGTGGATATTCCTGATATCACTAATCTTGAACAGTATCAAAACGTTGATTTGACATCTATAGAAACAAACTACCAAAGAATAGGCGCAAAAACAATCATAAACTATCGTGGTCCCCAGTTTCGGTTTTTAGAATGGGCTAATGAGACCGATGAAATAAATTCCATTTACCCATGGGTTGTCACCGCGCGACGCGCTATTCTATTTCTTAAAATGTCTCTCCAAAGACACAATCGGTTCGGCGTTCCTGTTGGAAAATCTACACGAGATTGCGAAATAGCGGCGATCGTTGATCTTTTCTGCATTCAAAAATCATTCATAACCAACTACCCTGATCTAAGCGATCCTGAAGAGCCTAAATTGGATCTTTGGCCTGACTTTCTGCGGGATTCCGCTATCAGACACTATTTACAAGCCAAAAAAAACACGGACAGGGACGTACAACAAATAACGGGCCAGGACAAAGTTAGTAGAGCTCTGTCTGAAGGCTACACTCAAGACCAGTTGCTGGAACTAGCTAAAGTGACGTTAAGTGACAAAGGCCCGAATCTTTGGTTTTGCATGATCAGCTCCCAATCTCTAATGTTTCGTGGTGACAGTGTAAGACGCCTAGTGCTGTCAGATGTTTTTTTAAAAACCCTCGAAAACGGGCCCAATGGAAGAAAAAGGGCCATGTATTTTGCTACACATCACAACAGGATTAACCGGACAGGGCGAGCTCTGTATTCTGGAGCCCTTAGACATAAAAATCCTCTTCTTTGTACACACTCCGCTCTGGCATTCAACTTTTTCCGCCGTTTTCATACAAAAAGGAATCGCAAGTCTGAGCCTCCAATTGATTTTTCTTCTCCACGCAATTATTATTATATTAAGCTTTTCCGCGGAATGTCTCCAACAAAGTCACTTTCAGCAAATAGAGCTGAGACTCTGATTCGAACTCAACTCAGAAAAGTTGGACTGTTTGGCCAAAAGATCACGCAAATATTTCGGGGAAGTGCAGCGCGCCATTGTATCGAGCTTGGTGCGACTGAGGAATCAGTCCGAATTTTTGGGCACTGGGGTCGCCAGTCTGTTGCTGACAATTATCTCGCTGCTGTTCCAGAAACACCTATGCACATATTGGCTGGGTTTCATAAAGACGAGCTTTACTTCATTGATCGCGACCGTAGTGATCCTCCAGAGTCTCTCTGTCGTAAGATTTTCCCCTTTATTAACTTATATTTGGATGCTTTTAATAATGGAACGCTTGACTCCATGCTCGCCTCTGTTAAGGAGGGAATTCTAAACGTTTCCGAAAAAGATTCTAATGGGAGTTTGGAAATCAATAACAATACCCCTGTTCCCACAGAAAATCCACCTATTTCTGATGCTTCGCGGAACCCTGAAAATACAGGGCCAATTGACTACTTCAACGACGACGACGACGAAACTGGCAATGTTACTCATAATGAGATGACCGACGAAGAAAACGAATCAACTTCTCCAATAAACAACGATTCCGATTTACGGCAGGAGCCACAACCCAACGTCAGCACCAATAGCGGCCCCAATAACGGCCTCAATGACGGAACTTCCTATAATGACGCTGCAAGAGTGGGAGATGCCGTTGTTTTAATCGACTATCTACGACGGATTTTGATTCAAGATTTCGACTTTGTTAAAGAGTATCTTCCCGAAGAAATCTCTAGTCATTCTATTTTTAAAACTGCGGAGTATAACACCTTTCTAAAACAACAACGACAGGTTTTAAGTGAACCACTTTCACTTGAATTTCAAGAGCGCCTCGACAATCCTAAAACTTATGATACAGTTTGCAGTATAGCTCAAACTGTTCAGGCAACTCACCGGTGTATGGTGGGAGGCCTGGAAAGAATAGAAAGAATAGAAAGAATGTTAAACACTCAAGCCGAGACTATGAAGTCTTTTTCACAGAGCTTAAAGATTCTCACTAATATTACAGAGGCTTTAGGTGCTTCTGTTGCAGCTGGTGTAGCTCATGCTAAAAATGCAAGAAATGCAAGGAATGGTACTGTGAGTAATGACAATGTGACCAACTTACTTACTCAGCTTCAAGCGCAGATCAGCGCTTCCCCAGTTGAAGCCGAAAACTCCACCCCTTTGCCCGGATTTGAAGCCCATTTGTGCACCAATATTAGAGAGTATATCGATGACTATCATGCTTTGGAAGCTAAGCGAGTTGAACTCTTTGCCGAGACAGGGCAAACAAACGTCCGCAATATTTCCAATTTTCGCAAGTACCAGCGAAGAAAACGTATTTATAACGTTGCAGCAAACTTGGTTAAAGCAGGCAAGACTATGGATGAAGCCATAGATATTTTGCAGGAAGACTTTAAAAATTCAAATAAAAGTCTTGATGCTTACAGTGATTTAAAGAAAGATGAGTTACTGCAAAAATACAATGCACTAAGTAACTAAATTAGTTTTTCTATTTGTATTTAGTATTAACCTACAGGTTTTTTTATAGTTTAATTGGTATGTTTTTTTAATGGGTTTGAAATATTTGAAGTGTATATCTACTGACCATTTATACGCAAAGAACGTACGGTGGTGGAAATGCTTGTAATTTTTCTATTTTTTGTAGATATGAACCAGTTGATAAAATATATGTATTTTTAATTGTAGAAAAAAATAATTCAAGACTACCGTGATTAAAAGCAGTACATCCAAAAGGTAAATTATATTCCCCAATTACAAGGGCATTTTTTTTCTCTGATGATAACATTGACAAGTAATTATTATTATTATTTTTGAACATGAATATCTAAGGAAAGGAGGCACTTTTCAAAACTAAAGGACATCCATGGTTCCTTGATTAAAGAAATGTAAAAGAAAGATTATTTCGTCCTCATCGGTTTTTTTGGAGTTGCAAGAAACCGAAATGATGAAACTAAAGCCCTCAAAGAGATAACATTTTATAATGAAGAAAATAGCTCAACCTAATAATTATATTTTGTGTCTGGAATAACAGGTGAAAATGTGCAAATCGTCTTTCGCAACATCTTTCTATTAGCATATTTACAAGATTTCTACACGATACACCTTGCAATGCTCATGGGTTGAGTCAAACGAATATTCTACTCTACATACTGATGACATAATCTTGCGGGGAGGGGGTGTCAGTGGGTACCAACGATTTACCTTTGACTTAAGGGATTTTGCGTGACGCCCAGCAGCCGTTTTTTATTCCACGGTAAACCCAGGAGTGGATTAAAAAATGCAAACTTTTGACCAATTTTTATTCATTCATTATTAATAGCCCAAACCCATTCATCAGTATATTTGTAAGTACATCAGGTGAAAAAAACCATGTAGGTAATCTGATTTCCCATTTAGGGGGTTTACTTCCTCCTTCCCAAAAAAACAAAAACATGGACTAACTAAGTCCATGATACTTGGGACAATAATTAGCTCACTACTGTTCGTTTTAATGATCGTAAGGTTTTAGCTTTTACAAAAGGTTTAAGGACTAGTAACGTAAATATTAAAATTAGGAGTAGAAAAAAGACAACTTAGAGTAAACTTTCATCTGCTATATCAACATAGCAAAAGTCTCATGTTCCGGGCCAAGTGTATTTTTTTATATTGGTATATTCTAACATGGATATTATTCACCTCTGAACCCTCCCTTAAAAAACATTTGAATCCACTGTATGAAGTTTTTGAGAAGACTTGGAAAAGAGGCTGCCTTTGTTAATACGTTAGAACATCAATGCCAAGTATTGATAGTACCGCAGGTTTGTACCTTCTTAGATCCTTGAAAACCTCGGAAACTTTTCAGGTCTAAATTCCGAAGATTTGGGCAAAATTATTGATTATCAGAACATTCTTACTGCCGAGTTTTTCATTTTTTTTTTCATCAGTCTACTAAGTCCCATTGTCAAACAAAAACCAAATGGCAAATTGTCATGAAAACCTTGTTTATCAACAGATCTAACATCTAGCTTTTAAAAGTAAAATATTAAGTTTTATCACAAAGGCTTTTCTTGACTAAGGAAAAAAAATCTGCAAATGTTTAAACTGGGTCAAATGACATTGCTTTCGAAATATTACGACTAAAAAAATACGAATTTTAATTGTCGGCTACTGACAAGAGCTGGTCAAATTATTATTTAGAATGGACTCAGATTCCAATTTTAGAAGTTCAATGTGATTGTTTGGAATATTGTGGTATTAGCTAAGCTTAATCTTGAAAAAATAATGCAACCTAATGCTAACAATGGGCTTTAAAAAAATAGCTTGTAGTAGAATCAAGCTCCAGTAAACTTGAGAGACTTTTTAAAATTGATGATATGA
This sequence comes from Magnusiomyces ingens NRRL Y-17630, assembly GCA_900497715.1. NCBI lineage: Eukaryota > Fungi > Ascomycota > Dipodascomycetes > Dipodascales > Dipodascaceae > Magnusiomyces > Magnusiomyces ingens. Next base: position 509,414 of record UIDE01000008.1, read on the forward strand.
ATCAGTTTTACCAAAGAACTTCAAAACCAATGTTAACACAGTAAAAAAATGTTTAGCACTCGGAAAAAATGCAGCTGAGTAAAGTGCCCTCTATGATGTAGTATTGTTCCTTTTTTTTCTTTTTATATATCTCAATTAGGTGAGCCACTCTAAGCATAGTTTAACAAATCAATACTCATAATTGTACCATGTTATCATGACTTAAAATAAAGTGTTTATCAGATGATTATTGACTCTAGAGTTTGAGAACAATAGAGGAGCGTTTCCGAAACCTCTGGATTCCTTTTTTTAAGTTTTCAAAATGAAATGACAAAAGAAGTAAAGCAATAAAGCTAAATATCATGGTAAACCAAGCTGGAAACTCATTCAAACGTTTTCAATTAGAACTATAATTAAATCGAATTGCAAAAACCTTTCTCATAGCTAAAATACCTACAAGCTAACTATACAATAAACAGGAACCACTTATCCGAACTCTCAGTTTTCAAGATTTTAAGCTAAAGAAGGAGAGTAGGAATAAACAAAAAGCTCCCAAAATAGGTAGTTTCAAAGGAAAAAAGAAATGCAAATTAAAGAGAAAGGAGAGTATGGCAAATAGTTAAGCCAAGGAAAATGTGAAGCTCTGGGTTTAGGAAATTTAAAGCAGTTTCAATTATATGAGAATGATAACGACAAGCCTGGTTCATGGGTTTTGAATTGAAAAAACAAAAGGGTTAGGTTCATTATGTCTCCAAAAACATCTATTTTTATCGGGAAGCTGCAAACAAAAAGGCTTGGAACTACTGGGTGAAAAAGATTAGCGGGTTTTAAGAATAGGCGTGAGCGAGTCGATCCGAGTGCAAAAGTCCTTCATCCCATAAAACGTCTGCATAGCCGAAGGTTTGAGAGCCCTTAGTTTTCTTACTAATAATTACAATATAGAGATGTTCCAAAAAAAGAAAAATTACAATCGCCCCTCCCCCAATTATTATTAAAACTTATTCTCAACTAGACCTAATCCTCAAGCAAGACTCGAGAGAGTCCCTGAGCAGGTCTTTGGGTTTTCTCTAATGTAGATATTAACTCTTTTTACAAAAAAAAAGACAAATAGAAAAAAAAAAATAAAAGCATCATATTTGCTTTTCATACAACCAGTAAGACCTTAATCAACGAAAGAGCCCTAATCACATTTGAAATTTTATTCCTATCTGTCATTTACAATCTTTTTCATTTACACTACACTCAAAAGTGTTAATGAGGTTGTTCAACTTAGAATACATTAACTCAAAAAAAAAAAAAGGTTATTATGCTGCCTGGTCTTGTTTCAACAAGGAACTGTGGCTAGTTATTACCATAGAAGATAGACATTACTTGAAATCTCAGCTTATAGTTTTAGTAAACATTTTTAACAATATTATATAAGAGACGTTTGGTCTGTATGATACCATCGAGTCGCCTTTTTTTTATTACTATACCTGCGCGCTCATTGAAGAGTGTGCTGAACATTGCATCATTAGTTACAAAAACAGCATATTAACGTAATTATTTAACCTTTGTTATAGTTAAAGTTAACTAAACATTCACGTGATAAACACATGACACATATTTTTTGTTGGCCAAACATTTTTTTCCAGTTTTTTCTTAAAGGTCAAAGACCGAACCTCATCACCATTTTTTTCTATTAAAATCCCCTTTTTTTCCTCTCTCTTTCTTTTCCTTTGAATAGAGATCAACCACAGCCTTATCAACGATTTAACCATCAGAAAAACATTACAATATGCCTTCCAGCTGCAAAGATTTAAAGAATGCCGTTGCGATTTGCTTACAACGCTCTCCGTGTGTTATGATTGATCGAAACACCCCCAAACAATGTATCGAAACTGAAGAACTGAGACGCGAACTTCCAGAAAAATGTCGACTTCAACTAGCATCGTTCTACAAGTGCAAGTACGTCCAATAATTATGAGTTTGTTTTTTCATGTTTTTTTCATTTGTATTAACATTAAGAATCATTATAGACACGGACTTGTTGATATGAGGTATGCAAAAATCTTTTTAGAATAAACCGATGAAAACTTTTATTAATCAAACGGATTTTTTTAGAAAGCGATTTCGTGGAAATGCGCCACTCTCTACTGGTCGCTACGATGCCGAACTGGCTAGATTATCGTCAGGAAATTTCAACCCAGAAGAAGAACAGGCCAAACTTGAAACGCCACTCACAGCAAAAAGTCATGCTTCCGGAATAAAACCATCAGACCGAACCCGAGAAGCTTAACCCATTTAAAAGATTAAATACGGGTTTAGGCACGTTATCAATTTGGTGTTTAATTTTTTTTTTTGTTATTCTTGTTTATCATCTTTTTTTGTATCCTATTTTGTCTTTTTTCATTCCCTCTGTAAATGGATTTCTTTTTTATTTAAAATTGTATATAATCTTCCTATGAATCACACGTCTATCCTCATTTTCACTCCAAAAAATGATTCCATTTTCTATCTTTTAATATAGAATCATTTGCCTTGTTGATACTGTTGTCCAAGAACCAGAATTGAGCTTATTAGCTCGTCAATCGAATCGGTAGTCACACTAAAAATAATGTTAAAATGATAAAAAAAAGATAAACAAATAATAAAGACATACATTGGTGAGTTAACCACAACTCTGAAAAATTCTCCTCTGCCGTCTTTCCCATGTTCGGGGGCATAGTCGACCAAAAACTTTCCGGTTTCATGTAATTGTTTAGCAATATATCTTGTTGCCTTGGTATTCTCACTAGGAACCTTAGATAAGATGCCATTAGGAGCATAATAAAAACATATTTGAAGAAATGGGGGAGGGAATTCAGAAACCAAAACAAGCTCGTTTCTACTAAGAACCTGTTCCGCAAGGTATTTAGAAAGATTGATAGCATTGTCAATACGATCTCGGTATCCTTGGGTTCCAAACCATCTCCAACCCAAATAAAGCTTAACGGCATCGGGGCGACGGCCGCACCCCATGGTACCATCTGCTAAATCGTAGTTTTCCTCAGAAGAGAAATTATTGTGGAAAAGGTAAGGAGCTTGCAAAGAGTTGGCTTCTTGCAAAACTCGTTGATCAGGAAAAAGCAAAAAGGAGCAGGTCGCCGGAACACCTAAGGCCTTATGAGGGTTAACCGTGATGCTGTTAGCTCTTTCCGAGCCACTTAGTTTATATTTGTATTTCTCTGAAAATACAATATTTCCTCCCCATGATCCATCTATATGAAACCACAAACCGTGCTTCTCTGCAATGTCTGCAATGGCATTAAAATCATCAAAAGTTCCATAGACTGTAGTTCCTGCAGTGGAATTAACATAGAGAGGAGTAAATCCATCCTTTTTAGCTTGAACAATTTTCAGCTCAAGGTCTTCGGGTATCATTCGTCCATCTTTAGTGACGTTAACGCGAATCACAGCATCTGATCCAAATCCGCAAAATATAGCTGCCTTTTCTATGCTATAATGGGCGTGGGAGCTTGCAAAAATGACAAACTTATGACTACCGTTACCATATCTTTTGGTTTCTGGGTATAATTTACTTCGAGCTGTAGTCAAACTTGTGGAATTAGAATATGATCCACCAGGGAAAGTGAGACCACCTGAGTAAGGACTAGTAAATCCAAACAACTTGGCATATTCATGAGAGGTCTTCTTTTCAATTATAGTCAAAGCAGGAGAAACGGCTTAAGTTATTGGTTAATTTTTTTTGTTATTGAACAAAGAACAAGGAAATCTTCACTTACTAAAAACATGCGAATTGGTATTAAGAATAGATAAAAGTAAATCAGATGCTATACCAACGGGATTAGTTGACGCGTATAGTTTATCCATAAATCCTCTATTCCAAGTAACGACAGAGTGATTTAGTATATTATCAACCTGTTCAAACAGATCTTGTGGCCCCTGTCCCTCTTCCGGAATGCTGAACAACTTGACCAAATTATGCGGGGTTTGTGGTGTCCCAACAGATCCGTTCTTTGAATCTGCTTTGACTACATATGCTAGGATCTTCTGGGTGAGAGTTTCTAAGATCAATTCAAGATCTTGGACCCTGTTAGATTCCAGGTTGGTTTGGAGTGGTTTCTGAACTGTTGTTACCATTTTTGTATGAAATATTTGTTGAAAATTGCAAGACTGAAAAATTCACAGGAAAATTTTTTTTTTACCAATTGAGATGAAATATATGTAGACCAAAAAAATAAATATGACTCAAATTTTTAGTGTGCAGGAAACGGTCCAGAATAAAAGGCGGGGATGTAAGCTTTTGCAACCAAAAGTTTCGTAGTAGTTGAAGACTTGATCTTGTTCGCGAAATAGAAACAGCCTAGAATTCTTCTTTAAAAAAACACTTAAAGAACCAACAATAAAGTCATTAATGTGAAGCCGGTCAAAAGTGCACTTTTTTTTAAAGACCTTTTAAGTATTAAAAATATAAATACAAAATTACATCACCAGTTTAGAGAGTTACTTTGAAAACGAGGTGTTTAGCGAGATGCTGAAATTGGTTATTTCCCGTGCAAGGATTACCTAATAAAGGTTGGGGTTAAGCAAGACCTAAGCTGACGTAAAATTACATTAGTTCATTTTGTTACAAACTGGGGTTTTCAGATTTCTGTCATATAACTTTTCATAAATTCTAGAAACATCTAGCGGTTTCTGCGCGGCTCTCGAAATACTTCAATTGGAGGGTTAAAGGGCAATCATAAATCCACCAGAAAGTTATATAAAGCAGGGATAAGTCGCCAGGTATTCCCTTTTTTTTTTTCTCTCTATCTTTTTTCTCATTATTAATTTCAAACAATCAAAATTTAAACAACAAACATCAAATCTTACATTCAAGATTTTAACATACATACACATCATACACAATGAGCAAAGCTATTGGAATTGATCTTGGTACCACATACTCCTGTGTGGCCCATTTCACTAACGACCGTGTCGAAATCATCGCCAACGACCAGGGTAACCGTACTACCCCCTCGTTCGTCGCTTTCACCGACACTGAGCGCCTGATTGGTGATGCCGCCAAGAACCAGGCCGCCATGAACCCCGAGAACACAGTCTTCGACGCTAAGCGATTAATTGGTCGCAAGTTCACCGACAGTGAGGTTCAGACTGATCTTAAGCACTTCCCCTTCAAGGTTATCGACAAGAACGGCAAGCCTGCCATTGAGGTCCAGTTCAAGGGTGAGACCAAGGTTTTCCAGCCTGAGGAGATTTCCTCCATGGTCTTGACCAAGATGAAGGAGACTGCCGAGAGTTACCTTGGTGGCGAAGTTAAGGATGCTGTCATTACCGTCCCTGCCTACTTCAACGACTCCCAGAGACAGGCTACCAAGGACGCCGGTTTGATTGCCGGTCTTAACGTTCTTCGTATCATCAACGAACCTACAGCCGCCGCTATTGCCTACGGTCTCGACAAGGGTGCTACCGAGGAGCGCAAGGTTCTCATCTTCGATCTCGGTGGTGGTACCTTCGATGTCTCCCTTTTGACCATTGAGGAGGGTATCTTCGAGGTCAATGCTACCGCTGGTGACACCCATCTTGGTGGTGAGGATTTCGACAACAGACTTGTCAACCACTTCATTGCTGAGTTCAAGCGCAAGAACAAGAAGGATCTTTCTTCTAACCAGCGTGCTCTCAGACGTCTGAGAACCGCTTGCGAGCGTGCCAAGCGCACTCTTTCTTCGTCTGCTCAGACCTCTATCGAGATCGACTCTCTCTACGAGGGTATTGATTTCTACACCTCCATCACTCGTGCCAGATTCGAGGAGCTGTGCGGTGACCTTTTCAGATCGACCCTTGAGCCTGTCGAGAAGGTTCTCCGTGACGCCAAGATTGACAAGTCCCAGGTCCACGACATTGTCCTTGTTGGTGGTTCCACTCGTATCCCCAAGGTCCAGAAGCTTGTTTCCGACTTCTTCAACGGCAAGGAGCCCTCCAAGTCTATCAACCCCGATGAGGCTGTCGCCTACGGTGCTGCTGTCCAAGCTGCTATCCTTTCTGGTGATGATACATCTAGTAAGACTAAGGACTTGTTGCTTCTTGATGTCGCACCCCTTTCCCTTGGTATCGAGACTGCTGGCGGTGTCATGACCAAGTTGATTCCCCGTAACTCCACCATTCCCACCAAGAAGTCTGAGACCTTCTCTACTTATGCTGACAACCAGCCCGGTGTTCTTATCCAGGTTTACGAGGGTGAGCGTGCCAAGACTAAGGACAACAACCTTCTTGGTAAGTTCGAGCTTTCTGGCATTCCTCCTGCTCCTCGTGGTGTTCCTCAGATTGAGGTCACCTTCGACATTGATGCCAATGGTATCTTGAACGTTTCTGCTGTCGAAAAGGGCACTGGTAAGAGCAGCAAGATTACCATCACCAACGACAAGGGCCGTCTTTCCAAGGAGGACATTGAGCGCATGGTTTCCGAGGCCGAGAAGTACAAGGACGAGGACGCTAAGGAGACAGCTCGTATTGCCGCCAAGAACGGTCTTGAGTCTTACGCCTACTCTCTTAAGAACACTGTTTCTGAGGAGAAGTTCAAGGAGAAGGTTTCTGAGAGCGACCGTGAGAAGCTCGAGAAGCAGATCACTGAGACGATTGAGTGGCTTGACAGCAACCAGACTGCCACCACTGAGGAGTTCAGCGACAGACAGAAGGAGCTTGAGGGAGTTGCCAACCCCATCATGACTGCATTCTACCAGGAGGCTGGTGGTGCTCCTGGCGGTGCTCCTGGCGGTGCTCCCGGTGGTTTCCCCGGTGGTTTCCCCGGTGCCGGTCCCAGCGCTGGTCCCAGTGCTGGTGAGGGTAGCGGCCCCACCGTCGAGGAGGTCGACTAAACAATTTTATCTCTACGTCCATGAGGTTATAATTTAAATAGATTTATTAATGTTAATTTTTTAAAAGTTATGCTTGGAAAATTTAATTTGTTAAAATGACTTTAATAGCAAACGTCAGGCTGCGCTGATAGTCTTTGAAAACTTACGTAACACGATTTTTCAATTATTGAGCAAACCATAAAAATTTAAATGTTTGTATTTTAGCACAAGAATTTTTTTTCTTCTTTTGTTTTCCTTGCAAAATGTCTGATAATGAGAGGCCTCTTTCTGAAGAGGGTTCTCCCCAGGGGAAATTAAAAAACGATGAAGCAAACTCTGTTCTGACAACAAGTACAGATGAACAGCGTGATAAAGTAAATGAAACCCCGGCCATGTTATTTTCCGAGCCTGATAATGAGTTAGGAATGATTGAAACATGGTCTATGGATCAAGATCAGTTAGAGAGAGATGTCGTCGAAAAAGCGGATAAAGCTATGATTGCCCGTGAGAACGAGCTGGATCAAAAACGTCTTGATAAGACTATTCTCAATAAAGAGCACCACTTACGTCACATCCAGCGACTTGAAGAAAAACTTTATAATCCCAGAACCAAGATTAGCGAAAAAGAAAAGATTCGCAAAGAAATAGACAAGCTCGAAAATGTTGATATCAAAGCTCTTGAAAACGATTTAAAAGATATTCGGCAACGTATGAAGCAGCGGGAAATCGCTTCAGATGACAACCTCCCATCTACTGATGCTAATGGTCTACCGGGACGACATTCTGGGGAAAGTGAGCATGACTTCCTCGTTAGAACAGGTAAGATTACTCCTTTTTCCTCGACTTTTATGGGTAATCCAAATCTTAAAAATGTCGTCAATAACAACACTGAATCCGGGATGACGCATCAAAAACTTCGACTTCCTGGGTTCGAGCTGGATCAAATTTCGGACGAAGATGAAAGTGACAGCGAGCAACATACAAAAAAGACTCCGGTTTCCAAGTCGGGATCAGCCAAAAGAAGAAGAAACATGGACGATAACGAAGATTACGAGCCTCTTAGTTCGGATGAAGAGGAAAATGAAAATGAAGACGAAGACGATAGCAACTATGAACTTAGTGATGTTGAAACATCTTCGACGAAAAAGCGAACCACCAAAGCTTCTAAAGCTAAAAAACAAAAGAATAACTCTACAGCTTTAGATGAATTAGAAGGTTTGGATGATGGTGATATCAATGTATATAAGAGGCGATTGGCCAACTGGGTGAACAAACGACAGCGATACAGAAAGAAGTTTAACCAAAAGAAAGGGCTTACCGAGGATCCCGATGATACAAGAGAAGAATGGATGAAACCTCATCCTCTACACAAAGACTTTAATCTTGACAATGAGTTTAAAGTTCCTGGTGATGTTTACGCGAGTTTATTTGATTACCAAAAAACTGGAGTTCAATGGCAATGGGAGCTCTACTGCCAAAATGTAGGAGGTATTATAGGAGATGAAATGGGATTGGGCAAGACTGTTCAAATTGTATCTTTTATCGCAGGGCTTCATTATAGTGGTTTGTTGACCAAGCCTGCCATCATTGTATGCCCGGCCACGGTTATGAAACAATGGGTTAATGAATTTCATCGATGGTGGCCTCCACTCCGAGTGGTTATTCTACATTCGATTGGATCTGGGATGGATTTAAAGAAAGAAGAAACTCTTGAAGATTCTTTAGAGGACTCAGAAAATGGGAAATTGAGCTTAAATTCACTTAAACGCATGAAAGGGGCACAGGCAATGGTTAATAGCATCGTGAAGGATGGTAAGTTATATATTTTTTTTTTCTCTTTTCAATGAAATTAACCATAATAGGGCACGTAATAATAACGACATATGTTGGTCTAAGAGTCTACGGTAACCTTTTACAACCACAGGAATGGGGATACTGTGTTCTTGATGAAGGGCATAAAATTCGAAACCCAAATTCTGATATTTCTTTATCTGCCAAGGGTCTCCGAACTTCTCATAGAATAATTCTATCAGGCACACCAATTCAAAACAATCTTACTGAACTATGGAGTCTTTTTGATTTTGTTTTTCCAGGAAAACTGGGGACATTGCCCGTTTTTCAGTCTGAATTTTCCCTTCCAATTAATATGGGTGGTTATGCCAATGCGACTAATGTCCAAGTTCAGACTGCATATAAGTGTGCCGTCATTCTTCGTGATATGATATCACCATATCTGTTAAGAAGAATGAAAGTTGATGTTGCAGCTGATTTACCCAAAAAAACCGAAAAAGTTTTGTTTTGCAAGCTTACAAAAGTTCAAAAAGATGCCTATTTAGCCTTTTTGAAATCTACTGAACTGAAATCCATCATTGAAGGAAAACGAAAAGTTCTTTTTGGAATTGATATTTTGCGAAAGATTTGCAATCACCCAGATTTAGTGGATAGAGAAAAGCTTGAACATGATCCTCGATATAAGTACGGAGCTCCTGAAAAATCAGGAAAGATGCAAGTTGTTAAAGCTCTTGTAGAGCTTTGGAAAACTCAAGGTCATAGAACTCTTCTTTTTTGTCAGACCAGACAAATGATGGATCTTTTAAACTCATTTTTGATTAAGCTGAATATCAAGTTTTTGCGAATGGACGGCACCACTCCTATAGCACAGCGCCAAACTCTTGTCGACACCTTTAATGAGGACGAGTCATATCACTTGTTTTTATTGACCACTCGTGTAGGTGGTTTAGGTGTAAACCTGACTGGGGCAGATCGAGTAATTATATTTGATCCAGATTGGAACCCATCGACAGATGTGCAAGCTCGAGAAAGAGCTTGGCGTCTGGGACAGAAGAAGGAAGTCTCAATTTATCGACTAATGACGGCCGGAACTATTGAGGAGAAGATATACCATCGTCAAATCTTTAAGCAATTTCTTACAAACAAGATTTTACAGGATCCTAAGCAGCGCAGATTTTTTAAGATGAATGATTTACATGATCTTTTTACTCTCGATGACTTTGAAGATCGCGATACTGAAACAGGAAGGATGTTTTTAGGAACTGAAAAGAGGATCGCTAAATCCAATAGTCCTCCCGAAATTGAACCTACTAATACGCAAATAGTCTCAAAGAAACCCTCTAACAGTAAGGAAAATTCTGAAGGCGACGATTTCATGAAAGTAGCTGGTATGAGTGGTGTCGCAGGGTTAGAAGACTACCACAATAATGAGTCCGAGAAGCAAGCGAACATAGCCGAGGACGGCGATTCCAACAGTTCAAAAGAACAGAATGCCGAAGACGACCAATTTATAGAGGGTCTTTTGGCTAACTCTGGTGTTTATAGTACTTTAAAGCACGACTCGATTATGTCGGAAAACCATCCAGAACAGGTTCTTGTGGATCGTGAGGCTTCACAAATGGCTAAACATGCAGCTGATGCATTACGAGCTTCCCGCCGCATTGCGCGAAAAGCCGAGATTGGTGTTCCTACTTGGACAGGTAGGTTTGGCGAGGCAGGGCGACAAATAAGACCTGGAACAACCGCTCAGCTAAAGTCTCAAATGAGTGCAACGAAAAGTGAAACAGCTGTTCATCCAAATGCTATTACATCGGCTAGCCGACGTGCTAAATCAAATCAAAAAAGTACTGGAAGCGGTGCATCTACGCCTGTCAAGATATCTACGGGAATTCTCGGTAGCAAAGCTTCTCAATCGCTTCTTCAAGGTCTACGCCAAAAACGTGATCTGGAGCAGGGGTCGGGAGCGGGAGCATCCCAAGTGCCGGAAAACTTTACATCTAAAGACGGAGTGGAAAACAGTGCACTAAGTAACATTGAGCTTGTCCGGACGTTTCTGGCGCAGGCGCCGGGAAACTGTGCGACGTCACGGGATATAATCAAAAACTGCGGAATTGCCATGTCGGGAGTCCAAGATGTCGCCAACGTACGTGAGATGCTCAAGCAAATTGCGACTTGGGATAAAGCATCTGGAACATGGGCACTCAAATACGACTTGAAATAAAAAAGAATAGATTTTTATTTTTTTTATGTAGAGCTAGTTAATTCACTATCTAATGTCTTATCAGCACGTTGGTTATTTTCACTATTAAGTGTATATACCGTGCTATCCGATGCGTTTTTTTGTTATTTTTTTGATCCTAAGTTCACGCAGATACTGAATGCGATGCAGCTGTCAGAATAGGGCTTGCAGACGAAGGAATGTTAATAGAATCTGTGGTAATTGCAGAATTTGCCAATGCTGGGGCAGAATCAGATATTGAATCTGGAGTTTGGTCAGAGCCAGTGGAGCCAGTAGACTCAGCAGAGCTGGCTGCCTTATTTTGCTGTTCACGAGCAGCGCTACGAACGTAGCGGTCATTTGATACTGATAAAAAGGAAGATGTACATAGGTTGTCCTGACGCTCCCATGAATTATCATACATTTCACTTGTTTCTCTGTGAGCTAAAAATCGGTTAATTCTTTCTTCCTTTGAAAATCCAAAGCCATAGTTTGTAAGAGCAAGTGATAAATCGTAGAATGTTTTTCTAGAGGTTTCTTTCCGGACCTCGACAGCGTTTGTTGCATGATTCATAAGGAAGCTAAACTGAATGGCACCTACGGCCAAGGAGCCTATAAGAAGATATAAAACCATCTTTTTATGAGCTTCCCATTGAGATTTCTGATACGCAGGATCTTGTTGCTGCATATGTTGGCGATAATCATTGTGAAAGGCAGCCCAGCTGTCATCTTCATATGAGATATTGGTCTTATATCGAGTAGCGCGGCTAAAATCGCGACCGTAGACGTTTTTAGAGCGAGACCTTGGGGAATCTTCCCAGCCCTTGTTGAAAAGGTCAAAGTCACGGCGTTTTGTGTCATCTTTTAGAATATCGTAAGCAGCAACAATCTTTTTGAACCGTTCTTCTTTGGTTTCGGGAGTTAGACTATCTTGTAATCCATCTGACGCGAGAGCTGTATCAGGATGATAGATTTTTGCAAATTTGTGAAATGTTTTTTTGATGGACTTCTTATCGATCTTGGTTCCTTGAGCAATGTGGAAAATCTCATATGGGGTTGGGTGTTCAACGGAAGGCCAAGAGACATTGATTGGCGGTTCCTCGGGGGCGGCTTCGCTGGAAGCGGTGGCATATGTGCGCTTTGACAGCGATGGACCAGAGTTCCATTTTCCAGATCCATATTTTGAAGAGATCAAACCAGCACGAAAGCACGGTCGGAATTTCTGTGAAGTCGAGGTTTTAGAAAACAGAGGGGTAGGGTGTAAGGGACATCCTTTTCGTATAAATGATGATGGAATACGGTAAGACATAATAATTAACTTTTTGGAGGGTAATGGTGGGGTTTTAAATGGGATAAACAATAATATCAACAGCTTTATATATAAAGTGAAAAACAAGGAGAACAGAGAAGAGCTTAACAGAAGCTGAAATTTTTTATTTAGCGGGGCGGGTCGATGGTCAGCGGTTGGGAGAAGTTCTGGGGGGGCTCGTGGAATAAAGTAGGCGGAGGAAAATGGGGTTTGGGATATCCCGTATGGGAGGTTAGTAGACCCGAAAATAAAAAAAATTAAAAAAAAAAGTTGGTTCGAGGGAATTTTAATACATTTATATTACAAGAACATCACGCTACAAAAGAATACTCTACAACCAAGAACTATCATTTATATTTCTCATCGACATGTTGATTTATATGAAGACCCAGAGGTCAATCCATTTAATTTCTTGTGAGAAATTTTGATTGCTATTCTTGGTTGTTTTCTGTACTGCTAGTTGGATCTCTCAGCCGTATTGCACCGAGACGGACCGGTAGTATTGTCATGTGCATGGTTAGATAAACGTTTGCTGCCGGGTAACTTCTACTCTTCGTTACTATATAAGTGAGGCTCAACTTGATTTTAAACACCCATTTACCCCACAAGTCTTTTTTATCGCAGATTACATCTTAAATGTTTTGAATCTGGATCTTCCTTTGTATTTATTAGGTTTCTTTGTTGTTCATATCTTTTAAGCCATTTCAAATCACTCTTCTTTCTGCTTCCTCTCATTTCACACTCTACAACACCTTCTCATTAATGTCGCACTCCCATCATGACTCCACGTCCGTGGTTAGGACTCACTACGATGACATTCAATTTGCAATTGACAGCAGATACAAGGTTACACGCGTACTGGGAAAAGGTACATATGGTGTGGTTTGTTTGGCATATGAAGCCAATGATAATAGCAACCGGAAAATTGCAATTAAAAAAGTCATGAAGATCTTTACCAACGAGACCTTGGTGAAGAGAGCGATGCGCGAACTTAAACTTATGCGCCATTTTAGGGGCCACAGAAACGTATTATTGTTATTATATTAGTTCAATCTTATTTTTAATTTTTTTTTACAAATATTCTAACGTTTTTAGATTATTTCTTTATTTGATCTAGATATGGTCAAACATGCCCCATATGACGGACTGTATTGTTATCAAGGTATTTAAATGTGGCTTTAATTTTTAAAAAAAAACGTGTTTACTAATTATTCTTTTGATAGAGCTTATGGATTTGGATTTGGCTCGAGTGATCCAGGGTCCAATTGAATTAACCGACTTTCACGTTCAAAGTATTACTTACCAAATTCTCTGCGGTGTTAAATACATACACTCAGCCCGTGTCATTCATCGTGATCTGAAACCTGGAAATATTCTTGTGAATTCTCAAGGTGTTGTCAAAATCTGTGACTTTGGTCTGGCCCGTGGAATCAATGAAGATACTGAGAGTGAGCGTATAAAAATTACACGTTATGTAGCCACAAGATGGTACCGGGCTCCAGAACTAATTATCAGCATGAAAAACTACTCCACTTCTAGTATACCTTTTTTGTTTTTAATAACTGCCATTGATTTTGCTATGTTTCAATTTAGCTAACACTGCTTTAGTTGATATGTGGTCTGTCGGTTGCATCATTTGTGAATTGCTAGGACGAAAACCCATATTTAAAGGAAAAGATCATCTAACACAACTAACTGCAATAACTCAAGTTTTGGGCACTCCTCCAAAAGATCTTGTTATTCGTATTGCCTCGGTTTATGCCTGGGACTACTTTGCTGCATCTGTTCAATATCCTAAAATTCCTTTTGGAGAACTTTACCCAATGGCCAACGAAAGTGCACTTGATTTAATTGAGCAGCTTCTTCAGTTTGACCCTTCTGTTCGTCCCTCAGCTGTTGACTGCTTAAATCATCCATACTTTACCTTTATTCGCTCCGTTGAAGATGAGCCAGTATCTAAAGAATATTTTGATTTTTCTTTTGAAAAATTGAGCAGTACAGAACTTGAAAGTATGAAAAGAAAAAAAAACCTAACCAGATTTCAAGCATATTTAATATTATTTCTAACTTTTTTTTTTATAATTTAGTGGCATTAAGAGAAGAAGTCAAATCATTCAGAAAAGAAGTGCGTAACGAACCATATACCCCAACCAACTATACCCGTGGTAAACGCTCAAGTGGGGCTCGTAGCAGTCAATCACAATACCATTATCAACCCCGTACCCAATTCACTAAATACTAGACAAAATAAGAAAAAATTAGAATCTGATAACTGAGTGTCAATCAAGTAGCGATTATGTATTTTCTAAATAATTAATAACGTCAAGATAATTTTTTTTCACAACTTCTCGTTATGAAGTAGAAAAAAATATACTCCGATGCGGGGAGTCGAACCCCGGTTTCCACGGTGAGAGCGTGAGGTGATAACCGTTACACTACATCGGAATCTTGCTTAAAATGATGAGAGGTTTTCATTTTTTAAATTAACATTTCTTTAATATCACGTGATTTTAACATGATTTTTTGAAAAATTAACGGACTGCGATTGCATGATCATACAATTTCCACAGATAACTCCAATTCGACAATCAAAAATACAAATATGTTTTCTAGTACTTAAGATCTTAACTCTCATTTTATCAAGAGCTAGGTTACATTTAGTTTACTGTCATCTCTAAAGACTATGAGTACGATTAAGTTTAAATTAAATACGTAAAAATAATTAACGTGAGCTGTATTTCCCTAGTCATAATTTTTTTGTGTATATATGCAAAATCTCTGCTAATTACCAAATCGAATTTGATATCAGATGGCCCATTTTTTTTTTTTGGTCTTATTAGTCTACAGGGAATAGTGGGTCGTATCTGGAACCAAAATAATTAATAAATATATGTTTGTAAATGCATAATTAGATAAGCTTGATATTTAAGTTTCCTATCTTAATATCTAAACTGTTTCAACTTGGTGGGTATTGAGACGTGAAAATCAAATGTAAAGCATGGTGTGAAATTCAAGTTCTCTAGCATCACTTACTCTAGTCAAGGATGTAATATGATAACACTTCCATTTGCGTTTCGCCACCTTTGATAACAGCTACTAAATTGGTCGTTCCATAATTTACTCAATACGTTTTAGAAATTACACCATATGCATCCGCGTCACACCCCCTCAAAAAAATAAAACTCTCCCAGACCCACCTCCACGCCATAATCCATAACTGATTGAGCTTTATTTTGTCCATGAACAATACATTCACTCATTGATTTAACAATTGTCACGGTAAATGGGCAACCAACTCTCGCTTACGACCCATACAGCTGCTACAGTAGCTATTGATGCCTACATTTCGGAGCTGAACAATGTGCAATACGATAGAAACTTGGGAAATGCTCGTTTTTTAAAGACCGTAAAAGGTATCAGCGACAACTCTTTGGTCGTAGCCAAGGTATTCATTAAACCCTCTCAAGATATTGATCTTAGCAGTTTTTCTGATGAGTTAATACGTATGTGATAGTGTTACATTAACATCAATTAGCTAACATTTTAAAGGACAACGCGATAGTCTTTTAAAAATTGAAAATGCCTTGCCATATTCGCGCTTTTTAGAAACTGATCGAGCCGGATATTTGGTCAGACAGTATATTAAAACAAATCTATACGATAGAATAAGGTATTTTGTTTTTCCATTTTTCAATTTTGTCTCTAGTTTTCTGACTATTTTAGCACACGACCATTTTTAGAGCCTATTGAAAAACTATGGATAGTTTTTCAACTTTTAGTTTGTCTAGAAAAGTGTCACGAAAAAAATGTCTATCACGGTGATATAAAGTCAGAAAACATTCTTGTCACATCTTGGAACTGGGCTTATCTTTCGGATTTCGCACCATTTAAGCCTGCATACATTCCTGAAAATGATCCATCTCAGTTTTCCTTTTTCTTTGACACATCCCAACGACGTTCCTGCTATGTAGCACCAGAAAGATTTACTTCTAGTGGAGAATCTATTCAAGGCGGTCTTACTGCCCAAATGGATATTTTTAGTTTGGGTTGTGTTATTGCTGAATTATTTCTTGAAGGCTCTCATATTTTCTCTTTAGCCCAACTTTTCAAATATCGCCGAGGTGAATACACACCATCTTTTACAGGGATCGAAAACGAAAATATAAAAAAAATGGTTTCTAGCATGATTAGCCTAAATCCTGATGATCGACTGACAGCTTCAGAATATCTTAAAAAATGGAGACACAGCATATTCCCAGATTATTTTTATACATTTTTACATGAGTTTATGACTACGGTATCATCGACTACTATGCAAAAGACTGAAATTCAGTCAATTTTAGATAACAGGATGTCTTTTATATATCAGCATTTTAAAGAGATATCCCTAGCTTTTGGATTTCAGCCATTAGTTGAAAAAATACAATGGGATAGCTCACAGTCGATTATACCTGGTGTATTGGAGCTTCCGGGAACACGACATTTAGTTAAACAAAATACGAATATGCTTGATTTATCAAAAGATGATGGTGCATTGATTGTTTTGGCTGTAGTTTTATCAACAGTTCGCAATGTCTCGAACTCGTCATTAAAACTCAAGGGTTGTGATTTAATTTTGGCTCTTGGGGAAATGATTAATGATGAAGCAAAATTAGATCGCTGTCTTCCTTATTTACTTTCATTTTTAGACGATGACTCTGATATTGTTCAAGCTACAGCTATTAGAAATATGACTGAACTTCTTGGAATGGTTACGGTTATTACACCATTAAACGGTGAAATCTTCTTTGAGTATATTTTTTCTAAACTTGATTCAATTTTTCGCAGCAATCCTGCGAAATCAACATTTGTCAGAGCCATCTATGCTTCATGTTTCCCGACCCTTTCAACCATAGCGTCTCGTTTCCTGGAAATGAGTCAGATTTTGAAAACTTCTGGAATGTTAGATTCCTATGATCCAGAAACAGAGAACGGGGCACGATTTGACATTATTCCTTATGATGTGAATCGTCAAAGCATTGTTGAGAAGTTTGAGGAACATACAATCGCCTTACTTTCAGATAACGACAGTGCCGTGCGTAAAGCACTTCTTAAGGAAATCATACCACTGTGTCTATTTTTTGGAAAACAAAAAACTAACGACATTATTCTTAGTCATATACTCACATATTTGAATGACCAAGATTCGTCGTTGAAGATTCAATTTTTTGATTGTATTATTGGCTTGTCACCTTTTATTGGGCCTGTTGGTCTAGAAATGTATATATTGCCATTAATGCTACAGGCCTTAAGCGATTCCGAAGAATTTGTCACTTCAAAAACTTTTGAAGCGTATAAGGCATTTTCTGATCTGGGTCTTATCAAAAAGCAACATATTTGGGATCTTCTTCGGGTAGCTGTAAGATATACAGTTCATCCAAATAAATGGATCCGCTACGCAGCATTTGCTTTTATTTCATCATCAACAAAATGGATGTCTCAAGCTGAAATTTATTGTTTATTATATCCAATTCTTGAACCGTTTTTAGAAAATGATATTACTGACTTTTCCCAAGCATCACTTGTCAGTAATGCCAAACCACCGTTATCCCGTGCAACTTTTAATGCAGCTATATCATGGGCTACAAAAGCTCAAAAGTCACATTTTTGGAAAATTGCTGCAAAGAGCTCGGGCGTTTTTACGTCCGATTCAATATCAACGCTTCCAAAGTCCATCGACGATATAAAACAATCTGCGGAAGATAAAAAGTGGATAACTGTTTTAAAGGAAATATCTGTCACCGATGAGGATTTTTGGAAAATGGCTGTGCTTCGAGAGCATCTTTATCGACTAGCAGAAGCTTTAACACTAACACAAATGCCACTTAATAAGGATATCAATGTGGCAAACTTTGGCACGAGCTTAGTGGAGAAGTTAAAAGTTCCTATTAACTCTTATGAGGTTTCCAACAATGACTTTGATTGGAATAATAGTAAAAGCAGTGACTCACTTTCCAATTTTGAAGATATAAAAACTTCCCTTAGTGAGGCAATAAGCAAACCAAGCAGTTCTGATGGTCGAAGACCGGCTGATATAACTGTTAGTTCAGATGGTGCTACGGTGGAACAATCACCAGCTACTATAGGAACTGTCACAACTGATGTATATGGAACAGTTGAACAGCCCTTCTCTAGCATTTTACCCAAAAATGATCCTAATGCAGAACCTCGATATCTGACGAAAACCAAGATCCAACTTAAGAAAGAGCATGAGTTTGATCCTTATGTGGCCAAATTTTTGGATTCTGTGAATGTTAAACACGCTCGTGCTGAACCATCTGATTTTGGACCTCAGGTTATTCCTGTTACACACTCTGAACAATTTCATAAAATCGGTACTTCCAACTCACTTCCAAAATGGGAACCATCAGGTGTGTTGGCATCTCAATTTTCGGAACATCAATCAGCAGTTAACAAGATTGAAGTGTCACCTGACCATTCATTTTTCCTTTCTTGCTCTGATGATGGCACAATTAAAATTTGGGATTGTTTGCGGTTAGAAAAGAATGTGATTAATCGCTCCATTCATACTTACAAGTGCGGCCCCACAAAGGTCAAGTTTATCTGTTTTATGGAAAACTCCTATACATTTGCTGCATCGTGCACCAATGGTACAGTGGAGTTCATTCGGATCGATGTAACATTAATAAAGGGCGCGTCCCAGGTTCGATTTAAGCGGTTTGTTCCTATTCGCAAGTTCAGTTTACAGCCAGATGAGTACGCCATATTTATGAAGCATATTAAAACAACTGACGCTTCGATGTTAGTTATTGCTACAACCAAATCACGAATTATAGGGCTGGATGTGGGAACATTGGAAGAAAACTTTGTTCTCAATTGTCCTGTTAGCCACGGAATACCAATGTGTTTTGCAGTCGATAGTAAAAAGAATTGGCTGCTTTTGGGAACTTCTCTGGGTGTTTTAAATTTGTTTGACTTGCGTTTCTTGATTCTTGTCAAATCATGGACCTTTGAAAACCCGGCACCTATCCGCAGTCTTCAAATAACATCCAAATCTCAAGGTGCATCGTTTTTTATGCTTGGAGGAACCAGTAAACTTGAAGCCAGTGCATGGAGTTTGGAGAAATTGACATGTCTTGAAGTTTTCAGTATTGCTCCTGTGATTGAGCAAAGAAAGAGTTACCGTCTCATCAGCCTTGAAGACAGTTTGACTGGAAGAAACAAAATTAAGTTCCCGCGAATGGAAGATCCATCCGTCAAATCGGAAGCTCTACTTTGTATGGCTGTTGAAAGTGAATCTTTTAAAAGTATAGATTCTGCTGATAAAAAACTTTTGCGTAACGCCTATATTTTGGCTACTGGAACAGATCACAAAATCCGGTTTTGGGACACGGAATCGGTTGACTTTTGCTCTATTATGAGTGGCCTAACATCGGATTCAGGGACTCCATCATTTTTCACCACCTACAACAACTCCGCAATCAAAATTGTGGGAGAACGTTTCACCCATAAGTCTTCTTCTTCTGGAGATAATAAGACACCCTCTGCCTATACTCCCAGACCCCCGCGGCCCTCTGTGATAGGTACTGAACAACAGGAGCTTGCCAAAAACCATCAAGCATCGATTGTTGATATCGCTATTCTATATAGACCTTACCAAATGATTGTTACCGCAGATAGAACGGGCGTGATCAAGGTATTTATTTAACTGTGTAAATATTAGTACAGTGTAATTTTAGTCATGGTTTGATTTCCACATCACCACTTATTTTTTTCAGTATTTACCTCAATCCAGTTATTACAAGTCATTATTATCCTACACACAAAATATCACCACGAGGGGTTTATTTTTTTTTCTGTTGATAAGTTAAACCTGAGTTTGAGGCTATTAATACAGATTGGTTTTTGAAAAATGAGTGGTTTCAATCTTGGAGTTCCACAAAATATTTCGAGAAGACTTTCCACAATTAATCGTGACGATGCCGACGATATATTACCTGAGGAGTCCTCCCAGCATTTGGATAGTATGTTAGACAAGATTATATAGTTTAGGTGTATTTTTTATTCTAATTCTTGTTCCAGGTATAATACAAACTGTATCTATGGAATGGAGAGAACTCATGGAAGATGACGCCAATACTCTCGAGGTGGCCCTTTCTTTAATGGACAATTCATCGATTGGAAAAGCCAAATATTACAATCGTTTTGAAGGACTGAAAAACGAACTTCAAGAGATGCTCAAACTTATTGTGAATAGTGAGTTTTTTTTTTCTAAAAGAAAGACCCATTCTAACTTGAATAGACAACTATCAGGGGTTTAACACATCCATTGGCTCCTATCGTAGTGTTGTACACTCTGTTTCTTCAACACAGAATAATATCAATGAAATTAAGGAACAGCTGACGAGTGCTAGATCAGATCTGGCGGCACGGAGGACTGAGTTAAGAGAAATGCAAGTCACATCGGCACGGTACGACCAAATGATTACAATCCTAGAAGATATTGAAAGCCTGAACTTGGTTCCGGACAAGTTGGAGCAACAGATTTCACAGAAGCTTTTTTTGTCGGCCTTTAAGACCCTTTCAATTGCGACTGTTAAAGCAAATCAAGAGGACATTGCCCAAATTCCAGCTCTGCAGGCAATGAAGAGTTATTTACAATCTCAGGAAGTTAACCTGTATTCGGTGCTGGTGGAGGAACTGCATAACCATATTTATTTAAGGTCGCCATATACCGACTCGCGATGGCATTCTTATCGACAGGGTGTGGACGACTTTAGCAGTGTGGAACAGGTTCTGGAGAATAAGATTCGTTTTGAACTTTCCGAAAAGACGACTAGCGAGACATCCCAGCTTGAGGAGTTTTTGGAAAAATTAAAGAAGGACGATCTGTTTGTCGAAATTAACACTGAAAATGCCGAATCTGATTCATTTTACTATATTCGGCTAATTATAGAAACGCTGGGGAATTTGAACAGACTACCTAATGCGTTTGAAGAAATTATTCAGCGGATGCCTTCAGAGTTGCATAAAATGATTGACAAGACGATTCTTGAGGTTGGTCAAAGGTTCCCTAAAAATTTAAATCTTCAAACAAGCAAGTCGCCATTTGCACTTTACGAGGTTGGTTTACATGCAGGGGACAATAGAATGGCTGCGCTAAAGGATCTTACTTGGACTCTGTATTCCAAGTATATTGCCATTTTACAGGCTCACCGAGCGATTTATGAGGTGACGTCAAAGATTACTGATGTCCAGGGAAAGAGTGGCGCTTACGATTTTGGCGGGATTTACGAGGCTATTGAGAAAGATGTTAAGACTTTCCTTAGCAGTTATATCCAGACTAGCAAGAGCGATACCAAGAATGAGCTTGTGGACAGTATTTTATCAGAAAAAACGCGATATTCTTTTGACAAGATTAATCGCAAGAAAAACCATCCACTGTTTAAGTTTTCGAAAATAGACATTTTACAAGATGGAATCAAGGACGAGTTCCAGCAGCTACAAGTAGCATATGAAAAATCGGTTCCTGGTCTTGTGGCGTCGGCGAGGGAATCGTCGACTGATGAAGATTCATTCAACCCGTACCTTCCTGCAGACTTGAAGGTTGCACACCAGCTTTTGGTTTCGCCCAATGTTTTCAATATTCGAGTCATGTTGGAGCCGACTGTTCAGTTTATTCAAAAGGCCGGAGCCATTTTCCCCGATGAAATTGCAAAGCCCCAGATGTCGTTTGTGGAAATTTTCATGGTGAGCTCGTTTGTGCCGCAGCTTGAATATGCCCTCATAGAGGTGTATAACAAGGCGATAGCTTCCATTGACGATGGAACATCTAGCCTTCTTACAGAGACGAGCATCAACTGGCCGCGGATCTCCAAGCTGCCGGTGCTGAATGATGTTGTTCGTTTTTACGATTATTTGAGACGGACGTGTTATTTGTTAAACACATCGGCAGTGTACCGGGAGCATTATGTGAGACTGGTTCTTCGAGTAGTTGAGCGGTTTGGAAAGGCTTGTGTGACAAGCTTTGATTCCAAAGTGACGTATCAGGCGAGAAGCGCGAATGACGACTCCAAACTGGTTGTGAAGCGCAAGCTTGGAGCATCTTGGGTGGGAGATCCAACATTGAGAAAGGTCATTGGCAATACGGACTATCATGATGCTAGTAACGTGATTATCATGGCGACCCCAAGCAACGTTGTGACTTCAACGGTGAATGGAAAAAAGTTGTCTACGTATCAGCAAGAGATTAACTTTTATCTAAACAAGAGAGCCAGCCAAAAGCTGCGTCATGTGGCTGGTGTTTTACGAAGCGACCTGTTGTCTCATGCTTCGTTCCAGGGGATTGCTACACTTGCGACGTCACTGCGGTGGTTAGTTTTAAAGATGAAGCAACTGATGCGGGTGATTGATAAGGGTGTAGACGAAGTTGTTGTTTCGGCATCCGGAGAAAAAACTGGCGCAGAAGGGTTTTCCGCGTCGCTGCGCAAGAAATGGCTGCTGATTGAGTTGATTCGTCCGGTTGACGATTTTACGGTTGCGCCCGTTGGGAACTCGTCGTCTTTGTATGGGGGGACGAATGGCAGCGCCTTGAGTCTTGCAAGTTCGCTGAGCAATGAGAATAGTGACGGGGGGATGTCTACAGGCGAGGAGGGGAAGCTTGGTGGTATTTCAGTGGGAAACATGGAAAGCGTAGCGCTGACGCTTTCAGGTACGACTGTGGACATGTTTGAAAAGGCGATTAATCAGCTGGAGCGACTGGCGGAAACATGCGTACTGACGCTCAAGGCGGATGTGCGGTGCCGGGCGCTGTACTACATGGATGCGACGGTGAGGCGGGGCGTATTCTACACTGGGGAGAACGCGAGCGTGGGGTTGCAGGACGCGGGCGAGATGCTGGTGGGACAGCTGGATGCCGACTTGACGAAGCTGGATGCGATCATGGAGGAGACGCTAGTGCCGCTGGACCGGCGAGCGGTTTGGGGCGGGCTGTCGAAGTTGATTGACCTGCTTGTTGTGGGGTGTGTGGATGGGATTGAGTATATTGACGAGGGGGGGCTTGCGAAGATGGGGCGGCATTTGGTTGTGTTGCAGCAGATGCTGAAGGGCCTGGAGGAGTCGCCTGCGGATGTGGATTTGAGTCGGAGCAAGGCCTTTTTCAAGTACGCGGAGCTGACGCCGGCGGCCGTGCTTGACCATGTGAAGCGGCGGGCCGATTTGGCGGTGGTGTTTGGATACGACCAGATCAAGACGTTGTTGCGGCTGATTCGGTCCAGGAACATACGCCGGTTCCAGTTGCTGGGGAATCGGGACGCGGAGCTTACGGAGAAGACGGCGCATAATGAGGATTTAGTGAGGCTACATGAGTATTATTGGGGGTCTGAAAAAGTGAGTGTTTAGTATGTGTATATATATTGAGGTTTTATTTTATTTATATTCATATATATAAGAATTCATAATCATTACAGTTACTTTTTGTGTTTTAAAGTCTAAGAATTAAAGTCATGGATAAGGCGTGTACTCTGGAAGAAGAATGGAGGTTTGGTCAGGCTGGGGCTCGAATTGGGGAAGGCGCGCAAACTCGTAGAGGGAGATTTTGGGGTCGTTGAGAAAGAGGGAAGCCGAGAAGCCGGTGGTAGTTTGCATGGCAGGAGATGCGGTGACGGAGTTGATATAGGATGCAGCGGAGGAAGAAGTGGATGGGTCTTCAGGAGGTGAGTCGAAGCCTGGGTAGTACCAGCCGCCGGTGTCATGGGCGGCGGCGGACGAGGACGGCGTTGAGGCGAGGACGGGGACGAAGGGGGGCCCGAGGGCGGAGCAGGCGGCGGCGGGTTGGAGGGGGGAGGTGATGGAGCCGTCGAGGATGAGGGGGGTGGATGTGTTGGCCAATGCGTGGAAGGTGGAGTCTGAGATGGTGGAGGAGGAAGGGTCATGGAAAAAGGGGGGGTTTGTGACGATGATGTGGGGAGGGGCCGGCGCGAGAACGGCGTCGGAGGAGATGCAGGAGGCGTGGGAGTAAGTGGAGGCGCCCAAGTCCGGAGACCCTGCGGAGGAGAGGTCGACGTCGACGAGGTCGAGGTAGAGAGAGGGGTTGCTTCTTGGGTGGGCGGTGGGAGAAGCGAAGGGGAATGCCGTTGAGGATGTGGGGAGCTGGGAGCCGGCCAGAATGTCTTTATAGGAGAGGGTAGCTATTGGTTGTTGGAGGCCAGACGTTGCAGAGGTTGCAAAGGTGTACTCAGTGGGTGGGGCTGAGGCGGCGGTGGGATCGAGGCCAATTGGCCCGATGGCGGCCGACATGGGCGAGACGGGGATGCTGGCCGGGGTTGATGAGGAGGAGGTTGCGGAGGTAGAGATGGAGAGAGGCAGGGCGATGGCGGTTGTGCCTGTTGCCGTTGGGGGTTCCATGAAGAGAGAAGTTGCGGAGGGAGAGGTGCTCAAGGGAGGCGACGGGAGGGTAGAAGCTGCAGCGGCGGCGGCCGGAGCGGTTGCAGAGATCTGTGAGTAGGCGGATGCGGGGAGTGGCGCACCGGGCATGAAAGAGTATGCAGAGTAGAGGTCACATGAGGTAGCTGGGCGCAAGACGTGGGGGGTTGTTGGGGAGGGAGGGAATGCATAGAGGGAGGTGGAGGTGGACTGGTGGGAGGGGTCCGAAAGACAGGGACTGCTGAGGTAGGTTGAGAAGAGGTCGACGGCGGCGGCCGCGATGGCCGGGTTGACGGGTGCGGGGGGGGACGGGGTGGCTAGCTTGTCTCTGGCGGCGGCGGCGTCCGGCGCCGATTGCGGGGTGACAAAAGCGGGGTCATCTGGGGCGACTGAGGAGGGTTGGAGTAGGCTAGGGGTTGCGGAGGGGGCCTGTGGAGTCACGGGGGCGAGAGCGTGGGAGTGTTTTGAGGAGAGGCGGGGGGTTTTTGCAGGCTGGTCCGGGAGGGCTTGGGAGGCGGGCGCGACGGGAGGTTTCTTTGACGTTGGGGGGGACTTGGAGACTGCGGCGCGGTTCCTTATGGGGTCGAGAGCCGATGTTGTAGGGGCGGAGGATTGCTTTGAGGATTTGCGCGGTTTTGTGCGACGCTTGACTGATGCTGGGGGGAGTTGGACGCCGTGGACGCGGTTGAGATGGCGGATGGGGGCTGCGGTTCCGCCCGAGAGCAGGTAGGAGGTGGTTTTGTCGAGGCAGACGGAGCAGGTCCAGATGGCCTGGCCGTCTGCGTTGAGGGTGATTGGCTCGTCGGGGTTTTGCTTTGAGTAGGACCAGATGGGGGATGTTCTTGGGCGTCGTTTTGCGGAGGGGGTAGCTGAGGCGGTGGGGGAGGGTTTTGGTTTGGAGGAGGGGCGGTCGGCGGCGGAGGCCAGGGCAGAAGCGGCCTGGACGGGCGGGGCCGCGAGGAGGGAGAGCATTTGGGTTGCTGGAGCCCGGGGCGGGGCGTCCGAGGCGGGTAGCAGGCCGGGGGAGGGCTTGGGAGTCTTGAAGATGGCGGGGGCCTGGGGGGCGGGCTGGGGCTTGGAGATGCGGCTCGGGGCTCTGGGGGGGATTTTGATTGCGGAGGCTGCAGGACCCGGGTGGAGCGGAGGGGCCGGGGAGATTTGGGGGGGTTTGGATTGGGAGGGGGGGGACATTTGATAAGGGAGCAGATAAGAGAAGATTGAGAGACTGGGGGCGAGGGGTAGTATTTGATATGGGTATGTTAAAAAACTAATCTTTTTTAATTTTTTTTTTTTAAAAAAAAGAGGTGACCCTCGGGAGTTTTTATAAAAAAAAAGAGGACGGAATAGTAGAGGCCTTTACTGGGCACCGAGAAGCTGGCTGGAGTTGTAGAGGAGGGGATGGAGAGTATAGGCTATAGTTATTGGTTATTGGGGCCTCTCTCCTGAGGGCTTCCATTTTGGCGAGCCCCATGTCTCACTGGTCGCTATAAACGGGGGCTATAGCCTCGATATCAACCGGCTGGTCGTTAAATATGCATGCAGCCCAAAGAGGGAAAGAAATGCTAAAAGGTCGCGTAGTCTTTTTTTAAAAACCAATATGACTAAGCGGGTTGTGAGGCGCGCATGGGTAAGAAAAATAAAAAAAGCCTTTTTTTGGGGAGAGCCCAAAAGACAAAAGGAAGCTGTGCTATGTTGCACATTTGATCTAAGAAGATATCAAAAGATCTAATGGGAGTAGGCAAATCCATCGAAAACAGCGTGTGTTGGAGGTCCAATGTGCGGAAAGCTTGTAAAAAAAACTAGCATACGTCTGCCAAATAACATCCATAAAAAACCCCCCTCTTCGTAACTGCCCTGGACACCCCCCAGCGCACACGCTTTATATGGTTACGAGCTGCGATGAGATGCCCAATGTTATGGGAGTATCCAAACAACCCAAAATACATTGCACAAACCAGCTCTTGGAGTTACTACAAACACAGAATGGCACACCCAACCTCCAGAGATACGATTGCTCCTACATACCAGCTCGGTCTCGCGTCTCTTCTCTCTCCTGCAATTAAACGCCAGTATCGTATGTTTTCCCTTTAGTAGCTTTTATATTATATACACGCGACGTGCTTCTGGACCATGTAAGCTGGCACAGTCCTTTGCGCGCTCTAAGGGCCCTAAAAGCGACCTTTGTGGCCTGTTTCTAACATCAACCTAACGAAAAGGCCTTGGATACGCATCACCCCAGCCACTCCAATCAGGTTGTCGCTTTCCACGCTTCTCTTTTGTGTAAAATGTTCATATTCGTATATATATAATACTGCGATGCGATGAGATGAGATGATTATCAGTACTCTCTACAAAGCAACCAAAATGCAAGTTTGCTCTTTTTTCAAACTATTAAAGGTCTTGTCCAAATACTAAACCAGAATTAACACCACCAGCTTTTTTTCCCTCATCTTCTGTCTTGATCATAAAAAAAAGTAGGCGTTTGAAATGTTGCTTTTTTTAAGTTGTTTTCTATATATATCTATCTATTATACTCTGCTAGTTGAGCTTATTGCCAAAAAGGCCCATGGTTCAGCACACTGGGGCTTTGTATCGAAAATATTACCACTAACCTCCTCCTCCCCAACTAATGTCAAAAATGATAATATTATTTTTCTTACATCTTGATATCTAGATACTCTTTTTTAAATATATTTATCTTTTTTTTTTTTAAAATCCTTTCGTAAAATGCCCACTGCTTTCTTCTTGATGGCACGTGGAGTGAGGCCACCGCCATTTAGCTTTTATCGCCATCAAAATGTCTCTAACAAAACCACTCCCCGCCAAAAGCCAATTGCCTTGCGATGGGTTTATTATCTGTATATACACATCTAACGTTCGTCTTCTACTTCTCAGGCAGTATTTCCCGAAGTCATGGTATACTGATCTTTATTTCTCCAAACGTATGGCTCCCAGCACTGGAACTGCTTCGTGTGGCAGCTACGTCCAGGTCTTTCTTCTCCCCGTGCAAAAGGTCTTTTCCCAAGCTATGGGGTTGACAAAAGGCTGTCTATCCACTTGTATGGGAAAGAATGTTTTTTTTTTCCCCTTTTCAACCTTCTTTCTCGTTATATGTTGTAGTAATATAAGGGATGAGTTGTATTAATGGTGATGAGATAAGAATCAAAAAAAAAGGAAAGAAAGAACCACCATATCCGCGTGCAAACCACATGCCTTGTCTCTTTTTTTTTTTCAGGGGTAGAGATTACTGATCCTATTTTTTAAAAACGAAGAAGCAATTACCTGCTGATTGGAGAGACTCGGCAAAGATTTTTTGATCGTAAACTTTAATGGTGGTGGAGAAAAAGCCCGAAAATGGAGTTTCAAAATTGTTGCAAAGACTTAAACATCTGAATCAACAGAAAGTGTTTTTTTGCAATATTAATATATTTTTAACTATTCTTTAACTTATATTCCCTAGTCTTAGACATTCTCAGGGAAAAAATAACTTTTAAATGCTGAAAAACTAAACCACATGGAAGGCAACCCGTCTTTGGAGCCTTAATTCTTGACACTGTGAGAACCAAGACCCGGAGCAAGTTAGTTAAAAGAGGGGCAATTGTTCCAGGGCTTGATTTGATAAAAAAAAAGTAACGGAGGGTGTCTATTGGTAACCCAAGTAAAGGCGGATCAAATGGTGGACTCACAAAACCCCATTGCGTTTTTTCTTTAACCTTCGTTAAAGGCGGTTGAAAAAGTCTCCAATGGAAGCGAGCGACGAGCAAACGAGAGACGTTTTCACTCGCGTGTGTTGGACAGGTTATATTAAACCAATATTAAAAATAAACAGCTGCCTATGAGGAATCGATTTTTTTTAATTTAACGTAGCATGGTCTTTTCTGAGAGAGATATCGCCATTTTGCATATCTTGAAACTCGTGCCTGGGCAATGTCTTAAACAGGCTTTGGAGATATTAATTTTTTTTCGCCTCCATGTGAAAACCTTGTTAGAGGAGGGTTATGGTTGCGACAAATATAGCGAGAGACAAGGCAGGCTAGCGAGGACTTTTGGAATCAAAGATTGTAAACTGAAAAAAGTTTCTTTGTTGGGGGTTAAACCAAAGGGTTTTGCCAATTTAAAAAAAAGAATTGTACCTTTTCTTCCTCCAAGAGTCTCAGGAACAGTGGGTTCTTGCATCAGGAACAAGCAGGTTCATGAGCCAACATGAAGTCTTCTCAGAGCTGTGCCTGAACCTGGACGAGGAGAGTTTTCATGTAGGCATTGGGACGTACATGGAGAGGAGCATTTTTGGCTTTTGACAAGATTGATGGGAAATACTAAAGGTACAAAACTCAAAAATGGGTTCTGGGGATTCCTTTCAAACAATATCAAGTCCGAATGACGAGGATATATCTCTTCACTTTTGACTCCAGTATTTCTTTTTTTACCTTTTGTTGCATATAAATCTTCATCACGCCCAAACGTGACTTTTGCGTGCTGAATACTACTTAGCTTCATCCTTTGTGATTTGTAGCAAGCAGATTTTAGATTTCAAAGGCAAATCCGATATTCTATTGGGATTTGTTAAAGTAAGACTTGGTGATTTAAACACACTTTTTGCAACATTTGAAACAGAAACCTTCAAGAACATGGCCGTTTCAATTGGCAATTCTCAGAGTTAGACATAAAAATTTGCCGTCTTTGTCAACTTTGCAGAACCATTTCCAGAGACTACTTTATAGCCATATTTTTATTCTAATTATTATCCCCCCTCTTTTTTTTATAATAGGGACCAGCAACTTTCAAAAATCATGCCAGAATTGCATATCTCCCAAAGAAAGAAGCGCGGCCACCGACCTCTTCAGTCCATTTTGGTGCCTATGCCTGTTTTTTTCAGTCACGGCAAGCAGCATGGCACCCAAAAGTCTCTTAAAAATTAAATGTCCAGCCTTGCGGCTTAAAATCTCCCCTTCTGGAGCCCAAAAGCTGCGTCGGCCTTTATAATTTTATCCTTTCATGTTCTGCAATATGCTCAAGACTTAAACTGTCCAAGTCTTTCAACAATCTTTGGAATTGATATTAAGCCATGTTTAGGGCAAAGCAATTAATAGCTAGCCAATTATTTATATATTTTATCCCAATTATTTATATCTTCCATAATGGCATTTAAAAGACTCTCGCTATTTTTTTTCCCCCTGCTTGGACCCAACTGATATCATTTCCTTGCTCAATGTTGCGTTCATGCGGACTAGCAGGCATCTGCACAAGGAACTCGAGTTTTATTTAAGGGCTACAATGTGATATGAGCATGTGAGATGAGCATGTTCTTTGTTTTTTAATATTAAAATTGATATTTAGAAGAGATTTTGAAAAAGCAATCTCGAACGAAGTTGAAGAAAGTTGGAAATAATCTACAAAAATGTAGTTAAGAGTAGATATCTTTCTAGATATATAGGTCCATGATCAGACCCAATGGAGTCCGTTCCCAATTCCTTTTTAATCCGCCAAAAAGAGTCAATTGGCTTGTGTATTTTTAAGGGGAATAGCCAGACTTGAATTTGATTTAGAAAGGAAAAATATAATTATTAACCTTATTTAAATTCCTAAAAAATGAGAGTATCGTAAAAAGCTGAAGGACGAACTGAAAAAATCTTTTCTTTTTTTTTGTATCCAAAGTCATGGAAAATTTGCAAATTTTTTTGGGCAATATCAAAAGCGCACCATTCTGTATCCACACTAATGCAGTAAATATAGAGAATGGGGAACGGGGAATAGGAAGAAACAAAAAAAAACTTGAAAAAGAGAGAGAGATCCGAACATATGTTTGGCAATAAGCCAATATCTGGAAACGTAACATTTTAACAACAAGCTAGAAACTGTATGGATGGCTATGGAATTTTACAAAAGAAGATTGGTGGACATTACTAAGATGCAGATAAACGTCTACAGAGGTGGATATATATCTACAAGGCTCGATTGGGGTTATATAATAGAGGCCTGGGTTTATATAACAGAAATATTTCTCTTTCAAAAAAACTTAAAACTGAAAAGAAATTTAAGATAAAAAAATTATGGAGGACGTTTTTATTGAGAATGATGGTTCTTCGGGTATTCAGCCAGACCGATTATTATTTCTGTGCCAATCTTTGGGATAAGAGTAGATGTAGGCTCCCTTTAGAAGAGAAAGGCGACTTTCTCCATTGATGGCATTTGGGTATCATTATGCAACCCATATGAATGGGTGCAATTAATATCAGATAGCTTTTTGTTTTAATTCAAAAGGTGACCTGTTCCAACAGATAATAATCTCTTGTCTCCAAAAGATAAAATCCACGAAAGTCAACGCCACAATGTAACATAAAGATATAGCGGGTTCTTTGAATAATAATATTATCAAAGGTCGGGTATGAGGGTTTACGATGAGCTCCAGAATATTACAAAGGGCCGTTAACATAAGCTGCCTAGTTATGAAGCAGAAGAACATGAAGAAGAGGCAAAACGAAGATATTTTTTTTTAAAAAGCCTTTTTGAAAAATAATGGAAATATCTATTTTCAAATGCCAGTTCCCCTCCCCAATTCTTTCATCTTATTCCCTGAAAGACATTTCATTTTTTTAGGCGAGACTCCAATTCTTTGGGTTCATATTTCCTATGGTGTGGGACTATTGGGAGGATTATCAAAAGAACCCCCGAATGATGAGGACATATATACTGCTACATGAAAAACCTCCTCACCCTTTAAAAAACAAAGATAATTGGAATTCATTCTAACTTCCTACTACCTTCTCTCCTAGATACTTGTTCCTATTATCAGGATTATTATCGTAAAGAAAGAGAAAATGCACCGCGATTGATTAGGGAGCAGCTTTTCTTTTTTTTTGTAACGACCAAAATCAAATAGGCTTACAGAAATAACAGCTTGTCCTTTTCTTTCAGGTTTTTCAAGTCTTATAAACCTGCATTTGGTTTCTTTTAGAGATACCTTTGATTGTCAATAAGAGACACCCAAATCAATAGAATTGACTTTGGTGAGCAATGGTACAAAGTCAAAGACTCGATAAATTACACAGTGGGCTCTTTATTAGCCGTCCCGTATTTTTAAGCTCCACCACCCACGCTGCCACCCACATGCCCAACGGATCTCCTAAACATTATCAGCCCTTACCATGTGAACAAAATGTCCTTCGTCCCTTATGCTTTATAGGAACCATGCTTAAGTCGAAGAGTAGTAGATGTATGATATTAACGATTTCCAAAAAAAAGAGGTTTTCAAAAAAAAAAAAAAACCCTTTACACATCCTCTCCTTTTTATCTTGATCTCCTGCCAAAAAGCCTTTCAGTGCAAAATGATACTTTTTGGCTATTAATCTTCAGCTTCTTTTAAGGTTCTCTTACGTACTTTCTACTTTTTATCCATGAAAAAAAAAAGAGCTCAGAGCCCGCTGCGACCCTCCCAAAGTGGTTCCATTTGTCTTTGCAGAAGAACCCGCGCGCACCTAAAGTCATATATGTACGTTATTATTAACTAAAGGTGTATCTCAGCAACATCCCCGTGGTGAATAAGGTAATGGTAAGAGCATGGAAGTAACTGGCCTAAAGAAGACTGCAAAATGTCCTTCTCATTGAATCTTTTTGGGTTGTCTTGAACATCGTCAAGCCTTTTTCTTTTTGGCTGTACGTTGGACGCCTTTTCTCCCCTTTGCACATGTTCAGCCCATGTGCAAATGTCATACACTGTGTAATATTATTAAGCTTAGGGGCTTTTATTATTAAGTTATCACTTGCTCATCACATGCACACACATGGCAGAAAGGGCTGGGCTGGCCAAGTCACGAGACCGCCTAAGCTGGCTAAAATATATCGAAAAATAAGACATTTCACTGTGATGTTTGAAGAAAGCTTGCTTTTTGATTTCTAAAAACTCAATTGAATTTTGAATATTTGTTTTTTTTATAAAAAAATATTTGATTCAACTTCGCTTAATACACTGATGTTGCGTTTTAGTGGCTCTCAAATTATCTTCTCTCTACGCTCAAAACTGACCCATCTTTTTATTCAGCCAGCTGGGCTGTGATAATTCGGTCTGGCCTTTCTCCATAACAAATTCTCGCTTTTCCTTCTTTTTGAATAAGCAATTAAACACTAACTTAAACAGTCTACTCTGAATAAAAAATAATAAGATAAACACGAGTTCTGCAAGGTTGTTTCAAGACCTGAAAGCGCCATCGAAGCTTATTTCTTGGATACTCTAAACATCAAAGAATAGAAAAACCTCCAATAACTTTGATAATCTTCCAAGTTTCCCTTTATTTCAATCATCATGAATTGTTACCTCTCTTTTCTCCCCCTTAAAAATTATTACCACCTTGAACAATTTAAACTACTGCTGCCTGTATTATCACCAATATTTTTTAACAGCTACCCAGTATACCTCTATTTTTTCAAAATCTTCAAGAAAAATAATATCACAAGAAGTTTAAAAAATATCCTTTCAAACACTTTCTCTTTATTTTTATTCTTTTGCAAAACTGCATGACCAAAAAAAACTATAGACGATTTTCATAAACCTTTCTACATGACTCAACTTCTTCTCTTTCTCCTCCAGATTTTTTTTATTTTTGGATATTACCAAGGTCAATACCTGTCGGATATGATGCAAGTTTTATTAAAGAGAGCTTGTTTTTACATTGAAATAACCGAAAAGTATCTATATCTGTATAAACGTTATCTTGAGTCGGCAATAAAAAAACTACCTCGGGTATTGGTCTCAAAACTATCTTTAAACCTTCTTTTTTTTCAATATCAGGCACTGAGGTAATTTCTCAGTTTCTCATAGATTTTATTCAAATTAAATCCATACGAACCAACCAACAAAAAAAAGGCTGGCTAGGAAACAAATGATTATCATCTTTAAAGTTTTTCTCTCGCTCTCTCGCAGTCTCTTGGACCATCATCACCTCAAAAAACTCGTTGGTATGACGATATCAAAAACCTTTTTTTTCTAAAAACATCACGCCTCAACATTGTTTAAATTCACTGTACATGATTAGAAGTTTGA
Organism: Magnusiomyces ingens NRRL Y-17630; assembly: GCA_900497715.1. Classification (NCBI taxonomy): domain Eukaryota; kingdom Fungi; phylum Ascomycota; class Dipodascomycetes; order Dipodascales; family Dipodascaceae; genus Magnusiomyces; species Magnusiomyces ingens. The sequence continues at coordinate 543,007 of UIDE01000008.1, forward strand.
AGAAGTTTGAAGAAGAAGCTACTGTTGTTGCTTAACCAGTCTGAGTATACACAAAATAATATTTTTATCTACACAATACACTCGTAACGTTGAAACTACTCCGCATTTGAAATTTTTTTTTTTTTTCAAATCCACCATGTAGTAGACTTTTTCCTCTTTCTCCACTCTCTGAGGGAGGGATACTTCAAAAGTGACCTTCGATTATTATTTCTATTGTTTTTCATTAGAATAAATATAATAATCTCCACAGAAAAAGAAGAAAAAATTATCACAAAAGTCTTAAAAATACCTCGGGAAAAAGTCCATACCCAGCAAAAAAAATAACCCCCTGATTCGGAAGTTTCTCATCCACACTGCTATCAAATCTATGGAATTTCATTTTTAACCAGTTCTTAACAGTACTTCTCTCATTCTCAAATATACTTTGAGATCTTGAAACCAATATATTGAGATGGACTTGATGAGAACAGCTACAGAACAAACTTGAAGTTTAACTAGAACATCTATTTTCGGATATATGGTTATATATTAAACTTACTACGAAACTTGAGTTAAAAGAACCTTCTCTTTTTTTTCTAATAGATATGGTTTTAACTCTTTTCCTTCCTCGGGAAATCTTTCTTTTTCTCAGTATCACCAGCAATTAAATACACCTGAAAAAGTCTTTCTGCACAGTTCCTGGCCACATTTCAGTTTCACAGGCAACTCTCGGGAAACATGTGTTTATCTAAACTCTTTTCAAAAAAAAACTTCTTTACACATCTGCTAAAAAAGCTTGAAAAAAAATTCTAGTCTATGAACAAAAAGCAATCCTTGTCCCAAGAAAAGGAGGAAAAAAAAAGACGAGCTGCTGTTACCCAGCATTGTTTTAAAAGCTATAGAATAATATTTCTGAAAAATAATATTTACGTGTAAGCTTAGTCCCGAAAATAATATTTCGCAAGAGATGAGATGTTTAAGGGTACAAACCGTTCCAAGTTGCTATTTTAACTTCCTTTGAATGCCATAGGTATCCTCGCTCCTCCCCTAAAAATAAAAAAAATAATGAAAAAGACTTCCGTGATATTAAATGAAAAATAAGAGAGTTTTTTATAGGCCCTGACATTCAAAAAAAAGGACATTTTGTCTTGGAAAAACTAAAGACACCAATGGTGTGAGAAGTGGATCCCGTACCTTACACAGCATGAAATAATGCTCTCGTTTCTCCGTTCTCAAGAGTATTGGCCGCCTAATATAAAGTTCCTTGGTAACAAGACATGCTGGTCCAGGAACGCACTCCAAAAGTCGGATGATTATTATTATTTTATAAAAGTCCAGCTAGTTTTATACTTTTATTTGGCCCTGGACCTGAGATTGGTTTTTTATCGATTGAAAAAAAACTCTTATTGACCCTAAGTTTTCAGGCTGTTTTGATTCCGGTTGCTTCCCCAACAAAAACCCTCCTTCTTTTCTCCATGGGTTTCCTGCACTATTACTGAAAATCCTCACCCAGTCGGCAAGTTTTAACCTTGAGAAGAAAATATAATCGGAAGGGCAAACAGAAAAGGGAGTCCCGACTTGAAAATGACTTGAGTGCGTCCTACAAATCACTAGCTCGGCTCTCATTGGTCAAAGACACGTAAGCACGCGTAACTCTTGTAATAAAGCCAGCATGTTTGTTTCTGTCACACCAGGAGATTACGTAATTGCCGGTATTTTGAAAAAAAAAATCCACGCGTTCACATTGAAATCAACAACTACCCAATTATACAGGGAAAAACACAACCTCAGTATACCGTAATACCCACACACATTATTTTTTTACAAGATATATAGAAAACATCCTGAATAAATGAACTATATGCCATTATGCCGTTTGAAGCTACTGTAATATCAGATGACTCTGATATCGACGAGCTACTTTTCGAACCCAACACCCTCCCGACCGCTAGCAAGTCCAGATCGCCCGGCGCGATCTCTGCTACAGCCCAACCCAAGTAAGTACCTTATAGGATTCTGTGTATACTTTATTTCTAACACCTTTTTAATTAGAAACATCATCAGCCTCGATGAAAGTGATGATGATATAATTATCAGCGCATCCCAACAACAACCCCTTACAAATAAGCATGACACGGCATCTCATAACAACGACGACTTGGGCAGGCCCAAGTCCCAGAATAGTGCCTTTGACTTTGATGACGATTCATTCGAGTTTTCCCCGTTTAAACTGACACAGCCACGTGCTCCTCTTCCAGCTATCCCAGGTGGCGCACCTGCATCCACAAGGCCGTTTCAGGAGCCATTGAAACCTGCTGTTTCGACCACCTCCAATTTGCCGCTACCGCCGCTGCCGCCGCTGCCGCTTCCTCCCATATCTTCCTCGCCTCTTTTTGTTTCCAACCCTGCGCTAGATGAGTCCGACGACTGCGTCATTATGGATACCCCGAAACCGGACCAAGGTACAAACGCAAACATCATCAGTCCGCTTAGTCGGTTCAGCAACCCCGCAAGGCGCTTGTCGCCGTTAAAGCACAACAATACCCTATCACTGCCGGCAGCACCCGCCGTATCCCTATCACCCACCAAAACCACGGGCCAAAAGGATCCGTTCGACTTTTTGTCCAGCTCGCAGTCGTCCCCGGCACGCTCGCAGGTCGCATACCCTAGCAAAACAATCACGGTGGAAAACGATTCGGACGATGAAATTGGAATTGTATCTATAAGATCGAGCCAACAGCAGCAGCGGAGGCTTACGGTGAATGGATCTAGTACTACGACAGTTCAATCGGTTTCTGCGGTGAACGCATCTTTGTCAACTCGCGCAAGCTCAACTTCTTTTTCATTCCGAGAACTTTCCAAAAAAAGTTATTCTTTGGGGGGGACTACAAATTCAACTAGTACCAAGTTTCAATTTCTGGAGAGCGACAGCGACGAGCCTGTTGCTACTACGACGACCAAAAAGCGGTCTAACTATGAGTTTCTTGACAGCGACAGCGATGAGGAGAATGCGTTTGGACCAATGGGGTTTCAATTTACCGAGCTGGGTCGCAGCAGCGGCAACCGCAGCCACAGCACGAGTGATGTATACACTGGATGCAATGGGCAGAGACGGCCGGCGACTCGGGCGGGCCAAACGACGTCAGAGCTTGCGAAAATAGGACGTGAGCAGGAGCGGAAGCGGCGGAAGTTTGAGAGGGAGCAGGAGAAGCTGCAAAGAGCCAGGGAGAGGGAGGCGCGGAAGGCAGAGAAGGAAAAGCAGCGGGAGCTGGACCAGGTCAACCAGGGGAAGCGAATGACTCGAGACAATGCGATTCACGAGCTGGTGCTTAAGTGTCACCGAAGTTTGGTTGAGGATTGGGCGATGGGGGAGTACATAATGGGGGAAATTAGTGGGAAGCGCGGAGTGGGCGTGCAGCAAGTGGCCGACAACAAAGGCCTGGTGTTTTCCGGGGCGCAGGCTCTTTGTGTTTATCGGAAGGTTGTTGCGGAATTTGACAAAGAAGAAGGAGTGTTTAGGCCGATACGAGAGAAGATGGTTGAGGAGTCAACGGTGATTGTTGTGTGCAAGGCGGAGGACTACGCGGGAATTGTCAAGACGGAGGCAGGGCTGGTTGAGCATGTCAGGGCGATTCGGGGCGCGCATGGGTACAAGAAGATCATCTATGTGATTGAGGGGGCGGATCAGCTTCTGAGAAAGGTGAGAAATAAGATGAATCGAAGTATGCAGAGTCGAGTACGACAAATGATGGGGGAGTCTAGTGGTAGCACTAGACTAAGGCGACAACAAGAGCAGTACGACAAAGAGAAGGAGGAGATGCAACACATTACCACGGAGTACTTTGAAAGCACGTACATTACGTTACAGGTGCGGTACCAGATCCGAGTGGTGCACACAGCGTGTTTGGCGGACAGCTGCGAGTGGTTGGTGGACCTGCTGCAGGACCTTGGGACGGAGTACTACAAGAAGCTGCGGGCTGGGGCTAGTCTGGAGTCGGATGTGAGGGTGAAGTGTGGCAGCACTCGGCAGGAGGAGTTTGCGAGGGCGTTGGAGCATGTCAAGTTTGTTACGCCCGGCGTTTCCGGGACGGTTTCGCGAGAATATGGCAATCTTTACGAGCTGGCGAAGGAAATGAGGAGCCGGGCCGGGGTCGGCGAGCTTGCTAGTCTGAAAAAGGGAGGGACGAGCCAGCGGATTGGAGGGTCCCTTGCGGAGTCGATTCATTTATTATTGACTAGTGAGGATCCCAATATGTTTCTTTCAGAGTCGTGAAGGGTGGTTTCCACTAGGATTTAATACCGTCCAGGGGGTGGGTTGAATGGATTGTATATTTTTTCTGATTAGAGACATACAAAGAGAATGGAGTATTTGTTTTTTATTCATTTTACATGTGAGATGGCGTAGAAGCACCCTTGTTAGGTTTTCAAGAGAGGGTCTTTTCAGAGGATGTTTGGCTTAATTGAGGAGCTTACATGGCGAGGCAGAGTGGAGACTTTTAGGAGAAAGAAGCTAGCCGGGTTGAAAGGCCAACATGGAGGAGATTATTTTGGGGGATTTAAAGGGGAGATATTAATTAAAAACGAGAATTGATATTGAAAATATGTTAATGCTGGGTGTTCTACAAAGAAAAAAATCGCGTGATAAGTAAAGAGCCGGACCCACCAAGGGCTGGAGAGAACGTAAAAAGAGGTTAGATTGTTAAGGGGGGGGATGAATAGTAGAGTTTGAAAGAGATACAATTGTTAAGTACAAAGACGTCGGGTTTTTGCAAGGGGTCCTGATCAACAGGTCTTCTCCAGTGTGGGGCGAGGATGGACGGGTAGTTGAATGGGAGATGGCGATGCGACAAAGGGAGGCTTTAAGCAGCACCCAAAGATGCGGCTTGCTGGATGGACATCAGGGGAAAGCTTTGTAGAACCCTTGAGAAGTGTAAAGGAATTGGATAAAGGAAAAGCTCTTTTACTCATCATCGACGTCTGTTTAGTACTTGGACTCTCATGCACTCGTCTCAAAGGCTTTTGATACATGCTGCAGTTATTATTTACAAAAAAAACAACCCAAAAAATAACAAAAAGGTTTTAGAGATTCAAACATCTTTGTAGGGAAATAATAATCAGATCCGTAAAATGTTTCAACATGGGCCATGTTTTATAGGCGGCCGACAGAAAGCCAGCTCAATAAAGCGATTCTCTATATAAGGCCTTCCACGACCACAAAAGCCTCCAAACCTGTCTCAAATCAACAATGTGTCTGCTGAAAACTGTCCACTACCGCTGCGGCCACAGCTTAACGTTCCTCCTGCCGTGCGGGAAAAACCCCCAGCCCTGGGGGTGCCATGCTTCACCAGCACGCTGCGAGAAAGACCGCGAGTGCGGCAAGTGCAGAGCCTATTGACGGAGGGTGCTGGGGAGCGCCTGATCAGAGGTTTTCAAAACCCAGCTTCTTTTCACATGAAAGAAACTAGGTCTGCTCAATCCCAAAATCAGATTCATATTGGGTAACGTCCTCATGACTTGCAGTTTGAGGGTCTCACAATCCTTCCCCAGTTCCATCCTCAAATCTCCTTCTTTGTCTCCCCACACGCTGACCGTCCCAATGGCGTTAATCCTTCTGCTCGTTTTAGTCCAACTATTTTTGAGCCATCGCCAGGGGACCTGTGGCTCCTTTAATCCTCAACTCCGTTTAAATCTGGGCAAATATGAAATATAAAATTATCGATAATCATCTACTCTTACCCCTCCCACCCCCTGATCTTGCTTATCAAGAAAAAAATAGTCATTGGACCAGCTTATATCCTTTAAAAAATGGACCAGGGCATTGGTATATACTATAACGTACGAATATGGAAGTTTTATTTTATTTTATTAAATTTTAAATGTATGATAAAAATCACTAATCTCATAATTATCACGTGATTTTTATTAAAGTTACATTTATATTTACATTGCATGTTAAACTATCACAAAACAGACTCCGTGGCCAAGCTGGTGAAGGCGCACGACTGTTAATCGTGAGATCGTGAGTTCAATCCTCACCGGGGTCGTTTTCTTATCTTTTTGGCTTTTTCCATTCATTGATTATCAAAACCAGGAAAATAAATCAATTTTCAACGTAGAAAGAAAAAAACAAACTTTTTGTTAAGATATTCAGATACCGGCAATTTAAACTTTTTCTGGTTCATGCTAAATAGCATCATTTTTCTCGTGTAATTGTCACACGAATTTAAAATTATGAAGCGCCATTGACCCAAGAAATGGCCTTTCATGTACCCCTGTTTACATGTAAGAGTTACCAAATAAAAAAAAGCCAAAGAGAGATGAATGGTTGCACTGTTAACGCATGGATCTCCCCAGCCCTACCTCAACCACGAAATGCGTCCACAGACCAAACGAGCCCGTTCATATCTAAATACTAAACGCGGGCTTTCACCAAGGTGGAAGATGGGGGGCCATATATAATAGTTTGAAATCATTAAAGAGAGAAAATGACATGGAGAGGGATCTATGGATAATAATTCCATTATAGTCAACTATAAAGTTGGGTTGCTAAAAAATTCCATGTCAACTTATGGGGATGCAACTCCCTAAAACTTATTTGGCTTCAAGCCTGCCCTCGCCATTTCTTTTGCTAATGGAATTGCAGCAAAAAAGCCCAAATGATCATCCCAATGCCATTCTAATTGGCCGTGTCTCCAGAAACATTTAATCTCTAACACCTCTACGTGCTGATGACGTCACACCCGTCTCCTGAACCCTCCCTAACTACCCAACATGCTAAATCAGATACTCAAAGCATTCATCTACAAACAACCACTCGCTCATCCCAGCTTTCTTTTTAAATATCATCATTTATTCATCAATTTCATCTATCTTTTTTTTTGTCTAAATGCATAAATAACCTTAACATATTCTAATCAGAATCTCTGTAACACATCTTCCTCTTTCTTCCACTCCTTCTTTCTCTCCATCTTTTCACTTCTGACGCTTCCTAGCATGCAAAAGATCTTGATCAGCCATGGCCGCAGCGGCGGCCGCATTATTGGGCACCGGTCTTTTATGCGCAGTCGAAGACGTGTAGTTGACATTCGACTTGATATCATTGTCATCATTCGAGATTCGCCGGCTCGGGTATTCGTAGCGCTGGCCCTGGAACACATTCTCCGTCACCCGCGGGGCCTCCGAAAAATATGCGTGTGAAAGCGCAGCATGCGCCGTGATTCTACGCGCAGGATCGTACTCAAAGAGCGACGCCAGCAGGTGGAACGCCTGCTGATTGAGCACCGAGAGCGAGTGGCGCTGGTACCAGGCGTTGAGGTGGTAAGGACACTTCTTGAGCTGCTGGAACTGCGTAAACTCGGGGTACTTAGGCAGCGACGGCCACTTATCTGTCGTGGGCGTCCCCAGAATATCCACGACTTTCTGGAACTGGTTGCGCTGGAATGGAATGTTTTTCTTGCTATCCATCTTGGCCTCCTCGCCCTTGAAAATCGGCTTGAGTGCCAGCAGCTCCGCGAAAATACACCCAACGGCCCATAGATCGATTGCCGGCGTGTAGTGTTTGGCGCCCAGCAACAGCTCCGGCGCTCGGTACCAAATGGTGACCACAACCTTATCTCCCGTGAAAAAGGACTGGATCGGGTCGCTGAATAAGCGGGCGAGGCCCAAGTCGCCAATCTTCACAATCCCATCCGAGGAAAGCATAATGTTGGCCGGCTTCAAGTCGCGGTGAAGAACCCAGTTTTGGTGCAGATAGGAAACGCCGTTTAGAATCTGCCACAGCACAGACTTCATTGTGGACTCGGGAATGGGCTTGTGTTCCGGGTGGGTATGGTAGTGGATGATTTGGAGAAGATCATGCTCGGCAAAGTCGAAAACCATAAAAATGGATTTATCCTCGAGAACAATCTCCACAAGGTTGATGACATTTTTGTGGCGTAGCTCGCGACATAGAGCCATTTCTCGGCAGGCCGATTGCGAAATCCCAGTGTAATGAACGATTTCTCCTTCTTTATCTGCTTTAAATTTTTTAATGGCAAATAATCGTGATTTTATTTCTCTAGTAAAAAAATAAAACATTAGCAAAGGTTTTAATTAAAAATAACATCATACTTACGGGTTTCGTGATTTTGCCTTGTATACTCTAAAAAAAATCTTAGTGTCAGAAGTGATAAGATATCATTTTTTTCAAACATACTTTCCATAGGTACCAGCTGCAATGTAGCCCAGAATTTCATACGAATCCAAGAGCCGTTTTCTTGTTCTATCTTTTCTGGATTTAAAGCTTGCTAAAGGATTAGTTACCATTGGTGAACGTGAAGAGCTAGATGAAGACGAAGTATGGTGATGGTGGTGATGATGATGTTGTTGCTGTCGAGTTTGGGATAAGGCTTGTGCGATTTCTTGCGATATCGGATGCTGATGCTGCACGACTCGGGCCGAGCCAGTGATGATGCTATTATTTGGTTGGATTCCTACCGAGGGGATTCTAGCTGAACGGGATGCAGAGGATGAGGTGTTAATTGACGAGCGAGCTGCTTGGGTTTGAAGAGGTAGCGAGAAGGACTGGGGCGGGTGGTTGTGTGGGTTGATTATCTGGGGAGGAGGATAGTACTTTGGCTTGGAGACTTGCTGTGGGTGTGGGGCAACGAAGTGGGAGGATGCAATGCGGTCATTAGAAGAGGATGAAGCGGAGGTTGACGCGAGCTGCGAGATGTGAGAAAACTGTTGGAACTGTTGGAACTGTGATGATGATGAGGAGGATGTTTGACGAGAGTTGCTGTTGTTACTACTACTTCTACCACTATTACTACTGTTATTATTGTTGTTATTTGCAAAAGACTGGCTGTTATTATTATTGATGATATTCTTTGATGAAGAAGAGTTGGTAGTGATGTTGTTTGTATTATTGAACATTAGGAGTCATGAAAAACAAAACAAAAAAAAAAACAGATTAATGGTGGTGATGATGATATTTTTTTTGTTCCTAGTGGAGAAAAATGCAGTCTTATTTTTTCTTAATTTTAATATATCTTTCTCTTTCGATAGATATACCTGTATATATACAATGATGAATGAATGAAAAAGATGGAGGGATTTTTCTTGAAAGATTTTTTTTTTGTTCTTCCTTTTTCTTTTTTTATATAAATAATAAAGTCCAGACAGATATTGGTCAGTCCTTAAAATCAGGCTTCCAATACTTGATAAAAAACCTCCCAAAGTCGTCCACCTTAAAAGCAACAAAAAAGGAAAAGAACCGCGCCATTAAAGAACATGATGGGTCTTATGTTCGATTGAAGGATGTTCGTATTTTATAAGTTATTTGTATTTTCTTTTTTTCTATTCCTTGTATTTTTTAAAGAGTATAAAAGAAAAAAACGACCAGCCTGTTCAAATTTGAGTGGCGCTGACTTTTAACTATAACTCTGGTTACTGTAACTCAGTTAGATTAACTTGCAGCCGGCGTCAAAGGCGATCCAACAAAACAGCAAACGCTACGCTCGGAACTCCCATAGAAACATCAACATCTTAAAATTCAAATGACTCCCCAGACAAACCTTGCAAAGATTGGCTTATCCGTCTCGTCCTCTTCGTTTTCTTTTCTTTTTTTAGTTTATGAGCACGTGGCTCCGATCCGCAATGGTTTTTCTACTGTGAGCCTTTTTTTTTTGGTAGTGCACAAAACCATCATGTCCTCCTGACCAGAAAAAAAAAATCGAAACCGTAGAAAGTCGCCCGGAACAACAGCCTCGTAGTAAACGACGAATGGTCCCGAGTGCCGCTCCCCTGAACCGTGTATTCACGACCCCTTCAATCATGATCGATCGTGTATTTCACCATCACGATTATTACAAATTCATTAATAATTGTAATCCTTTTTATCTTTTTGTTGACAAACAAGTAAAAATTTTCCTTTCAAAACTCTCAACAGTTTTTAGCTTTTTCTTTTTTAAGCTTAAAATTTTTGTACTTACCTGGTAACTATACTTACCCAGTAACCTGCTTAATTTTCAAATTACCCCCCCTCGCAAACACCGCCACAACAAACAAACCTTTCAAAAAATAAAACAAAATCAACACCACCACTTATTATCTTTCAGATCCCTTTGACCATATAAATCCATCTCTATCTATCCATATATTCTCATACTTATATACACTAAAAAAACACCAATCCTTCCTTCTTTCCCTCCCAAAATCACCTCCCTTTTAAATAAATCCATCCCCTCCCAGCCTGTTTTTTTCGCCCGTATATACAGTCCATATTAGTGATGGAGGAAGATGGAATTCGACAGATCGCTAGCGCGTTGGACGCTGTTTACAGCCCCTCTTCAAACAACAAAGCACGCAGCGAAGCAAATACGGTATGTCTTCATCATCTTCTTTTTTCGTCCTTATCATAATTATTACCAGAAAAAAAATCCATCAGTCACTTTTTAATTCTTATCAACTTCTAATCATAAAAACATGTACACATCTTCGTCACCTCTTCTTCTCTCTCTTTATCACAGTTCTTGGAATCCGTCAAATCAAAACCAGAAGCCCCCTACTGGGGTTACCAGCTGGCCAGTCACCGCTTCGACTCTAACGAAATGGTCCGCCACTTCGGTTTGCTTCTAATCCAAAATGCTATCCAGTACAGCTTCATGTCTTATGACCAGACTCAAAAACTGGCCATCCGCAATTGGGTTATAGAACTCGCCACAAACGTAATCCCCCAAGATCCTCACTACATTAAAGAAAAAATCGCCATCCTCTGGGTCGCCGTTGCTAAACGTGTTTGGGGATTAAACATTGAAAATCCTAATAAAAGTAATAATAACAATAATGGCAATTCCAGCAATAACAACACCCAAGATATTAATGATACCTCTCTACAAAACAACTCCAATAATAACGGCTTTTCAAAACAGCCCTCAATGAAAAATGATACCCTCAATAATGATGACCACCTCTCAAACAATAATGACTTTAACGATACAATTAATGAAGACGTCGACGAAGTGGCTGACCTAAATGACTACAATAAATCAGACGAAGGCTGGGTTGACATGGATAAGATCCTCTACAGAATGTGGAAGGCCGGCCCTGCAACTCGCGACCTCTCCCTCAGTATATATCGAACCCTCTTTGAAGACCTCTACATCCTCGATGACCCCGTCGCGGATAAGCGCGCCACCCCACTCGCCGCCCAGTGCATCGAAGTCGTCACCTCCAAATCCGTCCTCTACATGATGTATGAACAAGTCTCGGACCCACTTGCCAAACTCAAGTACGGCCGCCAGGGCTGGCTCATCCGCTGGTCCCGCCTCCTCAACGAGTGCCTGGAATCCGGCTTCAGTGACCCGGAAGTCGCAAAACTCGCAATCAGAATCCTCAACACAATCAAGGCTTGCCTCTTTTGGGTCTTCCCTCTCGTCCTCCGCCAAGCCGACGTCCTCCAGCGTCTTTGCTTCGCCATGTCGGCCAACAATATCGACGTCCGCATCCTTGCCGTCGAGTCTCTCCACGTCCTCTTCTCCAGAAACTACAATGGTGATGATGACTTTCAAGCAATCATTGGCTCCGTCTTCTTACCAGATAGTCTCAACTCTCTCGCAAACGTATACCAAACCGTCCAAAACATTAACCCCTCCCGCTTCAATGAGCGCGCTTACATCCTCAACAAGAGAATGGTGGAAATGATTGTTGGCCTTGGCGAATATCTCAACCTACCAAGAAATCGTCTTCCCAAGGATGCAAGCCTTAAACAGTACCTCCATCTCGTCTTGGAAACAACAAACAACCCCTCCCTCGTCATCTCCGGAATGTCACTCCAATTCTGGTGCTCCGTCCTCCGTGTCGACAAACTCAACACCCGCCCAGAAGTCATTGAGCTTCTCCCCAAACTCCTCCTCACGGCCGCTGACCGCTGCATCAAGTTTGAAGATGTCGGCGACGACCACATTTCCCGCCAGTACCTCGACTATGACTTTGATTCCGCCTCAGACAGCCAAGTCTTTTTAACCAACTACCGCAAATTCATGGAAGATATCGTCCGCCTCATTGTTTGCATCCTCCCCGTACCCTCCCTCACCTGGCTCGAAAACAGAATGAGCGCCTTCTTCTCCTCCGACATTGGCAGCCGCAGCTTAGAAGTTTACAAGCTGGAATACTCGGGCAACCCCTCATACTTTTTGGCTTACTCCCAATTTGTCCTGGTCGAATCCGCTCTACGCGGCGTCACCAGATGGAAAATATGGTATAATGGCGCCGACAAAGAGGCCATCCAAAAGGAGCTCTCCACCATCATTGAGCGCTGGTGCAACCAGCTCATCTACATGAAAATTAACGACCCCATGCTTCTCCGCAAGCACGTCCAAACCCTCGTCCAATTTGCCCCCTCTCTTCTCGACCACTCGGACCTCATGTTTAGAGTCCTTGAAAAAGTCCTTTTGGCATGCACCTTTGAGTACCCAACCGACATCATCACTGATGAGGATCGCGAAACTATCCGCGACCTCCGCACCAGCTGCGGAACTGAACTTAACCGCCTGGCTTACATGATGCCTGATGTTCTTAACCAAATCTACAATGACCTCGAGCGTGTCATTGCTCAAACAATCTCCTCTAACAAACTAAGTGATCACGAGTCGGTTGCCTTTCTCTCCTTCTTGCTTGTCGTTTCCCAGCGCTCAAACGTTAGCAACAAACCAGAACGGTTTGCCAAAATTGTCGACCCCGTCTTGTCTTCTTGGAGCGACGAAGGCACCATCAAGGGACTCAGTGACTTGCACTGGTTTATGGAACGTGTTGGAATCGTCAAAATTGCTGAATACTTTAGATCTCGTGGTGTCACCTCAACCACTGATCTTCTTGCCACAAACATGGATGAGCAAGGTAAGGCCCTCAAGGCCGAACTCAAAGCGAAATGGTCCGCTTTGTTCCCTATCCGAGCAACAAGAATCTTCATTCAGTACACTATTGAGAAACTTAGCCACACCTCCGAGCCCTACCTTGACTTGCTTGAGCTTTGGAAACCTCGTATCCAGCCCATTCTCCCCCACATTCTGCAGCTCATTGCTCAAATTCAAGCATACCACAACCCGGAAAACTGGCGCACCCTCCCCATCGAAGTCCAGTCGTTTGTCAAGTACAGCTGCATGGAACGCTTCTGGCAAGTCGGTGTCTCCACCCAGACAAAGGACGAATTCGTCGACGAAAATGTCAAGGCCATGCACACTCTCCGCGACTTTGCTGATTCCGTCGGTCACATTATCCGTTACACGCGCGAATACGCTTTCTTGACCCTGGGGTCCATCAGCCAACTCGAGGAAACAATCTACGAGATTCCCGGCATGGCTGAACGACTTTACACAGCTTTGGCTGGTGATTCTGCTGGCATCACTTCTCACTCCTGGCGCCATATGACGTCTCTTGTTTTGCGCAATATTGTTAAAAACTGTCCAGTATACTTGATGGACCCATTCCTCCGCGAGTTTCTACCCCCCATGCTCACTAAACTGGACATGGTTCTTTCAGAAAAATGGGAAAAGGTTCTTCGAGAAGGTATCATGATTCACAGCGACGATGATAACCCACAGGACTTTTCCGAGGAAATGATGGAAGAACATCTTCTTAGACAACTCACAGCCGTGGTGGATCGCTTTTTAATTGATATGGTTGGCCAAATGGGCGCAAAACCGTCGTCGGAGTCTACTTCTAACTCAACACAACAAGCGTTAAAACAAGTGGTTCTTAAAAACAAGGTATGTTTTTTCATGAGACTGGCACATTCAATACTAATATTTTTTTTAGGAAATACTGGCACCCTTTTTATCATTGTGTACACACATCATGTCTTTTAAGGACAATCGATGCAGTTTCAATAGCTGCCTCATCATGCGCAATATTCTACCCGACATTTTAGGGTTCGATGCTGAAGTGGACAATTACGTTTGCGATAACCTTATTAAGACATGTATCGACATTCTTAATGACAAGTACTTTACTGATGTCCACCACGAGGCTGGCTATGTGCTAACAGTAGTGTATACCTTACTGCGGCCCAAGTACCAGCGACCGTTTGACGTTTTATGCAGCTTGTTGCCCAACCTACCCGTCACCGATATCGAAGATTTTGAAAAGCGACTTGTGGAAGCGCGATCTCTGCGCCAACAGCGCGGCGAGTTTCTTGAGTTTTTGTCTTTTGCTCGGCGCGGAGCCTCATCGGCGACTCAGGGACAAAATGGAGCTCATTCGGTGATTGAATCGTCCTACGACGAGAGTCAACGCCTGGCGCAACAGAAAAAACAGGAGCGTAAGAATGAAAAGGAAAAGAAGTTACTCGTACGGAAGAAACCAACGGATATTATGGAGACGGAGGAGTTAGAACAGAGCATGGTTAATTTATTTGGAGATGCTTCTTATTGAAAAAACTTTTGAGCTTTTAAAATAACCCAAAATTAACAAACAAATTTAACGAAAATGAAAAAAAAAATAAAATGAAAGTTTATGAAAAAAAAAGTCAGGGATTTGACGCTAAAAATATTTTTTCCAATTACTTTTGAAATAGTTTTGAGATTTTTTTAAAATATATATATATTTATAAGTATAATACCATGATATTTTGTTGAATTTCAAAGCCTTAAATTTTTGTTTGAAAAAGGAAGTGTATGAGAAAAACAGTGCGGCTCAGGGGATTATGTTTAGATCTGAAGCAATTAGAAAACTAACAAGCCAGATATTTACTACAGCCTTTCAGTTGTGTATATGCGACTTTTATAGTAAGAGCTAAGAAAAAAACAAACTCAATTTTTTTTTTCTTACCATCTACTTCAAGTTTATTTATCTTTTTAACTTTTATTTTCATAAACAATATACATCTTTGACTATTATATACCATGTTTTCCTGGATCTCCACGTTTTTCTTGAAACCTGAGGAGGATAATCAACAACAAGAAGCAAATCCTTCAGTTTCAAGTTTACCTGATCAAACACTAAGCACTATTCGATCGCCATCTCAAGAAAATGAATCTTCAGAAGACAAGCCACAACAAGAACCTTCATGCTACACGGAAACCTGCAATTATACTACAGATCGAACACCAACATGTCAGCAACATGGTACCACTTTATTTAAACCACCCTACCAGACAATTCAAGAGCCATACAATGTTAGATTGAAATGGGAAAGAAAGCGGCAAAGCTTTCGACGACGGCACTTGAAGAATAAAAACTATTTCCCTTCGTTGGAGCAGATGCGTATAAAACGTCGTCAACGGACCAAAAAAAAGGCTATCAAGAAGAGATTAGAAGAAGAAAAGCTTTACCAGTTACGAAAGGAATCTGAAATAGCCGAAGAACCACTTGAACAAGAAATGAATCCCACTTTAGTTAACTATGACGAAGATGGAAACAAGGACTATGAAAGTTTTTATTTAAGCGTGTTTGATCATAAGGCTGATGAACCTGTGGCCCAAACATATGACGACGAGAGATGTATAAAGACGGCCGATTTATACTCAGAGACGTTTCAACATGATGAAAAAGTTTTTGAAATGAATCATGAAGATTACACAAATTTACCTGCCATTGAAGAAAGACTTGGAAAAGTTGCGGAAAATGACAAGCTTAAGGATCAAGAAGACAAGAGTGGGAAAACAAGCTCTGAAGGTGAAAAGAGCCACGGGATGGAGAGTTTTAATAGTGAAGATATTCGTGCATATGGACTTTATAATGATTACAATGATGATGAGGACGATGATTATAGCGATGACAGTAGCGCCAATTTCTCGGCAGTGATTAGCGCAAGTTTACTAGGGCACCCAGTTACAGACCCGTTTGTGGTTCAATCTGGTGAGTTGGAGCTCGTGACACTACTTGAACAGCCCACTACCTCAATTTAATGGTGGAGGAATACAAAATAAAACCAAACTAGGAATTTTTAAACGATATAGTTATTTGTACTGCTTTAATGTTGATGACGTTTTTTTTTCTTTCTATTCTTTCCCTTCTCTGTAAGTTTTAAGCGTGGGTATGAGATGTTTAAATGAGCCGCGGGGCCTGGGCTTTTGCTTGATTTAGAAAACACACCAAATAATGACATAATAGCTTATTCATTATTTATAATTTACCGCTCTCCCATATAATTGTGGGGCAACGCGAGGTCACGTTTTTTGTGCACGGCCACCAATTGTGATTCTCAAAAAATTACACGACATTGCCGCGAAACTTTTTTACTCTACTAAAAAGATCTAAACCTCTAAAGAAGTATCAAGTTCTAGCTAATTTTCACCCAAATTAGCCTGTAGCATTCACTCATACGCTCTCTAGTCCTCTTTTTTCGTGTCATTGATCTAGATTTATTTCGCAGCTTTTTTTTATCTCATAGATTTATATCATTTGGAAAGATATATTTTTATACAACCATTGTTTTTTTTTAAAAAAAAATATTAACAATAATAAAATAACCAACAGAATACTCCAACCAGTTCTTATCACCTAATATTTACATCCACTCTTTGGCCGCCATTCATGCCCACCAACTCTCAGGAAGTTTCTACCTACCAGCCACTGCCTTTCTTAACAGCTTCTTTTGATTGCAAACTTCCCTTCATACATTAACCTACACCTTTTTTTCTCTTTTTCTCCAGATCCGGGAGCATTTGCACCTCCGGCTCTGCGAGAAATACAAAATAGCACCTCTCTACTTTTTCAATAGACCACACTACCACCACTGTACTTTTTTTTCACTCACTGAAAAGGGCCGTGTTTATCTCACGCCCATTAACTTATAATGGTATTTTCTAAGACCTTAAACGCTCATAAGAAATGGTTCCAAGATACCAAGCCATACATCCCAACATTCCGCCCTGTTCCTGCCGATGATTCAGTTCCTACAAACCTACCGTCTTTCACTGTCCCACAGACCTCAAGAACACCCGCCGCTTCTTCCTCGACCACAAATCCATTCACAAGCAACGCTGCAAATTCATCATCGGGTTCTCGCAACTCAGGACCAGCCAGTTTTGCAAGTACATCCTCGATACAGTCAACGACGGCTTCCAGCGTGACGCCCGCACGTTCATCCTTGTTTTCGGCCAACCCACAAGCCAACAAACCCAACACGCCGCCCACACCCTTCACGCCAAACACCACATCGTCCTCAACCAGCGCCTTTGCACCTGGTTCTGGGTCCGGCGCAACAGTGACACGTACACCGACCTCAAACCTTTCTAAGTTTTCCAAAAATGCATTCTCTTCATCAACATCCACAACCAGATCGGACTTGTTTAGCAGTAACCCGCCACCCAACGCCCAGCAATCGCCGTCGACTGGATCGATAGTCCCCAATTCTGTACCGTCCTGGCTTTTAAACCCTTCTGCAATAAATTCTGACCAAACACCCGGTATGAATCTTTTTTATTTATTTTTTTTTTTTTCAAAAAAAAATCTTGTCAAAATTCTCATCAACTTACTAACCACCTCTTTTAGTCCCCAAGGAAACCACAACGTCATCATCAATATTACCCACCTCTAGAGTATCTTCTCCATCAACGACTTCCAGGAAAAGATCCTCGAGCCCTGTTTCTTCTGAGTTCCCATCAAAACGAAAATCTACTTTAACCAAATCAACCACTAAGACCCAAATTGAACTCTTGGAAGAGGGAAATAGCAGCGACATTGAAATCACCGAATGGTCCACCTCAACCACCAGTAAAAATCAACCATCAGCAGAAAATTCCTATTCATCGAACCCAAAACCTACTCCAAATGCACCACCGGTCACCACTTCTTCTTCTTTTAACCGACTTAATGCGGAAGATCAAACCTCGGAAGATAATATGTCAACCGTCATCAAAGAAACTCAGCATGATATCGAAGTTGCAGCACAGCTAAACACAATCAAAGACCGAGTAAGAGCCATTTTAAATGATGTCGAAAGCTTTTCTCGAGAAACCTTGGCAAGCCTGGATGGCTTAGCTTCAGTCGAAGAGCTTGGGAAAAAACTAGCAATCCAGTCTGATGTATTGTCATGGGCGTCTAAACGATGCCTTAATTTTTCAAATACAAACAGCTTCAGCAACAGTTTTAGTAGCAACAAGCACATTTATAACTCTGCATCAATACCAACTGAATCAAGTTATTCACATGGAGATACCCGACCACAACTCATAGATGTACAAACAAGCCAAATCACCCCTCCTTATATTTTAACAGATACGCATAGACCGGAAACTGTGTTCCCATCGCCCCAGTTTTCCTCTCCTCAATCATCTGTTGTCGCTTCAGCTACAGCAAATGTAAACGCCACAAGCACCACCTCTAATGGTAGTAATGATAAGCAGAATAACGCTACTTCGGCCACAACTAGGATACCCCAAAACGCAATTAGAGAAGAGGACAGCGATGAAGATATTGTCATAAAATCATCTATTTCGCCTTCCAAACCCCTTAACGAACCTAGCGACCGCTTTTTCCATGATATTAATATTTTATCCGATAGTGACGACGAGTTCTTACAAGAGTTATCTAAGCCCAAAAGTAAACCCGAAAGTCACAAAGAAAACATTAACCCACAAATCCCTACAAATCGTATCAATATTAGCAACGATGATGATGATGACGGGCCCATCGTGACAGGTCGCCGGAAAATCATTTTTTCTGGTTCAGAAGATGAAGACGATAGCTTTATCGTGGAAGACGGGTTTGTGGAAGATAATGATGACGATTTTATCGATGATGCGGAATTTAATGAAAAAGACATTATTTACAGCGATGATGAGTTTAATTCTTTTGACAAGATAGGTGCTTCTAAAACCAACAAAGATGATACAAAATCGGATGACGACGAGGCCCTATGTATCAAAGAAGTATGTGTTCGCAAGACAAATATCGAAAACGAACCGATCACAATTAGCGATGATGATTGGGAGAAAGGCTTCACGGATGCGGAAGAAGAGATCAGTGAATATGATAAGCCAGAAACCATTTTTGACGCGCCACATGAACCTGATCCTGAAGAAAATAAAACTTACCCTTGGACAGACGAAGTTTTTACAAAACTTAAAAATGTTTTCAAGCTTAAGAGATTTCGAACTGACCAACTCAAAGCTATCAATGCTACACTGGATGGCCGTGACGTTTTTGTCCTGATGCCTACTGGTGGAGGCAAGTCTCTTTGCTACCAACTACCGGCAATTGTACAATCAGGGAAAACAAAAGGTGTCACTGTTGTCGTTTCACCCCTGGTCTCGTTGATGAAGGATCAGGTTTATCATTTGAAACTCTTAGGTGTCAATGCGGAGCTTGTTCATGGAGAAATGTCAAAGAAAGATAAGAGCACCATATTCCGCAAATTTGAAAATGGCGAACTGGCACTCATGTACGTATCGCCGGAAATGCTCAATAAAATCATTGACACTCTACGAAAGGTCAACAACAACGGTCACCTTGCTCGAATTGTGATTGATGAGGCTCACTGTATGAGTTCGTGGGGCCACGATTTCCGTCCGGATTATCAAGACCTCAAGTCTCTCAAAGGCGAGTTCCCTCAAACACCTATTATGGCACTTACAGCCACGGCCAAAAAGCACGTTCAAATGGACATTATTGAGAGTTTCCATACAAATGACCCAGTGTTTATCAAACACAGCTTTAACAGAACCAATCTTTTTTACGAAATCCACCGCAAGTCGAAAAACGCAGAAGCGCAAGAGGAAATCAAAAATTTATTAAAGACCAAATTTGCTGGCAAATCTGGTATTATTTACTGTAACACCAAAAAGAGCTGCGAGGATCTGAGTAATTTCTTATGGCAAAATGGCTTGCGTGTTGCATATTACCACGCTGGCATGCTTGACAAAGATAAGGAAAACGTGCAGCGTCAATGGCAAGAAGGCAAAATCCAGGCCATTTGTGCTACAATTGCGTTTGGAATGGGTATCGACAAACCGGATGTTAGATTTGTGATCCATTTCCATCTTCCACGAACTCTCGAGGGCTACTATCAGGAAAGTGGTCGCGCTGGCCGTGACGGCAAAGAGTCACATTGCATTTTGTTTTACTCATATGCCGACTTTCGAAACTTGCAGGGCCAAATTGCCCGCGACGATACCCTTGCTCAAAGCATGAAGGACCATTATCGTCGTCTTCTTAACCAAGTTAATAGCTATTGCGATAACATTACTGACTGTCGTCGTTCATTAGTTCTGAGCTACTTTGACGAGAATTTCAATCGTCGCAGCTGTAACAACATGTGCGATAACTGTAAAAACTACCAATCTGTAGTTAAACAATCTCGGGATTACACTAGTGTTGCGCAAGATCTCACCCAGCTGATTGGTTCTGTTCATTCATGTAATGGCCATTTGACTCCTGCACAAACCATCGACGTGTACATGGGGCGCAAGATCAAGTCCGCCAACTCCCCAGCCAGTGTGACTAACTCGCCCTTTTTTGGCAAGGGCAAAGGCCGCATCAGAGCTTGCGATTTGGAACGTGTTATCACGTATCTTCTGAGTTCGGATATCTTACGCATCTACACTCGCAAATTAAGTCACGCGCAGGCGTTTGCCAATGATTATTTACAACAGGGTAAAGAGGCAGCTCGTCTTTTAAACGGTGTTTCAAAAGTAGAACTATTAGAAGCTCTTCCTATATCTGGATCTACAGCTTCTCGCCCTAGCTCGAGCAACTCGCGTCGGTCATCTACTCGTGTTCAATCAACTACTGAGACCACGGTTGCTACCACGACCACCACTACAAGATCGGTGCCAACGCTTCGAGCCATCAATTCTAGGTCATCGGCTAATGGTCAATCACTGGCATCTGCATTCAGCTTCAATCCATCGAGACCTGCTTCTATTTCCGGAAACAGCAACTCACTGACAGAAGCTGAGAGTCATCGATACTGTCAACTTGAAATTGTGAGACTGCAGCTTAAAACCAAGCTCAATCTTTCGAATGTTGAGGAAGTTTGCACTTCAGAAAATCTCAAGAAGCTTGCACGTGAACTTCCGACTGATATTGAAGCATTTTCACGGGCCGCTGGCGTTTCGCCAGATTTCTTATCCAAAATATATCCTGATTTTGCGGTATTGATTTTCAGGCTAAAGAGTGAACAACCATCAGCGCCTGCTTCTGTATCTACAGCAATTAATACTTCAGCTACATTTGCATTTTCTAGTAATAATGCTGACTCGGACTCAGAACATCAGTCGCGGTACTTTGGACAGACAACTACCAGAACAACTGGTAGAACACAGAATTCGGCGGGCCGTGTGACCAAACCACGAGCCACTAGAGGGAGATCAGCATCGCGATCAAATTCATCAAGATCCACTTCGCGAGCAAAATCTACCACCACCAGAAAGGGGAAATCAACAAGCTCCTTTTCTACTGTTCCCTCTATGCCATTTTAACTTGCATATTATAAATTGCATATATTAGAAAAAAAAATAAAGGTTATGGAGTTATAAAATAAAAAACGCATATAAACTTTCTAAATCTAATGAGAATAGATAGTAAATTAATAATAAACAAATCCAATTGGCAAAAATAAAGAGCAGACTAATTGTTTAGAAAGTTGCAAAAGTACTGGTACAAGAAAATGAGATGAATATCAAAACCAGGCTTTAAAGTATGTAGAACGCGAAATATACACAATAAAACCCTAACCTACTAATTTCTTATTGGCGTCATGCATCACGTACTAAATTGAGTCCCTATTGATTTAACCCACCATATACGATTTAGTAATTTCCCCGTGCTTTTACCACTATTTCTCAGGAAGGATCTGATCTCTGTTCTTCCTTTTTTTCTGCAGGAAGGAATATTTTTTATATTCATTTCCTTACTTGTTCTTCTTCCAATTTGAAAAAGAGTTTTTTTGGGAGATAGACTGAGGAATGAAGAGCTACAAATAAAACAATGTTGCCAGTAAATGATAACATTAAGAGCGCGTCCCGAGGCAGGACATTACGCGTCCGTCCACGAAATGAAGAATCTTCCACTTCTAACCGAGTCGCAAGTCAATCTTCAAAGCCCATTGTGACATCGTCTACCCCGGTTTACAACGATCTTTTTTCTCCCATCACCATCACCGAGGAGGATCTTGCCGACAATGAATGGTTCACCTTCAGCCAGCAGGACCTAGACAATCTTCGGCAAAAAAGTCTAAGCGAGAAACAAAAGAACGACCAACTGGAGCAACTTAGCGATATCATAAGCTCTGTGGATGTCAACGATGATGACGATCTGTCAATAGGGGACTCGACCATAGACGATATGTTTTCGACCATTGTTCCTAACGAGGGGACCCTTCAGCCGACCGAGAACAGTACTTCTCATGAAACAGCTGTCCTTAGTGACGATAGTGATCTAGGTTTTGATCTTGATAGTAATGACAGTTTTTTTAATACCCTACATGACGAGCTAAATGCAAATAACCAGGCTACCCAAGTTGAAAACAACTCCGGTTCTTTAGAGCTTGTGAATCGAACCGAATCGGATATCTGGAATCCAAAGGACCCACCCAGTCCTCCAATGTGTTTTGATGACTACTATATTCCCATGTTTGATGCAGACCCCATAAACCAGTCCGACTATCAAAACAATATTCCAGGTGCGGATCCTGATAAACCGAAGCCTTCCAAAGTACAGGATATTGTTAACATCTGGAAGCTTGATATACCCGACCATAATGAGTTTTGGACATTTGACCCAGAGGCATTAGATTTTTTTTCGCCTGAGCCTTTAGACCCTAACTCATCCACAACCTTTAAAAGGCTATCTATGGCACCACAAAGCATTGAAGACAATGAAACATATCCCTGGACACAAGAAGTTAACGATATTCGAAGTAATATATTCCATCTTGATAGCTTTCGCCCAAACCAACTAACGGCCATTAATGCAACGCTGAATGGCAAAGACACATTTGTATTAATGCCTACAGGTGGAGGGAAATCGTTATGCTACCAGCTACCTGCGTGCGTTAAATCTGGGAAAACAAAAGGCGTCACGATCGTGGTTTCTCCTCTACTAGCCTTGATGGCCGACCAGGTGACCACACTTAAAAGTCTGGGAGTAAAGGCTCAAGAGCTGTCGTCCCATACGACACTACCAGAAAGAAAAAAAATACTGGATGGTATTGAAAGATCGGTCATAGAGATCCTCTACATGTCTCCAGAAATGCTTTATCTGTTATTTTTCAAGGATCTTTCTATTGAAGGAAAAACGGAACAAGAAATCAAAGATTCGAAAGAAACTCCAAGGTTTAAAAAGTTTCTTCGAAAAGGCATTTTTGCCCGAATAGTATTAGACGAAGCACACTGCGTTATGTGGGATTTTCGCAAAAAGTACAAATACGTCAAGTACATCAAACATATTCTTCCTGAGATACCAATCATGGCTTTAACGGCAACGGTTGCCATACAAGAGCAACACAATATTTTGGATTGCTTCCGCACCCGGAATCCCTTGATTTTAAAGTCAAGTTATTTTAGACCCAACTTAAATCTATCTATAAAAATGAAGCAATCTCGCTCGGTAATTGATAATGACATTGTGACAAGACTGAAAACAGAGTTTCAAGGGAAATCAGGTATAATATACTGTTTTTCTCGCCGAAGCTGCGAGGATCTTTGCCAGCACTTGCTGAATAATGGTATCAGTGCAGGATACTTTCACAGCAAGGCAAAAAAGTATCAAAAGTTATTGGCTCTAAGGCTATGGAAAGAAAATAAACTCCAGGTTATTTGTGCCACAACTGCATTCGGCATGGGAATCGACAAGCACGATGTTCGGTTTGTCATTTTCCATGCTCTACCTAGAGATCTTCCCAATTACTACCAGGGAGTTGGACGAGCCGGTCGTGACGGCAAGTCTTCTGATTGTGTGGTATATCTTTCTCTGTATGACTTCTTACTGGTTGCTGGTTTAAATATAATTGATAACGGGGTTCCAGAAGAAGCTAAAGTCAGAAGTCTACAAGGGATCAAAGATCTTAACGGGTTTTTCCAGGATTTTTCTACCTGCCGACATGCTCGACTCGTCAAGTTCTTTGGAGAAACACCCACATTCACCACATGCAACAATATGTGCGATAACTGCGAATTTCAGAGCAGATACGATAGAAGAAATTGTACAGCAGAGGATCTTCATTACCTCAATTCTCGCAAAGTGCAGTTAAGAAATCTTTTCCAGTTTTTGCAGAGAAACTTTGTCGACCCTCGGTATAGCAAGCATAACTTTATAGGAACGATGGTTCATTTACCAGGGCAAGAATCAGAGTTTTCGTTTCTCATGATGAGTATGGGTCTATTGGATTTCCCTGGCATGCAAGACAAGATATGCAAGGAGATTGACGCCCTTATTCAAGCCGAAATCTTGCTACGGTATTTAAAAAACTCCAGAAAGAACATTGACTCGATTAACGTGAACATGTGTTTTGATCTAGGGTTTCAGACTTTTAGCATATTGATACAAGGATTTGTTCTTGATCCCGTCAAGGCAAAAGTACTTTAGAGCGAAGCAGCTAATGAAATGATTAATGATTTATGAGTTTGGTAATGAATGGATTTTTAAGAGTAATGACAAATCTTATATATATCGCCTTTTTTTAATGACAAAAAATAACTACAATAAAAATAATGATATGATTGCATGTATTTAAACTGTATCATCGTGATAAACCCATCTATTTTGTGAAAAGTCAGTATAACCGCTGCTCAACTAATTGATAATACTTACGATGTTTCTTTTGGGTTTTCCGGGGCTCTTTTTATATACTGTACGTCACCTTCCGGACGCTCTAAAATATAGTTAGTTTTTTGCTTTGTGCGGGTTTGATTTAATACTGAAAAAAGTAACTCACCTGCAACCTCGTTACCAGAAAGCATAGACTGCAACGACAACGATACCGACATGATAGAATGTATTGGGGTCCACTTGTCGCCCAAAAGATCCAGGCAAATGTGACCGTTGGAATATATATGCGGGTGGAGGGGAATCTTAAAAATACTCGCAGTCTGAGAGCCGGGTATTGGTGGCGACGTGCGAACGAACTGGACCCAGGGGACTTCTATGGGGTACAGTGGGGGGATTCTGAACCGAATACGATATGTGTCGTTGGCATATAAAGGGTTGCCTGGGACCTGAATATCTACAAAAATCTCGCTCAAATCGCTGTCGTTAATCAGGTCTTTGACGAGGTGAATTCCTAGACAAAAAATGTGGGTTAGCATCATACGGAATTGCGTTATGGTTTTAACTAGCATCACACAAAGACTTACCGTCTGCCTTATCTTTATCAAACTTTAAGAGTTCTCGCTTGATTCTAATTGAAGATGCCATTATGTCAAACCTTGGTATGCTGAATAGGATATAAATTAGTATAAGCAGATAGTAGAATGTCAAAGAAAAAAAGGAATATAGAAGTGCACAGAAACAAAAAAGAAGATATAGTGATCAAAAGTTGGAAGACGATGGCCCTTTTAATTGTCTTTGGCAGTGGCTGGGGAGTTATACAATATTGGTATGTGGTGGGTGACGCCAGAAATCGTTAATGTGGACTGCGGCGTTAAATTGAATCTCCGGTTGACTTTAAAAAAAAGGTTTCAGACGTTGGTAACTAAACGATAAATTGGTAGAGTTCTTATTAATATCTTTACGAAATATATCAAAAAATCAACTTCAGATACAAAAAAGCTTATGGGATTGAAAACTAGAAATGCTTACGATAATAGCATTATCTATCATTGTTTTTGGTTAAGCGTGTCACTCGGGCTCGATAGAATCAGAAAAGAGGCTGTGAAGTCTGCTCACAAGTACCTGAAAATCGAAAGTTATCGCTAGTCTTGGTTGAAGCTGAAAAGAATAGGTTTTTGTAAATGTTCTTATCAAAGATCATATTAACATATAGCATCTCCGTCTTCGTTATCCTTCTTGGCCCAGCTAAATAAATATCTGGTTTTATTAACGTTTTCTTCTAGTTTCAACATGCTTCGCCAACAGCCCAAAAATGGGTTTCAATTCCAGCGCATAATAAACAAACTGCTTTGATTGATCCTCTATTTATTTCCACTTGTTTTCATCAGCGCTTATAATATTTAAATTCTTATTACCTCCAAACAGATAAAGCGTGCAATCTCTTGCACACCGGTTAGACTGTTTAATATTAACGACTCCATTCCAAATGATATCTTTGTAAGTCCTTTTCAATATGCTGTCAAAAAGAGGCACTCATACTGAATATACCTAATGGTAGCCAGCTCGCTACATCCAAAGCCGTAACTATACCTCCCCATAGCAAACGCGGAGAACCGTTAACCGCAAATTGGTAAGGCTAAACCAAACAAAGATGATGACAGTCAAGTTCTAATTCCAAAAGCAAATCATATTTTTGCAAAAACAAATAAAAAGACAAAAAATAAAAAAAATAACTGCGATCACGTGATTTATTTTGTGATGATATTACCTTTGAGTAAGGTGCTATTTTCAAACACACATAACTATTCCTTGTGGCCCAATGGCAAGGCGTTCGCCTACGACTATTGAGTTGCACAGCGAGAGATTCTAGGTTCGACCCCTGGCAAGGAAGTTAATTTTTTGCTATTTTTACCATAAAACAGTGTCACGTGGTGTTATGGGACCCCATGACATAAGTGGTTAGGGTTATGGGTGCTGATGGCAACATAACCATAATCACAAAGGGAGTTGCACACCACCATACGGATAATCTGAGAGACATTGAAGAGGACAACTGGAAGTGACAATAGAAACGAAGACTTATTAAGAACAGAGGTACAGGAGTTGAAGGACTGTCCGGAAGGTGAACAAGTGCTAATTCCCATATATGGATTTGTAACTGTCATTATATTAAGCAAGAATCTACAATTTATATCAGAGAACTCGACAATAAATCTCTGTTCTTTCTTTACGTGTTGAAATAAGAGATATGAATAACAACTTTGCCTGTATCAGTAATATCATCGGAACTTTCGAACGTCCAAGAAAAAGATGTCATCGCGATTAATGAAGAAGGGAGCCCCATTGTGGAAGTCACACGGGACCCGATCCCAGTGAATAAGGGGAGACCTGGGAATGCAAGAGAAGCCCGGGCGGTAAGCCATGAAGCCAGAGAACGAGAGATGGCTATCTCCCGTTGGTCGTATGAATGGGAAAAAGAGAGAGTCCGCGTGAATGGAGTCTTTTATTTTGCGTTTTTTGAAGTGGCCGACCCAACGATCAACTATGAGTTCTCGGAGGAGAACGGGGCAGCATTCCAGGATTTTTTCTTAAACAAATGGGACCTTGTAATGAAACACTCGTGTTAAGACGAATTCATCTTGTGGGTTTTGGAGGTACACGATATCATTACGAATAACTTGAAGGCCGGGATCAGCGGCACGCAATACACAGAGTTTGTACGTATGGCATCGAAGGCGGACGATAAGGAGTGGCATAGTATTTCAAATTGTTTTAATGGGAACCCGAGCGCCGTGATCGCTGGCTGTCGCGAAGTACTATACGATTTGGACCAGCGGGCCCGGGACTTTAATAGGATCTACCAAATGGGAAGTGCGTTCTCGGACAGGGCCCTCTCAGATTTCTTTGATGCCATGTCGGTTTGGTTGGGGTCGAAGAGAGAAGGCCCAGCTGATTTTGTGAAGAAGCTCATGGGTTTCTTGTATGTTAAGCCCAAGTGGGTTAGGGATCGGATCTACTATGAGAACAGAGAACTGTTCGATGACTCGACGAGATTGGTCTGTAGCCGAGTCAGGGCCATTGCGTACGGACCCGATACACCGGAAAGGAGAGCGATTGAAGAACGTGCTCAGAAGATTATCACTCAGGGCCAGGAGGACGACGCCGACCGCGGCTGCACAGTGCGCATGGTTTTTGGGAAGAAGAGCGTTGACAGGAAAAGATGGGGAACCGGGAAATTTTCTAAGCGGAAGGGGGTCACCAGAGGAAGACCGTACGATTCAGGACGCCGCATGGGCGTTTTAGAGTTCTCCGGAGTTTATTGAAGAGTCTCACAGGAAGGGGGTGGTTATCCCCAACGTTCCCTCTCGGAAATATGAAGGATGTGGTTTCAAGCCGCCTGCCGCTATCAGGAAAGACTCGAGAGAGAGAGGTAGAATTTATTCCGAAAACGAGTTCCTATTTCAAAGGACCTATTATTTGTGCTTCAAGTGCGGTAATCACAAAGCCAAGGAAGGTCCCTGCGTATGGCATCCTGTGGTTAAAAAGTATTATTCAACTGACATCGAATTAAGAAAATGATTAAAAACTAAAAGGAATTAAATTTTGTACTACTATAACATTTTTTAAAAAACAGATTTGTTTAGTCGACCTCCTCGACGGTGGGGCCGCTACCCTCACCAGCACTGGGACCAGCGCTGGGACCGGCACCGGGGAAACCACCGGGGAAACCACCGGGAGCACCGCCAGGAGCACCGCCAGGAGCACCACCAGCCTCCTGGTAGAATGCAGTCATGATGGGGTTGGCAACTCCCTCAAGCTCCTTCTGTCTGTCGCTGAACTCCTCAGTGGTGGCAGTCTGGTTGCTGTCAAGCCACTCAATCGTCTCAGTGATCTGCTTCTCGAGCTTCTCACGGTCGCTCTCAGAAACCTTCTCCTTGAACTTCTCCTCAGAAACAGTGTTCTTAAGAGAGTAGGCGTAAGACTCAAGACCGTTCTTGGCGGCAATACGAGCTGTCTCCTTAGCGTCCTCGTCCTTGTACTTCTCGGCCTCGGAAACCATGCGCTCAATGTCCTCCTTGGAAAGACGGCCCTTGTCGTTGGTGATGGTAATCTTGCTGCTCTTACCAGTGCCCTTTTCGACAGCAGAAACGTTCAAGATACCATTGGCATCAATGTCGAAGGTGACCTCAATCTGAGGAACACCACGAGGAGCAGGAGGAATGCCAGAAAGCTCGAACTTACCAAGAAGGTTGTTGTCCTTAGTCTTGGCACGCTCACCCTCGTAAACCTGGATAAGAACACCGGGCTGGTTGTCAGCATAAGTAGAGAAGGTCTCAGACTTCTTGGTGGGAATGGTGGAGTTACGGGGAATCAACTTGGTCATGACACCGCCAGCAGTCTCGATACCAAGGGAAAGGGGTGCGACATCAAGAAGCAACAGATCCTGGGTCTTGCTAGAGGTGGTATCACCAGAAAGGATAGCAGCCTGGACAGCAGCACCGTAGGCGACAGCCTCATCGGGGTTGATAGACTTGGAGGGCTCCTTGCCGTTGAAGAAGTCGGAAACAAGCTTCTGGACCTTGGGGATACGAGTGGAACCACCAACAAGGACAATGTCGTGGACCTGGGACTTGTCAATCTTGGCGTCACGGAGAACCTTCTCGACAGGCTCAAGGGTCGATCTGAAAAGGTCACCGCACAGCTCCTCGAATCTGGCACGAGTGATGGAGGTGTAGAAATCAATACCCTCGTAGAGAGAGTCGATCTCGATAGAGGTCTGAGCAGACGAAGAAAGAGTGCGCTTGGCACGCTCGCAAGCGGTTCTCAGACGTCTGAGAGCACGCTGGTTAGAAGAAAGATCCTTCTTGTTCTTGCGCTTGAACTCAGCAATGAAGTGGTTGACAAGTCTGTTGTCGAAATCCTCACCACCAAGATGGGTATCACCAGCGGTAGCATTGACCTCGAAGATACCCTCCTCAATGGTCAAAAGGGAGACATCGAAGGTACCACCACCGAGATCGAAGATAAGAACCTTGCGCTCCTCCTTGGCGCCCTTGTCGAGACCGTAGGCAATAGCGGCGGCTGTGGGTTCGTTGATGATACGAAGAACGTTAAGACCGGCAATCAAACCGGCGTCCTTGGTAGCTTGTCTTTGGGAGTCGTTGAAGTAGGCAGGGACAGTGATGACGGCGTCAGAGACATTACCGCCAAGGTAGCTCTCGGCAGTCTCCTTCATCTTGGTCAAGACCATGGAGGAAATCTCCTCAGGCTGGAAAACCTTGGTCTCACCCTTGAACTGGACCTCAATGGCAGGCTTGCCGTTCTTGTCGATAACCTTGAAGGGGAAGTGCTTAAGATCAGTCTGAACCTCACTGTCGGTGAACTTGCGACCAATTAATCGCTTAGCGTCGAAGACTGTGTTCTCGGGGTTCATGGCGGCCTGGTTCTTGGCGGCATCACCAATCAGGCGCTCAGTGTCGGTGAAAGCGACGAACGAGGGGGTAGTACGGTTACCCTGGTCGTTGGCGATGATTTCGACACGGTCGTTAGTGAAATGGGCCACACAGGAGTATGTGGTACCAAGATCAATTCCAATAGCTTTGCTCATTGTTTATAAATGAAATAAATTTTTGGGTAGAATAGAAAGGTAGAATATTTCGTCAAAAAAATTGATGAAGTATATAGAGGAGGAAAAAAAAAGAGAGTTAAGAAAAGAGTGGAATTTGAATCCTTTTTATAGTTGGCTGGTTGCGAGGTTTTTGATCGGCTTATTATTTGATTGAGCGTTTGGACTTTTTCGAGAGTTCCATGGAAGGTGCTAGGTCTTTTTTTTTTAAAAAAGGTAGGCCACGTGATATTGTTTATAGTTTTTTTTGTTGAAGGCCACTTGTTTTCAGCACTTTGTACTTCTCCATGACGTATTTATGAAAATATTTTCCAGTAGACTTTATTTTTTAAAAGAAATTCTAGGAAAAACAATCTCAACTGGGATGATCTGGATTGTATTTTATACAAATACACGGATCTAATATATTCAATTCTTTACTGGAGCTCATTCCAAGTCCTACCCTTCTTGTAGTACCTTGACGTTTTTTTCAGTGGGAACCCCACCCCCTTTACTATTATCCACATATGATTAAATCTAAGGAAAGAGAATATGACTGGTCATTAAATATAAAAATACAGCAAAGAATATATATAAAAAAGTCTATGAGTCGTTTTGATCTTGGATTGATTCAATGGCACGATACTCTTCTGCCACAAAGTTTTCGTAGCTCTCGAGAGCCTGCTGGGTATAGGACTTGAAACTAATCACATCTGAAAGCATCCGCTCGGCTTCTGCTTCCATCCGTTCCCGTGTCAACGTTACTTGTCTCTTGAGAGTATCATGTTCTTGAGAAAGATCCTTGTTCTGCTTTTGTAGCTGCGTTAAGCCAGTGCTCATGTCGCGGGTCAGTTCCTGGATCTTGAGCTCCATCTTTTCAATCTCGGTGTTGGCTGCAGTCATCTCCATGCTCATGGTCTGCGTCAGTACATCGGCTTTGTTGGAAGTGGCATTGTACTTGGCTTGTAAACTTTCCAGTAGATCGCGTTTTTCAACAATCTGCTCGTTAAGACTGTCAAGCTTTTCTTGGATGCGAATGTACTCATCTTGGGCCTGGTGCGTGCGTTCGCTAACTTCCTTGCGATATTCATAAAGGAGCGGCTTGATTTGAGTATTGATCTTGGACTCAATGGAGGTATTGAGCTCGCCAGCATTGGCAGGAAGAGAGCTGGGTATGTCTATGGAGAAAAGAGTAGGGTCCTTTTTCATAGCTTCAGAAAGCGTCTTTGATCGGTCCATTTTTAGGCTGTAGCACGCTTTAATATACTCGTTCATGGTTGTTTCCAGCAGCTGGAGAGCCTCCTGAGCCTCCTGGTCCTTTTCGGTCTGGATTTTTTCCATTTCTTCGAGCCGGTCTTTATGTATATCGAGCGAGGTTGCGATTTTTTGGCGTTCAAGCTGCATCTTGTCAATGTCTGCAGGCTTTAGGCTCTGCGAAGCAATCTGCGCTTGGATTTGCGCCTTTTCTGCTTGTATTCGCTTTAGGTCTGCTTCCGAG
Organism: Magnusiomyces ingens NRRL Y-17630; assembly: GCA_900497715.1. NCBI lineage: Eukaryota > Fungi > Ascomycota > Dipodascomycetes > Dipodascales > Dipodascaceae > Magnusiomyces > Magnusiomyces ingens. Next base: position 574,779 of record UIDE01000008.1, read on the forward strand.
GTCTTAACGCTTTCCTCCAGCTCCTTAATCGCGCGAGCCTTCTTTTCTTTGGCCGCCTCCATGCGTTCAGCATAAGCTTGAAAGTTCTTGATATCAGCTGTCAGCATTTTGATTTTTTCCTGCAGATGTTGTTTTGCTAATGGCTTTTTGCTCAATTCTTGAACCTTGTCTTCAAGCTCCTTGTTTGACTCTTGAATCTCTTGTAGGCTCGCGTTTATGCTACCGACGTATCCTGAATATTCTTCTTCCAAGTCGGCTTGAAACTGCTGGTTGTCTTCGACTCCCTCTAATACATAAGCCATGTAAGCACGGGATGTGTGTTTAAATAACAGCTGATCAACAATATTAGGGCCTGCGAGCTCTGCCCCAGGATACTCTCTCTTGTTAAAAACGTCCATGGTAGTGTTCAGCTCAACAAGCCATAAAAGCATGTTAAGAAACGCTGGCCAACTTTGTCCACCAACAGCTGAAATTTGGGATTTATTGATTGTTTCTAGGTATGGGTAATTTAGGGTCTTTAATAAAAAGTAAACCTCGTGTTCGATTGACTTTGCAAACTTGTATCCTGGGTCCATTCGCGTGTAAAGCCACTTAAAGATCAAAACGAAATCCTTTTGGGTAGGTGCGCGTAGAGACTTGAGAGTCAACGGATGGCCTGTTTCCCCAGGGAAGTTATAGTTTTGTAAGTAATCATGGACTGCTTGGGCGGTTTTGGCGATCTGATCTTTATCTCGAAATGAAAGTATTAATTCGTGGGATGATGAAGCAGAAGCCGGGGTAGAAGCCGAGCCTGCAGATGAAGGGACTGGTGTGGAGACGCCAAACGACGACATGCGCGAGCTGTTGCGTTGGGCTGAGGATGTTGGTAATGCTCCTGGTGGGCCGCTGTTATTGTTGTTTGGAAACCGCTGCGACCCGTTGGAAGAGATGGGAAGAACGGAGCTTTTGCGAGATTGCGTGGTTCGTTGGATGCTGGCATTCATCATTTCGGTTAACGAGCCAGCCATGACGCCTGACCCGCTGGGTCCAAGACCTGCGACTGCTGCGTTGCTGTTCCCGTTGCCAAACGGGGCCATTGGAACGTGCGGTTGTTGCTGCGGTGGTTGTCGGCGCGCAGAAAACCCAGGGGTATTATTTTGGCGCCGAGAGAGGGGGGTCGAGCGCGCCAGACTCGCGCCGGAGATACCTGGGATCATGGAGTGTCGAGGATTAGACACCAAGGAGTTCCTTGGGTTGGACACGAGAGAGTGTCGCGGGTTAGAGGCTAGCGAGAGACGCGGGTTAGAGGCCATTGATGCTCTGGGGCCGGCCGCAGAGCGGGGGCCGGAACCAATGTGAGCCATGGAGGGTCTTCTCAGGCGCTTTGAGGATGAAGAAGGCTCGTTCACGGCCATTGTGGGTAGGTTAAGGAGATGGTAGTGGAGTGTGAGAGAGCTATTAGATGATTTGGAATGAGAAGTGTAGATACTACCATATGTATGTGTACGAACGGCGGGTTGTTTTTTTTTTTTGAGAGTATTTGTTTATTTTGTTTGCCGTAGTAGGTGAACATACCGAGCACATTTTACTGACATTAGTAAACGCGTTACCCTGTCTTGACAGCCGTGTGTGTCACATGACTAACCGAACCGGGTTCGGTTCTTCTTTGAGTTAGATCAAGCCGCACAGGACCCGTGACAGAGAAAATTTTAGGTTTTTTTGTTGGCGAGGGCAGACGGGGAGGATCTGACGGCACCTTTTGGGCGCTCAGCGGCAGCCTCAACAGTTTTTGTCAAATTCCAAATCAGCCTGTGAAAAATTTTAGTGTGGGCAAAGCGACCGATATGATTTCTAACACACCAGAGGACCCCACCAAATAATCTGTGCGTTTATGGTGGTAATAAAAATATATATATAAATGCTCTTCCCCCCCTTTATCTGATTTTACTTCCTACCATATACTTTCATACTCTTCGACACTTGACATGTATCCTCTTGGATTCCTTGTAAAACCCCTCTCAAAACCACCCATCGCTTACTTATCCCACGTCTTCCGCCGCCTCTGGACCAACGCATCCACCCCCCCATACACTCCCACACCCGCAATGACTCAATCTACAACCCCCGTAAACGTCTTCCGCACGATCAAAGAAGTCCGCACCTGGCGCAGAGCCGCTCTGCTCGAGGGCAAGACGGTCGGCCTCGTCCCCACCATGGGCGCTCTTCATCAAGGCCATCTCAATCTGGGTAAGTGATCCAACCTTGTGAAACTAATTTTTTTTTTTTTTTTTTTTTTTTTTTTTTCAAAAATATAACCTCGGATGTTAACCTTTATTGCAACCACTTCCCCCCCATATACAGTCTCTCAATCCGTCCAAAATAACGACTTTACCATCGTTTCCATCTTTGTGAACCCCTCACAATTTGCACCCCATGAGGACCTTGACGCCTACCCTCGTACCCTTGACGCAGACATCGAGGCCCTGTCAACTGTGCCCTCTCACAACCCCATCGCAGTCTTCGTCCCCACCGTCACCGAGATGTATCCCAGCGGCATTCCTCTTGAGCAGGCCAAACAACGCGGCGCGTTTGTCGAGGTCAAGGGTCTTAGTGAGCAGCTCGAGGGTTCGATCCGGCCCCAGTTTTTCCGCGGCGTTGCAACCGTCGTGACCAAGCTTCTCAACATTGTCACCCCGGAGGTGGCTTACTTTGGCCAAAAGGACATCCAGCAGGTGGTGGTTGTCAAGCGCATGGTCAAGGATCTCCTCATTAACACAGAAATCTTCATGGTCCCCACCGTCCGTGAACACAACTTGCTGGCCATGAGCTCAAGAAACACCTACTTGACCCCAGACTCTCGCGCCCACTCTTGCATCCTTTATCAGGCCCTGGCTGCCGGAGAAACTCTCTACAAATCCGGCGAGACGAGCCGCGCCAAAATTATGGAGGCCATCAACGCCGTTATCAAGCCGTATGAAAAGACCCCCGATACCCCGGAAAACCAGTTTGCTGTTGATATCGAGTACATCTCGCTGGCTGATACAGTCGACCTTCAGGAGGTTGATCAGGTTGATCCTGCCGTTGGTGCCATTCTGTCGTCTGCAGTTCGTGTTCCAAACAAGTCTGGCACTGAAACCAGAATTATTGACAATATTATTCTTCATTAAAAGTATTTTTTTTTTTGGCATTTAGAGTATGACGTTTTTATTTAGTTTAGAGTTTTGAAAAATTTCCTAGTGTTTACTTGAAAAAAAATTAACTTGTTTTCCTTTCCCCCACTTTTAAAAGCCTCTTCGTCCCCCAAACGTCTTTTTCCCAATAACAACTGCACCTCGGCTTTTCTCTCTCTTGCTTCTCTTTTCCTGAAAAGAGTCATTGCCATCTTGGAGCTGCTTATACTTTTGTGTATCTCTTTCAAGCTGCTCCTCAATTGCGGCTCGGCCCCAGTCCCCACTTGCGGCTTGATCGCGGCCGCTCTCCCGGAGCGAATAGAAAACACCGCCAAGCTCTGCCAACCAGTAAGGACTCACGGCCGTGACTACCGACATGTATTCTTTGGAGGTCAGCACGAGTTCGTGGTACACCACGTACTCGGGCAGGTACCCCAGGCCGTAAAGTGCAGAGGTCGGGTGCAACTGCATGATGAGATTGGTGCGCAGATTCATGTACTCACCTAGACCGCGCACCCGCGCCGCCTGCGCAAAGTACCCGCTGCAAATACACTGCCGCACCACATCCCAGTCTGTTCCGCACGAGCGTACATTGTGTCTACTATCGCGCAAGATGTACGCCAACTGCTCGCGCACCTCTTTTGCGCGACGCAGCGCCCGCGCATGCAGAAAGTGTTTGGCACACCACGTGTCGGAAGATTTGTTGGAAACCCATTGCTTGTAAACGTGAAGAAGTGTCAAATGGTCGGACTCGGCAACAAAAAATTTCTCCCGAGCTGCATCCGCCTCTTCTTCTCGTTCCTTGGGTCGGTAGAAAATGGAAGGGACTGAAAGCATCGACACTATGGTGAGCATTTCTTCAGTGCAGCCATACTCCAGTGACATGATGACGAGTTTAGCTAGAGACGGTTCCATGGGGAACTTGGACATTTTTGTGCCCAACGGCGTGAGTCGCCCTAAATTGTCAAGAGCTCCCAGTGCCCAGAGATCGTACAAACTGGCAGTCATGGTATCGGTTGGCGGGGGGTCCATAAAGTCAAACTCAAGGAGATTGTCAACGCCTAAAGATTTGAGCAGCAGCAGCGTGTTGGCCAGATTTGTTCGCTGGATTTCTGGTATTGCTTGTGGATACATCTCATCCATCTCTGCACGCTGGGTATATAAACGATAGGCAACGCCATGACCTGTTCGACCTGCACGGCCGGATCGTTGGTTGGCATTGGCAAGTGAGATTGGGGCGAGTTGAAGTGAGTCCATGCCGATTTTGGGGTTGTACACCTTCATTTTGGAGTATCCGCAGTCGACCACGTACTTGATACCATCGACTGTCAGCGACGTTTCGGCAATGTTTGTTGCCACAATAACTTTCCGCACACCTTTTCGAGCTGGCTCAAAGATTTTGGCCTGCAGATCGGCAGGAAGCTGGGAGTAGATGGGCAAAATTTCAAGAGGCTGGGGCTTGTCGAGAAGTTCCAGCCGCTCTCGAACAACCTCGCACGTCACTTCAATATCTTCTTGGCCAGTCATAAAAACCAAGATATCGCCAGGACCGTTTTTAATATGAATGGACAAGATCTGCTTAACAGCAGCGTCAACATAATCTTCGACAGGAGTCGAGTGGTTTTGGACATCCACAGGGAAAGTTCTTCCAGGAATTGTAAACTGTGGAGCTCCGCCATAAAACCGAGAAAAGCGTTCTGCATTCATGGTTGCAGAGGTGATGATTAGTTTGAGGTCGCGTCGTTTTTGCAGTACTTTTCTAAACAGACCCATCAGCACATCGGTGTTTAGTGCACGCTCGTGAGCCTCGTCCATAATTATACATGAATACTGGTCCAAGGTGGGCTCAGTGAGGGATTCGCGAAGCAATACACCATCGGTCATGTACTTGATGATTGTTTCCTTGCTAGTGCAGTCTTCAAAACGAATTGCGTAACCGACTGTAGATCCCATTTTAACCTCCATTTCCTCACTCACACGCTTGGCCACACTGATGGCGGCAACACGACGAGGCTGCGTGCACCCAATCATGCCTCTTTTCCCGTATCCGTCCTCGTAAAGAAACTGTGTGAGCTGGGTAGTTTTACCGGATCCGGTCTCGCCGATCACAATGGTTACTTGATTGTCGCGTATGACCTGGAGAAGATCGTCACGGACGGCAAATGCCGGGAGGTATTGACGCTGTTGTTTTAAAGAAAGCTTCTTGCTGAATTCGCTGACTCCTTGGGACTTTTCTTTTAAAAGATCGGAAAACTTGTCAACTGAAGAGCTGTTTTCTTTTTGCTCAGACTCGTCGGTTACACCCATGATATTCCCTAAGGCTGTTCCTGAAATGCTGGCGGAATCTCGGGCTTGTTTCTGGCGTTCACGTTTTTCGCGTTGCTCCTTAACGAGGGCACTACCGCGTTTAGCAAATACAGCCATGTCGCTTTGAGGGTCTCGGACAGCAGGCACCATATCTCTCACTTTGCCGTCAACTTTGTAACCCTCTAAAAACGGTGGTTTAAGCTCATTAACTAGCACGTGGATCTTTTTGTCTTCATTTTCTTCGTCCTCGTCAAAGAATTCGGCACCGCCGCCATTGACACCCGAGGTACGCATGCGGTTTCGCTCCCAGAGATCCAAATCTTTTTGTTTTTGGCGAGCAAATGAAGTTATGCGTGCAGTGACGCGGCGCTCCAAGGCTTTTTCCTCGACTTCGTAGTTGAGCCCATCTCCGAACGGGTTGTGGGACTCGTCACCTGCGGCGTGGCCAAATTCGTCGCCGGTGTACCAGTCACGATCAAGTGCCATTAGTGATTCCTGATCATATTCGTCATCGCCGGGGTAGTTTTGGGGAGAATCCTCGCGGTTGTGTCGTCGTTTGGAAGAAGATGAACTCCGGTCTGGTCGGTAGTATCTATCGGATGAGTTAGTAGCACCGCTTGATCTATAATCAGATCGAGAATCTGACTGAGGCGATCTGGGAACAGCAGATGAGTTTAATCCCTCCGCGCGTTTCTTTCGAATCTCGTCTAATTTGGCTTGGGCTTCAGCCGAAAGACTTGATTTTTTGGGTGGTGTTTGTTTAGGTTCGTCTGTGTCGTCGTGCGGTTGCTGTCTGGCATGGCACTTTGCTCCGTGAGCCATACGTTTGCGAAACTGCGGCTTTGCGACCTTTGTGGGAGTTTCATTTTCGAGTTCACCTAGTAAATCATCTTCGGCTTTGATTTTGATTTTTTTTGATTGCTTTTCGCGGTCAGGCTTGACGTCGGAGGAAGCCTCGCGTTTCGGCTTGACAAATACCAATCCAGGGTTCACGCTTGGTTTGGTCTCGTCTTCAAGTTTGATCTGGGGCTCCACCTTTATTTCTTTTTTAAAGGTCTGGACCTTGTCGTAGACTGATTCTAGGAACTCATCGTCGAATCTTCCAAAAGCCTTGCAAACGCGTACAAACGCGGGTTTGTTTGGTTGAGTAGTGGCAAAGTTTAAAACTTGGTTGGCGAGGGCACGGTTTAAAGCAGTACGGTTGAGCTGCTTTGAGATCTGCGAGGTAAGCTCCTCGACATACGATGGGTCTATGGTCGCCATCTCATAATGGGATATTGAAGAGATTGTGAAAAGTAAAAGGATGAATAGGTAGAAGGAATTGAATGTATATTCAAGTTTATATATTACAGAGGAAGATTAAAAAAATATGTGGACTGATAAATACCCTAGTATGCGTAATTTCCAGGCCGTATGAAAATTTTTGTATTCACCAGTGAAATTTTTCCATTTCCATTTCCCCTTTTGTTCCACCACTACCAAAAAGCTCAAGAGAAAGCAAAAAAAAGGCTCACCAGTCTACCATCTCTAGCACCACCACCACCATCATCAAGCACCATGAAGAATCTCAGACTGGCCGGCCAGATCAGAAACGCCTCGTCGTTTTCCAAGAAGCGCGATGTTGCGACTCCCTTCCCCACCAAGTTCCATCCTACCCGTTCCGCCAACACAACTAAAATCAACCTTCCTGCCGGTGTTGTGCACAATCCCCCCGCCAGCGCGCCATCCCCACACCAAACCCCCAGTGCGTTTCTGCCAGCGGAGGACCCCCGTCGCCATGCAGTCTGGAACACCAAGCAGGAGCACAATATTGAGACCATGCCTCCTTTGGCGGAGCCCGTGGTCAAGAAGTACCACCTGAGCGAGGCCGACATTGCCGAGATCCAGCGGCTGCGTTTGGAGGACCCGGAGAAGTGGACCCGCAAGGCTCTTGCCGAGAAGTTCAAGTGCTCGCCATTCTTTGTGTCGATTGTGTCTAAGCCCAGTACAGAGCGCCAGCAGGAAATGGATCAGCGACTGGAGACCATCAAATCCAACTGGACCGAGCACCGCACCAATGCCAGAAGAGATAGACAGCGACGACGTGAGCTGTGGTTGAGAGACGTTTAAGGTATTTCTATGTATATATTGTGTTGATTTTTTTAGGAAGAAGAAGAGCAGATGTGAGATTGGGTTGGAATTTACTACTTGTACATAAAGATGTTGTTTAAAAAAAATATAATATTATAAATTTAAAAAAATGAATGGAACCTGGTTATGAAACAAAGTCGCCGAATTCATCGTCATCATCCTCCTCGTCAGCTTTTTCTGGAAAAGTAGAGGACGAAGCGGCGGGTGGAGGCGGCGGTAACAGTGGCGGAGGCGCAATAGTTGGCGGGGCGATTGTCGGGACTAAGGTTGTTGTCGTTGTAGTTGTCGTTGTAGCTGGTTGGGTGTCCTCATCAGTCTGGGAGTCCGAGTCTTGCTTTTTAAGGTTAATGTGGAAGGACTGTCCCTTGGCCAAACTAAAATCCGAGGCGGCCGGCGCCGGGACATGTTGAGAAGCAACGATACGGCGGAAATCTCCCAAGGCCACATGAAAGTCGTCTACGTCCATGCCGCTGAGAAAGGTGATGCCGACAAGGATGCTATTGCTTCCGTTTACAAAGGTGATGGCATATGAGCGTCTGCTGTCCGGACACTTTTTCAGCATAGGTTAGATGTGTCAAGAATAAGGAAAAATAAAGGTTTATGAGATAGTTAATAAACGTACTGGAATGCAGTCAGTGTCGCCCAGAGTATAGGGAGCAATTGCAAAGATTTCGTTTGTTTTCTTGTCGAGCAGGCGAATCTCGCACTGGGGATGATCATCGTCGCAGTCGAGGTCCGTAATGCTATTTACGGAAAGAATGCCGCGCCAGAGAGCCTTTTTGGAGTTCCAGTAGCGCGAGGCGTAGCCATCTTTGAGGGAATCAGGAGTGATTCCAAACATGCGGACATCATCGTGGGTTCGGAAGGTTTCCACGGCGATTCTATTTGGTGAGGCCATTGTGGGATTGTTGGTAGTGTTGTTGAGATGCTACGAGAGAAGAACAAGTTTCGGTGGGGTTGTGTGGAGTTTTATGCGGGCTGTTTTGGAGGTTCATGTAAACTTTTAAGGTGCTGAATCAAATGCACTTAAAATTTTTCTGCTGGACATAAATGTATAAATACCTTATAACTCTTTTTTTCAACTTAACACCACGCGGAATCAAATAACCAAAAAAATGGCAAGAGGTATATCTACTTGGAGATGGCAACTGAAACGTAAACATGGGGGCTAACTGATCGCAAAAAACAGGCGCAGACTTTGACGATGACGACTTCTATGACGAAGAAGAAGATTACAGCGACGACCAATATAACGATGATTACGACCCACGTATGTATACAACTAGATCCCAAGCAGCTGGCTGACCTTTCCACCCATTCATTAGAGGAACTTGAGATTGCCGTAAACAAGGTGATTGCTGGGCTTGAAAAACGTAAAGTCCCCGTCGAGGTGATTGAAGATGCCATCTTCGACAATGACTTTGATGTCAAGGCCGCCATCAACGAGCTCAAGAAAAAGTACCCGGCCCCAGCCAAGAAGCCAAAGTCCGGGCCTCCTACACCTGCCAGCTCGACCGCGCCATCAAAGCCTGCTTCAGGACGTGAGTATTCCATCTATATGATTTTGTTATTCATTTTTCCATCCCCATGAAATTCCGAGTCTGTTGTTGGGTGGTCTTTAAAAAAACGCCTATCAATCTCTCAGCCACCCATTTTTTTTTTCCCACCAACTTTTCATCACCGCCACCACCACCAACTGATTTTCTACCACACTTTCCACCCAACTCACTAAACTTATCCAGCAAATCTACATCTTTATCATCTACAAGCAAAAAAATGTCCAAACTAGCGTCTCTTGCCAAAATGCGAGCCCTTAAAAAAGTGGCCCAGCAGGAATCAACCGACTCATCAGCTGCTGAACCATCAACTTTACAGCGCTCTACACCTGGGGCCCCCGTATCTTCTCTCAATCTTCTCGATAAACTACAGGCAAAACATAGCGGAGCAACAGAATTATCGTCATTATCATCATCTTCTTCGTTGAATTCACAATCATCAACTTCATCCTCATCTCTGGCAAAGACCAAATCATCTGCATTACAAAAGCTTGCAGCTCGAGCCCCCAAAATAAACCCAGCATTAACAAAACCTACGGAATCAAAACTCAAATCGCTTGGGAACTCAACTCCTACGCCTACACCATCTGCTCGGTCTTCTGAAAAGTCCTCTCCTGCATCAACACCCCTTCCAATCAGCATATTCCCCGAGATTGATTATAACTTGACCATTACCCCACAGGCACGCTCCTCGGCCCTCTTTTATACCGACTGCGACTCAGACTCGGACGCATATTCCCCACGGATGTCGTATAGCCCAAACCAGCATTCTAACTTTTTATATCCTATAGAATCCACACCCAAAGTTACCAAGCCGTTTTCTTCGCCAAGTCCTGACGACACGGTTCTTGCGGCTCAGTCGCAATCCAAGGGTTTTGTAGACGAAGCTACGGCCAAGTCGCTGGCCAATCTGAAGATTGATGGCGCGGCTCCTAAGAAACTGAAGTACAATGTGCTTGAAGAAATTAAAAAATCCAAAACAAAGAAGCCGGTTCTGTGTTTTGTGGTCATTGGACACGTTGATGCCGGAAAGAGTACTCTGATGGGCCGACTGCTGCTTGACACTGGAGCAGTTTCCAAAAACACGGTGGCCAAGTACGAAAAGGCGTCGAAGGAGATTGGCAAGCAGTCATTTGCATTGGCTTGGGTCATGGACAAGACGGATGAGGAGCGGTCTCGAGGCATCACTGTGGATGTTTGCTCGTCCATTTTCGAAACAGACAAGCGTCACTTTACCATTTTGGATGCTCCGGGACACCGCGACTTTGTTCCCAACATGATTGAGGGCTCGTCTCGTGCGGACGTGGCGCTTTTGGTGATTGATGCGTCGCCAAATGCGTTTGAGTCTGGGTTTTTCAGCGACGGCCAAACTCGCGAGCACGCGATTGTGGCGCGCAGTCTGGGCATTGAGCAGATTGTGGTTGCCGTCAACAAGCTGGATGTAGCTGACTGGAGCGAGGCGCGGTTCCAAGCTATCGAGGAGCAGCTGGGAGCTTTTCTGCAGCGGGTTGGGTTCCAGACTGAAAACACCACCTTTGTGCCATGCAGTGGTCTTTCGGGCATTAACGTTACGGGCAAGAAACAGAAGCTACCGGAAGAGCTTTCCCGATGGTACAAGGGACCTTCTGTACTGCAGGCGCTGGAAGCCCAAGAGCTCCCAGAACGGGATTACGCGGCGCCATTCCGGCTGCGTGTGATTGATGTGGAGGCGATGCCGCACATGGCGCAGGTAGTTGTTTCCGGACGCGTGGACTACGGGACGGTTCAGGAGGGCCAGGGGCTTATTGCTGTGCCAGCTCCGGCGTCGGGGAAGCAGCCGATTGTCAAGTCGATTCACAACTACGATCGGGAGCGCGAGTCGATACCGTGGGCCAAGGCCGGGGACTATGTTGAGCTAGTGCTGACGAACATTTTGCCGGATGACCTGAGCTCCGGGACGATTCTGTGTGGGGCCGAAGGGCCGGCCGTGGGGTACACGTCGAAGTTTGTTGCGAAGGTGACTGTGTTCGACATGGACAAGCCAATTCTTAAGGGCAACACGATGGTGATGCACTATGCGGGGTCGCGCGCGGAGGTGCAGGTGTCGAAGCTTGTAGCGGTGCTGGAAAAGAATGGCAAGGATGAGGTTGCAGGCAAGGCGCCGCGGATGATCAAGGGGGGCCAGAAGGCGCGGGTGCAGATATCGGTTCTGAATGGGCGGATGATTCCCATTGAGACGTTTGAGCAGAACCGGGATCTGGGACGTATTATTTTGCGCCGGGAAGGCAAAACAGTTGCAGTTGGGGTTGTTGAATCCTTGAAATGAAGGAGGGATAATATATAAATATATTTATTATAGCAAAAAGAACTGGGATAGTTTAAATTTGGAAAATGACTTTTTCAACCTTGTGCTGATCAAACAAATCGTAAGCTTCTTTGGCATCGGCCAGCTTGACTACGGTACCTGTGAGGAAGTCGAGTTTGTCCATGACGGCAACAAAGACCTTGAGGGCGTCATCGAAGATGGAGCGCACTGGGCAACGGCCGAACTGGATGGTTACGTTTTTGCCGTAAGCCTCGTTGCCGGTGATTGGGATATCTTCATTGTGGACCCCCACGGAGGCAATGCGGCCCCATGGCCGGACGGCGTCGAAGGCGATGCGGAGGGCGGCTGCGTGGCCGACAATCTCCATGACGGCGTCGGCGCCGCGGCCCTGGGAGGCCTTTTTGATTGTGGCGACGGGGTCCTGGTCGAGCGGGAGAGGGATGGCGCCGAGGGCTTTTGCCAGGTCGAGGCGGGCGGGGACGGAGTCGATGGCGTAGAGAATGGCGTCCGGGGGGAGTAGGTACTTGGCGGCGGCAATTGCGCAGAGGCCGACGGGGCCGCAGCCGACAACGACGGCGACAAAGGGCCCGTCCTGGGGGTCTTTGGGGGTCTCTGGGCGAGCCGAGGCGGGGGTGGCGGTGAAGTAGGCGTCTTTGAACGCGTTGGTGGCAGCAAAATAGCCCGTGGGGAAGATGTCGGCCATGAGGACGAGTTTTTTTTCAGCGGCGACGGGGTCGACGCCGGGCCTGAGGTGGGGCTGCTTGACGAGGGTGGAGTCTGCGAGGGGGACCTCGACGTACTCGGCCTGGCCGCCGTCGAGGGCGGCGGTGCCGAAGAGGCGGGACTGGGTGCAGCGGGAGGAGGCGCCGTGTCTGCAGTAGAAGCAGTTAGAGCCGCAGGAGATGGTGAAGGGGGAGACGACGTTATCGCCGATGGCAAAGGCGTGGACGTCGGGCCCGACGCGGACGACGGTGCCGGTGAACTCGTGGCCCATGATGAAGTCTGTGGGGGAGGGCTGGTTGCCGCGGAACACGTGCAGCTCGGAGCCGCAGAGGGCGGTGTAGTTGACGCGCAGGAGGACGGAGCCTGGCGAGGAGAGGGCGGGGACGGGGCGGGTTTCGAGGGAGATGTTGTGGGGCCCGTTGAAGACCACGGCGGCCATGGTTTTAGGGAGTTCAGGGTGGATTGGAGTCATTGGGGAGTGTGGAGGGGGATGGAGAGAAGGGAGAGGTTAGAGGGAGTATTTATAGCAAAGAAAAAAAGGTGGATGGTTTAATGGGTGTAGCACCACAATAACGGAGAACAGATACTGGGGGGAGATTTTAGCGCGCGCGTGTAAACAAAAGCCGATTGCGATTTTGAACGGTTGGGATATAAGCGCGCTGGAACGATGAGGATGCTTTGCAAGGATTTTTCAGATCAGATTCTAGTCTTTGGAGCGGGTTTGAAGTTGATGGAAATACTGGAGCTTTTTGTTTAGGAACTAAAGAACCCAGCCGCTGTTCCGACATTTGACGGGCGATAAATGCGTGGGGGGGGGGGGGGGGGGGGGGGAAGACCTAATTGTCGTCATTGGTAGTTGCCCAGTTACCCACAAGGCAGTGTGCCGGAGAGATTTTGTACGGTTCCGTGTGAGTTTAAAAATCATCTTAAAGCATTGCAAATCAGTTGCAAGTAGGTTTGTTTTTTCGATACGTTCCAGGTGAAGAGGACTGGGTTCCGGTTTTCGGGGCTTTAATTGGTTGAATTGAAAAGCCGAGCGGAGTCGATAACAGTGGTAACCTTAGCTTTAATCATCTCCAAGTTTGAATCGAAAAAGACGAATTCTAAAATTAACCCGTTTTTCTTTTCTTTTTCAAGCTGGCTGGGAGTTCATAAAGACCGGTATTGTTTTTGCAAGCCTTCACGATGTTCCAGTCTGGCGGGTTTCTTTTGGGAGTTTCTCGGATACCCCAAACGGGCAACTGCGGCCCTGGGCGCACGGCTAGTGCATGGCCTTTGGGTGCCCAGAAAAATCTCGGGGATTTTTTTTTTCTTTTTATAAAAGTCGATAGAAATGGAAAAAATATTTAAAAAAAAGGTATTTAAGTTTTCAAAATGAAAGGGGTACTTGGAGAAACTGCGTTAGGAGAAGACGAGGGAAATGAACAATCCAAGCGATTGTTTGACCTTGTAAAGTTTATTCTGATTTTTAATGGGCCTCCAAAACAGATATCAGACTAATGCTTGGTTATTATGGATATTTTCGAATGACCAGCTCAACGTTTCTTCTTGGTATTAGGACCACCGATTCAAGTTGAATATGGCAGCTGAAAGGCTTTTGGTCGATCTTTGTGGGAATTTCCTGTTTGGAGAGTGTGAAAAAATGGGTGACATTTCTCACGTGACTCAATACTGTTGTTGGTAGTTGAGCAGTTGTACCGCATTTGACAAAGCTAAAGTTGAGAAATGTCAAAAGAGGACCCTGGATAACAAGTTCCATCCAGGTGACTGAGTAGTAATGGGGGTTAAGTTAAAAAGAGATGTAAAGCAGTTGGACTGTTCAATGGCAAGAAACCAAAAGAGATGTAAAAGGAAATTAAGAACATGTATATTGGAGATGTTTATACAAGAAGAAAGGAAAGAAGTTTGAAGATAAAAGGTCAAATGAGAGGATTTTAAAAGGTGTTGGTGCTGTTTATTGAGTTTGACTCAACTATGAGTAAAAAACAAAAGCACTGAGTAATTGTGATTGGCTGGACACGAGAGAGCCAGAGCGCTTCAAAGGGTTGCATATGGTATTGAGGCCATGTAAAAAGTATCCCAAGATGGTTATAAAACCATTTTAGAGACGGCTTTTTTAATTCTCCCCTCTTTGAGTAAATATACGGGAGCTTAACCTTTATGGATGCTTGGTTTTTTAATTTTAGGCATTACCAGACTCGTCATTGATCTAAAAGGGGGTTGCTCCGTTACAACGATTGTTCCGTTTCTCCAGAGGGGTCAAGGGCTTTTGGGATTTGCTTTTGTATTGCCAGCAAGGTTGGGATTAACGGAAAAATCTTTAAACCTGGAAGGTATTAAAGCAAAAGAGGAGATGAGGGGGGTTTGTTTGATTTTTTTTTTCACATATTTAGAGATGGGGAGTTAGTTGTTTGATTTTTTTCACGTATTTAGATTGAGAAGAAGGTACTGGATGCTTTTGAGAGGTTTTTAATGAGAAGCTTATGGGGTTCTAGTTTAGAGGTCTTGAAGAGTTGGTCATGAATAGACTTGGGGATGAAAAAAAGGACCTTGAAGAGTTGTAGATTTAGAGCAAGATGGGGTTTGGATTCTTTTCTTTAAAACGAGGACTCGGAAAAGAGGAATGGAAGAAGACGAGAGAACCAGAGAGTTGAACCCAAAGAGGTTGTTTGGCATGTGCCTGAGCGGAGGTTCAAGACCTGCAATGTCACCGATGTTTGGCAGAGTCTGTTGGATAAGAGCGATGTGGGGGAGCGAGAGGGGCGAATTGTAGAGATATAATGGAGAAATCTGGGGGAACAGAAGAGCGTAAAAAGAAGGCGGGGGGGAAAAGGGCAGGTTTTATCGTCGAGTGTAAAAACGAGACGGATAATAGAATGGAAGATTTACAAGCTGGAGAATAAAGTGATGATCCAAGGATCACAAAAAGCGAGACTTGGAAGTTTTTTTACAAGTTACGACTTGAGTACTTGGGTGGTATATATATCTACCCTCAACAGCTCAAGATCTTAAACCGGTATTGAGGTAGCCATCGGCTAAAGTTTATTATTTTAACAGCTGCTTTTTTTCCGTCTCTGGAAGATGCTACGCGGGGTCCTTGATTTCTGTGACAACTCGGCAGTTCCAGGCACTTTGTACATTACAGGATCTTTCGTAGGGCCTTGTTGAAAAAAACAATGTGGGGTGCAGCTGGTGAAGATCTTCTGGGCTGGCTGTGTTTTGTGTGCGGGCGAAAGCCGTGCGGCGAGAGGGGTGGAGACTGAGAAGAAAAGCCCCCCGGGTGACGATTTCCGAGAGCTTTTGCGCGGTCTGGGGCGACCTTTCCAGGACGTTGGGGGCCTCAACGCCATGAAAAGTTCCAGTTGACTTTGAGGCAGCGTAAAAACGTCTCGTCGAGACCTCACTTTGAATGGCTTTGAGCATATACAGCGCCCTTCCAAAGCCCCGCCTTTCGCATCGCCTTTAATATAAATACAAACCAACCTGGAATTTTCTTCTATGAAAAAAAACCCACCAAATCGTCCTGCCCCCCTCAACCCTTACATACAACAGCTTAGTCATGGCCACAGAAACCGAAGATGCCACACGCCCGCAGCCCGCCGCCCAGTCCCTCGCAAAAATCCTCCAGGGCTTTCCCTCCACCACCACCACCTCCTCCTCTACAAATTCCACACCACAACCCTCTTCTTCTTCCTCCTCTTCACATCTCACCTTCAATCGCAAACCTCCAGCCTCCACTCCCGCCTTCCCTACCAACCCCAAACTCCCCTCCTCATCCTCGACTTCAAGGCACAGAAGCCTTAGCAAAGGATCAAGTCCTAAGCTCCCAAGTACCCAAACAACCTCCTCCTCCTCCCCTCCGTCCTCCATACCCTCCCCCAAACTAAAGTCCTCCTCGTCGTCCTCCTCAGCGTCTCCTGCCCCCACCCGAAAGTCCTCAAGACTCTCAATAAATGATATCATCAACTCAAACAACATCTCCATCCGCTCCTTTTCAAAGTCCTCCTTCTCCTCCTCTCTCAAAAATAAGCCCTCGCCCCCGCACTCCCGATCAGTCTCCCCCCATTCAGTCATAATCATGGACCAAACCTCATCTGCTACTCCCGCAATCAAGCTCGAGCCGGACTCTCTATCCCCAACCGTCGTCTCCACCCCAAACTCAACCTCCTCCGCCACCTCCTCCTCGTCAAAACAACCTCCCTCCCAAAAAGACCTCCCGCAACAACAACCCCCCGCCGCTCAGCAAAAAAAACAAACCCGAAGGCGTAAACGTAAAGCCCCGGACTCGGAATCGCAAGACGCCCCTCCTCCCCCGAAACAGCCCGCGACCAAATCTTCAAAGGAAAAAAATAACGATGAAGAAACTCCAGCAAAACGAAAACGCATGTCTGTAGCCTGTCTCGGATGTCGCGCTCGAAAAGTCAAGGTATGCCCTCTCTACATTTATACTCCACTCCTTCTAACCCAACCTAATAGTGCGACGGAAGAAAACCCCGCTGCTTAAACTGTGAACTTTACAAGGATGAATGCACTTTTGTCTTCCATAATGACAAACGTAAACCATACCCTAAAGAATACATTGATGCCCTAAACTCTCGTATCCGTATTCTCGAAAACCTCCTCACGGAATCAAATATAGAGTTCGACCCTGCCACCGATATCCCCGTCCACGAAGACTCCTCCTCAAACCTCCTCATTGAAAATGACCCCAATGACCCTTCCGCCAAACCTAGCGATCCCTCCGCCGGCCCCGATGGCCAGCTATCCTCCGCATCTGAACCCAACCAGCGCTCCTCGGAGTTTGTCGAAAAAATGGCTGCTCGTGTCGGAGAACTCTCCATGACTGAAACCGGGTTGCGCTATTTTGGCCCCACCTCTAACTTTCACTTCCTTTCATCCACCATCTGGACCCGCAAACCCACCTCCGACATTGTCGCAAAAGGCCGCAAAGCAATCGAGGATGCCGGAATCGAATATGACATAGACCCCAAACAAAGGGACCACCTTCTTAACCTATATTGGACCTGGATCCACCCATTTTATGCTCTGACAGACAAGAAAATCTTTTTACGAGATATGGAAGCTTATTATCGTTCAAACGATCGTGCCTCTTCCTCCTCCTCCTCCTCCTCCTCTAGCAATCAATCAGCTAATGGAACTAGCTCCTCCTCAGACTCATTCGGAAACTTGACCAAAGGACCAACAAAATACTTCTCCCCTCTCCTCCTCTACGCAATGCTCGCCATTGCCTCCCTTCTCGACGACCTCTACAATGGCCACCAGTACCACATTAAAGCCCGCATTCTCCTCGATCTTGAAATGGAAGAACCCCAAATCACCACCGTCCAAGCTGCCGCAATCCTCGGCCTCTACGAAGGTGTCTCCGACCGCGACACTCGCGGCTGGATCTACTCCGGCATGGCCATCCGCATGGCCGTCGAAATGGGCTATCACCTCGACTCTAAACGCTGGGTCGAACATGGCCTCATCTCCGAAGAAGAAGCTTACATGCGCCAAATAACCTTCTGGGGCTGCTTCCTAACCGAGCGTCTTTGGTCCTACTACCTCGGAAGATCGTCGTCCATTCGCCTCGCAGATGTCCAGGTCCAACGACCAAAAGATGTCGACGATCCAATCATTACAAACTCTTCCACAAACTCAAATGACGCTACTTCCAATGCTCAACCATCAGGCTCCTCCTCTTCAACCGGCCCTCAAACCCTCCCCTCCGTCTCTCCTTCCTCAATTGATTCCTCTCCTGATACTTGGGTCCCTTACATTGCCCCAGATGTCGATCTGCCAAACATTTGGAAAGAGTATACCGCCCTCACAAGAACCCGCACTACTAACGTCTATCTCGTCGAGCTCGCTATCCTCAATGCCGAAATCCAGGAAGTCGTGTACGCAACCTCCCAAACCCGCTCCCTCAACAGCCTCTGGGCTTTTGCTTCCCAAATGCACATCAAACTGGCCCAATGGTACACAACCCTCCCCTCCCCCCTCCTGTGCTCACCAAACTCTCAAAAACCCGTCATTGCTCACATTGTCCTCATCCACCTCCAATACCACCTCACCCTCATTTACCTCCACAGACCTTTCATGTACATGCCTAATAACCTGCCTGCTGCTAACCATGCTACCGACCTGTGCCGCCAAGCTGCCTTGGGCATCTCGAACTTGCTTGCCCGATACCACCACTCTTGGTACACCCTACGTCGCATCCATCCAGCTGCCGTCCATATGACCTTTTCCGCAGCTACCGTCCATCTCAACAGCGCTTGGAACGACACAGGCATGAACAAGGTCAATGCTACCCAGGGCCTCAAAACCTGCTGCGAAGCTCTGGCTGCAATGAGCTCTGCGTACGAGTGTGCAAAGCGTGCCCTGGCCATCATCACCCGTCTCATGAACAAGGGCAGACACGGCTTTTCTGAAAACTCCCACGTCATTTCGGCTTATGCAAGTGCCATCCCCAGCGGCGCAACAACCCCCATCCAGCACATGCTCATGGGATCTTCCAAAGAAGGCTCACGAGCACAATCAAAAGTATCCTCGCCAACCCTCACCTCTTTTATCAAACCAGAAACTTCCCCAACCTCCGCAAGTCATAACGCGCGCCATTCTGAATCACCAGTCTTGGATATACGTAGCAGTCTCCACAAGAGCGAATCCCAATCTGATTCGCAAGACTCGGTCGTCATTGCTGCAGGAATCGCCGCGCTGGCCGCCAACACCCGCAACAATAACATATCCAAAGCTGCTGCTTCTGGACGCCACAGCTCCGATGTCCATCACACCGTTTCTGGCGCCCTTCCTGCCTCCGCAACAAACCTCTCCGAAGGCGACATGTCTTCCTACCCACCCTTTGACATTGTGGAGGCCATCACTAGGGGATTCAGCAACTCGGAGCTCAAGCCCATGGCTTCCGGTAGCGACGTGGCCGAAACGGTCTGGCGGCCCTCTCTCCAACGCAACCTCAACCGTCACCGAGCCATGATGAATTCTGCCGTCTTTGGAAACTCCAATGGGGGGCTTTTGGGGAGCATTTCTGCAGCCAACAACAACGAGTTTAATCGCTCAAGTAGCAACACCGAGACCAACAACTTCCCTCTCGGCGTCAATACGGTTCCCTTCTTCAACTCGGAGGACTTTTTTGCCTACGCCCGCACCATGAATAATCAAGACGTCGTGAACCAAGGCTCCGGAAATGACGCGTCAGATAGCCCCAAAAATGACCTGGCTCGGTTTGGAACGCCGCCGGGATACTACTACACTCTAGACGAAGCTCCTCGTCCACCCCAAAATATAAGTAACCGTGTTTTTGGTTATACGCTGAGTCGAGCACAGTCTTATCTTAATCAGTTACATTTTCTTCAGCAGCAGCAGCAGCAACAGCAGCATCAGCAAAATCACCAGAGAAATAACAGCAATGTTAGCTCACATAGTGATGATGATCACGAAGATTCCTCTGCCAATACTAAACCATCCACCTTGGAATCAGACATGGATGGCTCCTCTGCTCAGAAAAATGACGATCCACGCCTACTTAAAGCCAAGTCTACTCCCACTACTCGCAAAGCCATGTCAGACCTGCTAATGCTCACAACGCCCTATCTGACTGCTGGCTTGTCCAATAATGGAGCAGACAAGTCTGGTAACAAGTCCCATGACGAGGGTGCCAAACACAAGCACCACGAGGGAAGTAATCATAAGCACCGCAGTAATAGTACGAACAGCAGCCACGGTCTATCCAACTACGCCAACTTCGTGACAAAGTACTCGATGGACGGCAGCAGACATCGCGGGGGTAGTACTAGCGGGGGGTCCGGCAACGCAGGCTCATCCTCAGCAACATCGAATGTTGATGGGGGCCCCTCTACAGAAAATACCGGCGATTCAACTGGGTTTCTTAACCCCTCATCTGCAAGCATCCCCTTTATGCTGGGTGGCCTTGGTGGCCTCGGCATGAACCTCGGCCTTGTTAGTGGCCACCATAATAATGGCGCTACTTCTAATGATTATCACAGTAGTGGTAGCAGCGGAAGTGGTTCGCATCATGGCCACAGCAATCATCATCACGGCCACCACCACGGCCACCACAGCTCATCTTCTGGAATCATAGATGGCAGTGTGTTGACCGGCGCGGGTGGGGGTGCAGGCGAAGGCCATGTTTCAGGTGGGGCTAGCACGCCCACGTTTTTCGACCAGTTTGGTGCAGTCTCCGGGCTTGTGCCGGACCTGGTGGGGACGAACGAGTGGCGCGCGTTTTTCCATGCAGTCAAGAACGACGCCGGGACTTTGCCATCTGGCCAAGCCTTTGACGCAGACGGCTCCAGGCCCAACGGCCATCATAAATCTGGAGCTGCAGGCAGTGGCGCCAATAATGGCCGAAATAATGGCGCGGGAAACAATAATGCGCCAGTGGGTGTGGGGAATGGGTCAAATAATAGCTAGGAAAAAAATCTTCCCCCTCTTCGGGCATATTGAGATGATTTTATGCTGAAAAAAAAAATAACCGTGTGAATAGTATTTTGTAAAAAAAATAATAATGAATTAATATGAATCTTCATCTTAGAATCTTGAGCATGTGTAGTTTTTTGTCAAGAATTTTCAGAGAGGGGTGGGCAAGCTGGTCCCAGTATTTGGCTGTGCGTCGTTTACTCGCTTTGGGTGTAAACTTTGCGGGGGTGGAACCTGGAACTTTGGCCCGGTTCTTCAACTTGAGTAAAAACTAGCCCGATTCAACTTGAAGACCCACTTCTAACCCCCAACGGAGCAGCACTGACACGCTTCCCGCATACTCGCCTCCCGGCCCTAACCCCCACGTCTTCGTCCGGGACCCGCCTCGCTAGGCCTCGGGACGCCGCCCCGCCTGTGCCCGCCGCGCCCGGGGCAGCAGTCCGCAGACCCTCCGGGACCCTCGCCGCGTAGCCCGGGGACCACGAGCTTCTTGCTCCCCCTCCCGCCGCAGGGCCCCGGCTTGGCAGTCGGTGAGGGGAAAAGGTGTCTTGGGGGTTTCCGGGCGGCGGCCGCCGTGACGTCGCGCAGGCTGTTTTCCCGTAGAGAAGCGCTGGCGGGGTTACGATAAGCGTTACGAGGTCTCGACATATTTGGGGTCAGCCTGGTGTTTGAGGAGACGCATTCTGGGTGCCAAAGTGAATGGGTTTGCCTAGAGTATGGAACTGGTCAACCGTCTACAGGTTGACACGACGGCTTCAAATGCTGCTCAACACTGGCCCCGCCTCAGAAATCAAGTGGTTCCATATCAAAATAACAACAGGTCGCGTTTTTATTCAAGGGGTAGAGAAATATATATCAGCGTCATTGCTATTCTTCTATTTAAGTTTTGAACTTTTCATCCAGCTTCAAACCCTTTTCCAACAGCCCGAAAATGAATCCTGAGGCCGGCTTACGAGAGACAGCGAGCCTAAGCCAAACCGTCCCAATGTATTTCTGCTTGTCTTCATCAACGCCTAAAATCTATTTTCTATTTTCTCCAGAGATAAAGCGTGCAATTTCTTGCGAGCCTGTTAGACTGAGTGTCGACGTCCATTTCAGGTGATATCCTTCGGAGTCCTTTTCTTTTTTCTTCTAATTAAAGACATGCAACCAAATTGAGTCCAACTGTTTTCAGCTCGACTCACAGTCGTAGCTCTCCTTTTAGATGCCGAAGATTTTAAACCATGCGATGTCGCCCGTGCACATTTGAGTAAGCTCAACCTTCTTCGATTAACTTTGATCGGAACAGACTATTTGCTTAGTCACTTGTTTGTTTGTTTGTTTTTATTCAAGGGTTATAGAAATATATAACATCAGCGTCAACGCTATCCTTCTTGTTCTACCTATATAAGTTTCCATCATTCTTTGAACTTTTCATCCAGTTTCAAACATGCTTCTCCAACAGCCCGAAAATAAATCCTGATACCAGCTTACGAGGAACAGGGAGTCTAAGCCAAACCTTCCCAATCTATTTCCACTTGTCTTCATCAGCGCTTTTAAAGTTTATTTCTTATTCTCTCCAAACAGAGATAAAGCGTGCAATCTCTTGCAAGCCAGTTAGACTGTTTAAGAGGGTCGACATGTCCATTTCAGGAGATATCCTTCTGAGTCCTTTTCTTTTTTCTTCCAACAGAGGACACTCAACCAGAATGTGTCTAACTGTTTCCAGCTCGCCACACTCACAGTCGTAGCTATCCTTTTGAATGCCGAACTTTTTGAACCATGCGCCAAAATTGCCATGGCCCTTTGCTTAGTCACGTGACTTATTTAACTAATATCCTTAGTTAAAAATAGTGTTAATTGAAGCAAAAACTTTTAACAAAACAAGAAATCCGATGTAGTGTAACGGTTATCACCTCACGCTCTCACCGTGGAAACCGGGGTTCGACTCCCCGCATCGGAGAATTTTTTACAATCTTTTTTTTATTTTTGCGAAATAGTTTGTTTTCATCTTTTAAAACCCTGTTGAATGTGCTTTTCAAAGGCACCTAACGTTGAAGTCCACTTTTTGCGATAAATTGTTAGCCGCTGCAAAACCCTAACCACGCACTTATGCCCAGCTTTACCAAAATGTCCACGTGATTGCTCATTTCTCTTTTTCTTCCTTCCTCCACCTTACAACCCCAACTCTTCTTTATTCAAACTTATCTCCATACCCTTCCTTAACAAACCCATTTCGCATTTCTGACCCATAGTCCTAGACAACGAGCCTCTTGTTTTCCCAGTGAAATAGGTAGAACCAAAACTAATCCCTCCCATAATGCCTAACCCTGCTAACTGGGCACAGCTCCAGCGAACGATTGCAGGAACTAGGCATGCGCAGTTTGTGCGGCATCTCGTCAAGAGCTTTGATCTACTATTCTTCGTCCATGTTGTCATCATTTATCTTCACGAGTATGTTTCCATGAGCTACTTCTTCTGTGGGGTCCGTCCCTCTTTTTTGTTTCTCTCTTTAACATTGCCGCTTTAAGCATATCCACGTTCCGGTTCCTTCTGCGAGCCCTCGTCCAAATGGTAAGGTCTTTGCTTTTCTTCATCCTCAGACACTTTAGACTAACCTAAGTCTCCTTTTGTCTTCTTCCACTAGGTATTTTTGTCGCCTCACTTGCTCAAAGTCCGCATCCCTCCACAACTAAACCACCGGCCCATCATTGGATTCGTGATTATTACAAACCTATACTGTATCTTGCGTCATGCATTTCACTCTTTCCCCCACCCCATCTACGCCGCCCCAACCACCTTTGGCATCGCCGCCTCGTCGTCATCTTCCCCGGCCTCGGGCGCCGACGGATCCTTGGTGTACAAGGTGCACCAGCCGCCGCGCAACATACTGCATGGCGGCCTGACCATTGAGTTTGTCGGCGCGCCCCCGTTTGCCTCCGCGTGGCCGTTCTTGGTCCTGGACACGTGCGTCCTTGCGCTCCAGCTGATTGTCTTTGCGCTCAACTTTGCGGACAAAAACAGCGACGACGACGCCACCAGTGGCAGCAACCAACCGCCGGGACTGCTCAACGAAAACGAGCCAGGAAGCGACCAGGTCGATAACAATAGAGAAGAGTACCAACGGGTGGAAGAAACTGCACGCATTCTTAGAGATGAGTTACAACACGGAATAGACAGCCCGTCGTCACAGGCGCGAGATGCTGGCGAGGGTCCCAGCTCCGCAAGACCCCCGGCTCTGTTATCCTCGCCCAATGCTTCAGGTCCTGAGCCTCCATCCCAAACGCAACTCTCCTCGTCAGCGTCTTCAGAAGCCACCCCGCCCCCGCTTGGCGCTGAAACTAGCGTCTACGAGTCGTACTCGGGGAACCTGAACGTGCGCAACATCGAGGTGTTCCACACCATAGCGCGGTCGTGGACTTCGCACGAGCGGTACTGGGCGGCGCACGGGGGCCGCCCGACGCCGCTGTCGCGGGCGCAGCGGCGGCGGGATCGGCGCGAGCGGCGCGCGCGTGAGGACCTCGAGCGGGGCGGCTCCGAGCGCTCGTCCGACGAGGAGAGCGATGACGGCGCCGAGGCAGGCGACGAGGGAGAACGAGCGTCGAACCGGAGCCGAACCGCGGCGCGCGCTCAGCGACACAGAGCCCGGCGCGAGCTGGAGCGCACGCTGCGGTTCATGCAGGAAAGCATGGCGGCGCTGGAGGGCCGGCGGGCTCGGACGGAGGCCGGGGCCGCCGCTGCGCCGCGGGAGAATGCAGGAGGCCCCGGGGTGTCGCCGGTTTCCGTGGAGGAGTTTGCGCAGCTTGCAGAGCTGTTTCGGATAGGCGGCTGGCCGGGGCCCGCGGGGGGTGGGGCGCGGGACGGCGAGCCGCGCGAGGTCGACGAGGCCGGATTCGACAGCAGCAGCGAGGGGTCTGCGGCGGAGTTGTCGGGCTACGAGAGCTCGTCGGTGGGGTCGGCGGCCCGCGGGCGGGCGGCGGCAGCTAGCGCGACGTACGGATCGATTGGCGAAACGGTGATGGACGAGAGCGGGATGTGGGGGTCGGACGAGAGCGACGACGACTTGTATGCCCCGCGGGAGGCTAGCGAGAGCAGCGACGCGTCGGTTTCTGATAGCAGTAGCGAGCATAGCAGGGAGGATGAGGAGTCTGGAGCGGACGGGCATCGCAACGTGCTATCGACATTTATGAACTCGGTTATTCCGTAACGAGGAACGGGCATTTTTCTGTATAGATATTTTTATTGGAAGAAAATTTATATAAAAAATTATAAAACATAACGAGAAACAAAAAAACTAAAGATGGGGGGAATAAATTACTTTCTGCTGGAACGGCCGCGGGTTCGTGGGGATGAAAGAGATTGCTCAGCAGGTTGCTCGGCTCCAGGGGTTTGCGAGGAGCCCTGGGGAGCATGTTCAATTTCGCCATACACGCGTTCAAACTCGGCTTGTTTCTGAGCAAGCAGGTTTGCGAGCTGGGCCAACTCCTCGAGCTTCTTGTAGGGGTCCCAAGGCTCGGCCGGGGTCTGGGCAAACTGGCGGCGGCCAATGTTGCGCAAGGTTTTCTGGCTCACCTGTTTGCGCGCCTCGGTCAGCGCGACCTCTTCTTCATCCG